>OX645061.1:110904837-112104837 GCA_951905685.1 Eumerus sabulonum
TGAAGGACCAGAGCCAAGCTTCTCTCAATCACCCACGTTGTGTGTGATTTATTGTTCCCACAGGTGAAAGGGACCTACAGTTTTATGGCGATTCCGAGCGGCATGAGTCGAGAAGCTTTTTCATGGCAAGTTTACTACGGGGGCGTTTTGCCAGTACCCCGCCGAGGAGGAACGTGGCGAAATAACCATTCGATGGCGTTGGTGTTATCGGGATCCGAGCTCATCGTGCGCCAGAGTCCAACACACTAACCACTGCGCCACGGTGCCCTCATACTTTAGCGTCATTAGGTCCTGGAAAAATATAAAAAATCCCTCAGGCATATGGATTCTTTTGGTTGAAACCTGGCTAACGTGTCAGACCGAACTTATTTCCCAATTTTTTTCTGTACGGTGGGCATCAGTGGTTGATGTCCTTCTTCTGTCCTCACAAATGATTCGTATTTTGAATAGACGGAAACTAAGAGTGGTAAACGACCTAAAAAGGCTTCGTAGGGGTAGGGGATCCGACGTGCGCTGCTCCGCAAAATAGCGAGTAAAAGCCACTGCAGCCGAGCATCTGTTAGTAAGTCCTATTTTCTTGGAGTACAATGCACCAGTTTTTGCGTCTGAGTGCTCCAACAGATAGCAGAGGCCTTCAAGTCCTATTTTCACTTTCTCGTGGTGCCGACTGGAGATTTCCTCTAGAAATTATAGACGAGGAAAGGCGAATGGCGAATGGCGAGTTTCCTGCGCCAGTTGGGCTACGGCCTAGTTAGCCGTAGCCGTAAAAAATCATCATCACTCAGAGACAACCACATGCCTCGGATTTAACGGACGGACTACATGTCGACGACCCCGGCAAACGTATAAAAGGACAGGACTATAGGTTCTGTACCTGGACCGGGTGTGGCCGAAGAATTAGAAAAAGCCCTAAGCTGCTATAAAGCAGACATATTACCGCACTCCAGGAAGTGCGATGGGATGGACTAGGTAAAAAGAGGAGAAAAGACGGTGACATATACATACTACGGAAACTGCTACTAGGAAAACGAACAACACCTATTTGGTGGATGCGGATTTGTTGTTTGAGGTGGACTTAGGCCAAAGGTCCTAAGCTTCTGGCATATGAGCTACGCCTCTACAATCCGCACCAAAGCTATTTTAGAGAACATCAGCTTAATATGCGGGATGGCAAAAGACTAACAGATGCCTCGTAGGGGTAGCATCTATCCGACGGATGCTGGCCTGCTAAAAAGCGAGAAGAGCCACCGCAGTCGAACATCTTGCGGTAATCCCCACTTCCTCGTGATGCCATCTGGAGATTTCCTATGGAAATTGCAGACGGGGAAGGGCGAAAATGGCGAGCCTCCTGCGCCAAAAAATAGGTTTAGTCGGTTGGGCTACGGCCTAGTAAGCCGTAACCGTAAAAAAAACACAAACTCCGAAACAACCACAAGCCTCGGATATAACGGACCGGATTTATGTTGACGACCCTTGCAAAAAAAAAAAAACGAAAAAACGACAATGATCTTCGTCTCTGTACGTGGAATGTTAGGTCCCTAAACAGGCCACGTGTAGCCGAACAACTTGCGGACGCCCTAGACTGAAATTCAACTACTAGGTGTCTGTTCCCATCCCTACAGGCTTCCGTTCTGGCTTTATAACCTTGGCATGTTCGCTTTATCTGTTTATAAAACTTTCAAACGTCACGCCTCAATCGCGCGCTTCTCGTGCTCTTTCTTCTTTCATCTGAGAAGCTCCTCCTCCTTTCTAACTCCCTTCTTTTTAACTCGTAGAGCTCACGAGCTGCTCTGTTCTTTTATGCAGCGAAGCCTTATATGCATCCCGCTTCGCTGAGTAGATCCTCCTTCAATCGTCATCGAACCAGGTGTTTCTATGTGGTGGAGCCTTGAATCCCAAAACTTAGGAGGCAGAACTTTTCAGGGCTTGTTTGCAAAGGTTCCACTGCTGTTCTATTGATAGCGTGGAGGGTAGAGGTGTATTGGAGAGCTTAAGAAAGACGCGATCTGTAAAAGCATGAGCGGTTTTTGGCGATAGTAGCTTTCCGACGTCATAACTTTGTGTTCTTACTCTACTCCGCTGCGTTCGTGATATCCGTAGGCGCATCTTCGCTACTACAAGAGTCGATGTTAGCCCCTCGGAAAGTTCGAACATCAAGAATAGTGGAGGAGTGTCTGACGTCGATTGATTGATTAAAAGACCGCCAGGTGCCATTGTGTATATCGAGGTGCGGGAAGCGCGTACTGGCTAGAAGGAGATTTCGCCCCGTAGCAAGATCAATCAGCCTGTGTCCGTTATCGGAGGTGGTGTCGTGTAGGCTATGTTTGCCGATGACTCGTTCAAAGATGCTTTCCTTACCCAGCTTAGCATTGAATTCTCCTAGTACAATTTTGATGTCATAACTGGTACATTGGGCATACGTTCTGTCTAGGAGATCGTAGAAGTCATCTTTGGCGGAGTCATCCTTGTCGTCCGTGGGGGCGTGGACACAGATCCGGTTGATGATAAAAAATGTAGCCTTGATACGAATCGTTATGAGCCGTTCGCTCACATGCCGAAAGTTTAGGACTGTTTGCCTTAGTCCACCTCGAACAAGAAATCCGTATCCGAACAATCGTTGTCCTCTCTCCCTGTAGCAGTCGCCGTAGTAAATATCACAGTTTTTCATCCGCTTTATACCCGGTCCATTCCATCGCATTTCCTGGATGGCGGTTATGTCTAGGGCGTCCGCAAGTTATTCGGCTGCACGTGGCCTGTTTAGGGACCTAACATTCCACGTACAGAGCCGAAGATCATTGTCCTTTCTTCGTTTTTTGCAAGGGTCGTGAACATTAATCCGGTCCGTTATATCCGAGGCTTGTGGCTGATTCGGACTTTGTGGTTTTATTAACGGTTGCGGCTTAATAGGCCGGAGCCCAACCGGCTAATCCTGTTTTTTGGCGCAGGAGGCTCGCCATTCGCCCTTCCCCGTCTGCAATTTCCATAGGAAATCTCTAGATGGCACCACGAGGAGGTGGGGATGGGATTTACTAACAGTGCCGCAAGATGTTCGACTGCGGTGGCTCTTCTCGCTTTTTAGCAGGCCAGCATCCGTCGGATAGATGCTACCCCTTCGAGGCCTTTGTTAGTCCTTTGCCATTTCCTCAAAGGGATTGGACAGTACTAATACCTTCCCTAATCCCTTGGACTATCCATTTTGTTTCCCATTTTTGTACAGTAAAATTTTGACTCCGACTTTTGTAGATACCTGCTCCTAAAATCTAGCTCCATCGCATCCCAGAAATGGATAACTTGTCTGACATCACTAGAGACAAAGTTGACACTAAGCTCAATACCAGGATTGCTAACAATCCAATAATCCAGAGCTTAAGCTCATTCACAAGCAATTCTGCACGCATCTCTGGTCACGGATTACCGGGTTCAAGCCAACCCTAGAACAAAACACATTTTTTCAACTTTCGACAAGCTTGGGTGTGGTAGAAGTTCTTCCGCCGCCCAAGGTGCTTGGCCTACACTTCCTGTCGCCGACACCGCAAAGTCAGTCTACCACATACAACCGATTGTCGTTGATTTATTGTTCACCTTCCAGTGTATCTTGCTTTTTATCCCGTTCCATTGTTACGTCTAGCCACCGGCACCAGAATCCATCCGAACTATTCAGTATTCGCTCTACTCACTTTACTCATCAATGTGGCGTCTCCTTGTTGTATCGCGAGCTTCTGCGTCCATCTCCAGTTCGAGAACAAGAAAATTAACAAAACAATAAAACCCATCTCTCATCGGGCAAACCTTGTCCGGTGATGAGAAATCTCAGCATGGCCCGGGGAACAATGCACAACACCCTGCTCCGTAACCGTCACGGACGCTTGATAGTTATCTCAGTTGCTCTTATGGTCGGTAGTAGCGCTTAACCACAAGTGATACCTACATACTTGTTGTACGTGTGTACAACAAGTGATAATAAAACAAATGGATTGTCTTCTCTAAGGCCGCTTGGAAGCGTCCTATTCTCGATCTTGTCGTTTTGCATACGGATGGACAGTGTGGAGGCTTGTTGGCTCCGTGACGGTTGATCTTTTTCATATTGTTACCATGTTAGGTGGGGTGGAGTTGGTTCTCGTTTTTTGTTGCTCTCACTCATTCCACAGACAGTTGAAGAATGGCTGAAGCCACAAGACGACACCTATCTGTATCTGCATCTCTTCGACTCGTATCTTCACTCTATGTACGTCGAGATAAAGTTGATTTGTTGAATGTCAACTCGCTTCGCTCGTGGTTTCCTTTCCCTTTTGTACTTTTTTTGTTGTTGGGTATAATGCTTTAATTTTCATCCTGTCTGGTATGGTTGGGGTTTTCCGATCGTCTGTCAGTTGGTCTGTCTTGTCGGACGTCCGCACGCTCTGTCGGATCTTATTTCACTTCGTTAGAGATCAGTATTTCGTCGGTTACGCTTGATTATTGCGCAGCACAACATCAATGCAAATTATGCGGTTGGAAATTTGTTCCAGCCACTCCTCCTGCAGCTCCTGCACGGAGTGGCTCCACCAATGCTCCACTGATCCAGTCGTCTATCACGCTCTTTACATTCGTTGCGCAGCACGAGTATTTCGGTTCTTGTTTATGTTAAAACGTTTTATTATGAGAATATATGTCAGGTTTAGCACTTACCGCTGATTTAGGTTGAAATGAATTGTTGGCGGATTAACTCACCTGGAAAGAGATACAACAAGCGGGCGAGATGAGAAACGTAGAAAAAAAACAAAATAAAGTACTGAATCAACACTGAAGCGGATGGAATGAATTCAAGGTGCATTGGAGCTGAAATTGATTTGCAGTGATAGTTCGGTTTTGGTTTTTTGGTCTTTGGTCTTTTGGTTTTTCGTAACTCATTTGGGAGTGGGATGTTTGCAGTTGGCTCGCTGAAGCGAACCGATTCATTTGGGGAATGTGTGTTTGATTTCGATTTTGCTCGTTCCGACTGTTCCTTTTGTTTTATAGGATTTTTGGGATCGTTTTTTTTTAAAGAGATTTAGGTCGTCACACCTCATTGTTGCGGTTCACACTATATTTGGATGATATTAACGAGTCAATAGAGCCATCAAGCTCCAGAGGAGCGGAAAACAAATATTTGCTTTTCGCTGCACGGAATGATAAGAATAGAGTTGACACGACTCGCATTTAACACACTCCTGTCAGTGAAGGCTGTCACTGGTTTAGATCAACAGTCTTTTGAACCTGGTTAAATAGGTTAAGGCAAGGTCCTGCCTTTGCGATTTCGGACTAAAGTATCCCTTCAAGAACCATGGGTGTGGAATAAACGCCTATGTGGCCTTGGTGCTATACGTGATGTTACGATTCTTTCTGATGAGTGGGTCGGCCTCATCATATCGAACTCGCTATCTGGTGGCTGCTAGAGTAAGCTACAAAACGCACGGAGTTATAGACCACTTCGTCGTTGCGTCTGCCTACTTTCTCTACGACTCGATACTACCTCCAAGACCGAAGGTAGTTTCTGAACTCGTAGAGTGAAGCCAAAAAGATTGGTCTCATCTTGTGTTACGATGCTTATGCCCAAAACACTGCTTGGGGCACCAGCAAGTGTAATACAAGGGGGGCCGTCATATAGACTTCATTCTCTCGTCTGACCTAACCATCAACAATGTTGGCTCTCAACCAACGTTTGTTACGACAAGACGACAGGAGGTGATTGACGTGACCCTATCCAACAGATATGTGAAAAACATCACTAACTGGCGAATATTGCCCGATGCTACGCTGTCGGACCATAAATATATCGAATTCCGATTAAGTTGTGGGATCCCTTCCTTGTAACCTAGATGGAATCCGAGAAGGACGGACTGGGTACGGTTTAGAGAGGAGCTTGAGAAATCCACTTAGGTCCTACCTAAGCTCAGAACAAAACAATTGGTAGAGAAAGCTGTTCATAACCTGAATAGCATCATCACCAGTTGTTTTGAACTCGCATGTCTTATCAGCGAACCTCCCTGCAGGAAATTGGTCCCCTGGTGGAATGCTGAGCTCCAAAGTCTTCGCAGGGAAGCCAGAAGTCTTCTGAATAGATCGCTCAAATCGAATTCGGAAGATGACTTATTCGTAAATCGGAAACTGATTCTCATACGACCTTCTGCGGAGAGATCAAGTCTCTGAGTGCGACTAGCAAGTTGGTCAAAGTTCTCAAACGGGGAAAACCGACAAAGCTGGATGCACTCAGAAAATCTGATGGTACCTTTACTGAGTCTATAGCGGAAACTCTTAGTTTACAGTTTGAAACTCATTTCCCGGGAAATCAGATCGACATCGGCTCGCTGCACACTCCTTCAAGGGAAACTGCAACTGAAACGATGAAAACAACTCGGCGTAGCTGTTATATTGCGTCGCGCGAGGTTACGACTGAGGCCATTGAATTTGCTGTGGCATCCTTCGATGGTTTCAAATCGCCGAGTACTGACAGAATATATCCTGTTTTGCTGCAAAAAGGTCTAAGGCAGCTGCTTCCTACTTTGAAAAGAATTTTCACTGCTAGTCTAGCACTTGCTCACATACCCATTCCTTGGCGCACAGTGAAAGTGGTCTTCATTCCCAAAATAGGAAAAAAGGACTACTCACTTGCCGAAAGCTGCAGACCAATTAGTCTAATATCCTTCCTGCTGAAAAGCATGGAGAGACTGGTAGAGTTGCACGTGCGAAAAGTTGCCCTTCGAATGCACCCTCTTTCGGAGATGCAACATGCTTACCAGCGCGGAAAATCTTGCGATACTGCGCTTCAGAACCTAGTTGGGCGAATTGAATGCGCGCTCGAAAGGAAAGAGTACGCGCTGGACATTTTCACCGACATTGAGGGAGCTTTTGATGACGCAATTTTTGACAGCAAGTGCAACGCTGCCAGACATCATGGCGTAGATGAAGCACTGGTCCTTTGGATCAAAGCAATGCTCATGCACAGGACATTGACCGCTGATGCAGGCCTCGACCAGTATGTCAAATCCGGCATAAAAAGGGGCTGCCCTCAAGGTGGCATCCTGTCTCCGCTGTTATGGTGCATGGTGGTCGATTCTCTGCTTGATGCTCTCAATGCCTCTGGAGACTATGCCCGGGCCCATGCAGATGACGTCGCCATTCTTTCTGTCGGCTCATGCTGAGTGACTGTCCGTCTCAAAGCACAGGCAGCGCTAAATGTGATCGATGGTTGGTGTATCAGAAATGGGCTGTCGGTCAATCCTGTTAAGACCGATGTCGTTTACTTTACGAGAAGGAGGGAAAATACTGACATGACTCAGCTGGAACTAAAAGGCACTTCCATCCCGATATGCAAGGAGGCTAAGTATCTAGGAGTCATCTTAGATAGTAAGCTTCTCTGGTCAAAGCATGTTGAGTCAAAAACCACCAAAGCGTTCTCAGCTTTTTGGCAATGCAAAGGAGCTTTTCGCAAAACATGGGGTTTATCGCCGGCAAAGGTCCTCTGGATCTACACGGCAATGATAAGACCTATAATCTCATATGCATTAGTTGTCTAGTGGAACAGACTAAAACGCAAACACGTCGTAGCCTCTTTCATCCAAAGAACGGTTTGTCTCAGCTGCACGGGGGTTTTCCCCAGCATGCCGGACGCTGCTCTAGATGTTATGATGAACCGTCCACCTCTTGATATATTTATCAGAGGGTGTGCTCTGAAAGCCATGTCTCGTCTGAAGAGAAATAGCTTTTGGTACAACTCGCATAGGAATAACGGTGTGCATGCGCAAGAATTATCCTGCGACCCCTGTCTCATGGACATGTCTTCTGACGCACTGACGCCAGTTATCCTATTGCGTCGTAATTTTACAGTCGAGTCTCCATGGCGTCAGGATTGGCTATGGCTGGATACTGAACCTGGAAGGGATAGTCTTCGCATTTTCACGGATGGCTCCAGGTCTGGGCGGGGGTTCGGTGCTGGAGTCTTCTTTGAGCGCGAAAACATCCGACTGCACTTTTCGTTAGGAAAGTATGCGCCTGTTTTCCAATCAGAGATATACGCAATCCTAATGGCCATGCACTATGTTGTGAAGCATAGGTGGAAGGGGGAAAGCATATGCGTCTGTAGTGACCGCCAAGCTGCACTAAAGGCCGTGTGTAACCCCTTAACTAGCTCCAAACTATTGCTTGAACTCAAGTCCTTCTTGAACAGAGTCGGCAGACTAAATTCATTAAGGCTTGTATGGGTTCCAGGCCGCTCTGGGATCCCAGGAAATGAGATCTCTGATGAACTCGCCAGAATGGGTTCAGAGGAGAGCTTCTCAGGACCTGAACCCGCTCTAGGTCTACCTGCGTCCAAGTATTTAATACACACAACCGTAGATGGAGGGATTGTCCAGGTTGCAGGATGACTAAGCGCGTATGCCCTGATGTTTGCAAAAAATCTGCAGCATTCCTCCTGTCTTTAAGGAGAATCGACTGCAGATGGCTTGTGTTATCATGGGCCATTACACTTTTGCCAAGCATCTCTACGTGCTTGGCATCAGTGAGACGCCTACCTGTGCTGCATGCTGCGAGGAGGAGGATGACACTGTAGAGCATTTCCTCTGCGATTGTCCCGCCTTTGCTCGCGCACGGTGGCGCACCCTTGGAGCCGACGTGGTGTGTGCCGGATCCCTTAGCTCTACATCACTGAAGCTCCTCCTTACTTTTCTCCGGAAAACGGGCAAAATACAATGTAAGGTGTCTGTCTGGAGTACAATGGACCAGTGTTTGAGTCTGAGTGCTAAAGCGTGGTCTACGGGAATAAGGGGACTTTACCGGCATTGCCCATTCGAATGGGTTTGTACAAGGAGAGAAGGTAATACTTATTCGATTGGGAGTCTGTTCTTCACGACTTTAGCAGTGTCTTTGTTATGTGAAATGTAAGAAAAATCGAAGTTCGTGGACAACCTGCTATTTTTTTTTTGTTTTGTACATATACGCAGGAGGAGTATATACGAGGAGCTTCTCCACTTCCTTAATGAAGTTGAGAATGCTCTTCGTAGGAGTCGAGATGTCCCCTCAGGAGTCATATTTTCACTGAGAAGGATACACTTCCTAAGATGGCAAGGGGCAGCGTACCCACGTACTATGTATGTACATTAGGGTGTCCCAGAAAAGTCGACTTTGAAAACCTATAGGTCTTACCCCCTAGTAGTCAAAAACTTACATAAACTCCAAAACCAGCTCGAAATAATCGATAAGGTCGTTACCAAAGAAAAAATTCTGTGGGCGGTAAAATCATTTGACCACTGTAAGGCGCAAGGAATAGACGATGTATACCCGAAAATGCTACAAGAACTAGGGGAACTTATCACCATATATAGCTGGTACCTCAGCATGGGTTATGTCCCACAGACATGGAGGGAGGTTAGGGTGGTGTTTATACCCAAGTCGGAGAAGGTCGTCCATGCCACGGCAAAGGATTATAGACCTATCAGCCTATCCTCCTTCCTTATGAAAACATTGGAACGACTAATCGACAAATATGTACATCAGAGATGAGATTAGTGATAGCTACTTATCACAATCACATAATGCCCACATAAAGGGTAATTCGGTAGATACCGCTCAGGGTGGTCTATACGATAGAAAAGGCATTCAATGCCAAAGAATATGCCCTGGGGGATTTTCTAGATGTTAAGGGAGCCCTTAATAACGTCAGTATTGAGGCAATAATGTCCAGCCTGCGGATGGCCCACATAAGCTCGGGAATCTGTAGATGGGTTGACCAAATGCTAAGTACTCGCATAATAAACTCGTCGATAGGAGGAACAAATGGAAGGGTGAGGGTCAACCGAGGCACACCACAGGGGGCGATAGAACGCCTCTCCTATGACTCCTCGTAGTCGACGAAATGCTAAAGCTCCAGAGTTTCAATGTCATGGCTTACGCTGACGACATTATCATCCTAGTACCTGGGAAATTTCCCCAGGTCCTCAGTGAAAGACTAAGTTATGCGATGCTATTGGTGAATAACTAGGTGAAAGAACGAGGCCTAGGGGTAAATCCAACGTAAACTGAGATTGTCCTCTTCACAAAGAAAAGTTCAATACCAAGGTACACATATCCACGCATAAATGGTATCGATCTGATTCTGGAGAAGTCCACTAGCTATCCTGGCATAATCTTAGATTCCAAGCTTAGCTGGAAAGACAACATAAATGAAAGAACCAAAAAAGCTTACGTGACACTATATTTGTGCCCAGTAGCTTTTGGAAAGACATGCTGCTATAAAACAAGGGTGGTACACTGGGTATACACCACGGTGGTAAGACCTATTTTAGTCTATGGATCAGTTGTCTGGTGGAAAAAACTTGAGAAGAAATGCAACCTTCAATGTCTTACAAGGATTCAGAGGACTGGCTGCCTGGCGGTGGCCGGATCTATGAAATCTACACCAACGGAAGCCATACTGAACCTTCCACCACTAGACAGGTATTGTGAAAACATCGTAGCCAGGGCTGCGCTAAGGATGCAGGAAGCCAGCCTTTGGAAAAGATGTCCTCATGGATACGCATCAAACCTGGATCGATGGGTTATCCTCAGGTCCGTAACCGAAACGGACTATACCATACGGAAGAGGAACTGGCAATCTAAATCTATTATGTCCGACGGATCCAAAACGGATACCGGTACAGGAGCTGGACTCTACTTCGAATCTCGGAAAGCATATCACTCCTCCAGACTTGCTGTTGGCTGTAGTGCCTTCCAGGCTGCGGATCTGATTCTTAAGGATAATCTCTCAAGTTAAAGAATCAAATTCTATGTTATCAGTCAGGCAGCCATTAAGGCTCTGCAAGCAACATGGATAAGATCCAACCTCGTAAAACTCTGTAAAGAGAGACTAGAAGAGATATCGGATGTCAATGAGGTGACCATCTGCTGGGTACCAGGGCATGTCTTCTGATACCCACTGTATTAAGTCTGAGTATGTCAATAAAGCGTTTGTCCAGAGGCCGTATAAATCGTTTCGATTGGCGAAGTCCCCGAACGCTGTTCCAAAAGGATAGGTGTTGCGATTTTTCCCACTTGTTTAAGAAGAAATTGGTCTTAGACTTGGGAGTGCCGCAGAAAGCTTCTGGACCTATGTATTTTTCACTGTAACCTTTCCTGGCAAGTTAGTCGGCAATTTCATTGCCCTTAATACCTTTGTGCCCGGCCACCCAGAGTTTGACATTGTTCTTTAGGCGAGGTCTTGTAGGGCATCATGGCATTCCTTTACGGTTTTTGAGTTCGTGCTGTACGAACTCAGCATTTTAAGCGCTGCTTGGCTATCAGAGAGTCTAGTCTAGTCCAGCTAGTTGATGGTTACTCCTCTTATGCCAGTTGGACTTGAAAGATGCTAGGACTCATTCCCAGGGGCTTCAACGCCAGAAACCATCTTGAAGCCATCAGTATACCACCTAAGGCCTTTGACGTTAAGCAAGGGATCACTGGTTTCCCAAGCTGAGCGGATTGGGATCGATATTTCAAATCTCTTGTCAAAAGCGAATGTGCGTGGTAATGCGTCCGAGACCGTGGTAATCATTTCCAGCTCGGGAAGATGCTGAGATGAACCTGAGATGCCCTTGGATCCATACCTGGATCCAGGTAAACCTGGCCACGACTTGACCGACAGCGAACCACGGGACTAATGTCTCTAAAACGAATCATCATCATATAATCGTTGGTGTCATCACTGGTCACTGTCTTATTGGCAGCTAGGCAGGGCCTATTTGGCCCTTCGTCTTGCTACGTCAGTTCAACTAAAATTCAGATTAGATGTCTTGGTTCACCTACCACATGCTATAAGTTGAGTCAAGGAATCCGTCCCATTAGTGGATAGAGTACAAAGGAAAACTTGGCATCGGTTCAATCCCAGCTATTCGTTAGCGAGCATATATACATAACCCCAACATTGAAATGAAAGGTTTTTACTTTGGTAATGTATTTCAAGTCCCCGCTTCTCTGTCTCCTACGGCAAGCAAAGATGTCCCGAAAATGACTTTCATCCGCCCAAGAAACCACCATCCACTTCACTCTACAAATGAATCCATTCATCTCGGCAATCGTCTATTCTCGCGTCCAAATGATTTACATCCGAATGGGAATGACATAAAACAAAAAAATGGAAATCCAAACTTTTTCATCATCCGTTCAAAGGAACAAAAAAGCCATTAAGTCAACACCCCACCGCCTTGAGTATCGTCAACGTCCAGCGGCTATATAAGTTCTAACAAACTCTTCTCCGGATATGGGACACAATTCCGCTTAAAAGCATCCACCCCTCGAGGGCGCACGGCCATCACCACTTAACCATGATCATTGCTCGGTCTCTCGTTTAGATTCACAGCCATTGAAGGTCTCTCACCATTCCAAGGCATGCACTTTGCAACCAATTCGTTTTGCTTAATACATTATTATTACAAATGGCAGGTATGCTCGATGGTGTGTTCTGAAACTTACACCGTCCATCGTCGTCGCTTGGTGACCGTGGCGGCATCCATTACCCGCGAGGAGAGAAATAACTTAATTGAACAGAGTGTGTCCGATTCGTCCACTCCTTTCGATTGTGTAACTTGGAATCGAGTTGCATTCGTCGGCGGCAGTGGTGTCACTGCCTAAGCCGACTCCTGTGGCTTATGACATTGAATAGAAACTCGGCGTGTAAAACTTTGCCTGTATATCTCCATATGCTCCATCGTCTTCCATCTCGTCGTCGTTTGCTTCTGTGAGATTCAATTTTCCGTCACGGAATGCCAACTTGAGTGATGGCGTGCAAAAGGAGGTCTAACAAGCCATGAGAGCCAGCACAAGAATGCGGTGGCGGTGATGGTGACGATGTCAGCGATGGTTCAACGTTATATTGGTCGTTCCGAAAAACTTTTCCTCAACCCCACTCGGCTCTTAGTCAAGTTAATGAGTTGATATAATTCTAACAAGTTTGGGAACGACACTCGACGTGCTCCTCGTGGTCTCCGTGGCGACCATCAATGATGGTATGAATAGAGTTGAGGATTTGAAACCTCACCGGGCCTACCTTGGAACCATGTCCCAGTGTTGAATGTCGTACCTGTCGGATAATTAAATTAAATTAAAAGAATTTATCACGTGGAAATACGAATGATTAAGGAGAGATTCTGCTCGGAGGTGTGCTCGTGTACTTGCATTTGGGATTGGATTTTTCTTTGGTCGTTTGTTCGATTCGGGCGAGTGAAGGTGTTGAAACTAATGACGACTAAGTGAGACAAGTGGAAGAGTTCGAAAACGTGAAAGTTTCTTTAGTTAACTGGAGTGGAAATTAGTATCATTGGACGTGCAGTACAATGGCTTTGAAAGTGGTATTCGGAATGCTGGCTTTGAATGAAAAATGGCATTTGGGAAGTGAGAAGTGTTCTAATGAAGTTGGTGTATTTATAAAGGGATAGATGGATTGCTTGAATTTTAAAAATATTTACACTACGGCAGATCTTGGAGAAGACCCATGAATTCCAGGTCGACACGCACCATCTTTTTGTCGACTTGAAAGTCGCGTATGACATGTTGATTTCTTTAACATTATTCTTGAAAGGATCGTGCGGGATTCTGCTGCCAACACAAGAGGTACGATCTACTTCAAGTCTTCACAATTGCTTGCCTACGCAGATGACATTGACGTTATTGGACGGACAAGGCGAGACGTCAATGAGGCGTTCGCAAGCATTGAAGCAGAGGCGGCTAAAATGGATCTAAGGGTGAATGGGGACACGACCAAATATATGCTGTCATCAAAGAAAGAGACACAACACCGACGTCTTGGTCAGTACGTCACCCTCTGCAGCTTTATTTTTGAAGTAGGCAAGGACTTCGTCTACCTTGGCTCGATAGCGACAAGCAGCAACGACACCAGCCCTGAGATAAAACGCAGAATAACTCTTGCCAACCGCTGCTTCTTTGGGATCAAGAGACAATTGAGTAGTAGAGCCCTCTCTCGAAAAACTAAGGTATCCCTCTAAAAAACCCTAATCATCCCAGTCCTCTTCTACGGCGCTGAGGCTTGGACTTTATCAAAAGCGGATGGAGATGCTCTTAGGCGTCTCGAGAGGAAAATTCTGCGTGCAATCTTTGGTTCAACCAATAACTGTACGGGCTGTACAGCGACATCGGCCTAGTTAGACGTCTTCGGTTCCAACGTCTAAGATGGGTAGGCAATGTAGAGCGAATGGACATAACCGCTCCGGTCCGAAGAGTCTTCGACTCCAACCCCAAGGGACGACGCAGCAGAGGACGACCGCATCTCAACCAACTGGGCGTGCGGCACTGGAAGCGGTGGGCCAAAGATCGTGCCGTGGTTGAGGTCCTGGTTGATCCCGAACTGTAGCGACTACATAATTAAGTAAGCCAGCGACAATACAAGGAAAGTTTAAGAGCTAGTGAGCCTGAAAGAGTTTTCTTTCTATTCCAATAACTTTTCATTTAAAACGTTGATTGGCTTTGAGTTCTTCTTTAATTGGCAGAGTATAGCGCTAGAATTAGGGTCAGGTACCAGCTAAACCAACCACATTCAACCAAGTGAACGTTATTAGGACTTCCTCTCAAATCTGCTATTCCAGTTAATGTTGCGAATAAATTTCTTGTCCTCTAGCTCCGCTAAACCGCCTATTCGAGGTCGGCACTCATGGGTTAACCAATCTTAGATTGCATTCCATGTTGATGCAGTGATGAAAAATTTGTCTCAACGACCCATTTAGTTTCAAAAACCGCTCTGAGAATCCAGCGTTCAGCCTGTTTACCGAAATCGTAGAAAGCATTTATCCTAAAGAGCATCCACATCTTTAGCTAACTTATCGCCTTACATCAGCGCATTCGCTTCGAGCACTTCCCATTCCCCACACTCATTTGGAAAATCATATTTTTCCAAATAATTTCCGTGAAAATGTTATTCCCATTCATCCGATGGCCAAATGCCAAGACATTAAGATAAATTCGCTGTTTTAACGGCGAACAACAACTGTCCTTGACAAATGAATCTCGTCATCATCAGACTCGCCTTTAAGTACCTTTAAGTATCTTGTTCGAGTAAAGTAGTTAAATGGCGAACGAAGAGAACTCATCCAATCATAGTATCACTCAAGGCAACACAGTTCTCAAGGTGATTATCTACATATCGCTACATGAATTCGCTGGCGATAAATCTTCACATGAACCCGAGTCCATCTACTAGGTCTTGGGCTGATGGACCTTTTGTCCACGTTACCACATACGAGTGGATACGACAAAAGAACGTTCCGCACATAACTGTCTAATTAGCAAAAATATAAATGACCACACGACGACCGGGACAGGAGCGGTGAAGCGATGATGAAGTTGATGATGACGGTTCTCGTTAAGATTTAACTTCTTCTACACGTTCTCGATCCTGTTGTTGCTCTTGTTCCTATTCTACTCTATCCCCATGGCCCCCATCGTCAACCGATGACGATGATGATGGTCTATGAATAATTGCTCATTTTCCTTGTTCCAGCACACACGACTGCAGTGGCTTGGAATCTTCGTGTCATCTTTTGTGTTGTATACCAGCTATACGGCGGCGGTGTAAGAACGGATGAAACCAACAGCCCATAGCCAATAGCAAGCGGGTTTCTGGAATTTATAGCCGCTTAAGGTATTCCTCCGGTATTCGCGCCGAAACCCTTCGTGCTCTGCTTTACGAAGCACTCTCTCTCTCTCTGATCAGATTATAACACACGGCAGTGGTGGTGGAACGGGGCTATAGTGTAAGAGCGCTTGGACTCGATGTGTGCTGCACATTTTTGAAGCGATGACTTACAGCGATTAATCGACTGACGAGCAGCAGCAGTTGTGGAACAATAACTGAGAGACGATCCAACCAACGAACGGCCCAATGCTCCAACAGTCAGGGGAGTCAACATTCACGACGATGTTCATAATGGTGGTGGCGATGACGATGATGGAATACTGCTGGACGAAATCATAATACAAGACGATGAGGACGAAACGACTCGCGCAGTCAGACCACTACGACGACCACGACGATGACGATGATGATGATGATGTTGCAAATGATAAAAAATTAACCACGCCATGCAATGGCATGCTCGACATGGAGTTACAAAGTCGCTTTCGGGCTCCTAGGGTGGTTCGGATGCAAAAGAATTGTTCGCGATGCTGGTAGTGGGTCAGGCAACGTGATGCGATGCCGGATAGACACGAGAATATCGGCATTGCTCTAACTGGTGCGATTGTTGAGCACGAGTGCAACGGATGAAATCTCACGCTAAGGGTACGACGATTCCAGGTTAAGTCCTGCAGCAGTAGAGTTGCCAGGATTCATCAAAGAATACCACCATTGAGTGTGCTATTGAACAGCCTATGGGAATTTTATCCTAGCGGTCATAACGCACTTTCCATTCTCAGATTCCCGATACCTGGCAACCTTTTCGCCTGCCATCACGTCACCGCTCATATGAGAGCAGAGCATAGTTGCGAGCAGACGGACAGACAAAAAGAAGAACCTACTCAAGCAGCCCTGTTATTAACTTGTCGTTTTCGAAAACAAGATGAGAAACGATTAATGCTCATGGCCAATTCCGTATGCTCCACCAGCATTTTCATCTCATCGTAGACATTGTCCGCGATGCTGGTACGACCAATCATCAAGCAGAAACCGAATAACAACTATGTATCTATACATCGCGATATGTTTCCTTGAGTTTCGATTCATGTTAATTCGGTTCGTTCGGTTGAGCGATGTCCGTGCTCAATTGTGTCGTCCCAGATTGCAATGAAGTACAACAATACATTTTGGGCGAAGATCACCGATTGAAGTCAATTCTTGTCCTTAACATCACCAACATCATCATCATCATCATCGTCCTCGTCGTCGTCGTCGTCATCGTGGTCGTCGACATCAACATCGTGGTTGTTTGGTCGTCATCGTGCTCGTTATATGCTCGTCATGGACGCTGGTACGATTTCCATACACAAGTACATTCGAATCCCTTCGTCGATGTCGTTCAGGTAGCTGCATAATTTAGCTGCAATTAAGCAGCAAGATCCATGAAAATCGACCGCACACCAACGGCATACAGAGCAGCGGGACACAGAGCTCCAGAGCTCGCGAGCTCGCGAGCTCGAGTGATCGTACCCCGCGCGACCTCATATGTTATTACGGAGCCAATAATTCATTATCAGCTTGTTAAGGTTGTTGGGTGTTGGTTAGTCTGCTTTTGGCCCCTCTCATCTTTCTGGGCTACGGATCGCCACGCTCGACCAAGCGGGCACGATGTTGCTGCATGCGTGTGCGACAATTGGTTGAGGTCTAAATTGTCTTAAACCCGAAGGATGGTGTCCAAAGCGCGATGGGTTGGTAGAATTGTGTGTTGACAAGATAATGATGTGAGCCATCCGGTTTACATAGAGAGGCGAAGAGAGAGAGAGAGAGAGAAGAGGAAGAGAGATAATTGGTTTACAAATAGCCACCTATCAACCAGGTGATTTAGCAATGATCCTTCTTCGATGCGGGATGATGGCCTTTTTTGTTTCTTGGTATTTCTTGTACATTTATTTATTGACCACCCTGTGATCGCGTTTAACATGACTCAGGGAAAAAGAAAACAAATTCCTAGAAGTTGATGGTCGTCCTTCGACGGTGGGGGAATTTTCTGCAGCGTCATGACCCTCAGAAGAGCACCGCGTGGCTGTTGTTCTGGACGATCGATGGAGATGTGCTATGTCATGGCAGGGGTTAGGATGACCAAATGTAGCCGAATATGATTAAATGCATTCTATTTTGAAGAATCATTGCGAGGGGCGCTTGATGAGTTGACTGATGTTGAATGGTGTTTCAATGGAATGTGCCTGACTAATCAATTCGCGATGCATAAAGGCTCATGAGTCGTGAGATAATAGGATGGGGGTTAGAAGGACAAAGGCTTTTGAGTGGTAGAACAATAGGATGAGGGTTGGGTTAACTCAAAATAACGCACTCTTAACGGAGTATACATATGCACTTCAGAGAACACCGAATATCAGTTACATATGCTCGACGAGCATCATACAGCGTGCTCGGTACTCCCTAAACTGAATGTACGCCTGCGTCTAATTTGCCCGTATCATGGCACCTGCTGTCCCTTGCAAAATTACACAACTCCACGTCAAATGTCATCCCTCCACGCCCGCGAAGGGCCTATTCAAACAAACTATTAACAAGACAAACAGGCCTAATAGCATTTTAATGATCACCTCGCATCCAGCCAGACCGTCATGAAATTACACTCCGACGTCGATCGAAACAATTCATCATTCGTCGTAGGAGTCGTCAATTCGGATTCTCCTCTCTACCTCGACTGTATTAATTACATATAAAGTCAGCTGTCAGCGTCACCATCGTCCTGCTTCGAACAGGAAGTCATTATCGACACTGATGGCTGGCATTAAGGGAAGACAATAATTCATTACGACCCATTATCACCCAATCAGATCACGCAAAAATCCTTCGCATCGAGAGTGTCACGTTCGAGTTGAGCTCGAATGAGCATCTTATCCGCGTAGCGTCACGCCGAAGGTGCAAACTCATGTCATATTCAATTACAATCATCACCCGTCGCGGACGCGATCATTCCTCCTTTGTTCCGTCTTTTCTTAATTTTTTTTTGTCTCCATTTCGCCTGAATGAGGTACTGATTAGCGAAGCGACCGAGAAGAGAGATCGACCGATGATGAAAAGAAGCCTGCCCCATCCAGCATAACTACCGCACTCAGTGAGCACACTACACTGATCGATCTGATCGTGGGCTTAACCAGTTCAAAGGATGAAACGATCTTGCTCCTCTTTTTGGCAAAAAAAAAATAAAAAATCTCGCATGACCGCGCTCGACAATCAGTCGACAATCGTTCGGCACAGTCAAAAGGCATTTGAGGCCTTAAGATTCGTGCCTCAATTTATGGTTATTGTTCGTGCTCAAGCTTTTCCAACAACACCTCAAATTCTGATCTTCACTTAAGACAAGCTTTCAAGAGTGAGAGACAGACCGCTCCACAGCAATCGGAGATCGAAATCACATATTAAATCTTGCAGCCAAAGTTAATTGCTGCAAATCAGGTAAAGGCAAAGTTGCATCTAACTACATTGCCAGTGCTTCGTCATGGATCATTTTCTGTTGCTGGACAATGTGATGGGAAAGTTACAACTGACTGAGGTACTTAGTGAGCATACTTGCAAAGCATGAGTGCGCGGCTTGCGTCCACATCATCGATTGGAATCATCGCCTTGGTAGATGGATGGTTGGTCGATGGAATTTCGGTTCTTTGGTGGGCTGGATGACGGGCGATGTAGCGGTAATTAAATAATGTAGAGGAGGTGGAATTCTCTTGATAAGTCAGGCAGAGGTCAGTAATTGGTTGATGCTTAGAATGTCTCGGTGCCAGTAAATTTTGTTTCGCAGCTACAGGTGGACCGAGAAATGCCGTGACTAACTGAGGAACTTGATTGAGCATCTTTGGAATCTTTAGGTGTCCTCTTACTTATATATGGCGAAGTAGGCCACTAGTTGGAAGGCTGTTAACCTCTTGCCTATGTAACATCCAAATATTTTCCAAAGTTGTATGATCCTCTATTCAGGAATGAGTATTGGAATATTGAATACGACGTGCTCTCTTTCACTTTTAATGCGAAACTGAGGAAAGAGGACATATTTGAGTCAATCACGAGGAAATATAGCCTACACGACACCACATCCGAAAAGGGACATCGGCTACTCGATTTCCTGGCGGGTCGTAATCTCCTTCTGGCTAGTACACGATTCCCGCATACAAACATTCACATAGAACCTGGCGATCACCTGGTCGGTCTACCACTAATCAGATTGATCACGTTGCGATCGACGCCAGACGCTCCTCCAGCATCCTAGATATACGAATCTTCCGAGGAGCCAACATTGACTCTGGTGATCACCTGATCAGTCTACCACCAATCAGATTGTATACGTTGCGATCGACGCCAGACGCTCCTCAAGCATCCTAGATATACGAATCTTCCGAGGAGCCAACATCTACTCGGATCACTACTTGTTATAGTCAAGGTAAAAACGAAGATATCAAGGAGGTCACGGAGTCGAGCTGGGCAACGAAAAATTTACGTTGGAAAACTACAACCGCAGGAGACTGCTAGGACCTTTGCCGATCGAGTTACCCTCAACCTTTCGCAAACTCTAACGACACCGGAACAATCCACAGAACAACAGGGAGATCATTGCCAGCACGCCATCAGAGACGCTGCCTCTGATGTGTTGGGTTTAAAACAACCGGCAACTAGAAACCCCTGGTTTGATGAGCAATGCAGACAAGCTCATGTAACAAAGCAAAACGCCTACAAAGCCATGCTACATAGACGGACGAGAGCCACTCGAGAACATTACGAGTAGAAAAGGATTGAGGATGGAAAGCATGAGATCGAGAAGATGGAGAGATGCTACCGCAGGAACAACGCTCGCAAGTTTTACGAAAAAGTAAAACGAACATGCCAGGGCTGCAAAGCCAGAGCGAAAGCCTGTAGGGATGAAGACGGACAACTAATTGTAGAGTCACAATCAATGCTGAGAATATGGAAGGAACACTTCTGTGGACTGGATGAAAGCTCTAATACCGCTATCAGGTAGAATGATCTATTCGCAACGGACGAAGATGCAAGATAATTTCGTCCACCCGACCTAGATAAAAGTAAGCTCCAAAGCTCAAGAACAATAAAGCCGCGGCCGCAGACGGTCTGTCCGGCGAGCTATTTAAAGCGGCGTGAGATGATCTGGTAGGGCGCATGCACCAGCTCATCTGTAAAATTTGGTCGGCGGAAAGCATGCCCGACGAATGGCATCTCAGCATCGTTTGCCCAGTCCACAAGAAAGGAGCCCCCTATAACTGCGCCAACTACAGGGGAATAAGTCTCCTTAACATCGTGTACAAGATCTTCTCTGCCTTACTGAACTCCTGAAACCCTTTGTGGATAATCAGTATGGTTTAAGGCCAGGTAAGTCCACAATAGACCAGATATTCACACTGCGGCAGATCTTGGAGAAGACCCAGGCATACCAAATCGACACCCATTACCTTTTCGTCGATTTCGAGGCTGCGTATGACAGTGTGTATAGAGACGAGATATACAGCGCCATGTCTAGTTTTGAAATCCCTGCCAAACTCATCAGATTGTGCATAATGACAATGGAGACTTCTCCCTGCTCCATCAAAGTCGATAACGAATTAACCGAGAGCTTTGATGTTAAAAAAGGATTTAGACAAGGTGACGCACTCTCATGTAATTTCTTCAACATAGTGCTTGGAAAGATCATACGAGACTCACCGGCCAACACAAGAGGTACAACCTATTTCAAGTCTGCACAATTGCTTGCGTACGCGGATGACATTGACGTACTTGAACGAACACAGCGGGACGTCAATGAAGCGTTCAAATGCATTGAAGCAAAAGCGGCCAAGATGGGTCTTTCGGTTAACAAGGGTAAAACGAAATATATGCTGTCAACCAAAAAAGACGCGCCACACCGACGTCTCGGCCAGAACGTCACAGCTACAGATTCGAAGTGGTCAAGGTCTTCGTCTACCTTGGCTCACTAGTGACCTGCGACAACAACACCAGCGCTGAGAACAAACGCAGAATTATTCTTGCCAACCGCTGCTTCTTTGGGCTCAAGAGGCAATTGAGATGTGGAGCCCTCACTCGAAAGACTAAAGTTGCGCTGTACAAAACCTTAATCATCCCCCTATGGCGCAGAGGCCTGGACTTTAACGAAAGCGGATGAGGAGGCCCTTGGTGGTCGTTTCGAGAGGCAATTTCTGCATACACGGTTCCGTTTGTGATGACGGAGAGTGCAGGTAAAGATTCAACCAATAGAGGCCTGTAAAGCGACATCGGCCTAGTACAACGTCTACGGATCAAGCGTCTAAGATGGCTAGGTTATGTAGAGCGAATGGATAACACAGCTTCGGCTCGAAGTGTCTTCGTGTCCAACCCTGAGGGACGACGCAGCAGAGGACGACCGAATCTAAGGTGGCACCCACAGGTGGAAGGGGACATTCCACGACGCTGGAAATAGCTGGCAAAAGACCGTGCCAGCTAGAGGAGTTTGTTGGTTGAGGCCCAGGTTCACATCGGGCTGTAGCATCCCTTAGTAAGTAAGTATAACGGTTGTCAAATGCGTCAAAAGGCATGAAGACATGAGACAGGGGTCGCAGAACATTTCTTGCGCAAGTACACTGTTAGTGTGTTAGACTCTGACGCAGGATGAGCGAGTTCGGACCCCAATAACACAAACGCCATCGAATGTTTATTTCGCGTCATCCCTCCTCGGCGGGGCCCGTGGTATACTTGCCATGAAAAAGCTTCTCGACTCACGCCGTTCGGAATCGGCATTAAACAGTAGGTCCCTTTTACCAGTGTGAAAAATAAATCGCACACAACATGAGAGAGAAGCTTGGCTCTGGTCCCTCATAAGCTGTGACGCCACCAAAGAAAAAGAAGAGTTGTACCAAAAGCCATTTCTCTTTAGACGAGACATGGTTTTCTCTTTAGACGAGACATGTCTTTCAGAGCACACCCTCTGATAAATATATCAAGGGGTGGAAGGTTCATCATAGCATCTAGAGTAGCGCCTGGCGTGCTGGATAAAGCTCCCGTACAGCTGAGGCAAACCGTTCTTTAAAGTTTGGTGAAAGAGGCTACGACGTGTTAGCCTGTTCCACCAGATAACCGATGCATATGAGATTATCGGTCTGATCATTGCCGTGTGGATCCAGAGGACCTTCTCCGGCGATAAGCCCCATGTTTTGCCAGAAGCACTTTTGCATTCCTAAAAGGCGGACAACGCTTTGGTGGTTGTGGACTCAACATGCTTTGACCAAAAAAGATTACTATCTATGATGACCCCCAGTCATCCCTCGCCTATGTCTAGAGATATGCGGCAGTTAAGGGATGTTTTTGATTTGTGGATTACCGCGGCCAGGGATTTTATCGCAGACTGGCTGACCGTTCAAATGATAATATCCTTAGCGGATATTACATTGATCCTAGGCCATGCAAGGGCCTCCGTTATCGCTGTTGTTTCTGCTTGGTACACACTGCAGTGATTTGGGAGTCCAAATGATAGGTTAAGGTTAAGCTCCACTATCTACACCCGTCTCCATCTTGGAGCCATCGGTATAGAGGAAAATCGAGTCCTTCGGTATGACTTTCCCTTCAGCCCATTCCTCCCTAGATGGAAAGATAACCTCGAAGTTCTTAGTGAACACATTCTGCGGGATGATGTAGTCCGTGTCCATGGGTACTTCGAAGTGATTATTTAATGTTGGTATGGCCTTTATGTGATGTGGGCCATTTTCCTATGCCCCTAATCCGTAGGGCCGCGCAGGCAGCAAATTTTTTGGTGAAGAGGTCGAATGGTGGAAAATGTGAATATTTAGGGCCTCCGTGGGGGTTGATCTGATCGCGCCGCTTATTTATAAGCTGGCCGATCTCTGTACTCTACCCAGACGGTTTCGATAGACTGCCTTGCCCAGAGCAGTCCACCAGACTACGATGCCGTACAGGAGGATGGGCCTTATGGCCGCCATAAGGAGCCAGTGCTTAATGCTTGGTTGGAGACACCACTTTTTGCCCACCACTTTCTTACAGCTGTAGATGACGGTGGTTGCTTCCTTAGCACGATCGAGAATGTTGCGTTTCTAATTCAGCCTCCAGTGTCCTAAGTTATGCTACATTTCAAACAAAAGACAACAAATTAACTTAATGGAAACGATGTCATGCTTCGATGACAGATGATGACAGTCTGGAGTCCGACTGTTGGCTAGCAATTACCGTCTTCAACAGAGTTTGCAAAATTACTATTAAATGTATCGAATCCCCATACTTCTTTACCAGCAACATGGACAATTCTAACGTAAAATGTCATTACCAATTGTACATCTGGACAGGTTTCGCCATTGTCCATATCCCAGCCTTAATGTGCGTTTTCTCAAGTCGTCTACGCATCTACCTGCAGGCTACTAACAATGACAATAATTGAATTCCGCCAAGCGGAAAACTGTCAACCATTGTCTCCCTGCAGATATATTCCATCCTAACGCCAGCCAATCACCCGCACGCACATTCCTTGCACCACCAATTAATCAATTACCCAACCACAACTTGCAACAAGCCGAAAGCCAATAAAAGGTCTGTCCGTGACGCAACACCGACCATTTGACCAACGACCAGGAACTCGAAGACCAAAAAAAGAGAAATTCGCCCTCGAGTCAAGCAATTACACATTCCGGAACACCAAGTGCTCAAAAATGAAGAATTTTCAATAAAAGAAAAGAGAGAACCCAACCCGAGGGTTGCAGTTCTTCAGCAATTACCGGTCGTCGACGGACTGCGAGCGATCATAAGGGCCAATTTGCCCACCATGCACTTACCCGAAATAATTGGGCCAATTTTCAATTAGAGTTCAGTTCGAGACAAGACAACGACACATATGGCAGAGGTCGATAGACGCGCACACCTATCACCTTGACCGGGTCGATTCAAGGAGTCAACGAGCAGTGTTAATTGACAGGTGAGTTATGTACACAAATGCGGCGACATCAGCATCTGTAGATGCGAAGATGCAAAACAGGTGAAATGCCTTTCGTCACCTATAAGCCAATCAGCAATGAACCATCACATCGGCGACAACATGCGAATGTGTCAGCGGCAATTTGTTGGGTGATAGATGCAATTTACACTTTACGCATCCTGCCTTGGGGCGATTATTTTAAACGCGTACCATCCGTCAGGTTGAGTGACTTTCGCGATCGACAAGAAGAAAAAGAAAGATGCAAACCATAGATACGACTACAAAGGGTATGGGAAAAAAAAGTTTAGGCATGCAGTCGATAATGCCCATCGCGTCGTCGCTCGCGCGCAGCTAGATCACCATCTCACATGACTAAAATTGGTATGCAAAAATGCCTCTGTTGCTGCTGTTGCTACTTATACTGCCAAACAGGAGTCCCCTCGGAGCAGGCACATCTCTACTCCAGCTTCCCCCTTCTATAGGTATGGTGTATACCATCTGAATGCCTTCAAGATATGCGGTATCATGGCCGTGCAGCTTAAGCGCATGCGTGAGTTAAAAATCTGATATTGTAATTGAAGTTCCTAGTTTTATTTTAGTTCATCTACTATCCGATCGGTGTGTTCTTGTTTCTTGTAGATACAAACTTGCTGAAAACGCAACCTTGTTAGCATCGATCAGACCCCCGCTCGATGGCGGCACCATACACTCTGACTGCAGGCAGGTGGGGGCTGGTCCCTATATGTATCATACTCGTATCTCCTTCCCGCACTGTTCAATTGGTTGACTATAAAATCTACATAAAGTCTATTGTAAGGTGCCCTTCCTCGACCCGTGCCGACCATGACTCTGACGGTTATAAAAAACAAAAAAATTCAAAAGAAAAATTGCCCCTAAAGCGATCAAAGGGCATGTGCATAACAAGCTACAAATTATACCTTAAACGATCTTGGATAAACTTTTGCGCGCACACAGCATACACGGAGAGTGCACATCATGGCGAGCACGACGACGCTTAAACCAAATACGAATATGTTCACGGTAAGCGGTAGAAGGGAGAGTAACAGAATACCAAAGGGGAAAGAAGGCAACCCATCGAGCGGAAAAGTGTGCACAGCTAAACCTAGGGAACGGGACAAGAGATACCAATAAAAGTGGTGAGATGAGATGCACACGGTAGAGAATGCAAGGTCCGCGCGTACCTAATGGCCTTTGGAACGATGTTACGATGATGCCAGCCAGCCGGCCAACTGGACTGCTGCACTGTTGTATTACTGCAATGAGCACGCAGTTTTATGTGCTGCACGAAAATTGCGCAAACGAAGCTCGTCTCGTACCGCGGCTCGATGGAAGAA
The DNA here is from genome assembly GCA_951905685.1 of Eumerus sabulonum. Classification (NCBI taxonomy): domain Eukaryota; kingdom Metazoa; phylum Arthropoda; class Insecta; order Diptera; family Syrphidae; genus Eumerus; species Eumerus sabulonum. Next base: position 110,930,789 of record OX645061.1, read on the forward strand.
TGAGATGTATTCGTTTTGCTTTTTTCGCTCTCTCTCTCCTGGTCTCGTTTGTTTGATGGCGACGAGGGGGTGTTCTACTGAAGTATCTTTTTTATACGATAGAGATGAACTTACACGCTGCAATGTGTGGAGAATCTAGAACGTGCAAACGCAAAGATTCACTCTTAAACAGATAGGTTTTTGGTACGAAAATTTATGAGATTTGCAACGAAATAGTGATGTGAACCCGGAAGGGCATGCGTAAAAGTCACGTAAATCAGTGAATACTCCTGGGTACTGTCACAGAATTGTCATTGTCATCGTATGCTCATCACAAAGAGTGCAATTAGTTACGAGCGGGAGTTATGGGATAGATTTTCTATGGAGTACCACAAGACAGTATACTAAGACCGTAACTTTTTACATTTCCATTCATTCCATCCATGCATTTCTGACAAGTATGCCATTGCAATGCAACACTAAATGATATTATCTTTCGCACATTGTATGCAATGAAGCAATAGGAAGCCCCCGCAATTGCTTCACTGCCCTCGGTCATGTATGGCAACCCCACTATGGCTAAGATAGAATTCCATGTGGACAAAATAGACTACAGGCTATTGCAGCTGTACCGTGTTATGTATGTATATCCCCCAACCGTTTCCTTATAAACATACTCAAATCGAATCACAAACCATAACAACCTCGTTACAATGTCATTACATCTGCCTACCATACCGTCGTGCAACATCAACATCATACACACAACACACAAAGGAGTGAAAAAAGGAAAAAAACCGACATCTGAACAGAAAACTATAGTGCGATTCATCGACGAACATGCAGTGCATTATGTCGCCCCATTCTTACCACCGCATCGTGTGGGTGGATTTCATCTTCCCTTCGGTCGTTTATTTCCATGAATACACTACGAGTGGGCAGCAGCAGCATTTACATGTCCTTTTTCTTCTCTCCATCTAAACGGGCAAAGCTTGATCATCATATTGTGCTGGCGCGCATGCGAACTAATCCTATAGGGTATCCCAGCACGTAATAGATCGCTCACTATAGCTTCGGTTGACAGATTACCCATCAGGACTACGCTGGAAACAGATTAGATTTAGAGGAAGCAGAAAAAAACAAATCCTGATCTCCTTAGAGCGGTGATGTATTCATTTGCGAATGGGTGGGTGCAATGATTCAATCGATCGTCAGATACACCACATGAGTTCGTTGTAATCGTTGTACGATGAGATCAAGATTTGTAGCATGCAGGATCGTTTGCCAAAACCTACACATACCAGAGGGTAGAAAAAGAGGCAGAAATTGACAACAACGTCCAAACAGCCGACCCTGTCCGTCCGCGACGTATGTACGTTCGATATGTAAGACCAACGACATGACATCGTATAACAACGTCCCAATAACAAATGGTCACCGCGACCGGCAATTATGTCGAAACAAACGTTTTCTATCTTTTTTTTTACACAAAACGAGGACAAGATACGAGATACGAGAGAAGCAAAAGCAACAAAGCATCAATTTTCGACGATTTCTTCGCGAGCGTGTCGAAGGAGATGCATCTGCCATCAGCCAAGCTAAAGGCACAAAAGGCACAAAAGGCTCGGGAGATACAAAATGCGGGAAAGTAACGAAATAACAGATTGGAGCTGAGGGAATATTTGCATATTACATCGACCGAAAATTGATTTTCCATGTTTGGAGGCGAACAAACGAAAAGGCACACCAAATAGCAATAACAACAACAGCCACGAAAAGAAAATCGGTCCAACTGTGGAGCAAAAGAAAAAAATGTTGCAGCGCATACTCATGTCTGAATGTCGGATGTGATGTTAACTACGAAATCGGTAAGTTGCAAATTATTGGAATGGAATGCGATGCATACATAATCCATGAGGTGTCTGTGGCGGTTAGGGAGGCGGGATGAATATTTATGAGATCATGTTGCGCCCAAGCCGGCGGCTAGAAGCTGAGCCTCGGTGACATGGAATTTGGCGGGCCTACGCGCCACTACCACCGCCATCATCACCCTCATCGCCACCAGCAACGGTCATCAAGTCAGCTGTCAATGCTGGGTTACGACAATCGGAGTGGAAAGTTGACAGAATACATGTGTATCGATGGTCAAATACGGAATGATTGATTCAAGTAACTCGGTGAGGTTGTCTGTATTATGTGAATGTCGGTTATCTAATGCAACAGCATATGCCTGAAACTCGTAGAGAAGACCACTGGATCAATCAGATGTTAAAACTTTGCAAAAAATGCAACTATTTGCAACATCGCTTCGCCAAAAAATAGATTGAAGATGATTGATGATTGTCATTCTGGTTGATTCATGCATTAAGAATAAACAAACCTATCGTTCAATATTAAGCTGTCGAACATTTTCAATGTCTGTCTTGGAGCGAATATTCAACTATCTGAATCGAAAGATAAAGTTTGGTTTTTGTTAGCGGAGGTAAAGCCTTCACTCAATCAATCGGTCAATCACCACATAATTCCAATGATAAATGTCAACCGTTTATTTCATTTTCTCAAATTTGTAATTGTTTATAGCACTGACCAGATAGTTTTTGGATTGAAGAAAACGATTGATGATTGTCATTGTGACTGAGGCATGCTAGAAAGAGCACCAATCGAATACTAGGTTGCCCAGGATATACAGAGTAGATTTGAGAACGAATTTGCTTTTGCTATAAGGTTAAGATCAATGTGGTCAAGGTGCATTTTATAGCTATTCGTCTAGAAGGGGTTTTGCCAAATTTTAAATGAAAAAACTTACCCTGGGAAAGCTTTTCTTTCCCGAAGGACCAGAGTCAAGCTTCTCTCGATCACCCATGTTGTGTGTGATTTATTTTTTTACACAGGTGAAAGGAACCTACAGTTTAATGCCGATTCCGAAGAGCGAGAGTCCAGAAGCTTTTTCATGGCCAGGTTTGCCAGTACCCCGCCGAGGAGGGACGCCGTGAAATAAATATTCGATAGCGTTTGTGTTGCAGGCAACCGAACTTGCTCATCGTGCGTGCCCTGGGAAAGCTGCACTTACATTATAGATCTGAAGAAGCCTCAAGACCAAGTCATTCAAGGAAAGATCGAGACTGCATGGAACTGGTCATCAGATTTTTTAATGAATTCAGTTATCTTTCTACAGGTACCATTGTCGTCTTTTGGTATATGTTGTGTCGCTTGACGGTGTAAGTCGAAAGACTCGTCTTTTTTTTTTTTTTTGTAGCTTGTATATATGTAGGTTAACACAAGCAAACTGAAGGAAATGGATATTGTGGGGAAAGCTAATGAGGAGGCCCTTGGTCGGTTCAAGAGAAATATTTTGCGCGTGATTTTCGGGCCTATAAACGCAGACGGGGGATGGAGGAAAAGATTCAACCACGAACTTTACGGGCTGTACAGCGACATAAGCCTAGTCAGGCGTCTACGGATTCAACGCCTAAGATGGCTGGGCCACGTAGAACGAATGGACACCAGCGCTCCAGCCCGGAGAGTCTTTGAATCCAAACCCGAGGGACGAACAAACAGAGGACGGCCGCACTTAAGATGGCGCACACAGATGGAAGGGGACCTCAGCCAACTAGGTATGCGGCAATGGAAAAGGCTAGCAAAATATCGTGCTAGATGGAAGGGCATGTTGGTTGAGGCCCAGGTTCACCCCGAACTGTAGCGCCCGTTAAGAAGAAGAAGAAAGACAAATCACTTTGGCAAATTACTATTAAAACGGATGTTATGTCGTATTACGATGATACTATGGGCGGAATATTTTACGGTTTACATGGTCGTCCTTCGCAATTTACTACTGAACATTTTGTAGCCACGTTCGGGTTGACTGATCTAGTCAACACCCAGACGTCAATGAGATGATTGATCAGCAGGCGATCAACTCCGACCAAGGCCTACATTTTTACAAAAACCATTTTGAGGATGGAAGGCAGTAACGAATCACTGCAAAAGCCAGTGTAATGTGTGGATTTAAGCAAAAAGTCCTAGTATGTGTTCACGCCCCCACAGAAGAAAAAGACGTAAAAGTCAAAGATAACTTCTATGACCTCCCAGATATAATATACGCTCAATGTTCCAGCTATGACACCAAAATTATTCTAAGAGATTTCAACGCGAAACTGGATAAGGAGGACATCTTTGAGCGAGTCGTAGGAAAGCCTACACGATACCACTTCCCAAAACGGATTTGGGCTAATAGACTCAGTATCCCTAAGGAGACCTGGCGATCTCCTGGTCAGGTATCTGTTAATTAAGTCGATCATACGCCAGAGACTCCTCCAGCATTCTGGATGTTCGAACCTTCCGAGGAGCCAATGTTGATTCCGATCATTACCTTGTTGCAGCCACGGTATGTATGCGGATATCGCGAACACTACGGAGTCGAATAGGACCAGCAAAATTTGACGTCGGGAAGCTGCAGTCGCAAAAGATCGCCTTTACCTTCGCCGATCGTGTCCCCTTCCAGTTCTCTCAAGAGATGATGCAAACTGCACAAACCATCGAACAGCAATGGAGACGTTGTCAAAGCGTCATCAGGGATGCTACCCTTGGTTTGACAATGAGTGGTACATCCAGAAAAACAGAATGCATACATGACCACGTTGCATCGACGAACGAGAGCTGATCGTGAGCTCTATGAGCAAAAAGGAAGGGAAAAGTATGCGTTTTTCAGAAGGAAAAAGAAAGAGTTAAACGAACATGCCAAGGTCATAAAGCCAGAGCGGAAGCCCGCAGGGATGAACACGGACAGCTCGTAGATGAAGCACAGTCGATGCTGAGAATATGCAAAGACCATTTCGAGGATGGTCAAGATACCGCTGTCACGCAGAACACACCATTCACACTGGACGAAGATGGAGAGAGAATTGCATCCGCCCGGGACGAGGTTAAGACAGGAATATCATAGCTGAAGTCTAATAAAGCTGCTGGCGCAGACGGCCTATCTGTTGAACTCTTTGCAGGAGCTGAAGATGAGTTGGTTGGAAATATGCACCAGCTCATCTGTAAGATATGGTCGGAGGAAAGCACGCCCGATGAATGGTACCTCAGCTTTGTTTGCCCGGTCCCCTATAACTGCGCCAACTATGTACGCTTAACATTGCGTATAAAATCTTCTCTGCCGTGCTGAGTGAACGCATGAAACCATTTGTGGACAATTTGATAGGTTCCTATCAATGGGCCAGGAAAATCCACGATCGACCAAATATTTACACTACGGCAGATCTTGGAGAAGACTTTTCGTCGACTTTAAAGCCGCATATGACAGTATCTCGAGAGCGCCGTGGCGTAGTAGGTAACGCCAACATACATACACATATGACAGTGTCTATAGGGACGAGCTATATGAAGCCGTGGGATGTTTTGACATTCCTGCCAAACTCATCAGGTTCTGGAAGGTGACAATGGAGAATTCTCGCTACTCCATAACGCTCGTTAACCGAGATATTCGATGTCAAAAAAGAATTCAGATACGTCGTAGCACTCTCATGTGATTTTTTCCACATCATGCTTGAAAAGACCGCGCGGGATTTACTGGCCAATACATGACGTCATTGGAGAACGCAGCGAGACGTCAATGATGCGTTCAAATATACTGAAGCAAAAGCAGCTAAAGTGGGTCTGAATGTAAACGAGGGCAAAACCAAATGCTGTCGTCAAAGAAAGGCGTACAACACCGACGTCTTGGCCAGAACCTCACTACTGGCGGCTATAACTGTGATGTTGTCAAGGTTTTCGTCTACCTTAGTTCACTGGTTACGACACCAGCGCAGAGATCAGACGCAGAACAACTCTTGCCAACCGCTGCTTCTTCGGGCTCAAGAGGCAATTGAATAGCAGAGTAGAGAATAGTAGAAAACTAAGGTGAGCCTCCAAAAAACCCTTAATCGCCCATGCCCTCTGCGCAGAGACTTGGATCTTATCGGAAATGGATGAAGAGGCCGTGGTAGTTTCGAGAGGAAAATTCTGTATACAATCTTCGGTCCCGTTTATGTTGACGGAGAGTATGGAGTAGAAGATTCAATCAACAACGGCCTGGCATGGCGTCTAAGATGGCTAGGCCATGTAGAGCGAATGGATAGCACAGCTCCGGCTCGAAGAGTCTTCGACTCCCGAGGGACGACGTTGCGGAGGATGGGATCGTAACCAACTGGGCGCGCGACACTGGAAACAGCTGGCAAAAGATCGTGCTAGCTGAAGAGGCTAGTTGGTTGAGATTCAGGTTCACCCCGATCTGCAGCGCCACCTAAGTAAATACGACAGAGAAAGCAAATACAACCTTGCATTTGCTGCTCCAGAACGTCTCCTAAACTGTCGCCCCGGAGCACTAACACACAGAATCAAATAGGTCGTGGGTATTCCTTCATAGTCCTCTTTTACCTTCGTGGCTGTAGCCGTATGCTACATATGTATGTAGGATAAATAGATTTCAGTGTCGCTAATGAATAAGAATTAGAAACGCAAAAGTTCCTGAAGTAGCCGAAGATCCAGGCGGTGGCTTTCTAGAAGCTCAAGCCAAAACTCGTTATGTTCTTTCACTCAATGGTCTGGTCTGTCAAAAGATATCTTCCTCAAGACTATGAAGCCTTTGCAACCTATTTACCTCTACAATGTCTAAATGACAAGGAGATTCATGGACCTTGAAGAGAACAGACCACATAGCGTTCGTATACGTGCATTCGCGGTCGGCCGTAATCATTGCATAGGTCTGGCCTGTCGGGTCTTCAATTCAAAGTCAATTTAAACGATAAATTTAAAGCAATCATCGCACTCCACCCTAAAAACTACATCCAATCAAGTTGGCAACTAATTTCATCACTTCTACTCCATCCAAACCGTATTCATCTGCCCCGAACCGAATGTATCACCACCATGCCATTACGTTGATCGCAAGGTTAATTAAATTGTACACAATCCAAAAAAAAACGTCAGAGGCATTTGAAGGTGGCGCTGACAGACAGACGGAGAGATAGACAGACGAATGGACGGCCGGACAGTCTAAGTATTGGCAAAGTGTGAACAAGTGCCGAGGAGGCCGACTCCAAATTGGATGATTGGATGAGGATGGTGTTGATGATACTACAGCCAGTGATCTGCGTCCGACTGCTGTGCATTCCTTGACCTGGCACTTTTGACAAAACACCACCACAGGTGCTTGCGTTCAAGATCAACGCTATGGAGAGAGAGAAAAGGGACACAGCCAAGTGAACGTTGAGGTAAGCGCAATAAATTGATTGTATTTGTAGTCGTCCTCGTTGTCGACATTATCGTGTGTAATTATTGTTTCCTCTGGAAATAAATCCGCGGAAGCACACAGCAGAACCAAAAAAACAACAAAAACAAAACAAAACATGCGGATTAAGGCTCTGCTCCATAGGAGCTCGCTCGGCTAAGACTAAGTAAACCGATCATTAAGTTTTCACCACCCGTCAGACCGCGACTTCGAACGAGTAGTACTTATTATTATTCCAAAGTAACCATCCTTTCGTGCGTCCATCCATCGTTCCGTCTTCACTGTTGTGTGATTTCAAGATGTTCTGTCCCTCTTCCAGCCGTTGCTCGTGCTTCGATCAATGGCGAATACGAATGTGAGTTGAATTATTTTAGCAAACACAAAACCGAACGCGCATCCCGTTCCCAGAGTATTATTTACATATCTTCACCTTTTGGTACGTTTGATACCTACCCATCATCTGCGATTCCGACTGAATCCAATGCTCCTCATACCCTATTCCATCGGTGTAATTCATTTGAATTCCGAGGGATTCTGGATCCTTTTTTTGGCGTTTTTTGCTTGTCGCGTTCTGCTCGTACGGGCCTTTGTCTTCTGTTGATATTTCGCGACTGAATGTCTGTCTTGTTCCACACTTGGTTGGAAACCGATCTGCTTTGGTCGTGGTAACCACCATGTGATCGTCGTCTATCCAACGAATGAGGGAAACGCAAAAAACGTGGCTTTTCATCGGTCGTCCTTAGAACGACTGATAGAGACACCAGTACATCCAGGAGTACGGACGGAGAACCCTTCTTCCTTTTTGATCCCGTGTTATAGTAAGCCAGCGGCACGGTAACGTCATACACTTCCGATGAATGACAACACAGGCAGTGGCAAGCAGAAGACTTGCAATAGTGCCATGTCGTGTCAGACGAGTAGTGTAGGCGTTGGTTGTGCTCATGCGGCATCGCTTTGAGACATGATTCATCCGGTCGAATACAATTGAAACACCTTCTCTACTGCCTTTCTCTCCCTCTCCCATTTGTTAAGCCCTTTCTTCTCCATAGCTCCTGCGCTTCTGTTTCCCATTCGAGCTATCGTAACCCTTTGTTCATCCGGAACGTGTTCTCGAGGTTATAGATACGGGATTGCATTCTGTTCGTACCCCTGTTTACACTTCAATCCTCGACCCGGCATCATTAATTACACACATCCACGCCGAAATGGGCCAAGAAAAAGGCCAACAAAAAAAGTATCTACAGTGGCGTACTCGCATGTATCCGCATGTGTTATTAGCTCGATGATAATATGGAAATATGGTGTCGTCCTGTGTCCCGTTTCAAGCCAGGCCAAACCGAGCCGTGTGTTGACATAAAATATTACATTTTCGATGCAAATTAAATACATTGGATTGCTATTCTTGGGGCAGGAATCGAACGGATGGCATATACGGGTTGCCTGCGCCACGGATAATGGCCGCGTGGCAATGGTGATAATGATGATGGCTCGGGAATGATGCAATTAATTTTTTGTTTCATTTTTTTGCCACCGGAACATGGCCCACATGGATCAAGGGGCAACGTAGATTAATTGCGTTCTACTTACATTTTTTTGCGCGCCTCGTCGTAAGGGAAGATGTAAATGGCCAAGCTTTCTGGGGGCAATTTTTCAATAACGCATGTAATTAACAGTTTGGCGGGTAAGGGATTCGTTGGGAGTGATTGAAGCGATTAATTCAAGTCAAATAGCTATGTTGGAAAATGTGGTCGGGGCTTAATTGGAAATTGTGTATGAGCATGAGGCCTTTGGTGCCGTTGAGGTTGGCCGTTGTTTATGTTTATGGTGGAAAACCGAAAATTTGAAATTGATGATTATCGGCGTGGCCACAATTTGCACGCAATCGACCGTAACAATTGTGTACGCGAGTGGTTTCTAGGATTGTGAAAATTAGGTGATTGGGAGGGGCTGCTACTGGAGATGGACAAGGTGTAACAGGGTTTGAAAAATGAAAAAAAAAAATTGAATTACTTGTAACACTTTACTTACATGTCTCCCGTCGTTAGCGTTCATCACACGACTTGACTTCTCCTTCTCTCTATCTCCCTTTCATCACTCTTCTTCGCTCTCCCCACCAGGGCTGCCACAACTCGGCCATCCTGGCTCGCAATCGACCCGATTTCGACTTCCTTTATCGTAATCCACCCATGATTTAATATTTGGCACTCCCATATCCCCTCGTACGGTATTTGAATCAACTGAAAACCCTCGATATCCTTTACCACGTACCCATCGTTGGGCAAGACCTTAGTAGACCTTAGACGAACGGCCCCTTAAACTTTGGAATAATCACCTTAACGGAATTTTCTATTCATCCTTGAAGGAATAGCTCTACTTTGTCCAGTTCCAGATAGAAATAGTGCTATAAAATAGCACTAGGCACTGCGACCTTTACAGATCGATTGCGCCTGCTAGCCAATTAGCCGAGGAGCTTCTCCATTTCCCTTATGAAGTTAAGATGATGAGATGATCCCATCAGGAGTCATAACTTCACTGAGAAAGATACGCTTCCTGAGATGGCAGAGAGCAGCACACTCACACAGTAAGTGTTCCGTCGTCTCTTGGTCCTCGAGACTGAGTTGACACTCAGTTTCAGACGAGAGGCTTATTTTGTGAAGATGATATCTCAGACCGCAGTGTCCTGTCAGATTTACAATTTTTAGAATTTACAATTGGACTTTATTAACAACTCCTGTTCATATAAGATACAAATCTTTTCAATTTGAACAAGCTTAACATAATATATTATATATATATTCTAAATATTTATGAATTTTAAGATATAATTTAAACAATCAAAGGTAAAACGAAACGAATAGTGGAAGAAAAGAAATAGATAGGAAAGAATAGATAGACAATGAAGGAAGAAACATCCATTTTCATTTTCAAACTCTAGCAAAATATTCAAAAAGGATTTTATTAAAACTGTTTGTGTTCGTTCCGCTTAGTCGCTTGATCGCAAGGGGTAAACGATTCCATAATTGAATTGCATATACGAAAAATTGCCTGGACGTTGCTCTATATTTGCACCTAGGTGGAATAAGTGTCAACGTTCTATTATTTACTGGAAAACGTATATTTTCGAACAGACATTCTGGTTCCCTATTATTTATAATTTTTCGTAACAGCAACAGAGTTCTATAGTTAAGTAAGTCTGGTACCAAAACACCGGTTATTTTCTTGGTATAGCTAGAGATATGTTCCTGTCTCCTTATATTAAGGACATATCTTGCACAACTATTTAGCAGAACGGTTAGTTTCCTTTAAGAATCATAATCCAAATTCGAGAATATTTCACATCCATAAAGAACAATGGGCAAAATATACGACTTTACAATTTTTAACTTCACATTGACTGGCAGATAGTCGGCAATGGGGCTTAGAGCACGAAGCACACTATATATTTTTGAAATTGTCTTATTAATGTAAAGACCCCAACTGAAATTTTGTGTGAAATAGATACCGAGATTTTTGAAATTGTCGACGTAATCCACGGGCGTTTGGTTTAAATTGATGGCTGGACAGGTGTCACTATTCGTGCCACAGTTTAATATTAATGCTTTATTTTTCACAGGATTCAAATTAAGTTTATTATTAACGGACCAGTCATACACAGCCTGCAATTGTCTGTCCATGTCATCTACTGCTTCTTTAATATGTGTTTTCGGAAATATCAAATAGAGTTGAACATCATCTGCGTAAATATGATGACGACATATTGTCAAGCATTCAGAGATATTGTTTATAAAACATGTAAATAACAATGGGCCAAGCACAGAGCCTTGTGGAACACCTAATGTGACTGGGAGGTAAGAAGAAGATTCTGCCGGTGAGAAGAACCTTCTGCCGTCGAATAGAAATTGTCTCTCAAGCAAACGCAATCAAATGCTTTCGAGAAATCCAGAAATACCATTAAGCCTGAATTATTGGTATCTAAACCTTGTCGTAAGTCTTCAGTAACTTTCAATAGAGCCGTTGTGCAACTATGTTTCGCACGAAAGCCTGATTGATATTTATTGATAAGCTTGTTGTTGTTTAGATGGATTTTAATTTGTTGACTTGCGATTGTTTCAAAAACTTTGCAGAGAAAAGGAGGGATTGCTATTGGTCGATATTCACAATTAGAAGTTGGAGCTTTAGGTAGAGGTAATATTTTCGCTATTTTCCAGGAGTTGGGAAAAATAGACGAAGTTAAAATCGTGTTTATAATATGAGTAATTTGGTGAATAATTAGTGGTAGAAGAATTTTTATAAACCTTGGGCTTATGAAGTGAAAATGCATTATCATTATAATGATTAGAATTAAATGAATACGACATGGAAGACGAGCTACAGTTTTGACTAAGTGAAACGAATTTACTATTAAGCGTATTTAAATCGATGTCGATTGGAGGTGTATCTCTTGATTTGTTATGAATTTGACGCATTTTACTCCAAAACTGATTACTTGAACTAGCACTAAAATATTTTGTATAATATAGCCTCTTGTTTTTGCGAATAACCTGGGTAACCGCATTGCGAGCTTTCTTAAAATCTTCGCGCATAACAGAACATCGATATCTTCTCCATCTTGCGTATAATAGATTGCGAGTCTTTATTAGATCACAAACTTCATGCGTTATCCAAAGTGTATTATTCTTTTTCGTCTTCACTGTTTTCAACGGAACATGTTTTTCGAACAGATGTCTCAACCTGTTTTTGAAATATTCAACCTGGAATGATGAACTACTTGTGTTGTATATTGGAAGCCAACTTAAGGCAAGACAATCAGCAAAAAGTGCATTTATGTTTATGTTTTCATACTGATACAGTTTGAAATTGATTTCTCCCATAGTTGGTAATATAGCATTTATTTTAAACAGGATCATATCATGGTGCGAAAAACCGGGAGCAAGGATCTGATCGTAATGCGTTAACAATTCGGAGTTTGAAACTAATGCAATATCTAACAGGGAAGGCGTACCATTTGGAGGAAAATGTGTGGGTTGTATAAGATTTACAAATGTAAAACCAAAGCAATCTATAATTTGTTTTTATGTTCGATTATTATCTCGTAGTATGTTAAGGTTCATATCACCACAAATTACGATATTTGAGTAAGATGGGGCAAGTTCTTCCAAAATTTCCCTCAACAGATTTGCATTGGCGACATCGGGAGCCATATAAACACAACCAAGGACGAACTTTTCACAACTACCAAACATCTCAACAAATATAAATTCAGCCAAATCGGTTGGAAGGGACTTTTTTATTACATTGAACTTGTACCCATTTTTAATATAAATAGCAGCACCTCCCCCTGCTTTACGAACCCTATCAGCCCTAATAAGTTTCATATTATTGATTTTAAACAAATTAGAGCACATTTCTGGTTTCTGGTTTCTGAGAGGCACAGAACATCAACCAAGCTATCATCAAAAATTGACTTTAATTCATCGATCTTCTTTATCATGCTTTGTGTGTTGGGGTGGCAAAAATTAAGCCCTTTCTTTTGTCAGATTGCTGACTAGTCTTCTGATACCCACCCTATTAAGTTAATAGAGTGTTTGTTCATGGGCCGTATAAGTCGTTTCGATTGACGGAGTCCCCGAACGCTGTTTTGGAACAGGACAGGTGTTGGAATTTTACCCACTTGTCTAAGAAGAAGTTGATATTAGACTTGGGAGTACAGCAGAATGGTTGTGGACCTATATATTTATCGCTGGAACCTTTCCTGGCGAGTTGGTTAGCAATTTCATTGTCCTTAGTACCTCTCTGCCCTGGCACCCACTAAAGTTTGACATTGTTTCTTTTGACGGTGTCTTGTAGGGCATCATAGCATTCTTTCACGGTTTTTGAGTTCGTACTGTACGAACTCAGCGCTTTAAGCGCTGCTTGGCTATCAGAGAGTAAGTTGATGGTTACTCCTCCTTTGCCAGTCTCAAGATTTAGATTGGCGCATGTTAGGATGGCATGCAGTTCTGCTTAAAAGACGCTGGGCTCGTTCCCACTTCCTTCGAGATCTTGCGATTTGGCCCAAAGATGCCGGGGCCAATGCCAGAAGCCATCTTGGAGCCATCCGTATACCACCTAGGGCCTTTGACATTAAGCTGGGGATCACTGTTTTCCCATGCTGAGCGATCTGGGTTCAATATCTCAAATCTCTTGTCAAAGGTGAAGGTGTGTGGTAATGCGTCCGAGACTGTGGTAATCATATCCAGCTCGGGAAGGTGTTGTAAGATGGACATGCGACCCCCGAGTCTACTTGGCATATTTGTTCCCGAGCAAAGAATTCTGATTGCACTGCGTAACGCCACCTTTTTACTAGAAAGGTGCAGTGGAGTGAGTCCAATGAGTGCTTCTTGGGCTGCCGTGGGGCAGGTTGGCATAGTGCCTGTAATGCCGAGACACGCTAGTCTCTGAAGACGTTGAAGCTTAACAATTGTAGTTTTTTGCTCAACTTTTGTCCACCATATGGTGGACGATGAGTGAAGCTCTTATTAAAAAGCCTAAACCACCTAGGGTTGCGATAAAAGGACAAACTTGGAAGATTTTAGAAAGAATTTTATTTTTTTATTAACAGACCAGTGCTATCAAATAGCACGAGGCAGACCTTTTCAAATCTATTGTGCCTGCTAGTCGATAAGCCGAGGAGCTTCTCCACTTCCTTAATGAAGTTGAGAATGCTTCTCGTAGGAGCCGAGATGATCCCCTCAGGAGTCATAACTTCACTGAGAAAGATACGCTTCCTGAGAAGGCAGAGAACAGCACACTCACACAATATGTGCCGTCTCTGCGTCCTCAAGACAGAGTCGGCACTTAATTTCAGACGAGAGGTTAATTTTGTTAAGATATCTCAGATAGGGTGATACCCATTCTATTAAATTTGACTTCACTAGGCAATGAGGAAATCAGTGTAAATGCCGTGAAAGGATGCCCTCAAGGCTGGGTTCTCTTACCCATCGGTCCATCGACCGATGAGGACGATCGCCTCAAAGAAGAATTCTACGATCTCCTAGACAGAACCTATGCCCAATGCCCCAGTTACGACACAAAAACAGTTCTAGGAGATTTTAATGCAAAACTGGGCAAAGAGGTCGTATTTGAGTCGATCATAGGAAAGCATAGCCTCCATAACACCACATCCGACAACGGACTTAGGCTAATCGATTTCCTAACGGGGTGTAACCTTCTTGTAGCAAGCACACTATGTATTCCCCCATTTCAACATCCACAAGGGTACCTGGCAGTATTTTGATCAATCGACCACCAATCAGATTGATCACATTACGATCGACGCCAGACAATCCTCCAGTATTCTCGACGTACGCACCTTCCGAGGGGCCAACATCGACGCGGACCACTACCTTGTTGTAGCCAAGGTACGAATAAAGATATCAAGGAGTCGAGCAGGACAACGTAATTTTGACGTCGGAAAGCTACAATCGCTAGAGACTGCCAGAATCTTTGCCTATCGTGTCTCCTCCAAGCTCTCTCGAAATTCGCCCACAGCAACACAAACAATAGAGCAAGAATGGACGCAATGCCAGGGGGCAGTCAGAGACGCTGCCTCAGACGTGTTGGGTTTCAAACCGCCACCACCTAGAAACCCCTGGTTCGATGAACAATGCGAACAAGCCCATGCAGCAAAACTAGAGGCATATAAAGCCGTGCTGCAACGACGGACGAGAGTTGCTAGCGAAATCTATGAGCAGAAGAGAAGAGAGGGACACACGCTTTTCAGAAGAAAGAAAAGAGAGCACGCACGGGTAGCGTAAGATCGAGGAGATGGAGAGATGTTTCCGCAGGAATGACGCCCGGAAGTTTTATAACAAGGTAAAACGAACATGCCATGGCTACAAAGCCAGAGCGGCGACCTGCAGGGATGAAAACGGAGAACTGGTAGTAGAGTCACAGTCGATGCTGAGGATTTGGAAAGACCACTTCTGCAGACTGTATAATGGCAAGGACAGACAAGATACCGCTGCCAGGCAGAACGATCCGTAATGGACGACGATGTAAGAGAATTCCGTCCACCCGACCTAGACGAAGTCAAAATAGCGATATCAAGACTTAAGTCTAATAAAGCCGCAGGTGCAGATGGCCTGTCTGCTGAGCTTCTCAGGGCGGCTGGCAAGGTGCATGCACCACCTCATTTGCAAGGTATTTTCGGAGGAAAGCATGGCTGTCGAATGGAATCTCAGCATCGTTTGTCCAGTCCATAAGAAAGGAGACCCCTATAACATCGGATGTAAGATCTTCTCTGCCGTTTGTGGATAACCTGATCGGCTATTATCAGTGTGGCTTCAGGCCAGGTAGATCCACAATAGACCAAATATATACGCTACGGTCGATCTTGAAGAAGACCCAGAAATATCGACACTCACCACCTTTTCGTCGATTTCAGGGCTGCATATGACAGCGTGTATAGAAATGAGCTTTACAAAGCCATGTCTAGTTTTAACATCCCTGCCAAACTCGTCAGACTGTGCAGGATGACAATGGAGAAGTCTCTCTGCTCCATTAGGGTCGGTAATGAGCAAACCGAGACTTTTGATGTTAGAAAAGGACACAGCGAGAAAGGACACAGCGAGACGGCAATGAGGCCTTTGTAAGCATTGAGGTAGAAGCGGCTAAGATGGGTCTTAAGGCTAATGAGGGTAAAACCAAATATTTGCTTTCATTAAAAAGAAACGGGCAACACCGACGTATTGGCCAGAACATCACCAAGGGCAGATATAACTTTGAAATGGTCAACGAATTCGTCTACCTTGGCTTACTGATGACCGGCGACAACAACACCAGCGCTGAGATAAAACGCAGAACCACTCCTGCCAACCGCTGTTCCCTTGGGCTCAAGAGACAATTGAGAAGTAGAGTCCTCTATCGAAAAACCAAGGTGGAAAATACAGCTCCGACCCGAAAAGTCTTCGAGTCCACCCCGGAAGGAACGCGCGGCAGAGGACGGCCGCATCTACGGTGGCGCACGCAGGTGGTAGGTGACCTTAACCAACTGAGCGTGCGGCGCTGGAAACAGCTGGCCAAAGACCGTGCGAGCTGGAGACGCTTGTTGGTTGAGGCCCAGGTTCACCACGGACTGTAGCGCCACCTAAGTAAAGTAAGTAAGTAAGCAATAAAGTGTAAAGTGTGTAAAAGCTTGTAATAAAGGTGAAGTGCCCAGACAATTGATCTGAGGTTGTAATAATAAATAAAGTGTATGTACCTGAATAAAAAAGTAGACAGTTGTAGTTCATCGGAAACGAGGGATCGAACCCTATACTGAACAACTATGTATGTATGACCATTTGAAAAGCTCTAGAATATCAGTTGAGGATAAGACGATCAGTAACATGTTACAAGGCATTATCAACGGAGCCAAAAACAATTAATGGCTCAAAAGGAAAACACAATTATTCGCGCCGTCGGACAGTAGGCGAAAACAATTTTCTTTTATCCTCCAACGGCCACAATCTGATAAAAAATCCAAATTTTACTGCCAAAATGACCTATAGCAGTAGCAATTGCCGCATTTAGATACATACGTGTACATAAATCTGCTTCCGCCAACAAACCATCAATTTTCACATCCAATGTAAACCCATTTCGAACTCATAAAACAATTACACTCCCCTTACAAAATCTTGGCCAGCTCAAAGCCAAACATATCCCACTCATACAGTAGTAGAAGTAGTAGTAGATACGGAGTAGCGCCAGCTTCCTCTGCATCGCATAGATACTCTTTCAAAATAAACAATTATTGAATACAATCACAGAAACCAATTAAAACGATCTTTACTCGACTCTCGCTTCCAGGCCTCATAGCCCAGCAATCCCCTATCGTCTTACACATTCTACTACGTACGTATATGTATCTATTGTATGTATTTACTGAATTGCGACTCTGCACTTCTTGTTATTTATTGCCTCCTCCATTCATTTAATCCGCAAATATTTGTATTTGAATTCAATTTCGCCATTAATTGCTTTTGGCATAAAAATGAAACAGCCAACCGCACCCCGGCCACCACTTTAGCAAATACTACCGCGGTATCTTGTATCTTTAGCTTGAAAAATCGTAAAAAAATCGAATTGTTCCTCGAAATAGAAGGCAATCGACCTGTGATGGAGTGATGACAAAGCACATTGTGAACTTAATCCATGAACGTGAAATCGTACACGGATCACAGGATACGTGTGGCTCATTAAAGGAGTCATCGTAAATGTACGTACGCCTGCTGGTGACACAGTATCTAGAATACCGCGAGATTTATTCTGTTTTATTGCTGTTTACACGAACATATGCTAGAGAGATGTACCTACCACGAGTGTGTATGAGGGCGTTGAACAACAAGCGTTGGTCCACGGCAACGACATCAAAACCGATTGAACGATTGAAACGAGAATATTCGAACATGAAAAACTCTTGTCACAACCATTCCAAGGGTTCTATGGTATCGAAGGATGGCAATAAAATTCAACATTGTCTTTGGGGGTACTTAAAACGATACGAGATGTACGGATGATGGCATTTTATTTTCTGTTTTCTAAATATAATAAAATCAAATTTAACGGTCACAGTAAAAACGTCAATTTTTGTCGCCGCACCGCCGTTCCGATTTTGGTTTTAGACGTTTAACGACCCACTCACCAACGTCGCGTCGGGCCGAGAGCCGTGGGACGCCGGGACATTTTAATTTATCAACTGGACCGAGTAGCGACTGAGTGTTGGATCTGTTCACATGAGGGAAGTGTTGAAGATGTAATAAATGATGGAATGAAATGAGTTATTTGGAATTGAAACTGAGATTTCAGGGTTTGTGGGTCAAGATATAAACGGTTTAAGTGGAAAATTGTTGTTTGGACAGTTTAATTGAGCGCCGGTTGCCGATAGATGATGTGCCTTAAATCGTTGCGTGTTAAGGTAGGCTGGTGTGTAGCTGATAATGGGTTTACTGTTGCTTCTTGATAAACTTATGGATTTGTTTGGTCATTTAGAGAGATAACTTCGGTATATAGCCCAAGTTTTATAGCTTACTTAATGGGAACGTTTATAAACATAAATCGAATTGACATTGTACGCCGACGATTTTCGGATGAATATTGCGCCATTTGAGCGATAAAAGTTGCCAACAGGAAAAACAAGGGGCCGTGACAGCTGACAGTTTAGTATTATAAAAAAAATTGATTGCTACACGGGAGAACCATGTGCTGTCGTTGCTCAGCTAAATTTTAAAAATAGTAAAAGTTCGACAGCTTGTTGCGTAATTTTTGGTTTTAGCTGCCGCAGTCCATCACGTTTAGGGCTGTTTGACTTTTTTCTTTAGGTTTTATTGAAATTTAACGATTGTGTCAGAAAACCCAAGATCCTACAGCAACCATGGACAGTTCGAAGAACGTGTACGAACCTACCTTTAACCCTGTAACGATCATTGTAGGAATCATACGAAAATATACAATTTTTTATCAACAAAAGTCAGTTTTTGCGTAAGTTTTGGGACAACTTACAGTAGACTGATGGAGAGCTTTTCACCTATGTGAAGTGACTTTATTAGGTGGTCAAGGGTAAATTTAACCGCCTCGTCAGAAAGCGAGACTTGCCACAAAAGAGCTTCATGATTTCGTAGTCTTAAGTCCCTGCCCCATTTCGTCTAATTTATCAAAATTCTAACTCACCACCATGCTCTCTCTCTCTCTCGTCCAAGGGTAATAAGACCCATTTAGTCTTTTTTTGGCTTATCGACATGATTAATCAGACTCTATTTGCGATGAAGGTGAAACCAAAACTGTGCAATGGTCGATTTAGCAGGGGGGTGTCCCTAAAAATGTTGCTGGTTTCTAGAACCTCTTCACCAAATATCGTACTGGCCTATCGACATTGCGAAAACATCTGACCTTATCGACCTTAGTCGCCTTTGTAAGTTTGTTTTTAATATTGAAGTTCCAGTCAAGTCTGCGATCAAGGTCAATACCTACATACTTAACTTCTTCTGAAAATCCTATATTTCTGCCATTTAGAAAGACGGAGCAGGGCTGCAACTGGACTGTCTTGTTTGGATTAACCGATAAAATCTCTCTGCCACACCAGTCAGAGATAAACTGAAGCGCGAGCTGCATGCGCTCACAGGTAGCAGTTTCACACTTGCCCGTAACAATGACTACTAGGTCGTCAGCATATCCCATGAACTCGTAGCCACGAGTGGTTAGCTTGCGTAGTAGGTCATTGACTACTATCGACCAGAGAAGGGGTGAAAGGACTTCTCCTTGTTGACACCCTTTAGCCGCCGATATTGCCACTGAGACCTCTCCGCATGTGGCCGGGATATAACACGGCTATTTAGCATCGCCCTCATCCAGTGATTAGTGGGATGGTGCAGGGGTGTAGGAGAATAGTGCAGTGGTCGTCAAGTCATAGCCAATATTGTAAACACGCCACTAGGTAGTGTACCACATTCTCAGTAGATCGTTGTTTGCGATATGCATACTGATTGGGATGCACTGGTATTTGATTCTCCAGGATACCTCTAATATGGAGCTCTATCAGTTTTTCCATTGTTTTTAATGGGAACGATGTTAGGCTGATAGGGCGATAGGTTTTACGTTGTTCACTTGGCTTTTCAATCTTGGGAATAAAGACAAGGTTGACTTCTCCCCAGATTTGGGGGATGTAGCCCAGGTTGTAACAAGACCTGAAAAGAACTATCAGAGGTGATAAAATAGTGTCCATGCTTCTCTGCAAGATAGCAGGAAAGGCGCCGTCTTTGCCTGGGGCCTAATAGAGTTTAAATGAAACAATTGCCCATTTCACTCTATCCGGGCTAAAAAGTCTGCCAGAGAGGCTATTTGTTCTACTGTCGATGCTACTTCTGACGTTCGCCTGATCGTCGGAAGGCATCGACTGGGGAGTAGAACCAGGGAAGTGTACCGTAAGCAAAGTCTCTAGGGTTTCCCTACGATTGACGGCAAAGGTACCGTCTGATTTACGAAGCAGCCCGAGTCCATTTGTGTGCTCTTCTCTTGGGATAGCGCTTTATGGAGTCGGGCTGCAGTTGGTAGCGAGTCTATCTCGTCCCAATGAGATTCTCTTGGATTTCCTCAGTTCGAGGTTGTATTTCGTTAGAGCAGACACATATATAATCAGTCCAACTCTTATTTCGTTCGGCTATATTATAAAGACATCTCCCCTGTTTTCTTAGAGATTCGAGCTGTGCATTCCATCAGGAACCACACCGCTTCTGTGTACTACCGATAGCCGTAATACTGGTTTCTAGAACCTCTTCAGCAAATATCGTACTAGCCTCTGTAATGGCTTACCGATATTGCGACAACACCTGACTTTATCAATTTCTTCGTTGCAAAACGCATATCTGATCGCTACATTAAAGTCGAAGAGAACTTTGATCTCTCCTCAGACTATTCTCTAGTTATTTTAACGATGAGTGAAACTCTAACTAAAAAGACTGAACCGGCTAGGCTTACGAATAGAAGGACAAACTGGGAAGGTTTTAGGAATGAAATTCAAGAAGGTATTAGACTAAGAGTACCACTTACGACGCCGAAATTTGCTGGTAAAGGAGAAACGAAAAGCCCGTAAACGATGGCAAAGTCGAGGCCCGCGGCATAAAATACGTTTAAACCGATTATGTAATACAAGAATCACGGGATTCGTTCGTACTTAGGAAGCCCGAACGCTGACATGGAATCAAATTAATCCCTTTGGAAAGCTATTAAGGGCGTTAAAAAGCCTAAACTATATGCACCATCAATAAGGAACAATCTAAATTAATGGGCGAAAGGGGATGAGGAAAAGGCTGAAGTCCTTGCTGGATATTTTGCTGAAACCATCAAGCCATTCAGAGGAAAACCGCAACCTGCCAATAGCAATAGTCTACAAATAACCGGGGAATACAGAATGATGCGAGCTACGCTTTCCGAAATGGTACATATTATAAAATCTTTCAAGCCAACTAAAGGACCAGGCTACGACTTATATACACGGGATGTCCTTAAATATTAGCCGAGAAAAGCTTTGCTTAAATTTTTTTTTAAATCTGATTAACAAAGCGCTTAGGTTAGAACCCGTACCGAGCCAATGGCAGAACGCCGAAGTTATTATGGTTCTAAAGCCCGGAAAGACACCTACGGATAAAAAACCTCACTGTTGCCGATAATTTCCAAACTTTGGTTTAAGAAGCAAGCCTTGCAGTACAGACCAACTACATTGAATAACCGATGTGGTCGAAAAAGCACTCGAATATAATCTGGTATACATAAGCTCCCAAGCCTTTGACAAAGTGTGGTACGAAGGTTTGGGACACAAACTGAGATCAGTTTTCCCCGAACAACTATCGAACGTTCTGGGAAATTACTTGTCTAATAGACTCTTTCGTGTTAAACACAGGAGCGAATACTTACACTGTAGAGCAATTACGACTGGCGTTCCGCAGACAAGCGTATTTGGTCCGCTGTGAAATGTGAGAGGAATCGCTCTTACATTTACAGAAACAAGAGGATCCAACGTTAGTTCCAATGTTTTATTTTTCTTGGGCAGTCATAGACCAAGCCTTTGTTCCCGCCATCCTTCAAAACAACGCCTTAACACGTTCTTCAAGCTAGTAAGAACAAAGTAGAGTACCCGACATTCGCTTCATATGTCTCTCTTGCCTGGTAGCATTGACTACACGTACCTCTACAACTCTATCTTTATCAACACTACATGGCCTAGCCATCTTAGGCGTTGAATCCGTAGACGCCTGACTAGACTCATGTCGCTGTACAGCCGTAAAGTTCGTGGTTGACTCTTTTCCTCCATTCCCACTCTGCGTTTATAGGCCCGAAAATCACGCGCAAAATCTTTCTCTCGAACCGACCAATAGTGTCCATGCTTCTGCGCCGTACAGCAGGACCGGAATGATAAGGGTCTTATACAGAGTCAACTTTGTCGTTCGGGAGAGGACTCTATTACTCAACTGCCTCCTGAACCCAAAGATACAGCGATTGGCAAGAGTGATACTGCGTTTGATTTCGGAACTGGTGTCTTTGTACCAGGTCACTGCGGGGCCAAGGTAGACGAAGTCCTTAAACTTATATCTGCCAATACAAACGTTCTGGCCAAGAGGTCGGTGGTGAGCGCCCTTTTTTGATGATAGCATAGAACTTCCCTTGCCTGAGTCCGCACTGATGAGGACCTATCAGCTTATTTACAAAAGGCTTCAGGCGTTCACATAAAAAGGCAGAGAAGATTTTGTAGGCGATGTTAAGAAGACTTGTTTCTCTCTAGTTGGCGCAGTCAGAAGAGTCTGCTTTCTTGTGGATCGGACATACGATGGTGAGACTCCATTCCACGGCCATGCTTTCCTCTGACCATATTTTACAGATGAGCTGGTGCATGCTCCTAACCAGTTCATCCCCAGCTGCCTTGAAGTGCTCAGCAGACAGTCCATCCGCCAGCAGTTTTATTTGACTTGAGTTTCGATATGGCAATCGTAACTTCGTCAAGGTCAGGGGGACGGAATTCTCAGCGGCCTTCGTCGTTAAGAAATGGAATTCTGCCTGAGAGCGGCGCGGCGTATTGACTTACATCGATTCTACTACTAGGTGTTTGTCTCATCCCTACAGGATTCAGTTCTGGCTTTATAACCTTGGCATGTTCGCTTTATCTGTTTATAAAACTTTTGAACGTCACGACTCAATCGCGCGCTTCTCGTGCCCTTTCTTCTTTCTTATGAGAAGCTTCTGCTCCTCCCTTCTTTTTAACTCGTAGAGCTCAAGAGCTGCTTTTGTTCTTTTATGCAGCGAGGCCTTATATGCATCCTGCTTCGCTGTGTGAATCCTCCTGCACTCGTCATCGAACCAGGTGTTTCTTCGTGGTGAAGCCTTGAAACTCAAGACTTCGAAAGCAGAGCTTTGCAGGGCTTTTGCAAAGGTTCCGCTGCTGTTCTATTGATAGCGTGGAGGGTTGAGGTGCATTGCAGAGCTTAAGGGAGACGCGATCGGTAAAAGAACGAGCGGTTTCTGGCGATAGTAGCTTTCCGACGTCTTAACTTTGTATTCTTACTCTAGTTCGCTGGTCCGCCAGGTGCCTTTGTGCATATCGAGGTGCGGGAAGCGCGTACTGGCTAGAAGGAGATTTCGGTCCGTAGCAAGATCAATCAGCCTGTGTCCGTTATCGGATGTAGGATGTGTAGGATATGTTTGTCGATGACTCGTTCAAAGATGCTTTCCTTACCCAGCTTAGCATTGAAGTCTCCTACTACAACTTTGATGTCATAGCTGGGACATTGGGACATCGTAGAACTCATCTTTGGCGGAGTGATTCTTGTCTTCCGTGGGGGCGTGGAATCAGATCAGGCTGATGTTAACAAATGTAGCCTTGATACGGATCGTTATGAGGCGTTCGCCTACATGCTGAAAGGTTAGGACTTTTTGCCTTAGTCCACCCCGAACAGCAAATCCGCATCCGAACAATCATTGTCGTTTCTCCCTATGACAGACGCCGTAGTAGATGTCGCAGTTTTTCATCCGCTTTATACCCGATCTATTCCATCACATTTCCTGGATTGTGGTTAAGTCCGCCTTATAGCGGTCTAGGGCGTCCGCAAGTTATTCGGCTGCACGTGGCCTGTTTAGGGACCTAACATTCCCAGTACAGAGCCGTAGATCATTGTCCTTTTTTTGGTTTTTGCAAGGGTCGTCAGCATTAATCCTGTCCGTTTTATCCGAGGCTTGTGGTTGTTTCTTCTTACGGTTACGGCTTACTAGGCCGTAGCCCAACCAACTAATCCTATTTTTTTGGCACAGGAGGCTCGCCATTCGCCCTTCCCCGTCTGCGATTTCCATAGGAAATCTCCAGATGGCACCACGGGGAAGTGGGGATGGGACTTACTAACAGTGCCGCAAGGTGTTCGACTGCGGTGGCTCTTCTCTTTTTTTAGCAGGGCAGCATCCGTCGGATAGTCCGTCAGTCCTTTGCATCTTGTATGCTAGTGAGTGTTTATTCGAACTTTTACTTCGACTTCAATCTCAGCACTCGGTCTTCTGTTAGTTCTAGTCATAAATTAATGCGAATTAAGCACAACAAACGGGGCTATCGCTTCCTGAATGGACTCACTTCCTCCTAGATCAGCAAGGTTGCAAAGCAATCCAGCACTCCATTTGCTTTTAATCAAATTAGAAACAGTCATCTATCGATGGGGGTTCATGTTAAAACCTTTTTGGCTGCCATCAATCTCTTCTACTTCATTATTCCAGAGACAATTTGCTTCTATGTAGCTCTGTGGGCTTACTTCCTGTCGGCATTGAACACTTCGTTCTTGTTCCAACGTCCTCCCAAATCTTTTGGGATTTTCAAGCGACATCCTCCAAAAACTCCGATCCCGCCCAGCTGCTTTAACATTCTTCCTGAACTTCAGACCCTTCCAATGGCCTTAATGTTCAATTGCTTCTTATACGAATGCGACAACTCTATTGCATCAAACTACCTCATTAGGAGGGATTGCTTCACTACAGCAGCGGCAACAACTATCTTCGAGTATCTTAATTCGATTAACTTTATCGTTCTATCCACGAAGATCGCACATATTTTACTCGTAATCCCAGATATCCATTTACTGATCTCGAAAAACATGCTTCGGCACTTGTTAATCGCATCGTGAATTGCCCTTCAGTCTATTTTTAATTACTAAACGATAGACGTGGTCCTTGTGGACCATCAAAAGTCTATAAATTACAATCAGGCGAAGCAAAAGTCCGCATAAATGAGAACAAAAAAATCGTCAAAAAGCACTAAACAAAAAAATTGTATCTCAAAGTCGATAAATTGCCCTTTTCGTATCATCATCGGCTCGTAATTCGAACTGTATGTACATACGTACAGCACCAGTGTATCTGTATCAATGTGTACCCCGGAATCTTTCGAATCCATCATCGTTTGGTCTATTTGAAGCAAACAGTCGTCGCTCCTAAGCCGCGTAATAAAAGATTTTTTTTTTCTTTTTCTTTTTAATTAAAAGGATCCGATCCACGTCGCTGTCTGTTTGAGCTTTACGATCTTTTCGAATAAAATCCCATCGGCGAGACAGTAATTATGGGTGCCTTGGCCGAATGCCTCATTGCTATTCCGACAATCGAGCACGAGGGTCATGGGGCGGAGAAGCAAAGCAAATGTAGCTAGATATCCCATGATGTGTATCTGGGGTATGTATCTCTCGGGCCAATGATTTGCTGTATCTCATTTGAATATTCTTGCTGTTCTGCCAATCTTAGATGAGAATATAGAAAATTTTAAATGTCAACCAGATGGACAGATACAATTCGTCTTTTTTGCTTATTTTCCTCTCGTAGGTTTGTTTCTAGCTGTCGGATTGTCTTTCATTCACTTCAAGAGCGTGTGGAAAAGTATCTCTAGTTCTTGGCTGGAAGTAAAGTTAAGTCAAGAATGAGACAAGAGGTCACTGCAGAAGACGGACAGGTGTTTCAGGTGTTTAAAACGATTCTTGGAAGGCGTAGATACTTTTCTCGACCAAGACAATCGTGTGACACATGCTTTGTAAGGCAGGGGAAAATCAATAACAGTACATAATATAGAGATACAAGTTTAGCATGACGGGACAAGCTGTCGTACAATGTAACCTCATTATGGCAAGGGAGTGTGCATGATCATGCACAGCCCGCCTATTGATGTCAAACACGATGTCGTATAGAGGTTGACACATCTGACAGAATCTGTTCATTTTTCCCCCCTTTGTCCTTAGGTGACATGCTCGAAAGCCCACTTTCACTCAATTCCTTCGTCGTCATTCGTGTGCATTAATATAACCATCACAAGCGCTATTCCCTTGCGTGCGGTGTGCGTTTAAAAGAAAAGCCCTCTCAATGCCAATCTCGTCAATTGACAGTTATTAATTACAACAAAATCGTATCCAATAAATGTCCCCTCTCTTAAGAACGTCTCCATCAAATAAATCCACTTAATTCGATACCTTTCCCCACTGTCGCTCTCCTCCATTGAAGACCCGAGGCAGCAGCATATTGCCCACACAAGCTCTGCTTAAGAGCGTTCTCTAATTTTCGATACACACACGTGACACAAGGTAAACCTCATCGCACTCTCAGCTAAAAAGCCATTCAGAGACAACTACTTACCAATGACACCAGCCATTGAAGACGACGAAAACGACAACGACGCCGAGCATATGAGACGCAGGGAATACGAGAACGACAACGATGAAAGCAATAAAGTCGAGAACCGAAAGAAGCCGTACTTGGGTGGAATAATCTAATCTAAAACTGTCAACGTAATTTGACAAAATTTCAATTAAGATATAAGAATAACGCTTGTCTGACTCTCAATCCGGTGGGGCGGGCCGATGAAGATGATGTGCCGGCAAAGGATGAGGAAAAAAAGCAAAAAGCTGTCGCGTCAGTAACACACGCAATCCGACTTCCCTGCACAGTTCCCTAGAACCTGTTCATCTGATCGCATCCGTGTGTGTTGCCCTCAATTTATCTGCAGATATGGATGTATTCTAACCGAAGCAACTATGAAATATTTAATTCATATTCAAGCGGTGTGCAGTGTACGCGCGGTCTACTCAGCTCCTTAATGGCTTTTCTCGCATCCGCATTTCATAAGTTCTTGTTCGCTTCATGCTGTGTCGTTCCCGCTTTTTGTTGGTCTTATTCTGGGGATATTCGAATACCCTGCAACGCTAAGCTGTTGTCCGGAGTATACTATATGTCTGGGTAGATCTCAGTGATGGGTCTCTAGGACGTAGAGGAGAGCATGCGAAGAGATAATATGCTGTCCTTTCGGAAATCCCTTTAAGTTGAGGGATAGGATTAGTGTCGCAACAGATGATATAGGTGACAGATGCAGTGGTCAGAGTGCTGGTTATATGGATATAAAGCTATACCACTGGTGAATCTGGCTGTGGTAGTAATGCTGATGGTTTAATCGTTTGCAGACAAAATGTTTTTGATAACACCCTTGTGTCGGTGGTTAAGGATTTAAGTATGACCTTGATGCCGGCTTGATTGTTCCAATGTTGAAAGTGAAGGGAACTCTCGACTTTAGTTTGGAAATCTCAAAACTTATCGAGCAATTAATGAGTGACTGCGGTCACCTGTGATTGAGCATCACTTGTGAATGGCGGTTGTTTAAGTTCTGGGTGAAAATGGTTACTGAAGGTGTCGTGACTGATAAATTGCTTTGACTGGAGATATGATGTACCATCTTTGCCCTGAATCGGGTAAGAATCAGTGAAATGAATGTCCAGTCCTTTTCTAAACAATTGCACAGATTTTCCGTTCATAAATTGAGTGGTCAAATCTATTTCCATGTTATGTTATACACCCCTTTTCAGCTGGTTTGCATTTAAGGACAAAATATCTGTGAAATATGTATTTCACTGTATGGCGCTACAGTTCGGGGTGAACCAAGGCCTCAACCAACAAGCCTCTCTAGCCGGCACGATCTTTGGCCAGCTACTTCCAGTGCCGCACGCCTAGTTGGTTGAGGTCCCTTTCCACCTGTGCGCGCCACCTTAGATACCGTCGTCCTCTACTGCGTCGTCCTCGGAGTTGGAGTAGAAGACTCCTCGGTCCGGAGCGGTGATGTCCATTCGCTCTACATGGTCCAACCATCTTAGACGTTGGATCCGAAGACGTCGTACTAGACCAATGTATAGCCCGTACAGGTATTGGTTGAATCTTGTCCTCCACTCTCCGATTACACAAAGATTGCACACAGAATTTTCCTCTCGAAACGCCCAAGAGCCTCTTCATCCGCTTGTGATAACGTCCAAGCCTTAGCGCCGTAGAGGAGGACCGCGATGATTAAGGTTTTGTAGAGGGATACCTCAATTTTTGGAGAGAGGACTCTACTACTCAGTTGCCTCTTGAGCCCAAAGAAGCAGCGGTTGGCAATAGTTATTCTGCGTTTTATCTCAGCGCTGGTGTCGTTGCTGCTTGTCACTATCGAGCCAAGGTAGACGAAGTCCTTGACTTCTTCGAAAATATAGCTGCCGCAGGTGACGTTCCGACCAAGTCGTCGGTGTTGCGCGTCTTTTTTTGATGACAACATATATTTGGTATTGTCCCCATTGACGTCTCGCTTTGTCCGTATAAAATCTTGGCCTGTCATGGTAATTTCCCAAGAAGAGACAGACATTTGTCTAGACTCCTTATAGTCTTTAAGCCCTTTCTCACTGCTAGATGATCTAACATCTGCTACCCACAAAGGTACTTTCGTAAAACGAATTACTCTGCCAAACTGACTCATCCAGCTGAAGGGACTCCACTCGATCTAATCTATTTGACTCCCCAGGTGTCGATCACGACCAATATTCCGTCATCATTAGTCGTGACCCAGTTCCGAGTAAAACTCCATCCCGAACTCTGTTCTATAATTACTTTCGCCACCCACTCAATCAGGGTTCGACAGATTTCGGTCGCAAAGGACCTCAACGTTCACATTGTCCGTATCAAATCTTTCACCGCGCCTCATCTATCCGCCAAGATCTCAGACCCCATACTTAACTCGGATAATTTATTACCACGCTGGCATGCACAAAGGAATTCCTACAAAAAAGAAGAACCTCAAACTGATTCGTCAGTAATCACAGCTCGCCCATCAGCGGTAACAAGGCGAAAAACGGTATAGGACAACAAATGACTTGTAAGGAACACACAAAAATCTGAACAACAACGTGAACCTAAAACCATTTGCATCATAGCCAAAGATTGGTGAAACAACAAAATGCAATCGGGACCTCCTTGCGTCCGTTGAGCGTCAGTCCCTTCGGTTCAGTCAATCGCGCGTCTATGCAGAGGAACCCCTTATTAAATTGATTGCCGTGTTATGAGGCTCTAATCATCGTTCGTATATAGTAGTACTCGATCGCGCCGAGAGAAAGATCAACGAGCTAACCAAACCAACAAGAGTCGTTATAGAATAAAGTACATTGACGATGGATCTGTGTCTGTGGATCGATCAGTCTAGCGATGCTCGCTCGTCGCTTGTCGGTGCTTTGCCAGACGTAATTTTGTTGGTTATCATTATTTAATTTCTTTCCTTCATCTCGAGTTGTTTTTTTCTCTCGAATCTGTCGGGCCTTTTCAGCTGTTCGTTTTGAGCAGTTGTACCTACATTCCCTTGGACAATGGCTCGGTGGTGATTATAACTTTTTTTTCTCTATCATGCATCGAATTCCCTGATGGAGTTTGGGTTCTCCTTAAGCAAACTAATAATTTTCTAGGAACGCCCTCGAAAGGAGGCCAGCAATGAGGTTTACATTGTGTCCACTCGTGTTGCGGACAATACAATCCCTTCATATCCGAACAGTCTGTGATGAAGGAAGGTGTTTACTCTACATGCTTTTTGTTGATTGAAGATCAATTGATCGTGTCGCAAAAACGAAAACCGACGGACGACCGATCTGCAATCGAATCACGATCACTTCGATTATCATCACCAACACGATCTGCCAAACAGACTGTGCGATCATAGATCCATCCCATTTGTTTGCATCACTGTGAGTTCCTGCTCATCATCTCGTTATGATTTTTCACGACAGACCGATATACCAAAGAGAAATCTTCACCTCACGACGGCCATCACCATCATCATCGCCATCACCATCACCGACGGACGTCGTCATGATCGTCGTCATCATCATAATCATCATCGTGATCCGTTTTGGTCTTCTTGTTGATTGCAAGTCATTATCTTGCCGACGACCATGCACACAGCATTTGCTCCACGTTCCATGGTCGGTCGCTCCAGACATCGCACAGCAATTTGCTCGCTACGATCACTACCACTTCCCTTCCTTCTCATTTCCTTCATTTTATTTTTTCTTTTTCCTTTTTTTTTTTTATCTCACAGCTACAGCCCCGTTTTGCTGTAGAGTAAACAATCATTTGCCTCAGATATGTAATTTTCTCTGTTGTTATTATCAATTTTTTTCCATTCATCTTCCATGGAAGATCCTTTCGACTGGGAAACAGGAAAACCTCTTCGAACATACACAATTCCTTCGTGGCAGGGGCGACTATCTTACAACCTGCACGAAGGAAATTCAGTTTTCAGCAGCTACATTCTGCTCCTCACCTGTACGTGTAACTACCTGAACTACCTGCAGTTCCAGATATTGAATTTCGGAATTTGTATGTTAACTACTTCGACGGCAGACGCCCACTTTTTTTCGTACTCGTACATTTCATTTCCGCACCGACTTGATGCCTGTAATTAAAAAATCAACTCAACAAGGCTATCAATGACTATGTAAAGCTCTTGCTGCTCAGTGATCATGACGACGAGCGCCGAATATGCAGAACGCAATAAGTAATAATTTGGGCGCAAGATCCAAAAAACCAAAGAAGAAGATGGACATCAAGCTTGAGTGATGGATGACACTTATGAAACGAAAAGAATTTTGCAACCAAAAAAAACAAAAAAAAAAAAAAAAATCTGCATTATCTCTTGTCGAGATCATTTCGCGCAGGTGATTGTTTTTGATCGTTCAAGCTGGACAGACAGCTTTCCATTTAACAAGAAAAGCGTCAGGAATACTGACAGTATTCATTCGACCCCAAAAAGAATTTCTCATTATGAAAACCCTCACTGAACATTGAGTGCGTTGAGGATCGTTGATCATTTATCAAAGATACAAAATTTGTACAATAACATTGAGGCGTTCAATCACCGTCGATCATTGGCGAACAGTTCATCAATCTCAATTGGATGATCACTGATCACTGATCGTGAAAAAACGTGATCATTTGCTAAGGATTTTCAATTTTCAATTTTCCTGACAAATTTACCTTCCTATCTGCCTGTAGATGGAATTTTCCTGAAAACCGAAGTGAGGATCACTGATCGTGTTATCATGGGTGATGTTCGTTGATTGATTCATTGCTCCTACAACGATCGTTAACTTGATGACCATTAGTGATCGTGTCTTCGACGAAGTGTTTAGAGATACTATCACGCCACGATCACCTGAAGAGCAATTACTGATCGGTTATATGTATAACCCTCACAATGTATCTTGTAAGTCGTTCTATACATATGTACATACGTAATGAAATGAAGAACACTCTAAACGAATGCAAACTATTGATGATTAAGGACTGCAATAACTTACCCCACTTAACCGTCTTACACGACACCATTCGGAACTAGTTTATAATTTACGACGACTTTATGCAAAGTCGGATGGGCACGCAGCAATCGCTATGAAGCTATAAAACTGCTGTGCGAACCAAATTACACAACAAATCGAATAAATGGCGACTGATCGAAGCTACTATAGAAATGCCACACCTACCGGGCTGTCATAAAATTCAAATCCCGGTGCCTATTTGCCTATCTCGTCAGCCATACATTCATTGGTTGGATAACTTTTAAGTTTGCAATCCCGAATAGCGATATCGGGTTTTGCAGGAGATTTTCGAGCCGACAGTGGGAGCTGTGTGATCCAAGTTTGTTTCTCTTATAGATCGTGGGCGTAAGAGGAACTAGTGGATTTATATGTTCACAAATCGATCGGGGCGGTGATGAATAAATTAATAAGCAAGTGGATAAGCGCGATTAAATGGAGATGAGGGCTATTTCAAAGCAATTATCGTAGTTGACTGATGGTATTGAGATCTTAATCAACTAGCTTTTAGGAGGTCTACTGCCCCTATGACTGAGAACTTGGGAACTAGATCAAACGAAACGATCTTAGAAATAATCTTGTTGAACAGTTGGGAGGTGACATTTCTTTCATCACTATAACACGATCTTTATATTGAGATTGAAGATCATCACAGGATCGTGGAGTGACTATGTTGCCACGATCGTTTCATAAAATATGATTCTGGAGCAGGTCAATCTTTGCCTTTCACCACGATTTTCGTGTTTTCATAGAAGTGATCGACGACATGATCAGTGATTTGGACCGTGTGATCGTCCATTAAGTTACCTCGTTACAAAAGGAAAGGAGGACAAATTAAGATCTAGCAATTAAGGTAAATCATAAATATCGCGATCAGCAACGATAGTGATCGCCTGATCGGGAAATGTGATCTTGTAACAATCAGGTTAATAGTTTATTCCTTAGTAACGAAGTGGTCAAGTACTGATTATTGACTGATCATAGGGACGACTGTACCTACATATATATGTAAGATCAGTTATTCTTGCATTGACAACAAATAGCGACACAAGTAGCAATGAGATCGTAAGGAGACTCATTACTGAATGTAGTGATCATAACTTCATTAAAATATATAATTCTTCACAGTAATCGTGACGATCGAATTCGATCCTTTAGCAAAGATCAGTGATCGTTTTACATATAATGTAAGGCAATTGATATATTAGCTGCAATAGGATATCTCCTGATCAACACCAACCAAGGTTTTCCCTAGTATGACCGATAAATAAAGGGTCATGAAGATCACTGATCGTAATACTGCTATTCACACTTAAGCAAGTTTTTTGACGGTAATATGAAGAATAAATGTTTCCAAAAACCCAGAGGTGGTGTGACGATCACTAAAAAACCAGATCTATAGAGCAAACTCAAGACTTTGTCATTAGAGATTTCACACGATCACAGCTTGCGACCGGGACGTCGATACAGGAGATTACACATGTTGCACAATGTACAAAACACCGGATTTCGTTCTTTCTTTTCTTACTTTATACCCAAAGGGCGGCTTAAGGCGAAAGGCGGTCAATTGTCGGATTCCAACAAAGACTTAATGCTTATTTAAGGAACAGCTGGAAGAAAGCCGACCTCTGATTACGTTCGTTTTTTACCATTTCAATGAAGCAAATGTCGCTTTCCCTCTACTAATCCGACTCGTAATTCGGTAGCCCCTTTTTCCGAGTGCATCCAATCAATGAAACCGAGTTTCACAGATCTCACAATCATCTCGATATTTATGGCCAACGAATGTGCATCCAATAAAACGATTCACACCGTATCATTTGTGACCTCAAGGACCTCCATCCATCAGCCCTGTTCGGCCGATTCAAATGACAACCCTCTTCTATGGATGGTCTACTCCTTGCCCGGGTGCTTTGCGAAATTAGCAATGGCAATTACTCCATGACTCCTGATTCATGAGAAAATCAATTTTCCATGCCGGATCAATCGATCTATTCTCCGGTTGTGTGTTGTGACATTCCACACCCTAAACAAGATCCGAACGCATTTGCTCAGCATGCACAGCTGCAGGGCTTAAGTTTTCTTCATCTTCGCTGTTGTTTCGCTCCTCACTTTTGTTGCCGTTTTTCGTTTCTTTCCCTTCCTCGACAGACAAACAAGTTCTTCCTTTCCGTTCCTGTTGTTGTCCCAATCACCGAGGCCGTCTAAATCATCAAATCGTGTTCCACCATCGGTTAGCGCCAAACATTCGTCTGAGTGGCTTGGTTGTTTGAATTGTTGGTCTGCTTGTTTAGGGTCGCCTTTCGAGAAACGACCCCCTGCCATTAAGTCCTCGATTATGGTAATTACCTACGGAGTTGTTAAAGATCTGCGAAACGCGAAACGAATTCACAACTTGTTGTTAATATCCAGAGGCGTTCGCCAGAGTTTGCCAATCGTCCAGTTGCCCGGTTGCCAATGGTCTTGTTTTATGTTATTATCCCAACAAGGAGGTGGAATATTATTGGGACGCTTAGGCACTCGAAGGGCTCCGAGTTCAATGGTTGGTAGATCTTTTCTTGGATGGATAGTTTTGGGTGGCCGGGGGAGTGTAGAAGATAATAATGGAACTAATTGCTTCGGTAATTAGTAGGAGGACTGCCAGATCGTGTCCAGGTTATTTGTTGAGGACGCGCCGATCTTCGAATGATCGTTGTTAGACGAGGAGGCACTTGCGTGGCGGATTTATTATAAACAATTAAGGCTTTACGCAGCGATAAAGACTGTTCATTCGAATACTTAGTAAATAAGTGGCGATTATTAGCAGTAAAAGTGGTAAAGTGGCGGCAAAAGAAGTGATCGGTTAAAGTGATCTTGACAATTATTGCACGTTGGCGGTGGATGGTGGTATTTGATGTGGAATGATGGCAGGAAAACGCAATGCTTGTGGTATTTTTGAAATTCATAGACGAAATGATGGCTTAACTCGTA
The DNA here is from genome assembly GCA_951905685.1 of Eumerus sabulonum. Classification (NCBI taxonomy): domain Eukaryota; kingdom Metazoa; phylum Arthropoda; class Insecta; order Diptera; family Syrphidae; genus Eumerus; species Eumerus sabulonum. The sequence continues at coordinate 110,965,181 of OX645061.1, forward strand.
GACATTACAAAAAAAAAAAAAAAAAAAAAAAAAAAATGGGATGATCGGCACGATCCTCAGGCCCAACCATGGGTAGAAATACCTATGCGTCAGATTTCGACTTGATTTTTTTTACGAGTGGTGAATGGTCACGTTTCTTCCTTGATGACTAGATTTATTGCTGTAAAAATACTAAATGGGATCGTGCGTTTGATCATACAATTATCTACATGTAGCGGCGCAGAAGAAATTTTCAGAAGTCATCGCTCCATTGACATTAAAATTGAATACTCCATTTCGTCACAGTGATGAGGGACGTGGTTTCTATGAATAATGTGATGATCACTTCCTAGACATCATGACTAGATATGGCGTTGATCGTTCTTGCGATCATAGCGGTTCCGAGAGAACACGTAAACAAAAAAAAAATCTCTGAAATCGTCTACTAGTGATCGCACCATTGAAGATCGTTCGTGAAAAGCTTTTTTAGTAGCGACAGGAGAACAAGAAAATCCACTCATTACGAAAATGTTGTGGCGATCACTGTTGTTGTTAAGGGCGTTATAACTCGTTGAGAGAAAGACCCTAGCTTCTTTCATTCACCTATGTTGTATGCGATTTGTTACTCACACAGGTGAATGGGACCCATGGATGGACTAACAAAGGCTTCGTAGGAGTAGCATGTGCCGACGGGTGCTGGCCCGCTAAAAAAAGCGAGTAAGAGCCTCTGCAGTCGAACACCTTGCAGCTCTGTTAGCCGGGTCCTACGTCCGAGTCCTCGTGGTACCATCAGGGAACTTCATGACGATAGAAATTAGTAACGGAAGAGGACGAGTGGCGAGTATCCTGCGCCACAAAACAGGATTAATGCCGGTTGGACTATGATCAAACCGTAACCGGGAAACCCCACAATTGTTCAGAAATAACCTCAAGCCTCGGATAAAATGGACCGGACTAATGTTGACGACCCTTGCAAGAAACGGTAAAAGGACAATGATGTTCATTGCCAATACGTTAGGTTAGGTTCCTAAACAGACCACGTGTAACCGAAAAAATTGCGGACGCCCTAGACCTCTATAAAGCGGACTTAACCACCATTAAGGAAATGCGATGGAATGGACCGGATATAAAGCGGATAAAAAACTGCGACATCTACTACGGCGACTGCCATAGGGAGGGAGAACAACGATTGTTCGGATGCGGATATTTTGTTTGAAGTAGACTAAGACAAAAAGTCCTAAGCTTTCGGCATGTGAGAGAACGCTTCATAACGATCCGTATCAAGGTTACATTTTCTAACAAAAAGGTCAAAGTCCACGGCGGACAAAGATGACTCCACGAAAGATGAGCTCTTCGATCTCCAAGGCAGAACGTATGCCCAATGTCCCAGCTATGACATCAAAATTGTACTAAAAAACTTCAATGCTAAGCTGGGTAAGGAAAACATCTTTGAATGAGTCATCGGCAAACACAGCCTTTACGACACCACATCGGATAGCGGACACAGGCTGATTAATCATGCTAAGGGGCGAAATCTCCTTCTAGCCAGTACGCGATTTACGCACCTCGATATACACAAAGGCACCTGGCGGTCACCAGATCAATCAATCACTAACCAGATTGATCACATCGCGGTCGACGTCAGACACTCCTCCACTATTCTTGATGTTTGAACTTTCCGAAGAGCTAACATCGACTCGGACCCCTATCTTGTGAAAGCCAAGATGTGCCTACGGATATTACGAACGCAGCGGAGTAGAGTGAAAGAAGAAAGAGCTCGAGAAGCTCGCGATTGAGGACTTGGAGAGGTAGTACTGCAGGCATGACGCTCGAAGGTTTTATCAACAGATATAGCGAACATGCCAAGGTTTTAAAGCCGGAACTGAAAAATGTAGGGATGAGAACAGACACCTAGTAGTAGAATCGTCATAACGAAACTCATATCGAATCTGCTGGCACTGACGGACTGTCTGCTAAGCTCTTCAAAGCAGCTGGAGATGATCTGGCTGGGAGCTTGCACCAGATCATCTGTAAGATATGGTCAGAGGAAAGTATACCCGAGGAATGGAGTTTCAGCATCGTTTCACCCATTGACTGCGCCAACTACAGAGGAATAAGTCTCCTTGATATCGCCTAGTGGCTTCAACCCAGGGAAGTCCACGATCTACGAAATCTTCACACTACGGCAGATCCTGAAAAAACAATGAATTTCAGGTCAACATTCAAGACCTATTTGTCGACTTCAAGACCGAATACGACAGCGTAATTAGAGATGAGCTATAGAACGCCATGTCTATCTTTGACCTTCTTGCTAAACTCGTCAGACTATGCTCTGACTATGACTTTGGAGAATGCTCGCTGCTCCATCCGAATCGGTGCAGACCTGACCGATAGTTGTAATGTGCAAAAAGGATCCAGGCAGGGCGATGCCTGCTGTACGACGCAGAGGTATGGACCCTATCAAAAGCGAATGAGGAGGTCCTTGGCCGTTTCGAGAGGAAGATTTCCGGTGTGATTTTCGGTCCCGTAAAAGCAGACGGGGGATCGAGGACAAGATTCAACCACGAGCTTTACGGGGTGTACAGCAACAAGAGTCAGGCGTTTACGCATGCAACGCCTAAGATGGCTAGGCCATGTAGAGTGAATGGATACCGCAACTCCAGCCGGGAAAGTCTTTAAGTCCAACCTCGAGGGACGACGAAATAGAGGACGGGCGCACTTAAGATGACTCACACAGGTGGAAGGGGACCTCAGCCAACTGGGTGCGCGGCAATGGAAAAGACTAGGAAAAGATCGTGCTACTTAGATGAGCATGTTGGGTGCGCCCTAGGTTCACCCAGAGCTGTAGCACCCGGTAAGAAGACGAAGAAAAAGAAGAATGGGACGTACGATTTAATGGCGATTCTGAACGGCGAGAGACGAGAAGCTTTTTTTTTAGGTAAGCATACCACGGAAGGTATTGCTAGTAGCTCGCCGAGGAGCGACATCGAGAAGTAAACATTCGATCACATTCGCGTTATCGGGATCCGAACTAGCTCATAGTGCGTCAGAGGCCGGCACACTACCTATTGTGCCACGGCGTCACTGTTAGAGATGTCAATTCTAAGGTAAATCTCAAAATACAAAAGAAAGACAAACGTCGGTGATCGTACAAAATTTACAAAACAAAACAAATATGAATCCAAAAACCAGCGATTGTTCCAGTAACGATCATCATCGACTTATGTCGCATCATGTACAAAAGTTGTGCATGCAATTGTTGACTGATCGTGAGATTCCATTACTACATGATCGTGTCATAAATCAAAGTGGAAATGACACTAAGCGATCACATAATAGGTGATCATTCAAAGTGATCTGACAGTTGATCTACAAAAATAGAAAACTTCACGACAATCAGTGATCACGCGCTCCCTGAAAACCATGTCACGATAGAGTCCACCAACTTCAAATCACCAACTGGAAAATCAAAATCGACCAGATGAAAATGGTTTCCGTGATCAATCCTAAAGTCAGTCAACCACATTCTGTCGAGCAAATTGTTTAAGGTGCGTTACAGCGCCACACGCCCAAGTTGAATATCAGTGAATGGGTGTAACGTCCACTACGCTACCCCAAACCGCTACAGCCAGTTCAAATCCTTTATCTCTACGCACCTATTAAGCGGCACTTTAACAGCTCATTACTACGAGCACAGCGCCTTTTCCAGCGATCTGAATGTACTTTAAATTAAATCTACCCCAGCGAGATGGAGCACGTTTAAGCATCCGACTTTAAACAATTAAGATAAGTGTCCTTCATTCCCATTGCGATGAAGATGCTGCACCATCATGTCGAGCTGGAAGGGGAAATACAATTAAATTGTTCCTCAACCCGGTATGGCAGAACGAATGGATGTTGATTCACACATAAATTTGTTATGGAAACTGTACGACAGCGGGAGAATGGTGCTTTTACAAGCGACAGATATCGCCTCTAAATTCACTACTTTACGAAAGGAAGTGGTGCATTAGGTATGTTGGGCTTATATTTTTCGTATTTCATGATCACTGTCAAGAAACGAATGATCGTTTATATCGAATTCATCGATCTTCTGTATCTTAAAATACTCCACGACAAGTATGTAATGCCGTACGAGTACTGGTACAATCGATTCATCACTCGTCGTGTAAACGGGTTGACAGTTCTCGTGACGTCGTCTCGGACTGTTGGCGGCGGCGCCTGTAATGCATGCCGTACATCCTGTCATTCTCACCACTGAACGCGCTCATTCTAAACTCAAACTCGATTTTAATTAGTCGGACATCGTTCGCGCCCTTTTCGCGTGATAATCACCTTGTCGCGACCACAGATCCAATTGAATGAGATGCCTAAGCACGAAAGGGAATTAAAATTCTAAAGAACTGACCGACGACAAAACACCGTCATCCATTCAACACTCGCTCGTACTCATGTACGAATTGGTGCTGGACATTCTGTCCACATCCTCACACTAGTGCACGTCTGTGGCAATTGTCGAAACTGTCAACGAGACGACAGCGCGCACAAAGGTACAGTCAAAAGGGGTAACATCAGTCGAGCATGCAACTAAACAGCCGCCGATGAGACTAAGCAAACGATCGCTCGAGCACGGTTGAGTCGCACTAAGCAACGCCAATCGACAATAAATCGTCCCGCTGTTAAATGTCAAGTTTGACAAAATCCAAGGTCGCACTGTGCAAGGTATACAATGCCAGCAAATGCAATCACCGCATGCGCACAATCCGCAAATGCAATCTCGTCGTTGCTCGTTGAGCAATCGCTGTTTATTTGTTTATTTGCTCGTCTGTCGGTTTTGTCCATCTGCGGCTATTTTAGCACCTAGCACAGACTGCTAGTATGTGCGCTCACACACATCCCGACACGATCGCAGCAATTGGCAGTGCATTCATTATAATTGACACCTTTCGCGTTTATTTATTGTTTGACACTGAGTGCGATTCATGCGAGATTAGACGACATGGATGGATACCAGAACCACGAGGACGACGACAACGACAACGACACATTGACGATGGCTTGAAAGTAAAAACCTGTAAGACAGACCATTGGAATCTCTAGCAGTCCATCACCGAGTCGGTGCCAATTTTTCGGTTTTCCATGAATCCATGTGCTGCATTCGTGCATTGCTCGCTCCACGCTCAACCATCATGGAAAAAACGACACATGCATTCCTCTCCCTTTCGGAATCACACGAAATCTACTCGTACCTAATATGCTTGACTTGTTACGGTACCCACACTCGAGTATGCTTATGCACCCGGACACTCGAGCGAGCAGCCAGAGCAAACGACAATTGAATTTTTGTATCTCACATGCGGACTCAAATGATTTCCATGGAATAGAGATGGGATTTGGAATGTTGTTACCAGCCTTACCTAGTTTTCTTCCTCCCATCATCATCGTCGTGGTCACCATTGGCATCGTCAACATCACATCGTTGTCGTTGCGCAAATACACTGTCCGTTCGTCAAACGATTTGCGTTCAAAATCGCTCATGAATTTCGCGCTTCAATCGCACGGAACCTTATTGAAGCGCGAAACTATGTGACAATGGGCCGTTAGATCTAACGACGGACACTGGTATAGGTATAGCCGTTATCTAACAAGGTTCTACTGCTCCACTCTGTGCGCTGTCTGGTGTTGCACCTCGAGCACTGTGTTTTCGCGCTAATTTGAGTTTTCTCCATGAGGTTGTCGCGTTGCCTCGTTGCCGTTGGTTGGCTCTGTTTCGGCTCTACATCGAGTGTCCGCATTTCCGCAACGCCTTTCCGAACTTATTTGCGCAGTTTTTTTCCGCGTGCGACTTTTCTTATACGCCACCGCTTTTTCGGCTTTTTGGATTGTTTGCCTTCTTTTTTTCCTGTGATCCTTTTTTTGCTGCAGAGGCAGCAGCCTGTTTGAAGGTATTTTTATCGCACCTCATTAAATCAATATTTACGCTTATGCTCCGGCAGGCGCTCACTCTCCGCACGTCGGTGATTGTTACTGTTACTGTAACGATGGCTATGCCTGCTCATACCTTTAGGACTCTTGGTGGCGGCTTTCGTTGCAAACAGCTGCTGCTGATATGACTGTGCTCCTGCATCATTGATGGTGGCGGGCGCGGGCAAAGAGATGATGGTGCTCCATGGAACTGCGCAAAGGGTGATGACGATAATGACCGCGATGAGGATGCCAGTACCTCACCATACATACTATCTTCTAGATGCTACTGTGTGTCGTTGTCTCATTATTGGCCAACTTGAAGGAGCAACGAATTCATGCTTTCATCATGCTGCAGTGCCTGCAGCTATGGTGGTTTTCGATTTTCATTTTCGGCAGTATTTTTGTTCTCGAACGACACAAAAAAAAGCAAAAACAAAATAGTCGTGAAGCTATGGTTACAAAGTTTTCGTGGCATCCTACTGCTTTGCCTTATTCCCCGTCGTCATCGTCAATGGATTTTGATGATGATGCGGTAGTGTGATGCAAGCACATAGTAGTCAAGCAATTTTCGGTGTAATTGACAGTTTGGGGCGTTAATGATGCGTTTGCTCGGCTATGTGTGCGTTTGTATCCCCGATTTCGTGCGGTTCCGTATGGGATGTAAATACAAGCGACTGAGATTGCAGCTACTCGACGGACGACTTATTGTTGAGGTTGAGGTTTGCTTCAGACTGTTGGGTTTTATTGTCTGACAAAGTACACCCACGTGTAACCAATGAATTGCTGACTACTTGACTGAACATTAGTTCAGAGAGCGGATTGTGGGATGTCTGTTCAATTCGACGATGGCGAAGACATGACGCTAACAAAAGGGTCGAAGTCGGTTGGTTTTTTTAAACCAGTCGCACCATACTGCATACAGTCCATGGTCGTTTCCAGTAGCAGCACCCGTTACCACGATCAACTCTCGTTTGGCTTAATACCTGTCAAAATCGAATTTGTCCCCGAATTTGGATCATCTTTTTCGAATTAGCTTCTAACTTAAGAACGAATCAGTATTTGGTGCAGGTCTAGGATCCCTTGCATCACTTACTTACTTACTTACTTATCAGGCCGGCAATCCATGGAGGATCTAAGCCCGAGCTATAGCTGCCTTCCATCCTTGACGCTGCTTCCAGTTATCAAGACCAAGTTGTCTTGCATCCGCGAATACTTGGTCTTTATACCGGTCTTCCTCTTCTTTTCTTCTCGAACCAGGAGGCTCGGAGTCGAAGGCCGCCATAGCTGGAACGTTGGTGTTCATGCGCTCGATGTGGCCGAGCCAATGTAGTCGACGGATCTTTGCCCTCCGTACTACATTCACATCTTTGTACAGCTCGTAAAGTTCGCGGTTATGTTTCCTTCTTCACTCACCTTCCTCACAGACAGGACCAACTATCCGGCGCAGAATTTTTCTTTCGAAAGAACTCAAAATCAGCTCCGCCGTCCTGCTTATCCTCCAGCTTTCAGCACCGTATAACAAGACTGGCAGTATAAGGGTTTTGTAAAGCATGACTTTGGTCTTTCGAGTGAGGAGTTTTGACCCAAGTTGTTTGGACAAACCGAAGTAGCAGCGGTAGCCAAGGGCGATTCTATGCCGGATGTCCAGTGTGGTGTCGATTGTGGGGTTTACGTTTACCCCAAGGTAGACAAACTCCTCAACCACCACGAAATTATGGCTGTCAATCGTTATGTTTTGTCCCAAGTGGTGAGCGACGGATTGGTTTTTGCTTGTCGTATCCTCGACAAGTACTTTGTCGTATCCTCGTTGACTTAAAGACCAACTCGTTTCGCCTGTTCCTCAATCGCCGTGACAGCTTCTACAACGTCACGCTGAGACCACCCGATAATGTCAATATCATCCGCGTATCCTAGCAGCTGGACAGACCTGTAGAAGATGGTGCCTTTCCTGTTGACGCCTGCCCGTCGCACTATCTGCTCCAGCACCAGGTTGAAGAAGTCACATGACAGCGCATCTCCTTGCCGAAATCCGGTGCATGTTTCAAACGGTTCCGAAGTCCTAGAACCGAGTTGCACGGTGCATCGCGTATTTTTTAGCGTGACGCGACACAACTGGATCAGTTTTCCCGGGATCCCGGATTCGGTCATCGCACCGGACAGTCCTTCACGATGAATGCTGTCGTATGCGGCTTTGAAATCGATGAATAGATGGTATGTACCGAAACTTGTTGGTCTTTTCCAGGATTTATCAAAGTGTGAAAATTTGGTCTATAGTCGATTTGCCGGGCCGGAAGCCGTACTGGTAGCGTTCACACAATACGCTGGACAGGATCTTGTATGCGACATTGAGCAGGGATATACCTCTATAGTTCTTGATGAAGATAGGATCGCCTTTTTTGTGGATGGGGCAAATAGAGCTGGTATTCCAGTCGTCGGGCATGCTTTCATCTTCCTAAATTCTACAGATGATGTGGTGCATGCTCCCTACCAGACCATCGCCGCCAGCCTTGAAGAGCTCTGATGGCAAGCCATCTGAGCCTGCGGCCTTGTTGTTCTTCATCTTTTTTTTGTTTTTTTTTTTTTTGAATAGCTGTGCCGACGTCTTCGATGCTGGGTGGGAGGACTACTTCAGTGGCTGGAGTTGGCATTTCCTCAGCCCCTACCACTCTCTCTTGGTCATGCTCGTTAGGCAGCTGCTGGAAATGCTGCTTAAACACATCCACTATTCCCACTATTCCCTGCGGGTCGGTGACAAGATTGCCTTCGCAATTTCGAAGAGCCCGGGTGCCTTTCTTAAGGCCTCCTGCAAGGCTTTTAGCTTTGATGGCCCCATCATATCACGGGTTTCTTGTCGGCGGTGCTAGGTAACCTAAGGTGTTCTCGGCTACTTCCTGAATGGCTGTGCGCAATGCAGCCACATACTGTTGACATTTGTGCCCGACGTAGGCATACCGGAGAGGCTTTGGCTTAGTTGCTACCTGTAGACTCTGGTAACGTCCAACGTGGGCTGATGCAGCTTTCTGGTATTGGAAAGTCGAGCTCTCAATCTTGCTGTTACGAGAAAATGGTCAGAGTCGACGTTTGCCCTCCTCACACCCAGGATGTTTGACGAGTATCGCGCGTCAATGAGCACATGATCGATTTGCTTGGCAGTTCGACCATCCGGAGATCGCCTGGTTGCTATGTGGATTCGCTTGCGGGTAAATCTTGTGCTACTTATCACCTTACTGGAAACTCACCAGCGGTTTTGTGACACTATAGTAGCCGCATGAAAGGATCAAAGTAAGATTAAAACCTGACCAGACCTAACTTTGTTAAATGGGGTACAAGGCGGGGCAAAAGTGCCATTTCGTTAGCAATTGAAAAATAGGCCACACTTTTGGAGGAAAGTTTATGAGAAGCTGTAGAATGGTTGGCAAAAGGGTGAAAGACTGATGTCGGTCCAATGACTACCCTTGAAGAGATGTATATTTTGTGCTAATTTTGAGATATATTGGATTATGATTTCTTATTTTTACTATCGACACTTGCAAAGTTTGTGTGGTCGCGGTATACGAGAGTATTCAAAATCCCGTAAGGGAAGAAGGTTGACGAAGCGAGAAGTGGGACATCACATGACTCCATAATTTGTGATTAAAAGCCTTTATTGCTCCCTATGCTTGTCGCGCTCCATTCTGATGGAATGAACGGAGAAAAAATGAAGGCCAAGCACTTTTTCGCTGCAAGCACCGCACCAAATAGTCGCTTTAAGGGGATGTCTTCTACGTGCTCCTGGATCGCAAACGTTATCTATTTACGGCTTCATCACCTATTATGATTTTTGATGTCAGCTTGCACGTCGGGGAGCATCTTCAGGTCTTTTAATACAATACGACGTCCGCTTTAGTGACTCGCATTACAAGCAACGTGTTGTGAATTTTTAGTAAAATCTCCCTCGAAATCCTGCAGAAATCTTCTGAAAATTTCAAGTGGTGTATTGAGACGAGGCCAAGACGTCGGTGTTGTGCGCCTTTTTTGGATGACAGCATATATTTGGCCAAATATTTGGTCTTTTCCAAGATCTGCCGCAGTGTGAAAATTTGGTCCATTGTGGATTTGCATGGCCTGAAACCACACTGATAAGAACCTGTCAGATTATCCACGAAGGGTTTCAGGCATTCACACAAGACGGAGAATTATTCCCTTGTAGTTGGCACAGTTATAGGGGTCTTCTTTCTTGTGGACCGGCAAACGATGCTGAGATTCCATTTGTCGGACACGCTCTCCTCCTACCATATTTTACAAGTAAGCTGGTGCCCTACCAGCTCATCTCCGGCAGCCTTAAAAAGCTCAGCCGACATGCCGTCTGCGTCCGCGGCTTTATTATTTTTGACCTTAAAAATTACAGGCTTAATTTCATCTAGGTTGGGCGGACGGAATTCTCTTGCATCTTAGTCCGTTACGAATGGATCATTCTGCCTGAGAGCAGTGTTAGATCTTCCATTGCCGTTAAACAGTCTACAGAATTGTTCTTTCTATATTCTCAGCAACGACTGTGACTCTATTACCAGTTGTCCGTCTTCATCCTTACAGGCTTCTGCTCTGGCTTTATAGCTTGGGCATGTTCGCTTTACTCTTTCGTGTCTTTCTTGTGATAGCATCTCTCCGTCTCCTCGATATAAAGCTTTCCATGCTCTCTTTTTTTCTTCCTTAAAAGCGTTTGTTCCTCTCTCCTTTTCTGCTCGTAGTGTTCACGAGCAGTTCTCGTCCGTCTATGAAGCAAGGCTTTGTAAGCGGTTTGCTTTGCTAAATGGGCTTGTCGGCGGCGGTGTGAAATCCAGTACATCAGAGGCACCGCCTCTAATAGTATGCTGGCAATGCTCCTGCTGTTGTTATGTGGATTGTACCGGTATAATTAGAGAGGATAGGGAGATAAGGGGAAACCCGATCGGTAAAGATTCTAGAGGTCTCCTACGGTTGTAGCATTGCGACGTCAAGCTTCGTTGTCCAGCTCGACTCCTTGGCCTCCTTGAAATCCTCATTCCTACCTTGACTACAACAAGGCAGTGATCCGAGTCGATGTTGACTCCTCGGATGCTGGAAGAGTGTCTGGCGTCGATCGCAACGTGATCAATCTGCATGGTCGTCGACTGATCAGATGATCGCCGGGTTCCCTTGTGGATGTTGAGATGCGGACTCATGTGCTAACTAGAAGGAGATTACGCCCCGCCAGGAAGTCAAGTAGCCGGTGTCCGTTTTTGGAATGAGGACCTTCAGTGATGAAACCCATTTGTAGCTGAAGGGCTTTATGAACAAGCAAACGTGTCGCATTTGGAGAAAGAGTGATTCAGTCTTCATTGCATCCAGATAAGCTTCCTGTTTAATATGGACTTTGGTCAGACGGCCATATACATATGTATGTATGTATCTAACGAAACGAGAATGAACAAATGGCTACTGTCAATAGCGAATAGTATTGAGTCATGATATCTGACTTTTTGCGGCTTCCATTGGTGACATAGGTTTGGGCAACATCTGGTTCCAAAGAGATGGTGCAAGGTATCATTTCGGACGCTGGATTTGTTGCAGGAAATTTATCCAAGAAAGGCAATGCGGAATGGCCAATAACATTATCAATCAGTGTATTCCACTTCTGATTGGCTTAGATATTTGTATAGCTATAAGACGTTGTCTCCTGCCTAGGATAACGCTGATGTGGTCATCTTTTCTGTCTTATTCGAAACAGCTATAATAGTTTAACAAGAATAGTCAATTCCTAACAAGAGCCTTAAAGAAAATACATTCAAGATCTATTCAATTGACATCAGAGTTCGAAGACAGGTCCTTACATTCCCTAAGGATGCTAAGTACTTTCCCTAGAATTGGGAAATCGAAACTTGTCTTCTTTTACTTTCAATTTAAAATTTGTTTTCTCTACCCTCCCAACGATGATCGTTAGTTGCCACTTCAAAATTACCTTCTATTGAAAGAGTTCTTTTCGTATGAACTCACATCAAACCCTTGAGACCAGTTTCAAATCATAAAACAACACTCTTGAGCTCTTGTCCTTCATCACCTACTGCGACTAATCTCTTGCAATAACGTACGTCTTAACAATCCCGCCTGGCCAGTCCAAGATCAAGAATATTTCTTAGCGCTCCAGATCCACCCAACCACGGTGACATTGCAATCGTACCTTGCTTTCCAAGGATTACAGCGTCATGATTGCTTGGCAATTTCGCGTGCTGATTTAATCACACGACGAAAACGACGTTAATTCCATATCCTTAAGGCGACAAAAGACACTTTATAACCCATAAGCAAATCATTAAGTGTGCGTGTGACATTTATACGTAATCCGTAGTCTGGCAACGTAATTATCTGTCAGCGCGGTCGCGAAATGTGACAGATCCGCTGCAATGGAGGGATTTGCGTGCGAAATATGAACTCGATTTGTCACCGTGACACTTTATGACATTACTGGTTAATGTCAGTTCGTAGATTGCAATTTTTTGGTTTACTGCTAATTGAGTAATATTCGGACGAATGGCAATGTCTTGAAACGCACAGATGTCATCCAATGCTGAGATGTCACACAGCGTGACATGATTGGGAAAATGTGTGCCAACCAGTAGAAAGGCGAACAAAAAAGGACATCTTGCTTGCTCTTCCAGCCACAGGATGCGCTTTGTTTAGTGAAATCCAAGAAATTTACAACACAGCACGAATCCTTGATGTTGTAAATAATTTCTATTGTAGATTGACTTGGTTGCGGGTGTCCTGACAATGGTGAAAGGAAAGAAAAGATATGTTTATCGACTCGGGCATTATAATCCTCAAAATTTACCTAAACACAGGAGGACACATAGGATGTATGGCTAAGAAGAATGACAGGATTAGAGAAAAGAAAAAATTGCAAATGGAGAACCACTTTTGGTGGTCTTACTACGAATTATTCTCATGAAAGCCGTGGTATGCGACCTGTTGTGCAAAGGGACATACTGTGTATAGGAGAAGAAGATATGAGGATAGAGAGATTCCTACAGAGTTAGGTACGAGTATTGCTGCAGGGGGCTACTCCTACGGGACATGAATTGAAAACGCGAAATAATTGCAAAAGGGAAAATCCCGGATCGACTGCCAAGTGGCCGGGAGCGTGTGGGTGATCTTTTCTTTTCTTTCTATTTGCTATTTGCTCCTTCTTTGTAAATCTGCCAGTGATTGCGGATGTCTTGGAATTGAGTGATGACAAGGCAGATTTCATGTCTCGTGATATGCATTTTACGGAAAATTGGCTTTTGGCTCTTCTTGCCGTGCTCGGCCCAGGACCCGAGGAGCACGTGCTCGATTTGACGACTTAATGATGCGGAAGAATGATTCAAATGGGACGAGGACAAGTCACTGGGGTGGAGTTTTATACATATGTATGTACATACGAGTATGTAGTTTTTTTTTTTGTCTTGTTTTGATGGGATTGATGAAAGGACGATGAGAATGTTGTTGAATAGATTTTTTGAAGAATCTTAGGGTAATCGAGTGGGCAGTCGTTGATTTACTCACACGTGTCGCGTTAATGGTATTCGATCGGACGCACTTTGTGCAATCGATTTCAGGGGTGTGATGAGCAATCAATGATTTTCCAAGTATACCATGTCGAAAGGGATTGATTGGTTTTGACAAGGGACAAAAGGCAAATCGGGTAATGTGAGTGAGCTAATGTCTATTTGAAGCAGAGTGACAGTGGGTTGTTCGTTTGGATAATCGTTATTAGGTCTATTATGCACATTTACACCCTCAAGTGAGGGTGAAGGTCACAGACTACTGCGAATTTTAATTCAATACAAAAAAAGCTTGTAATTGCTGCATGCTTATCTTGGTGCACAACCAACGTGCTGGACAAGGAGAGAATTTTCCTACTTACTCTTATCCTAGCCCTCGTTAAAGCATTTATGACTTACCTGAAACGAAAAAAGAAAAATTGATCAGTTTTAGTATAAAGAACTTTAAAAAACTAAACTTAAAAAAAAAAAAAAACAAAAAAGGTTTAATGAAGAGTACCGAACAAGGTAAAGAACCCTGTGGAACATCATTCCTCAGAAGAAGAGATAAAGAATAGCGATTGAAACAACTTGGCTGGTTGAAGGCTGCGTGAGACTTTTGGCACAAGACTGACCTTAAGACGGGTTTTATAAAAACTACAGCTAGGAAAATCTGAAAAAGAAAACTCTCAGGACTTTAAAATAGAACAAATGTTTTACAGGAAGGATTTTCCAGCTAGTAAACAAGGACATGGAATGATGAAGGCGGGTCTTGTTGTATATTTTTCCTGCTACACATTTTGTAGGCTTCCGCTATCAGTAGGTCCCCTGTACTGCCAGACGGACACCTACTTTCACTGTATTTCCCCCGTTTTCCAGAGAAAAAGTGTGCGAAACCGTGCGCGAGCAAAGGCATGACAGTCGCAGAGAAAGTGTTCTGCTGTGTTATCTTCTCCGCAACATGCGGCACGGGCAGGCGTCTCACTGATGCCAGGCATGCGGGGATGCTTGGCAAAAGTTTAATGGGCCGTAATGACGCCCGCCAGTCTTCTGCAGTCAATTCTCCTTAAGGATAAGAAGAACGCTGCGGGTTTCTTGCAGACATTAGTGCGTACGCGCTCAGTCATCCTGCATCCTGAATGTTCCTTCCATCTACGATTGCGCGCATTGAGAAATCGTTGATGTACATAGGTATCAGGTGGAAGCAGGTAGACCGAAGGCAGGTTCATGTCCTGAGAGACTCCCCCTTGACCCCATTCCAGCGAGTTTATCAGAGATCTCAACCCCGAGCAAGCTTTAGTGTGTTTAGTCTTCCGACTTTGTTTAGAAAGGCCTTAAGTTAATGCACTAACTTGGAGATGGTTAAGGGTTTGGATACAGCTTTGAGTGCAGCTTCGCTGTCACTACAGACGCATAAGTTTCGGCATATGCATTGGCATTACGATTGCAAATACATATCTCTGACTGAAAGACAGACGCATACTTGCCTGACGTCAGACGTTTTCGCGTTCAAGGGAAACCCCACCGCCGGACCCCAGCCCAGACTTGGAGCCATCTGTGAAAATGCGAAGACACTCCCTTTTAGGTTCAGCATGTGGCGAGAGTCAATCCTGACGCGATGGAAATTCGACTGTGAAGTTATAGCGCAGTAGGATGACAGGTGTCATTGCGTCACAGGGCATATCTATGAATCAAGGCTCATAGGATATTTTCCGCGTATGTGCACTGTCATTCCAATGCGAGTTTTATTAAAAACCATTATTCTTGAGACGAGACATGGCATTCAGAGCACACCCTCTGATAAATTTATCAAGAGGTGGAAGACTCATCATAGCTTCTAGAGCAGCGCCCGGCGCGGCGTGCTGGGGAAAGACCACGTGCAGTTGAGACAAACCGTCCTTTGGAATTTGGTGAAAGAGCATACGATCTGTTTGCATTTTGGTCTGTTCCACCAGACTACCGATGCATATGAGATTATAGGTCTTATCATTGCCGTGTAGATCCAGAGGACCTTTACCGGCGATAAGCCCCATGTTTTGCCAAAAGCTCCTTTGCATTGCCAGAAAGCTGACAGCCCTTTGGTGGTTTTTGACTCAACATGCTTTGACCAGATAAGCTTGCTATCTAAGATGACTACTAGATACTTAGCCTCTTTGGATATCGGGAGATGAAAGTGCCCTTTAGTACCAGCTGAGTCATATTAGTATTTTTCCTCCTCCTTGTGAAGAGAACGACATCGGTCTTAAGAGAATTGACCGACAAGGCATTTCTGGTACACCAATCATCGATCACATTTAGCGGCGCCTGGGTTTTAAGACAGATAGTCGCTAACCATGAGTCGACCGAGAGAACTGTGACGGTATCCGATTAGCATGGGCATAGAGACATTGAGAGCATAAATCAACTCACAAAGTCGACTAAGAACTGTGGGCCTGTCGATCCACTTACGGTAAAAACTGGGAATTAAAACCTAAGGTAATCCACTGGTTATATTCTGCGTAAGTACGACTTATCGTCACTGATGCGCCTGCAATATGGTGGACAAAAATGTGGAACTAAAAACGATAATCGTTAAACTTCAACGCCTTCAGAGAATAGGAAGTCTTGACATTACCTGCCCTACAGCAGCTCAAGAAGCACTGATTGGACATAAACCACGGCACCATTTTATTAAAACGGTTGCATTCCGAAGTGCAATCAGAATTTTTCGCTAGAAAAGAGGGCTAGCATGTCGACCAATGGGTCAAATATCTATCCTGCAACATCTTCCTGAGGTGGATATGATTATTGATCCCAAACCGCACAGCTTGGTGATCCCCTGCTCAACGTCAAAGGCCTTAGACGGTACACTGATGGCTCGAAGATGGTTTCTGGCGCCGGCAATGGCACCTTTGGACTAAATCGAGAAATCTCGAAGGCTCTGGGAATGAGTCCCAGAATTATACGCCATCCTGACGTGCGTCAACCCAAACCTAGAGACTAGCATAAGAGGAGTAACCATCAATATACTCTCTGAGAGTCAAGCAGTGCTCCGTTAAAAAATGCCAAAATGCCCTACGGGACCTTTCCAAAAGAAATAAGGTCAAACTAAGGTGGGGGGAAGGGCACAAAGGCATTAAAGGCAACGAAATCGCCGATCAACTCGCTAGAAAAGGTTCCATCGAAAGATACAATAGGTTCCGAACCTTTCCGCGGCATTTCCAAGTCTAAGATTAACTTCTTCTGACACAAGTGAGATAAATTGCAACATCTGTCCTTTTGGAACAGCATTCCAGGACTTCGCCAATCGAAAAGATTTATACGGTCCCTGAACAAACACTCTATAAAGATCCTCAGACTAAATAGAGTAGATATCAGAGGACTGGTCAGTTACCTTACGGAACATTGTGATCTGAGATATCATCTCAGTGAAATGATGACACCTGAAAGACAAACTTACTTACTTAGGCGGCGCTACAGAGCGGTGTGAGCCTGGGCCTCAACCAACAAACTTCTCCAGCTGGCACGGTCTTTTGCCAGCTGTTTCCAGCGACGCACCCCCCGTTGGTTAAGGTCCCCTTGCAGCTGTCTGCGCTACGTTAGATTCGGTCGTCCTCTGCTGCGTCGTCCCTCGAGGTTGGACTCGAAGACTCTTCGGCCGGAGCTATGTTATCCATTCGCTCTACATCGCCTAGCCATCTTATACGTTGGATCTTGAGACGTCGCACTAGGCTGATGTCGCTGCACAGCCAGACCTCTGCGCCATAGGGGAGGACCGGAATGATTAAGGTTTTGTACAGCGCAACTTTGGTATTTCAAGAGAGGGCTCTAGTTCTCAATAGCCTCTTCAGGTTGGCAAGAGTAATTCTGCACTTGGTCTCAGCGCTGGTGTTGTTGTCGCTGGTCACTAGTGAGCCAAGGTAAACGAAGTCCTTGACCAATTTGAATTTGTAGCTGCCAATTGTCGCCGAGGCGTCGGTGTTTTGCGTCTTTTTTGGTCGACAGCATATATTTCGTTCTACCCTCGTTAACCGGAAGACCCATTTTAGCCGTTTCTGCTTCAATGCTATCGAACGCATCATTGACGTGTTGCTGGGTTCGTCCAATTACGTCATGTCATCCGCGTACACAAGCAGTTGCGCAGACTCACCTTTTGTGTTGGTTAGTGAGTCTTGCATGATCTTTTCCAGTACAATGTCGAGAAAGTCAGATGACAGTGCGTCACCTTGTCTAAATCCTTTTCTATCATCAAAGGTATCGGTTAATTCGCTACCGACCTTAATGAAGCAGCGGGAATTCTCCATTGTCATCCTGCATAATCTGACGAGTTTGGCAGGGATGTTAAAACTAGACATGGCTTCGTAAAGCTCGTCTCTATGCACACTGCCATATGCGGCATTGAAATCGACGAAAAGGTTATGGGTGTCGATTTGGTATTCTTGGGTCTTCTCCTTTCTTGTGGACCGGGCAAACGATGCTGAGATTCCATTCGCTGGGCCATATTTTACAGATGAGCTGGTGCATGTGCCCTACCAGATCATCTTCAGCCGTTTTAAATAGCTCGTCAGACTGCATCCGAGGCATTATTAGTCTTCAGCTTTGAAAATAACTAGCTTAATTTCATCTAGGTCGGGTGGACGAAATTCTCTTGCATCTTTGTCCGTTGCGAATAGATCCTTTTACCTGACAGCGCTATTATATCATTCAGTCTCTACAATTAGTTGCCCGTCTTCACCCCTAGAGGTTTCTGCTCTGGCTTTATAGCCTTGGCATGCTCGTTTTACTTTTTCGTGAAACTTGCGAACGTCATTTCTGTGATAGAATCTCTGCATCTCCTCGATCTCACGCGTTCCATGCTCTCTTTTTTCTTCCTTAAAGGCATGTGTTCCTCTCTTCTTTTCTGCTCGTAATGTTCACGAGCGGCTCTCGTCCATCTATGTAGCATGGCTTTGTAGGCAGTTTGCTTTGCTTCATGGGCTTGTTCGCATTGCTCATCAAACTAGGGATTTCAAGTTGCCGGTTGTTGTAGAGAAGCTCCTCGTCTAATAAATAACTCTACAAAGGTCGCAAAGGTCGACTCATGTTATATGTTAGCATTAGCCCCCTAATTAAAAACAAAAAAACCCAAAATCCCTGGCGATACATTTGGTATTCATCTGATTTGGCACCGTGCGACTTTTGGTTATTCAACGAACTGAAAAGACCATTCCGGGGACGCCGTCTTGAGTCGATAGAGATACAAGTCGCATCTGCAGAAGCTATAATACCGACTATATATGTCTCAGAGAAAATCGGGATAATCAATGACATACACTAGACAACCAAATGATAAATACAAGAGTAGATAGCGTTAGACTTGGTGTTGTATTTTCTCGCAAATAAAAGTTCAGAAACTCTCATTGGATCGCCATATATCATATTTTTCATTTTAAGCCCTCACAGTTCACAATGTCAATCAACCTTACTAGAATGCTCGTGCCTAATATCTGACACCCCCAAGCTGAGATTGAAATTCTGCGAAACAAGAAGGCACCTTAATCATATATCAAAGATTATAAAAAAGGAAAATCCCCAAATCAAGTGTGGCACCTCTACCCATGTGACCACACAGTGAACCGCCGAAGGCCACTCTCTCCAGGAAACCACGGCTTCCTATTGCGCGACATATTAATTAACCAAATCTCCTCAGGCATCGGCCGGCGTCCCATACGAAGTTGGTTAATATTTCATTTAAAAAATGTTTTACCCCTCCCGACCATATTCCCCTCATTTCTCCTCCAATTAAGTCTCAATTCTCCGCTGATTAATGTCGAATTTGTTAGGTATTTCAAGAAAGAATCAAAAAGCAAATGAAAAATGTTTGAAAATAAATTGTCAAACACATTCCTCTCGTAGAAGACTGTTCTGTCCAAGAGACTAATGGACAGACACTTCAGAAGCCCCGCTCAGCCAGCCTCTAATCCCCGCCCTTCAGATGCTTAATGAATCAATCAAAGATTTTTTTTTGTAAGTCCGCTATACCCTCTATCGCTAGACATTAATTTTATTACATTTTATCTGCGCCAATATGCAAATGTTCCGAGTTAGTCAGGTCGGTTACATACAACAGAATCCGCCACAGTGACCATCATGTGCTTAGTGACCATGAGCCTGCCCCATCGGGGCTTTATTAATAGAGAAACGAAAGAATAAGAAAAAAACACGTCACCGGAGGTGAGAATGGCTTCGAGATTAGGAACCATTAAAATACAATTTTTCTTGAGTCTACTCGAGTGTTTATTCGTTTGGATTGCGGGCATCTATCCTGCGTCAGATGTGCGATGGCTTCGTACGATTTGCATTTCATCGTTGAAATAATTTAAATTTTTGGTTTTTTGTCTCGTGGTTATTTGAATTATTTTGTTTAGGCTTTGGTTTTGTCATCAATTACAATCCATTTAAGATGTAGTCTTGGCTTGGATTGAAATTTGATAATATTTAAATCGACACGACATCCCCAGCATCACGGGGCCTTGTTTGCTTTAAGCGAAATTGGCCACAACCGACGAGGAAGTGAGGGACGAGGGAAGATACATATTTGCTTAAACAAGCACAACAAATTATTGTAAATCAAAGACGCGACAGAAATGGAATTTTCTATTAGATCAATAGTCACTCTGGAGTGGATTGTAAGAGGTTTTTGGCCAGTTGGTGGAGCTTGGACCTGACTCAGGACTATTTATAGTAACCGGGGGTGATTGGGTTTGGACAAATTGTGGGAATTCGTGAAATTTAATGCGACCACATACAACTCGTTTTGGGAAACACTAAGCGAGTTGTTTATGAAGGTTGTGCCGAAAGACACGCAAGAGCTACGTCTTGACGGAAGAGTAAGCTTTTTAATTAAGAAAAAACTAGTTTCTATCTATTCGTAAGGAATACTGTATGAGGTTATGTATAGAATCTAGCTTCATCTCCAAGGCCGGCACAAGTTCCAAACCTCCCCCCAGAAGCTAAGACCTATCCGTCTATCAGCTTTTGTATTAAAAAACTTAGCAAGACTGATAGACTTACATATATGCCAAAACTCCCTTATCTCCAAGGCACAGCACGCCTATTGCAAGGATAGATCTGTCAAAACAGTCTTGCATACACTAGTAAGGAAAGTTGAGAGATCAATCCACCTTAACAGCCTTCCTAGATATAGAGGGCGCTTTCAGCAACGTCACTTCGGAAGCAATAATAGAAGGGCTAGAAAATTTAAAAGTGGAGAGGACTCTGATAGAGCTGACTGAACACGCAGCCAAGTAACATTCAAATCAGTTACCAGAGGCACCCCTCAAGGGTTCTTTCCTCTCTTCTCTGCAATGTAGTTGCAAATGAAATACCGACCAAACTGGAGAAAGAAGGCCTCGGTGTTATTGCCTATGTAGGCGACGTCCCTAATGCCATCTCGGGCAAATAACTATGAACACTGAATGATCGTATGTGTACGGCATTCTCCATATTGAGCAAATCGGCACAACACAATGGGCTCAGGGTAGGCCTTCAGCTCGCTGCTAAAGAAGATATGCTTCTCAAGTCGATTGAATCGATAGATGATGTCGATGAAGCGGCTTACCAGCTTACCTCATCCTTTAGAGACAGCTGTACACCCAGGACAAGTACACACAAGCGGTGTGTGCCCTGGTGGAATGCACAGCTTGAATCTCTAAGGAAACAGGTGGAATCTCTGTTTAATAGAGCCTAACGGAATAATAGTTGGACTGATTATACATCTGCTCCAACTAAATACAACCTCGAATTGAGGAAATCCCAGAGAACGTCTTGGAGAACATAGACTCGCTTCCGACTGCGGCCCGACTCCAAAAAGTGTTATCCCAGGAGCACACAAAAGGACTCGGGCTGCTTCGCAAATCAGACGGCACCTTACCGTCAATCGCAGGGAAACCCTGGAGACTTTGCTTGAGATACACTTTTCTGGTTCTACTCCCCAGTCGATGTCCTCTGACGATCAGACGAAAATAGCATCGATAGTAGAACGGATAGCCTCTCTAGCAGACTTTTTAGCACTGATAGGGATAAATGGGCTATTGGTTCATTTAAGCCCTATAAGGCCCCAGGCAAAGACGGTGTCTCTTCTGCTATCTTACAGAAAGGCCTGAACACCATTTTATCACCACTGATAGTTCTTTTTAGGTTCTGCTTCAACCTGGGATATATACCCCAAATCATGTCCTCATCCCCAAGATTGGAAAGCCAAGTGAGCAACCTGAATCCTATCGCCCTATCAGTTCGACATCGTTCCTTCTAAAAACAATGAAAAAACTGGTAGAGCTCTATATCAGAGGTATCCTGGAGAATCAGTTACCACTGCATCCCAATCACTATGCATATCACAACGAACGATCTACTAAGAATGCGCTGCACCACCTGTTGACGCTCATGGAAGACAGTTTCATACATAAGGAGATCGCAATTTACGCCTTCCTCGATATAGAGGGGGCCTTTGATAATACTGGCTATGATTCGATCACTATTGCACTATCCTGCAGGGGTGTATACCATCCCACTAATCATTGGATTAGGGCGATGCTAAATAGCCGTATTATATCAGCCCCATGCGGAGAGGTCTCAGTGACGGTATCGGCGGCTATAGGATTCCCACAAGGAGGAGTCCTTTCGTCCCTTCTCTGGTCGATACATATCGATGACCTATTACGCATTCGGGGCTACGAGGTCATCGGATATGCTGATGACCTATGTAGTAGTCATTGTTACGGGCAAGTACGAAACCATTACCTGTGAGCGCATGCAACTTGCGCTTCAGTTTATCTCTGACTGATGTGGCGGACAGTGATTATCGATTAACCCAAATAAGACAATCTTAGCCCCGTTCACAAAAATGAGAAAGGTTCAGCCCTGCTCAGTCTTTCTAAATGGCACAAGCACAGCTACACCACTGGCCACTCTTCCACCCTGAACAACAGGATAGCCTTGGCGGAAAACTCTGACCACATTGAGCCCACCACAGTCTTTGACAACAAATTCAAAATAACATACCAGGACAGACAGAACTGGTCCCGCCACCGACGGGTCAAGAACCAAAGACGGGGTGGGCAGTGGAGTATTCTGAAGACAATTAAACCTGAGATAAGCTCTAAAATTACCGGATCATTGCAGCATTTTTCAGGCGGAGCTGTTGGCAATAAAGAAGGCATTGTCCTGGCTGAAGTGGAACGTAATATCTACTACGGATATTCGACATCCTCACAGTCGAGTAGCATTGAAATCGCTGGAGTCCTATGTGTGCACTTCAAAAGTTAGCCTTGTCTACCGCCTATCTCTTAACCGAATAGTTTATTATACATCTCCTATGGGTACTAGGACAGAGCGATATCTTAGAAAATGAAAGAGCCGACACACTCGCCAGACAAGGAACGATGAAACAATTAAACATGGCATGCGCAGGTACACCTCTACGGTTGTGTGTATTAAACACCCATTGATTAATGTAGAAATTTACCGTGGATGCAGGTAGACCTAGAGCGGCTTCAGGTCTTGAAGCTCTGAGATCTCATTTCCTTGGATTACAGAGTGACCTAAAACCCATACGAACCTTGTGAATTTAGTCTACCGACTAATTGGAGCTGGACACAGCTATGAGTGCATCTTGGCTATCACTGCAGACGCATATGCTCTCTCTCCTCCACCTGTGTTTCACAACATAGTGCATGGCCATTAGGATTGCGTATATCTCTGATTGGAAGACAGACGCATATTTTCCTAACGAGAAGTGCAGCCGGATGCTTTCGCGCTCAAAGAAGACCCCAGCACCGGGCCCCCGCCCAGACCTGGAGCCATCCGTGAAAATGCGAGGACTATCATTTCCACGTTCAGTATCCAGCCGGAGCCAATCCTGATGCCATGGAAACTCGACTGTGAAATTACAGCGCAATAGGATAACGGGTGGCAATGCATCAGAAGGCATGCCCATGAGACAGGGGTCGCAGGACAATTCATGCGCAAGTAGACTGGGGAAAACCCCCGTACAGCTGACAATTCATGCGCAAGTAGACTGGGGAAACCCCCCGTACAGCTGAGGCTAACCGTTCTTTGGAGATTGGTGAAAGAGGCTACAACGTGTTTGCGTTTTAGTCTGTTCCACCAGACAACCGATACATATGAGATGATAGGTCTTATCATTGCCATGTAGATCCAGAGGACCTTTGCCGGCGATAAACCCCATGTTTCGCCAAAGGTCCTTTGCTTTGCCAGAAAACTGACACAACTTTGGTGGTTTTTGACGCGACATGCTTTGACCAGAGAAGTTTGCTATCTAAGATAGCTCTTAGATACTTGGCCTCCTTGGATATCGGAATGGAAGTGCCTTTTAGCTGAGTCATGTCAGTATTTTTCCTCTTTCTCGTGAAGAGAACGACATCGGCCTTAAGAGGATTAATCGACAGCTCATTTCTTGTACACTTAGCGCCGCCTATGCTTTCAGGCGGATAGTTGCTAAGCATAAGTCGACAGAAAGAATAGCGACATCATCCGCAAAGGCGTGGTCATAGATTCCAGAGGCATTGAGTGTATCAAGCAGAGAGTCGACCGCCATACACCATAATAGCGGAAACAGGACGCCACCTTGGGGGCAGCTGCTGTTTACGCCGGATTTAACACACTGGTCAAGGCCTGCATCAGCGGTCAATGCCCTGTGCATCATCTACGCCTTGAAGTCTGGCAGCGTTGCACATGCTGTCGAAAGTTGTGTTATCAAAACTCGCTTAATGTCGATAAAAATGCCCAACGTGTACTCTTTCCTTCCGAGTGCGCATTCAATTCTCCCAACTAGGTTTTGAAGTGCAGTCTCGCAGGACTTTCCGCGCTGATAAGCATAGTGCATCTCCGAAAGAGGATGCATTCGAAGGGCAACTTTGCGCACGTGCATCTCTACCGGTCTCTTCATGCTTTTCAGCCGGAAGGATGTTAGACTTCTTGGTCTAAGACTCTTGGTAGGTGAGTAGTCCACTTTTCCTAGGGTTCTCTGCAAATTGTTTCGTTCTAAGTTTAGGTAGGGTCTGAGTAGATTTTTAAAGCTCCTCTCTAAACGGTACCCAGACTGTTTTTCTCGGATTCCACATGGGTTGAAAGAAAGAGAACCCACAACTTAATCGAAATTCGATATATCTGTGGTCCGACAGCGTAGCATCAGGTAAGAGTATCCAGTTAGTGATGTCTTTCACATATCTGTTGGATAGGCTCAGGTCAATCACCTGCTGTCGTCGCGCCATAACAAGCGTTGGTTGAGAGCCAACATTATTATGGTAAGGTCAGACGAAAAAGTGAAGTCTAAAAGACGGTCCCTTCTGGCCGTCACACAACTCTTCGAGTTCAGAAACAGCCTTCGGTCGTGGAGGTAGTACGGAGAAAGCAGGCAGATGCAGCGAACGACGAAGTGTTCAATTACTCTGTGCGCTTTGTAGCATACTCTGGCAGCCACCAGATTTCATCCACAAAAGTGTCCAAGTTTGGCTGCCGATACTGAGTTCGATATGATGAGGCAGACCCTAGGCCCTTCGGATCGCTCATCATAAAGAATCGTAGCATCTCGTATACCACCAATGTCACACAGGCGTTTATTCCACACCCACGCTTTTTGAATGCGCTGGCTTGCACAAAATTCAAATTTTGCGCAGATTTCGGGGCACATTACCGGAGTAGCAAAATGGGAATTTTACAGAACAATATACCACAGATGGCTCCATACAAAGTTCTTGACATTTCATCAGTTCGTAGTATCTGTCACAGCCCAATAACTCCACTTCACTCCACATGAAACCCCCGTTACAAAGAGCTTTACGCAAGCAATCATATCACCAAGCATCCAACATCAAGCATCTAGATGGATAAATACTATGTATTGCACAATTTCACAGTCGCATACGTTCGTACTCCGGGAATTCTTGATTCAAACAATTTCCACAGAATTTATCTCCATAGGCCTCAGACAATATTGCATAGTAGGAATTCTGAAAGAGGAATTTATTACAAATATCAAAACTACCAAACGACAATGCATCTAGCATCAAAGTTCCTCAATAAATTCATTCCATGTCTTGGGGCACATCATAGTTCTGGAAATTATACCAAAATGACATCGTTCCATCCTGTCTACATTCTATATTCCGCGTTACATCATACACCATCAAACTGAAACTATCCGAATTGACATTTATTGGATCGAATTCCAGAAAGCTAACTACCCAGGTGTCTCCTAAAAATCCAACTCATGACCACGACACCACTCGAGCTTGTCGCCCGACAATCTCCACAAAAAAAAACCACATGGAAATCAAGCAGCTAGGAAATCAAAAAAATATCTCAAAATCTCTCAAAACCTCGGATCCACATCGCCCATCTCTAGCACCTCGTAAAACTCAAAAACTCTTACAACAAATGGAAGATTACGAGAAAAATATAAAAAACCACAAAAGCTGCAATAAAAAAACATTTAATTGACATTCAATCTAAAACACCATGCTCCTTCACCATCTGGCTTCTCGGAGGCACCGAGCTCATCCTGTTGGTCCGTGACACTACCGTAGAATGTCATCGAAGAACAATGAAATGCCATTTCGACATTCATCCATCTGCGAGCGAATGGAATGGATGCATAGATGGATGTATGTTCTAAGAGTTGTTTAAAAATTAATTCACATTTTCCATTTTCCGTTTTTTGTTTTTCGGAAACAGGAACGGGGAGACTTTGTTGTATTACAGAATCACAAAACGTTTACGAATTCCTTTGCCTGAGGCGGAAATTCGAATCTTCTAAGAGATGACAGTTGAAACGATGGGGCGGGTCGGGAAAACTCTCATCAAGGCGCTACATGCCAGAAAGTCATCAGGCGTGAATGTAAGTGCTTCCTTGGGAGTATTTTGTAGGGAAAACGCTGACGGCGGTGCTTGGGAGGAGGGAAAATGTCTTGACATTTGGAAAATTTCCTGGAGAGATGAGCAATGTAATTTTCTTTTCTTTTTTCCATGCTCAATGATTACTTTGAGAGGGAAGTGGCGATGAGTGGTAGACGTTGCGTTGAGCATTATAATCGACAATTTATTTATGAAGCACTTTTTGTAGGCATGATTTCATTAGCTGAATTCCAGACTTGACTTGTACTTCTTCTTCTTTGATGGCGTTGCAGCCTAAGAAGGACCAGAGCTAAGCTTCTCTCAATCACCCATGTTGTGTGTAATTTAATTTTCACATAGGTGAAAGGGACCTACAGATTAATGCCGATTCCGAACGGCGTGAGTCGAGAAGCTTTTTCACGGCAAGTATACTAGGGGGGGTTTTGCCAGTACCCCGCCGAGGAGGAACGCCGCGAAATAAACATTCGATGGCGTCAGTGTTATCGGGATCCGAACTCGCTCATCGTGCTTCAGAGTCCAACACACTAACCACTGCGCCACAGCGTCCTCATGATCCTTGTACTTAGATTGAAAAAAATTCCAATTCGACATACAATCCTAGTACTCAGTCATCATCATTTGGACGTGATCTGTCTTCAACTTCTGGCCTAAACCTCACAATTCACCATCAGCAGGGATGACGTCTTCGACAAGCATGCTCAGTATGCGTTTAACCTATCTCGGCTACTCTCCAAGGAGAATTGATTGCACTATGCTTGAATTGTAAATAATAAGTGTGTTGCTCTAACACACCAAAGTGTGTGTTTCAATTTTTTATTTTTCATTTTAATGTGGGGCTAGTACTATTAAATAGCATTTGGCACTGCGACCTTTACAGATCTATTGTGCTTGCTAGCCGATTAGCCGAGGAGCTTCTCCACTTCCCTAATGAAGTTGAAAATGCTTCTCGTAGGAGTCAAGGTGATCCCCTCAGGAGTCATAACTTTACTGAGCAGGATACGCTTCCTAAGATGGCAAAGAGCAGCACACTCACACAGTACATATGTGTTCTGCCGTCTCTTTGTCCTCAAGCCAGATGATACTAATCTCAGACGGCATTGTCCCGTCAGGTAGCTGACTAGTCTTCTGATACCCACCCTATTAAATTTGAGTATGCTAATAGACTGTTTGTTCAGAGGCAGTATAAGTCGTTTCGATTGGCAAAGTCCCCGAACGCTGTTCCAAAAGGACAGGTGTTTCGATTTTTCCCACTTGTTTAAGAAGAAATTGATCTTAGACTTGAGAGTGCCACAGAAAGGTTCCGAACCTACATATTTTCACTGGAATCGTTCCTGGCAAGTTGATCGGCAATTTCATTGCCCTTAATACCTTTGGGCCCTGACATCCACCAGAGTTTGACATTGTAGGGCGTCATGCCATTCCTTGACGGTTTTTTGAGTTCGCGCTGTACGAACTCAGCGCTTTAAGCGCTGCTTTGCTATCAGAGAGTATGTTGATGGTTACTCCTCTTATGCCAGTCTCCAGATTTAGATTGACGCTTGTTAGGATGGCATGCAATTCCGCTTGAAAGATGCTAGGACTCATACCCACGACTTTCGAGATCTTACGATTTGGTCCAAAGATGCCGGCGTCAACGCCCTAAGCTGTCCTGGAGCCATCAGTATACCACCTAAGGCTCAAACCCCTTGTTAAAAGTAAGGGTGTAAGGTAAGGCAATGCGTCCGAGACCGTGGTAATCATATCCAGCTCAGGAAGGTGTTGTAAGATGGAAATGTGACCTGCGGGTCTAAATGGCATATTTGTTCCCGTGCAAGCAGCAGTTGCACACTTAATACGGCAGGATAGTGCAGTGGTGATCGAATCATAGCCAGTATTAATTGTTTCCATTTAGTCATGCAATTTAAAGTATTCCCCTGTCCAAGTCTGGAGGTTTCTATGCGCAGTTTTAGCAGTGAACAAAAAAAGAAGACTCATCTAGTCTTCGCTCTCCGAGCATTTGTCGCTTCGATGCTTACCAAGCACGAAACATTGTTTTTATTGTTTCTTTTCATTGTGAAGCAACATCATGATGATCATTCCATCCGGCTCGAAGGACCAATGTATAATGGGAAGGGAGAGGTTGAGTGTCTTCGGACATTGAGATTTGACCTCGGATCACAGGGTTACGGGTCCAGCGTGTTAACCATTACGCCATTGATCCGACTTACAATTTACTTTCTGGAAAGGTTGCATATAGTTGGGAAATGCCTCTTTTGTTTGACTGTTTGATCCAAAGTCAGTGAATTATTTATAAGTGTGTCACTGCAACACACTTAAGGTGTCATTAGAGTGTTTAATCATGACACCCAATAGAACGTGTTAAAGTTTGAACACGAATAAGTGTCTCATTTTTTTTTCAACAGTTCCCGCAGGTTCAACAATCATACTCTTATGATGTTTGTCACACAACCTGGACGGATGCAGATGGATGTTCGTTCCCTACTCTCCAGGGGTGGTTGCCATAGATAAGATCCGAGAGGAACTCGACTGATTTTTCACGTTGGTTGTAGTTCCCAGAATTGCACACACAGAGTATGAATTTGAAATGACCATATACTGTGAGTGTGAGTGAGTGAGTGAAAGGGACCAACAGTTTAATGCCGATTCTGAACGGCGTGAGTCGAGAAGCTTTTTCTAGGCAAGTTATACTACGGGGGGTTTTGTCAGTACCCCGCCGAGGAGGGACGCCGCGAAATAAACATTCGATAGCGTTGGTGTTATCGGGATCCGAACTCGCTCATAGTGCGTCAGAGTCCAACACACTAATTACTGCGCCACGGCGCCCTCTTAGACTATTACCTTCTTGAATTTCATTCCTAACACCCTCCTAGCTTGTCCTTCTATTCGTAAGCCTAGTTTGTTCAGGCTTTTGAATAAAAGTTTCTATCATCGTCAATATAACTTGAGAATGGTCTGAGGAGAGATCAAAGTTCTCTTCGACTTTAATATAGCGATCAGATATGCAGTGGCAAAATCGATAAAGTCAGGTGTTTTCGCAGTGTCTGTAGGCCAGTACTTTGGCTTGCCAGTTTAGCAAAAGTTGCAACCGCAATCCATATCATCTCTGTACAACATTTTGCCTCTCTGTGAAGTACATACTCGTACATCTTGAACCCCAAATCTTGTGTTTAGCGTTAAAACCACAATCAACCGGTCCAGGGTCGTTGAAAATATTGATGACCAAGGCCGCGTCCTACTGACAACGCGCTTGGCAATACACTGAAGACGCATTAAAGGAATCATTTTTAAGACACTCCTTCGTTGGTCCGGTTTGGTTTCTCGCGTATCTTTGTTCTTCGACGACGGTGTTCGCTGCTTGTCCCTTTGCACTTTATCGCTGCACTTATGTTTGTATTACAGACACCCTATTTTCATTAGCGTCTATAATCTCGGGTGACAAAACAGCTTTCCGTTTTAAGAGCCAGTCTCGTTTCCCGACTCAGTTCTTCTTGGCCCGTGTGATAGTTTACATTATCCGGACGGTCAAGTTGCGATTCGGCTCTCCGACCGTGCTCATAGAGATTTTATCTCCCTCTTCAGTTCTTCTCTTAGAAGTTCCATGTTACGTAGCTTCATGCGAAGATCTGAATTTTCCTCTTTTAAACTTTGTAGTATGGGAGGGGTAACTGTTCGCCTGAGGAGGGGATCTCGTGGTCTCTGAGTTTCTTCTAAAAGTGCCTATTTCGTAAAACATGCTATTTTTCATTAGATTCCCACGAGTAGCTTAGAACAGATGGTCCATCTGCCCAGAAGTCCGCAGGAGACAGGTAAGGCTAGCTGATCCGGAGGTCGCTGGGTATCCGGATGCTCCATCAGAGATTGGTTTATTTTTAAATTGGGCTCCCAACCAAGGTAGTTTTCGGCACGGGTCGCTTAACACCTCCATTCAGCCTAGGTGTTAGTTAAACTAATGATGGATTTTAGTCACTTCTTACGACAGGCATGTCTTACCTGTAATAATTCGTAAACGTTGTTCAGATGTTAGACTTTATGTTGAAATGGCAATGCTAGCCGACTATGTCTGAATTTAGGGTGTGTCACGAATCACGCGCAAAGCCTCAAAAATAGAACACTGAATAACTAAGCAGGAAAAAAATCACTCAATAATAACAGACAAGGACTACTCGTTACTGCTCGTAATACACAGATAATCCACCAGAACATTGGATTTCTTCAATCATATGTTGGAATAAATTAAAACCTTGTCAAATGTCTTGGAAATATAACTCATACATATTCCAAGCAGCAAGCTTGTATACAATTCCTGCGGCTCCCACGAGCGACATCATACTTAAGACATCTCGTACCACTTATTGTGCGCTACAGTCATTCTTGTTTGCCAATGTTCCAAGTACCCTCATATACAAAACCTCCTAGTGACTGCCTGAGGTTATTTTACAAACTTCCTCGTTCATTAATCCACCAAAATATGGTCTCATTCGTATAATTATTCCAACATCATATCCACTCATTCGACCCTCCCTCGAAAACAAACACAAAAACGAAAAAACTCGCACAAAAAAGTATTTCGATAAAATACATAATTTTTCTCATCAACTTATCCGCCCGTGCAACGCGCAAAATACAAGTAAAAAGCGAAAGAAACAAAAAAATTCTCAAGAAAACAAATAAAAAGCAAAAATGAATGGAATGAAACAGCGCTGGCCCCAGATGCCTCGCCTGCGGCACATCACCACAACGCACATTTTCTGAGATCTACTTTCTTTCTCTCTGTCTATACTTCTCTGTCTCCCTTTTGCTGTATATAGAGAGGAGAGAAAATGTAAATTTGCACAGTTTTAACAACTTTACACATCATTCGGGTATAATTGTACACGCTGCATGGCATAGCATGGCCATGGCACGTCACTCGGCTTACAGATCCCCAGCATGACAGCCGGAAGTTGTGGGGCGCATTCAGCCTCTGTTGTTGGTTTTTATTTCGTTTTTTTTTTTTTGGATATCATTAATTACACCGCTAATTATCATCCTTATGCATACAGTGCGAAGCAGTAGAAAACGTACTAAATTTGATTTATGAGTTGAGGTTGAAGTTGTTGTTTTTATTATCGACTTTGCTCCCTCTCTCTCTATGGCCGGTTTATGCATCTCTGAAGTAGGGCCTCGATGCGGTGATGTGGTACGGTGCAGTACTGTAGGGTGACTCGGTTACATTCATTTCATTCTGTGGCAAATTGTTTTTAGATTTTTATCATAATTACATGTTTGAACAACGAAAACCTAATAATTCATCGCTCCAACCTACTATGAAACAATGCAGGAGTATCTCAGCCCAAACTCCAATGGTAGAACCGAAAAGAAAACAAAAAACCGAATCTAATGAGACATCATCAAACGAGAAAGACAAAGCAGCAGATAGAAAAAGGAACAGATAGATACATTTAATTTTCATTTGAGATAGAATTTGAAAATCTAATTATTGCTGATGAGAAGAAATTAGCAAACGGATTCCGGATGCCCATTCGAACATCCGGCGATAAGTCGTGGATTTTTATGGATCGCTGCCAGACTGAAATTGTACTTTTGATTTGCCTTCAGTTTTATTTTAGGATGGGAACGAACGGCTGAATTTTAATATTTTGTTTTTTGTTTTTTTTTTGTTTCTGAGGCGTACATGGCGGAATTAGAGTTTTATCGCTGACGCGCGATGGGAGTGATAGATACAATATATGGTTAATTGGGTGGTGTTTTCGTTAATTTGTTTTTAACAATGAGATGCCTCTGGGTGAAATACGGAAATCAATTAAAAATTGATTGAATTTATTGTTTACAAAATGCGTGCGGATTGGCGTGGAATGCTTGTGTTGCGATGTGACCCGTATAAGCTTTGTGCAGATACAAATTAAATAAATTATACAAATTGTCATTGTTTGTGGATTGCGGATTATGGGTTGGAGTTGTATGTAGGTATGTATGTTGGCGTTACAGTCCATAAAGAACCTGAGCCGAGCTTCTCTTAATCACCCATGTTGTGTGTGATTTTCCCATAGGTGAAAGGGACCTACAGTTTATTGCCGGTACCGAACGGCGAATTTCGAGAAGCTTTTCATGACAATTGTACTACAGGGGGTTTTGTCAGAACCCCGCTGAGGAGAAACACAGTGAAAAACACGTTCGATGACATGCTGTATCAGGATTCGATCCCGTGTCATCGGCGTCAGAGCTTAGCACACTGCCCCCATTGCGCTACTGCGACTTTCGACCCTAGTTTTTTTCCTTAGACGAATCCGCATCCCAATACGAGCAGCCTTTTGTGACAACTGTGTTAAATGTCCCACTCCTTCTTTACTATTCCTTGTTCTATCCAGCGTACTTCCTGGATCGCAGTCATATCCGCCTTACACTGCTTGAGGGTCTTTTCCAGTTTCCAGGAGTGTAGAGAGTTCTCCCATTCCAGGAGCATACTCGTAAATCGTGGTCCTTTTTCTTTCTGTGTCGTCGTTCATAACAATTTTTCTTTTTGCATGGGCGGGTTGTTGTTCCTGACCAGCTCATCGTCAGCTGCATTAAACAGTTCAACGGAAAGTCCGTCTGCTCCAGCAGCTTTATAAGACTTAAGTTTCGATATCGCTATCTTAACATCGCCTAGGTCGCACGGGCGGGATTCTCTTTCGTCTTCGTCCATTGTGAATGGTTCGTTCTGCTTGGTGGCGGCATTTTGACTATCATCCTCGTTCTACAGTCTGCAGAAGTGGTCCTTCCATAATCTCAACATCGACTGTGACTCCACTATTAGTTGTCTGTGATCATCCCTGCAGGCTTCTGCTCTGGCTTTATAGCCTCTGCATGTTCATTTTACTTTTTGGTAGAACTTTCGAACGTCGTTCCTGCAATAGCATCACTCCATCTCGAGCTTCTCGTGTTCCTTGTTTTTTCTTCTCGGAAGCGCATACTCCTCCCTCCTTTTCTGTTCATAGAGCTCGCGGGCAGCTCTCGTCCGTCGATGCAGTGTAGCCATGTATGCATTTTGTTTGTCTACATGGGCCTCTCTGCATTCGTCATTAAACCGGGGGTTTCTTGAAGGTGGTGGCTTGAAACCGAGTACATCTGAGGCGGCCACTCTGATGGCGTTCATTGCTGTTCTATGGTTTGTGCGAGAGAGCTTGAGGGAGACTTGGCGGTCTCTTGCGATTGCAGATTTCCGACGTTAAATTTTGGTGTTCTTACTCGACTCCGTTGATTCCGAGAAATTCGTATCTAAACCTTGGCTGCAACAAGGTAATGATCCGAGTCGATGTTGTCTCCTCGAAAGGTTCGGACATCTAGGATGCTGGAGGAGTGTCTAACTTCGATGTGATCAATTTCATTGATTGTCGACTGATCGGAAGACCGCCAGCTCCCCTTATGGATGTTGAGGTGTGGGAATCGTGTACTTGCTACTACGTCCCGCCATAAAGGCCACTAGCCTTAGTCCGTTTTCTAACGTGGTGATGTGTTGGCTGCGCGTTCCTATGACTCGTTTAAAGAAAGGTCCCTTTCATCTATAGGGAAATAAAATCACACACAATATGGGTGACTGAGAGAAGATCGACTTTTGCCTTCATGGACTGCAACGCCGCAACATACATAACGGGTGGTCCAAAAAAAAGTGTTAGCGTCAGGCAACCCAATAACTTTGACACCGGTTAGCAGAACGGATTGTGACAGTCCGCATGCAAAGCTTTAGTCTTTGCGAATTTTTACTATGGAACAGTACACACCACAAAAACGCGCTGTTATTGTGCAGCTTTACATTCAAAACAATTTCTCAATTGTTAAAACACAACGTGTGTACCGTTCAAAATTTGAAGTGAGAGACGCGTCTTCTCACATAACCATTTGGCGTTTGCGCCAACAAGTTTTGGACACCGGTAATCTTGTCAATGCCAGTCATCAAGGGAGAGGGCGTACGAGACGGTCCGATGAGAATATGGAAGCTGTATGGGCCTCAGTTGAAATGGCCCGATTTGACGCCACCGGACTTTTTTTTGTGGGGTTTTTTAATGTCCAAAGTCTATGTCAACAAGCCACGGACTGTGGAAGGGCTTAAGGCCAATATCCGACGCGAAATAGCCCGCAACACTTCGCAGAGTAATGGAAAATGCTCGAAAACGAGCTCATTGCGCCATCTGCTGTTAAGGCGACCATTTACATGATGCCATCAAGAAGTTATCAAAACATATCGTTCAAAGTCCAAAATAAAAGACTAATCACTCAACACTTGCTAACACTTTAATTGGGCCACCCTGTACAATCGATCGCCTAGCTGTGATCACCACCTACAACATCAGACTTATCTGTGCATACGCCCCTATCGGCGCGGCTAAAGAACCCATCAAAGAGAACTTATACGACGTCTTGGGCGACGCCTACGGAGCTTGTCCGGAGTACGACATCAATATCGTACTCGGGGACTTCAACGCTTAAATCGGCAAGGAGAACATCTTTAGTGGAGTAGTCGGAAACAATGCCTCCACGATACGACAACAGACGACGGCGTTCGACTTACGGGCTTTGAGGTAACTCGTAATACGGTAACAAGAGCACAAGATTACCTCACAAGAAGATCCACCCAGCAATCTGGCAGTCTCTAGATGGTCGAACTGCCAACCAAATTGACCATGTGCTCATAGACGAAAGACATGCGTCAAACATGCTGGATGTTAGAACGTTTAGAGCGGCAAAAGTTGGCTCTGGACATTACCTAGTGGCAGTAAGACTCAGAGCCCGAATTTCCAATGTTAGAATGCTACGTCAGCCCACTAAGAGGAGGTTCAACACTGGAAGTCTGAGCACCTCAGAGATCGCCAGAGACTACAGGGAGCAATTGACTGGCGGATGACTCGCAAGTATGACTACGTCGGACACAAACGCTAACAATATGTGGCTCCATTGCCGCTCAGCCATTAAGGAAGCAGCCGAAATTACTAGATATAAGCTACGCGCCATCACCGACAAGAAACTGTTGGTATGATGGCGAGTGTGAGCAGAAAAAGCGAGCGACCGATGAGTCGTACCAAAAGACGCTGCAAAGGAGAACACCAGCAGCACACGAGGAATACCGAACCAGAAAGAGGGAGGAAAATAAGACGCTGCGGCGAAAGAAGAGAATTTTCACAGCCCCCTAGCTCAAGGCTATCGCAGAGTCTAGGGATAAAAGCGCGATGAGAACTGAACCAAAAGTGGTATATTGGTTCTACACTGCGGTGGTAGGATATATTTTAGTCTGTGGTTCGATTGTCTCGTGAAAGGCACTCAAAGGGTCTCAAACACTCAGAAGGCAGGTTGTCTGGCGACGACCGGATCTATGAAATCCACACCAATGGCAGCTCTTAAAACAATGCTGAACCTTCCACCCTTAAACATATACTGCGAAAGGATCGCAGCCAGGACAGTGCTACGAATGCAGAAATCCCGTCGGACCGAAACGGACTATATCACCCCAGTTGCTTGCTGCGAGAGGAGATTCTCTATCTGAATTCCTTCCAGGGATGAGTGGACCAGTGGTATGGTGCGCATGGAAAATGAACTCGCAATCTGCCCTGGCGGATCCAAATTGGATACCGGTACAGAAGTCGGGGTCTATTTCGAATCTCGTGAAATAAGGCACTCCTGTAGACTTGGTGATGACTGTATCGTTTTCCAAGCTGAAGTCTTCGCAGTTAAACAGGCCGCGGACCTGATCCTTAGAGAAAACCTCTCAGATAAAAAAAATCAACATCTATGTTCACAGTTAAGCAGTTATCAAGGTTCTGCAGGCAACATGGGTTAGATGCAAGCTCGTAAAACTCTGCAAAGAGAGGCTAGAGAACATATCGAATGTCAATAAGGTGACCCTCTGCTGGATACCAGGTCATATGAATATTTATGGAAATGAGAACGCAGAACACAGCTAGGGCTGAAACAGTGCGAATACACAGTAGATAGGAACATTTTCCTTAGAAGTCACTTCCTTTCGGGACTAGAAAAGGTAAGAAACATTGAGCCTAACAGACTGCTGGTATTTTTATCTGCATCTAGGTGGTTCAGATCAACAGACAACTTTCAGCTTTAAACTTAGGTTAAACTTCAACTGGGCACAATGGACTCCTCGTAGTCTAAGTGAGCCTTGACCTGTCGTCAAAAGAGCACCCATTCACCTAACCTAACCAAGCAAACGAAAATGGTTAAAATTGACTCTGAATTGCTCACCAATTACAACTCACAAAAATGTGATCCTTTGTGCGACCCGCAAGGCCCACACGACTAACTTCCCAGTGGGAAAAATGAAAACACCCATTTAATTTCAGGGGTGTTTGAGGTGTCTGTGTGCCTGTCTGTGGCATCGTAGCTCCTGAACGAATGAAGCGATTAGGATGGAATTCGCAAGATCGGCCCCATTACAATAACTTCCCACTGGGAAGTTAAAAATATGAACACAATTCTGACGATATTAAATAGAGCTGTAAGATGAAGGTCAAATAGGTCTTTCGTAGGTGTTATGCTCATGCCATCATACCCACAACCCGCTATACATCCTCCGATTCTACAAAAAGTTTGTCAACAAATCACCATGCAAGGAAGAGAGAGAATTCTTACAATAGTCTAGTGACTAAACCTATGTAGCAGTAGAAAAGGTGATGGGGAGAGATGGTACTTGCCCGTCGCTGATACATTGCCACTTTCCACTACACATGCTTTACTTCTACTTTGGAGTACCATGACGTTTCGAAGTTTGAGAATGGTATTCTCTCTCTAAAAGTTACAGTCCTCCATTGCTTTCAGCTTTCCCAAGAAACCAGGCTTGACCTTAGACTCGGTCATCGCTTCCTTGCTTGTTTTTTACTGCTGCTAAAGTAGGAGAGGTTATGTGGTTCTCCAACTGTGGGTCATAGTTGAAATCATATTTCATCTGTAGGCCTAACATTCATAACAGGCAATAAGCGAACATTTGTATTCAATTGTCCTAGTTAAGAAAAAGTGCCGAAATACATAAATTACAGTGAATTATAATCAAATGCAAAAAACACATGCAATTCTCTATCTTATCCCCGTGAACTCTCTATGAATTCTCTATCTTGCGAGAACTTCGTACTGTCTAAGTCGGCTTCAACATGAAGGGCTCGTAATGACTCAACAATGTTTTGCTGATAATTCTGCAGCAAACGAAGTTGATTGGTGCCCCAAGCATTTCATATAAAATACGATTTTCGAGGACACAACTTAAGTAACTGGTCTGACATTGAGCGTTGGCAGGCCTTGGCTTGGTGCTCCCCAGTTGACGCAATTCAATCAACATTTCAATGTCTGCAAAAACATTCCACAAATTTCCATATCCATTAAAGCCATAGAAATATAAAATAAAAAACATTTCCAAACGCTCCTTCGCCCATGTTTCAATGACACAATTTCATAACGACCGGCGGCGTCAATGATTCCTCCCATTTCCAGCTGCACCCACACCACCCGGTACGTCATCGTCAAGTTTATGATTTGTTTTCCAAACGATCACGCACTCATCATTATAGGTTTCACTACATTTTCAATCTTATTTTCCTTTTGGAAAAATTTAATTTCCTCCTAATGGAGAGAAAAAGTTCATCTAGCGCACCATGGACGAAGACAGTCAGTCATGACAAATTATCGAAAATTCTGTTAGCACCCGACAAAGAAACGAAGAGAAAGAATCATGCTCACGTCCTAGACCCATTGGACTAATGAAGATATTGTTCGTCTGCTTCTAAATCAGTTTTCACCTTTCGTGCTCCATGGGTTTTCACACATGCTCCTCACACCATACCCACTCGTCCCGTCGAATTATTGATGAAAGTGATTTAGAGCTCTGTCGTCGCTTTCCATCAGTCAAACTCGATGGCTTTCCATGCCACTACTTTGCGTACCTCGCACTACACTTCTTCGACTCGAAATGAAATTAAATATTTAAAAGAAAAATTTATATTCAAGAATGTTTTTATTCGAAAATTATGCATCCGTTGGATTCGAATCTAGAGATTTGTCTATTTTTCCTTCGGTGCCTACTTATGGTCTTCTTTTTCGCAGATTTGCATTTAAATTGTCTTCGAGAAAAAAACACGTTCGGTGCGTTCGGGTCGTCGAAGACTGAAATAGCGGTGAATGCGTCGAGCTGATTGGAGCACACGTATTTAGCGCCATTTTATCTGAAAGTATTTGTATCTATTGTGCTGTCATGTGGGAGGTCGATGTGACGGTTGTCGGATTTGGTGATATGATGCGGACAAGAGTTGATCATTACGATAAATTTATGAGATTTCGCTCGGCGATGTGTGTTGGATGTCAAAATAAAGCGTCGAGTTATGGGACGTTTACGTCCGAAATGGAAATCTTGGAAACGCATTTCTTTCTGATCCCTGAATGTCTAGCGGATAATATTATTCTCAGAGTTGTCAGATAATTTGGATTAAATGGTTGAAGATTTTTATCATTTGTGAATGGTTCGTTGGGTCGATTCGTGAGCTTTGATGAGTTATTAAGATCCGGTGATGAGGTTCTGTTTGAGATAAATTGGATTTCGGGGAGTGTTTGAATGAAATTTGAGGAAGTCTCTCGAAGCCGTGCGATGAATAGGCGTTCGTGTTCCCTGTTTTTGAATATAAATTTCTCTTTTTGTCTTTGGATTGTGGGGTCTTGGGAAAAGGCCCCTTTTGCAAGGGAAGCGATTGAGGTGTTCAGGAGGAGGAGATTTAGCGTTCAGGGTATGTGTTTTACAATTCTGTACTTAGAAATGGATAAACACCCAATTGCAAGAATGTACAATCAGCGTAACAAGCGTCAAGAGCTTAGTTCGGTGGCCTCTATATGCTGGTGTATCCGTGCTGTTGAGTAAGCAGACGACGATGAATCATACGACCAGTGCCCTACTATGACTTACTTACTTAGGTGGCACTGTCTTTGGCCAGCTGTTTTCAGCGTCGCACGCCCAGTTGGTTAAGATCCCCTTCAACCTGCGTGCGCCACCGTAGATACGGCCGTCCTCTGCCGCGCCTTCCTTCCGGAGTGGATTCGAAGACTCTTTTGGGTCGTACCAGGCCGATGTCGCTCTACAACCCGTACAGTTCTTCATTAAGTCTTCTCTTCCATACTCCGTTTGAACAAACGGGACCGTAGATAGAGCGCAGAATTTTCCTCTCGGAACGACCAAGGGCATCTTCATCCGCTTTTTTTAAGGTCCAAGCCTCTGCGCGATAAAGGAGGACTGGGATGATCAAGGTGATATATGGTGTCACCCTGATTTTCCGCGAGGGCTCTACTACTCAATTGCCTATTGAGCCCAAAGACACAGCGGTTGGAAAGACTGATTCTGCGTATTATCTCAGCGCTGGTGTTGTTATCGCCGGTCATCAATAAGCCAAGGTAGACGTATTCCTTGACCACTTCTAAGTTATATCTGCCCATGGTGACGTTCTGGCTAATACGTCGGTGTTGCCCGTCTCTTTTTGATGAAAGCAGATATTTGGTTTAACCGCCATTAACCCATTCTAGCCGCGTCTACCTCAATGTTTACAAAGGCCTCACTGACGTCTCGCTGTGTCCGTCCAATCACGTCCAATGTCGTCGGCGTACGCAAGCAATTGCGTTGACTTGAAATAAATCGTACCTCTTGTGTTGGCCAGCGACTCTTGCACGATCTTTTCAAGCACGATGTTGAAAAAGTTGCATGACAACGCGTCACCTTGCCTAAATCCCTTTTTACCATCAAAGGTCTCGGTTTGTTCATTACCGTCCTAAATGGAGCAGCGAGAATTCTCCGTTGTCATCCTGCACAGTCGAACGAGTTTGGCAGGGATGTTAAAACTAGACATGGCTTTGTATAGCGTCGGTGTACCCCACAGCTCTGTTTCGACTCCGACTCTCAACTTCCAATCCAATTGAATACTTCACTGACGGCAGTATTCTCAGCTTTTGATATTTTTTCTCTATTTCTCGGCCCTGGTCCTCGACCGTAGAAATAGAGCGGTTGCGTATGTTCTTCTAATCGGACGCTACAGTCCAGGGTGAACCTGGGCCTCACCTAACTTGCCCCTCCAGGTAGCACGATCTCTTGCCAGTCTTTTCCATTGCCGCACACCCAGTTGACTGAGGTTCCCTTCCGCCTGTGTGCGCGGTCATTCTCTGTTTCTTCGTGTATCGGAGTTGGATTCAACGACCCTCGGCTCTAAGTGGCCTCGCCATCTCAGACTCATGTCTCTGTACAGCCCGTAAGGCTCATGGTTGTGTTTATGGGACCAAAAATCGCACGCAAAATCTTTCTCTCGAAATGGCCAAACTATCGGTCAGGGGTACATCGATTCGAATGGAGCAGCGAGCATTCTCCAAAGTTATCGTGGATAGCCAGACGAATTCAACAGGAATGTCAGAGGTGGACATGGCGTTGTATAGCTTGTCTCTTATTACGCTGTCGTAAGCGGGAGCATCTGCGAAGATCTGGTCGATGATGGACTTCCCTGGCCTGAATCCGCACTGATAATAACCTATCAGCTTATTTACAAAGGGCATTAGGCGTTCACACAAAACGGCAGAGAAATTTTGTAAGCGTTGACTTATTCCTCCGTAGTTGGGGTAGTCAAAGGGGACTCTTTTCTTGTGGATCGGGCAAACGATGCTGAGACTCCATTCCTAGGGCATGCTTTCCTCTGACCACATCTTACAGATGATGTTAGGTGCATACTCCTAACCAGGTCATCTCCAGCTGCCTTGAAGAGGTCAGGAGAGAGTCCGTCTGCGCCAGCAGCTTTATTCGATCTGAGTTTCGTTAGCGATCTTAACTTCATCGCGGTCAGGGGGGCGGAATTCTCTGCGATCCACGTCATTAAGAAATTAATCATTCTGCCTGACAGCCGTATATTGACTAACATCGCCGCTATACAGTCTGCAGAAGTGGTTTTCCCATCCATTTTTCAGCATCGACTGCGATTCTAATACTAGGTGTCCGTTCTCATCCTCGCAGGCTTCCGTTCTGGTTTTATAACCTTGGCATGTTTGCTTTATCTGTTGATAAAACTTTCGAACGTCACGCCTGCAGCAACACCTCTCCAAATCCTCAATCGCGCGCTTCTCGTGCTTTTTCTTCTTTCTCCTGAGAAGCTTATGCTCTTCCCTTCTTTTTAACTCGTAGAGCTCACGAACTGCTCTTGTTCTTCTATGCAACAAGGCTTTATATGCCTCCTGCTTCGCTGTATGAATCCTCGTACACTCGTCATAAAACCATGTGTTTCTTCGCGGTGGAGGCTTGGAGCCCAACACTTCAAATGCAGGGCTTTTCAGAGCTTGTTTGCAAAAGTTCCAATATTGTTCTATTGACTGCGCGGAGGGTTGAGGTTTATGAGAGGGCTTAGGGGAGGCATGATCGGCTTTCCGACGTCATAACTTTGTGTTGTTAGTCTGCTCTGCTGCGTTCGTGATATCCGTAGGCTTAACTTAGCTACTACAATATAGTGGTCGGAGTCGATGTTAGCTCCTCGGAAAGTTCGAAATTTCGAATATCAAGAACAGTGGAGGAGTACCGGGCGTCGATCGCCATGGGATCAACCTGGTTAGTGATTGATTTAGCGACCGCCGGGTGCATTTGTGTATATTAAGGTGGGCGAAGCGCGTTCTGGCTAGAAGGATATTTCGCCCCGTAGCAAGACCAATGAGCTTGTGTCCGTTATCAGATGTGGTGTCGTGTAGGCTGTGTTTGCCGATCACTCGTTCAACTAAGCATTGAAGTCTCCTAGTACAATTTTGATGT
Source organism: Eumerus sabulonum (assembly GCA_951905685.1). Lineage (NCBI taxonomy): Eukaryota > Metazoa > Arthropoda > Insecta > Diptera > Syrphidae > Eumerus > Eumerus sabulonum. Next base: position 111,007,325 of record OX645061.1, read on the forward strand.
CATAGCTGGGTACCGTGGCGCAGTGGTTAGTTTGTTGGACTCTGAGGCATGATGAGCGAGTTGGAACCCCGATAACACCAACGCCATCCGATGTTTATATCGCGACGTCTCTCCTCGGCGAGGTACTGGCAAACCCCCTCGTAGTATACTTGCTATGAAACAGCTTCTCGACTCATGCCGTTTGAAGTCAGCACTAAACTGTAGGTCCCTTTCACGCGCGTAAAAAATAAATCATACACAACATGGGTGATTGAGGGAAGCTCTGGCTCTTCATAGGCTGTAACGCCATCAAAGCAAAAAGCTGGGACACTGGGCATGCGTTCTGTCTAGAGGATCGTAGAATTCATCTTTGGTGGAGTCATCCTCGTCTTCCGTGGGCGCGGGGACGCAGATTGGGCTGATATTGGAAAATTATAGCCTTGCGTATGCTAAGTTCATTAAATTCCGATCTTGAGAGAATACTTAAATGGAGAAATCATAACTCCATTTCCCTTCTAAAACACAATGTTGTCTTCTGTCTCTAAGACCGCGGAAGCCGAAAAACGTTCCCTTCTTGGTGTGTGCGTCAATGACAGATTTTGTTGAAGTGTATGTGGTCACAACGTCGCTAAAAATGCTTGCGAAATGTTAAGGTTTTCTCAAGGTTTCTTTTCCCTCTCTGATCTGGCCACAATATATGAGAGCGCCGTGGCGCAGTGGATAGTGTGTTGGCCTCTGACGCCGATGACACGGGATCGAATCCCGACAACAGCCATGTCATTGAACGTGTTTTTCACGGTGCTTCCCTTCAGCGGGGTACTGACAAAACTCCCTGTAGTATAATTGTCAAGAAAAGTTTCTCCAATTTCGCCGCTCGGAACCGGCAATAAACTGTAAGTCCCTTTCACCGATGAGAAAATAAAATCACACACAACATGTGTGGTTGAGAGAAGCTCGGCTTTGGTCCTTCATGGACTGTAACGCTATAATACATACATTTGTTCGCCCCAAGCTAGAGTACCATTCCTATGTATGGTCAGTTGCTCCCTAAACTTTGTGAATAGTTTACTAAATAAAAGTTGGAAAACTCAAATTGTATCATACTGTACACCTACTCAAAATGCTCAAAAGGTCAAATGAGTTGATCGCACATTTTTGCTGAAACGCGTCATCGAGAGCTCATGATAGTTTATAGGCTTCACTTAAAAAGCCTCATAGCACCAGAGGCAATAGATGCTTCAAAAGATTCACCCAAGGCACCAAACCCAACAGTTGACCGGCATTAATCACGTCCCGGATGTATATAACTCCAACAAATTCCCCATCCCAACAACAAGAAGAATAAAGACTTCACACAACTTTTCAGTTGTCAACAATTCCGTATCTTCGCTCAGTATGATTGGCCATCAATTGTCACACATTGAATGACTGCCATCGGCACAAAAACTCGATATCAATCATAACGCAACCAATTGTGCAAGATTGCTCGAAACCATATGCTCCACCCTCCACTCCATTCGTTCATTTGAATTGACGTCTCCAACTAGCTACATTAACATATTGCCATTTGATTACCAACCATTCACTGACAAATTGCCAACAAATATGCAATAATTCACATGACAGCCTAGTCAACGAAACAAGTTGCCGCTCGGTCCCAGTCGAACACACTTACACGCTCAATTACAATCAAATTGACATTTGTCCAAATCCATATCATCGTCAAGTGACCGGTTGACAAACGACTAACACAAAAAAATTCACTCATAGGCCCATGCCCAATGACGACTTCCCATGCCGGCCTAAGTATGCTCAGAGGCGTCGCGTTCATTCGATTGTAATTTGAATTAATGACAAAATTATTGTCAACTCTTAAGCCAACACAATGTCACTGGCATGTGGGAAATTAATATAAATTGCTCACGAATTGACGAGAGCTGTCATTAAGTGCGCCTTCGAAAACGAAGAGACACAAAAAGTCGACATTGACTCGTAGCTTTGAACGCCTGTCATTGTCGCAGTCGTCGTCCTCGTCGCCCGGATAGTGACTAACTGATGACGACTGTAGATTATGATGGAAATCGAGGGACTATGAGCAAGGAGGCGTCGATGTGTCCAGTTTGCGATAGCACGATACGAGTATCTTTGGTTCCACTGATGGCGTAATTAGTTCGCCGTTAAATTCAAACACAAGTAGGACCCTTAATGAGCTAACGTTCTTTAATTGTCTAATTTATTTTATTCTGCTCTTTTGCATTTGATTTTATGGATGACAGCGATTGGGCCTGAGGTTTATTTGTTTACAAGCGGAAGGTAATTGGGATAAGCGATTAGTTAGCCCTCTGTAGAAGAGATGCGCAAAAATTAACTTGCACCAGCGCCTACTTCACTAATTGGGCGAAGTCTGTTGCCCGAAACAGCTTTATTTTCGATCGTAAACTGGTAGGGATCGCGATGGCAACGCCTCACGTGACTAAAGGCGTGTGTTAGCCTGGATAGTTATAAATGTCTAGTGGTGATTTGGGGTTTAGGGAAGTAACTTTAGGCAGTAAAATTCGATGTTGACTGGGTGCGAATGATCGTCCAGGACGCCTACATGCACGAGAATGGCCAAGGTGGAAATCACCTTATTATGTTCATTGAAGAGGATTACATACATTTCATTGGAATTTGAATTTGTTACTGGTAACGTCTAAGAACATAATGAGGATGGCCGACGATAGTAGTGATCTTGATGATCCTTAATGACTTTATCTAACAACTTAAGACGGTTCGTCACTTTATGACTCAACGGTTTCTTTTTCTCTACATTCTTGGCTGAAGATTACTGAAAGCAAACATGAACCCTGTACATCCCTTTCACATTTCCCATTACCTTCGCTTGAAGAGACTCTTCTTTCTTACTGTTAGTTCGTTTGAGTTATATTTGCAATGGTGGGCAACATACTACTATGTCCAAAAAGTGAGGTCATCATCATCATCATTTCCAGTAGCCCGCATGTTCCACTAAATGGGTCGAGGAAATGCGTGCACGCGGGACCTCCAGGCCACTCGATCCTCCGCCCTCAAATCATCAGAAGCTATGCCCAAGCGCAACTAGACGAGTTTTTGGACTTTGTTCAACTACCTCGTCTTGGGTCTGCTAAGCGGTCGTCTACCTAATAGTATCACATTCAAGGCAGGCTTCAAAAGCATGACGATGTGGACATTCGTCTCACGTGATCAAGCCATCGAACCATAACCCTTTCCATTCCGAGAGGCAGCTGCTCAACATTGAGCTCCCCACGCACTGCCGGGTATCTCACCCTATTCCGGCGAGCGACTCCCATTACAACACAAGGAAATCTCATCTCGGCAGCTTGCATTCGCGATCTTATTTTTTCGCTCAATATCCCAATTTCATGACCATAGGTGAGAGTTGGAACAAATCTTACTTACTTTGATGGCGCTACAGTTCGGGGTCAACCAACAGGGCCTCTCCAGCCGGCACGATCTTTGGCCAGCCGCTTCCAGTGCTGCACGCCCAGTTGGTTGAGGTCCCTTGCGCGCCACCTTAAATGCGGTCGTCCTCTGCTGCGTCGTCCCTCGGGGTTGGAGTCGAAGACTCTTCCGGCCGAAGCGTTGATGTGCATTCGCTCTACATGGCCTAGCCATCATAGACGTTGGATCCGAAGACGTCTACCTAGGCCGATGTCGCTGTACATCCCGTACAGTTCTTTGTTAAATCTCCTCCTCCACTCTCCGTTTACACAAACGGGACCAAAGATTGTACGTAGAATTTTCCTCTCGAAACGTTTAAGAGCCTCTTCATCCGCTTTTGATAACGTCCAAGCCTCAGCACCGTAGAGGAGGACCGGGATGATTAAGGTTTTGTAGAGGGATACCTTAGTTTTTCGAGAGAGGACCTTACTACTTAATTGCCTCTTGAGCCCGAAGAAGCAGTGGTTGGCAAGGGTTATTCTGCGTTTTATCTCAGCGCTGGTGTCGTTGTCACTATCGAGCCAAGGTAGACGAAGTCCTTGCCTACTTCAAAAATATAGCTGCCGAAGGTGACGTTCTGACCAAGACGTCGATGTTGCGCGTCTTTCTTGGATGACAGCATATATTTGGTCTTGTCACCATTTAACCTTAGACCCACTTTAGCCGCTTCTGCTTCAATGCTTGCGAACGCCTCATTAATGTCTCGCTTTGTCCGTCGAATAACGTCAATGTCATCTGCCGAGGCAAGCAATTGTGTGGACTTGAAGTAGATCGTACCTCTTGTATTGGCCGTAGACTCCCGCACGATCTTTTCAAGAATAATGGTAAAGACAGTGCGTCACCATGTCTAAAACATGTCTTTAACAAAAAATGTTAAAAGATGATATGGCTCTGTATAGCTCGTCTCTATAAACACTGTCATACGCGGCTGTAAAGTCGACAAAAAGATGGTGCGTGTCGACCTGGAATTCATGGGCCTTCTCCAAGATCTGCCGTAGTGTAAATATTTGGTCTATGGTGGATTTTCCTGGCCTGAAACCACACTTGTAGGAACCTATCAGACTGTCCACAAAGGGTTTCAGGCACTTACACAGTACGGCAGAGAGGATCTTGTACGCGATGTTCAGGAAGCTTATCCCTCTGTACTTGGCGCAGTCATAGAGGTCTCCTTTCTTATGGACCGGGCAAACGATACTGAGATTCCATTCATCGGGATTGCATTCTTCGGATCATATCTTGCAGATGAGTTGGTGCATGTGTTCCTGACCAGCTCATCGCCAGCTGCTTTAAACAGTTCCGCTGGGAGTCCGTCTGCTCCAGCAGCATGAGTAGGCACAATCAATTCATATGGAGTAACACGGAATACGATCGTTCGAACGCGACATTGTGATTCGACTATTATGAGTTGCCTTAAAGTTCGTAAGTCGAAAGCCGTTGTCTGTTACGAAACAACTGTGGAGGCTGTGCTTTCCGACTATTCCGCCAAAGATGTTCTCCCTACCGATTTTGGTTTTGAAGTTCCTGAGTACGATTTTGATGTCCTTCTCCGGACAAGCTCCATAGGCGTCGTCCTGGAGGTCGTAGATGGATATTTCAACCTCATCGGAAGGGGCGTGTTTCTTTGGTGGCGTTGGAGCCCATAAAGGATCGGAGCCAAGACTCTGTCAATCCCCCATGTTGCGTGTGTTTATTTTTCAATGTGAGATCTACAGTTTAATGCCGATTCCGAACGACGCGAATCGGGAAGCGTTTTCATGGCAAGTATACTACGAGGGGTTTTGCCAGTACTCCGCCGTGGAGGGACGCCGCGAAATAACAATTTAATGGCAATGGTGTTATCGGGATCCGAACTCGGTCATCATGTGTCAGAGTCCAACACACTTACCACTGTTAGGCTAGTGTTGTAGAATCTACATTGGATTCAGATCACAGTTAGGCGATCGCTTATTGGCTTAAAATCGATGACTTTCGACCTAAGCCTGTTTCCCATGACGAACCCGCATCCCAGCCTTTTGTGACATCTGTATTAAATGTCGCACTCATTCTTCCTTACCAATCTTTGTCCTATCCAACGTACTTCCTGGATCGCACTAATATGTATATACTGTTTGAGGGTCTTTTCCAGTTGATGTGTAGCTCCAGAAGTGTAGAGAGTTCTCACATTCCGGGAGCATACTCGCAAATGGTGGCCCTTATTCTTCCTGTGTCAGCGTTGGATATCCGTCCATGTATCCGAGGCCATATTCTCACTCATAACATTGTTTCTTTTTACATTGGGCATAACCGCCATCCTTGTCAGGTTGGGCCCTCTTTCCTAGGGTGGTAGCTGCATACATCAGTTCACCTATCGACATGTATTGAGGAGGCTATCCAGAGGGTGCCGCGAGGAGGCTGTATGTCAACTTGACCAGCCGAATAGTCGCAGAAAATCATCGGGGCCACTCGTAGGATAACTCTTTCAGAAAAAAAAACTGATGGCAAAGTACCTGCAGGTCTGAGCTCGACGCTAGATATTTAGCGAGCTTTTGGTTGTTCTTGCATTCTGTCGACTAATCAGGCAGTACTGAATGGTAACATATTTTGGACTTGTGCTGTTTTTATTCCCTCGATGGATGTTCTGGGCATATGTGCCCCATTATCATGTAAAAGTTAGCTTCAGAACGGGCTTTCTGTTCGATTGTTTCTTGCTATTACACAATAGCATGGCAAAATACCAGCAACTGTCTGGGAGAACACAAAAAGCCATGCACCTGGACGAAACATGGCTCCAACAAAGCGGCGTAACATACCAAATTTCGGACGTTACGTTGGAGTTGTTGCAGGCAAAATGTCCAGATAAGACGATGTGGAATGACCGCCAAGTTCGTGCAATTAAAAGCAAAGAAATAACCAGATTTTTCATTCTAGATTCTACACCGACTACTCAAAAGTGTCTTTTCTTCTAAAATCCAAGTCTAGTCATCTCCTCCAAGCACAGGCACAACGAAAGCGGACTGGTAATCATTTTGTGCTCGAAAGTGTCTCGATAGGTGACAGAAAAAGATAAGAAAGTGGCAAATTGCATACGTTTTTTGGTATTCATTTTATAATTCACAGTAATTGGTGCTTTTCGTTGCGCACTGTCATAATGTGTAAAAAAGAGCAAACGTGCATTTCGTGTCCATTAAGTTAGGCTTTCCTAATTAGAAAGAGTAGAAGTAGAAGTAAGGTGTGATCCGATGAAGGGGAATTGACCCACAAATCAGCAGGAAAATGTATGTGACGAGCTACCATTAAAGGGCGTCATGAGCATAATTTTAAACGTTTCACGCCGAATGACAATCAAAGCAGGCACTAACGCTCCTAACTATTGTTCGCACCTAGAAATCAGACATCAAGTGATTAGGTTTTATAGCAAACACATTAACACCTATGGCGTTAGCTGTACCACTCCCATCAGCACCAAAGAGACACCATAGTGTCGCATGACACCCGCTTAATTGGCTAATATATGCTTTAAGGTACATAATTCCATCATTGTCAACAACCACAATTGGATCGTAAAGTCAAGTTAATGTCAATAACCGGGTTAATGGTAATGTGAATACGAAAATCGGTCGCAAGTATCTCTGTCGTTTAAACTGTCATATAGTATGAGTCAAAGTTTAGTCGTTAAGACGACTATACTGACGACCGACTGTCTAGCTCTTGATAGAACTAATGAGAATCAGGTTAACTGATATGAGGTCAAACTTTGCATACCCTGCACTCATTGTTGTGGATATTTATATGCACCGAGTGACCATTCTCATCATTTTCGGTTTAACGACAAAATCGTAAAAAAACACAAAAGATGATTCATGTAGACATGGCCATTAGGGAAAACCTTTAAGCTAATAACGTCTCGGGGAGTGAACGCGCGGAACGAATGAAACAAAATAAAAAAAAATGCGTCCAAGCGAATTTTATGCCCAAGTTACGAGTATGACCATCGTTCTCATGGATTTTTTATGGACACGTATGCATCTGCCCGGGGCGAATTTGAACATGATGTTAATAGCTGAAGATAGAGTCCCTATCAAAGGAATGTTGACGACCTTATCTAGCTAGATACATTGTTTTCCAGCACTCTGACACTAATTAAAGGGTTTTTAGTATTTTTTTTTTTGGGGTATCTAGGACAGGTGGTTATTTCTGTCAAATCATTACAACTGCCTGACTAAAGGTTTCAAACATTTTTATTCTCAACATCCAATTAAACTAAGATGAGAAAAGGATACACACGATTATTGGTCCCATGTGCCGCAACAGCGCATCATGACTCATGCATCTTATGAGCAACAGATGCTTGATCTTCCAGGGAATGGGATTAGACTTCTAAAAATAACCCAGCACGATCGTTGATCGTACGGTGACACCCTTCGCTACCGTTTTGTATTCACTTTCTAATAAATTCAATTAAACTCGATGCCTTTCCTAATATCATACATACAACGTGCATCTCAAGTCCCGATCTAATAAAAAACCGATCAGGATAGAACGGATAGTCGAAATTCTGAGGAATAAAAAAAGAAAATCTCAAAATATTTATTGACATCTATCTACTCCTTGTCATGTTGCATAGATATCCAGATTTTGATAGTTCTTTTTTGTGATCCTAAAACAACATACCGCAACACAACCGCCACTCATTCGAGCGCAAGTCGATGAAAAGGAAAATCTAAAGAGAAAAGGAACAGACAGCATGGGTGAGGGGATCGTGATCGTGAAGATCACCGATCGTCGTCGGTGTGACTGTAAAGATCAATTTCGTACCACATAACGAAATCCAATTATGATTCAAATCCTCCGAAGACAGACGGTCAGGGAGAGGTTTTACGCACCGATGGTTAATTGTTTTTTTTTTTTTTTTTGTGTCTATCTACCCACCTACTTGTAGGCATCCTTGATTTTAAGCCGGATTGAAGTGATCGTAACGATCATGACGATTAGGAATCTACGATAAAACGTCCCGAAAAAGGGATAACAAAAAACCTACCTAAAGTGCACTGTTGTAGAAAACATCAATTTAGCACGGCAACTTGAGGTACCCTTGCAGATCAGTAGAGTGATCTACGGGCCGGTGTGTTACGAGCTAGCATCCCACGCCTGATGACGGTTCGGCCAAATGGAAAAGTCAGATACTTCAGGGTGACAATGCTAATGGATGAGTTATGGTTGGCTAACGCCTTTTCGCCATGTATTTTCTCGGCCGAAGATCAGAGAAATTTTTCACCGCTACCGACAACGAGGATGACGACAACAGTGCCAAGTGGTATGTATTCGTATCCGTGCAAATTCACTCAAGTGATCGTTTATCTTCCCGCGCCGAGTTTTATTTTTGTTTTTTTAGAACTAGATATGTACATGTACCACTCCCTGGGATAGATTCCAAACGGATTCTTCTATGTTCGAGGCAATTAATTTGAGTGGGGACCGAGGTTAGCCTATTCTATCTATTTCTTTTGTTCAAAGGTTAACTTCTGCAAGATCATGTAGTTTAATCGACTTTGCGCTAGAATAACAATGGAGATAGAAATCTAGTATTTAACGTGGAAGGGGTCACGTAAAAAATTGCTTCATCGACGCGTGCATGTGCGCAGAATTTTGTATTTGAATTTAAAATTCGTGCGTCGAGTTTTATGATCTGAAACACGTCCCTCGACGCTTCTGATACAAATCATTGTAATCCATTAAACGGACAAAGCTCCGAGTCGCGCTGACGCATTCAGTCGTCCAAAACCACGACAATGTAGACGTCGAGGGAGATATTCTAATTTTCATTTAATTCCGTTCTAATGAAAGCGCCTGTTTAATGGCTTTATGAGCTGAATTACGAGCTGAAAGGATTAAGGTAATGGAGCATGCGCAACGTGCGCATATACAAGAGTTATGATGATGAATAGCGTTTGTCTAGCGTTACGCGCTGCGGTGCGTTTGTATGAAAGTTTGAGTTACGAGAGCCGTGGTGATTGTAGCGCGCGAAGGTGAGAACGACTGGGGAATTGTGTCGAGAATGTAATCCTTTAATTGGTTGGAAGGAGGGGCGCATAGACGCTGTGCGGTGGCTTTAATTGGGTTTTATAAATCGCTTTTGATTAAAATGAAAAATGTATGGTGCATACGAAGGTATGATATATGTATGTGCAGACTAGCGCAACGCCGCTGTGCAGATGCATGGTGGTTAATTGTTTCGTTTTTTTTTTCTCTTCAGTTGATTGTTTGCCTTTGATAGGGGCACTGGGAAGGGTTGGTGGCGATGGGTAGGGAATGCATAATTTTTAACCGATCATCGGGGTTGAATTGCGCTCTAGGCATAATGGGCGAGGCGTATTTGATTTGCATATCTATGTATAACACGAAAAAAGATACATTGTTTTGTTAAGTACCACAGGAATGGGTACTGGGACCTGTATCTTTTGTTGTATTCAAGTGAAATAGTTCTCTATGCAAATGCGACCACTGACATGATCGATTCGTGAAGATTTTTTGATACAGAACGAGGGAACGTGACCGTGACTTGATGGAAAAAAAATCGACGCCAAACTATGCCCTACATCTGCGTCTTAAGGGAAGGGTTCTGAATATTGCCATGAAAAAAAAAACAAAACCTAAGCCGCAACATTACTGATTTTCCGCCATCTGTCTCGCGCATATTTACGGAAATCCTGCTTTAAATCAAGCACCCTCCAGTTGGTCATGTCCGATTTTATGACCACCAGTTGCCCAACTATTACGATCACATTAACTTTTTACCTCGTTACGAAATTCCACACAATAAAAGCGACCGCAACATAATCGTCCACACTCTATACCCTCATATCTGGCTCCTTTAATCGTCCACCTCCAACACCCGACGTATCAAGCTTTCGATTTTAAAAATTTACAATTTATTCCACTCCTCTTCGACGGTGACTAGCAATAAAATCACATCGCCATTCCACTCCTCGGGACCATAAAACCTATGCCACATGGGCACTCAGAAGAAGAGACGCGTGATCACTCTCGAAAGCATGACGGTTCATTACCGGGACAGAGTGTGATCGGGAAAACCTAAATTCCAACTTGGAAAATACTCATTTGCGTCAGATTAGTTTGTCTCATTTTTTGTTGTTGTATTGTAGCGATAAATAAGTAATAAAAGATACGAAGGTAAATCGATGGTGTCGTTGAGATTCTGTTGTTTCTCGTCCAGCATTTTATTGATTTTAATGATTGGCTGAGCAAGCACCACCACTCTATCGATGGAGCTGAGCAGCTCCACAGATGTAAAGCTAACTGGTGCGGGCTTGGTGTTGGCTTAGTTCGAGCGGTTAGGCACAAGGTTTAAGCTTTTGTTTATGGTCGGCTCAAGAGATTAGGTTTTATGGTGACGGGAATTTTCAAACATTAAAATCACATTAAGACATCGACGAACGGTAAGCGTTGGAGATAGTATCCAAAGTGCCATAGCGAAAGAGGGGATGGGGCCATTTTCATTGGGGAATCGAAAAGGGGAAGAGATCGTTTTGGCTGATATGCAGATTTCTGTCCAAATTGGGCATTAAAATATATGCCACTGAAGGCGGACAGGCGGTCGGAGTCTCGAATTCGGCTTCGTTATCAGCTAATGAGCGGTGTAGTTGAGGAAGTTGAGATATTCGCAAGGAGGAAAATGACTTAATTGGATGAAAGGAGAACGACTGAGTTAGTTAGTTGGTGATTAGCTGTTTTTATTTTGGGAAATGAAATGTATTTGGATCGTTACTGGAGATGATCAGGTGAGAAAGCCGATTGCTAAGATAGACTCCGGATGGTCCAATTAAGGTAAAACTTATCACAGCTACACGTATCCTCCTGGGCCAGTTATTAAAGTGTTTTATGGAAAATAAGTTATCGAGCAGTTTTTGATATAGAGATTCCCCGTTAGTGAATTATTTAACGCGATCGATTAGATGAAGCCAATAGCCAAGACGACTAAGCTGCTACAAGGAGAACAGACGGATTTGTTGTTCAAGGTCCGCATAACAATCCGCATCAATGCTATCTTCGGGAACATCAGCTTGACATGCGTTCACGCCTCCACAGAAGAAAAAGACCACAGAATCAAAGATGACTTCTATGACCTCCTAGATAGAACATACGCTCGATGTCCCATCTGCGACACCAAGATTGTTTTAGGAGATTTCAACCCGAAGCTGGGTAAGGAGGATATCTTTTAACAAGTCGTAGGAAAGCACAGCCTACACTACAACACGTCCGAAAACGAATTCAGGCCAATAGACTTTATGACGGGGCGTAATATTCTAGTACCTAATACACGATTCATACAGCTCAATATCCATAAGAGAACCTGGCGGTCTCTTGATCAATTATCTGTTAATCAAATCAATCATATTGCGATCGACGCCAGACACTCATACAGCATCTTGGATGTCCGAACTTTTTGAGAAGTCAATGTGGACTCGGATCATTACCTTGTTTCAGCCATGGTACGTATGCTGATATCGCGAACACTGCGGAGTCGAGTAGGACCATCAAAATTTGACGTCGGGAACTTCGCCGATCGTGATTCGTGTCCCCCTCCAGCTCTCTCAAGAACCGATGCAAATAATCACAGTTGATGCTGAGAATGTGGAAAAACCAGTCCGCTGTGGACTGTATAATGACGAAGATGGTCAAGATGCCACTGTAAGGCACGCTTTCTGCCATGCTGTGTGAACGCCTCAAACCATTCGTGGACAATTTGATAGGATCCTATCCATGTGGCTTCGGGCCAGAAAAATCTACGATAGGGTGCCGTGGCGCATTGATTAGTGTATTGGACTCTGACGCACGATGAGCGATTTCGGATCCCGATAATACCAACGCCATCGAAAGTTTATTCCGCGGCGTCCCTCCTCGGCGGGGTACTGGCAAAACCCCCCGTAATATAACCTGCCTTGAAAAAGCTTCTCGCACGCCGTTCGGAATCGGCATTAAACTGTAGGTCCTTTTCACTTATGTGAAAAATAAATCAACACAACATGGGTTATTGAGAGAAGCTTGGCTATGTTCCTTCATGGGCTGTAACGCCACCAAAGGAAAGAAAAAGAAATAGGGACGAGCTATATAAAGCCATGTTAAGTCTTGACATCCCTGCCACGCTCGTCAGGCTGTGCAGAGTGACAATGGAGAGTAGTCGCTGCTCCATTAACGTCGGCAAGGAGTTAACCGAGATCTTCGATGTAAAAAAAGGATGCAGACAGGGTAACGCACTGTCATGTGATTTTTTCAACATCATGCTTGAAAAGATCGTGCCGGATTCACTGGCCAATACAAGAGGTACATTCTGCTTCTCTACACAATTGCTTGCATACGTTGATGACATTGATTAGAGGGACGCAGCGAGACGTTAGACGAAGCTTTTTTGAGCATTGAAGCAGAAGCGGCTAAAGTGGGTTTGAAAGTAAACGATGGATAAACCAGAGTGGTGGAGAAGATTCACGAACTGTACGGGCTGTACAGTGACATCGGCCTAGCACGATGTCTACGGACCCAACGACTTAGATGGATACGCCATGTAGAGCGAATGGACAGCATACAAAACTCCGGCCCAAAGAGACTTTGACTGCAACCCGGAAGGACGACGTTGCAGAGGACGGCCGTATCTAAGGTGGCGCACACAGGTGGAAAGGGACCTTAACCAACTGGGCAAACGACACTGGAAACAGCTAGCAAAAGATCATGCTAGCTGAAAAGGCTTGTTGGTTAAGACCCAGTTCACTCCGAACTACAACGCCGTCCAAGTAAGTAGGTAGGTAAGTAACAAAACCGCAGTCAATTCACATGATTGAGTTACTTTGTTTTAACATTGTGGAAGCAAATTTGAAGATTTTAAAAATATGAAGAAAGTAGGTCTAAGGTTGCTGCCTTGTGACACCCATAATACTATAAAACTAAAAGCAATCACGAGCTGTAAAGAATAACAAATCAAAACCATCAGATTACTAACGAGAGCAAGATTGAAATGAAGTCAATTCACATGATTGAATTACTTTTGCCCAACCTTGTAGAAGCAAAATTGAAGCTTTTAGATAATATGAAGAAAATGGGTCCAAGGTGGCTGCCTTGTGGCAACCATAATACTATAAAACTTAAAGGAACCACCAGCTTTAAAAATAATAAATCAAGACCATCGGTTTACTACCGAGAACAAGCTCGAAATGAAGCTGAACTGAGTAGTCTATTATACACGCACTGGAGAATGAACCGAAAGCCGCATAAATAGAGGCAAAATGGGCCACTAAAATCCATATCGATTAGCAAGAAGACAAAACCTCAATAAAGCCACCCCACCCTTCACTGTGTCATTTATCTCAATGGGAATTAGTCCACAACCCGACCGTCACACACTAAAATCCAAATATCCTCGCATGTCAAGCAGCAAAGCCGATTATTCTCATGTCACATTTACAGCCATCATTCGGGTGCAAAGTCATAGTCCTCCCAATAATCATCATCTCACCTCGAGTTCAACCACCACCCGTAGTCATCCTCCACGCCACCGACCGCCGCGGTCCTCAGGCGTTTATATAGATGGCCTTTAACACCCTACTAAAGTGAATAAAATTCAAAATAAATCAATCTCCGATCACACTAGTGTCCGTCCGTTCGTTCTTCGTATGCGAACTGGAGTCATTCAATCTTTGCATATTCATGAATTGAACAACAACAGCACAGGAGGAGGTGCAATCACGCTAGGGTTGAATTAGCATTCTAGAACTAGTCGCAGACAGAACATTCCCAGGACGAAAGTGCATGGCGACGATGAGTTTGTTTGTATTAAATTTCTGCATGCAATGTCCAAACGAAGCGATGACCATTAATTTTCGGTCATTTATCGGACATTGAGTGCGCACACACGGCAAAAGAATAACAAGGACTGAGTGACTGTTGTTTGATTATCATTGTTGTTATGGCACATGTGCGCAGGACATGCGATGGCGCACAAACAAAGACCGCATGGGTGCGGTTTAGTTACTAGCGTTGACTTATATTAGACCATTAAAGGGAAGTAGCGTACAAGCTTGAGTAGCGAGTGAAGATAATAAATTAAATTCAATTTGGGGGACAAATACTAAAGGCAAACGTTGGCTATTGATCGGTAGAAAGGACTCAGGGAAAAGGAAAATGAAAATGAAAAATGTCCACGAATTAGAGTAACAGCTGTTGGTTATACGCTATCCTGTGACACTACATTAAAGGACATTAATTCTTGTTGTGACAAAGTCACATTGTATCCGAAGAGACACAACGGTAGGAATGATCCTTATTTGTGTGTAAACATTCTGAACAATATGGAGGATTATGCCAAGGATCAATACAATTTGCGGTTGTCATCCTCATTTTCCGTGGAGTAATAAAATGGAAATAGAAAAGGAAAAATGAACACCGGTCCGATCGACGATCGTCCATCGTCGATCGATCATCGAGGATCTTCGTCTGGGAATCCGATTTCAAGGATCCCGCTTCGGTGACTTTGTCATAAGATCATAAAATGATTAACTGCCTTGTAGGGAAGAACGCAGGTAGCAAGATCATCCGCATTTGTAGAAAGGAGGGAATGATGATCATTGTTACTGATCTACGCAAAGATCTTCGTTTTTTTTATGGGCACCCTTGGTCTCGGGAGGAGTAACTTGGACCACATCCTTTGCATTTCATGTCCTTTCTCGGTAAAAACACACAAACATCTTCACGGTCGCGCCCACTCGGAATGGAAAACAGATAATTTCTCCAGGGACGCCTGCTGTTGTTGTTACGACCAAGACTCTAATCCAATCATAGAGCCGCCATGCCACATGGTCCATCTTGCCAACTCGCCCGTAGGTTCCACCTACTCCTTCGTCCTAACTATGTTTGTTCAAACAAAATTTAGGGTTTTTCCGCTTTCACCATAAATTATGGCGCTCAACAGAGGATCGTTTGGTGGGAATTTAATTTTATTTCAATTTTTTTCGTTCCCCGTATCCTTTGGTTCATTTATCGGGCCATTTCGCGTGATATATGAAACAGAAATATGAAGAGGAATCTCATTAACTCTTCTCCTAACATAAGGAGCGCATGCATTGCCTATCCAAGCCACAATTCATCCAACGGATAGACATTGATCATTGGTGTGTTTTTGGTAGTTAATTTTGGAAGGCGTTTACCGCGTCCATGAATCTCGATGTGATTTATTCCATTTCACCTCTTGATTGTGTTCTACTAGAGCGATTAATGCGGCCGTTGTGATTCCGTCTCTGATTCTGATTAAAAATGTTAATCCGATGTTGTGTGATTTAGTGTTATGTATGTAAATGCGACGAGTCCATAGACGGGTTGATGGATGACGGTAGAGTATGTTCCTGGAACTTGTTTTTGTTTTTCGGTGACGTGCAAATTGTTCTGGAGCACAACAGGGGGAATTTCATGTCTAGAAACCCCACGGAGAAAGGTTGTATGTTAGAATTTATGCGGCCATTTCGGAGGCAGTACCAATTCAGTGGCACAGGCGAGAAAAAACGTCACATGAGGCCACCCTACCACTAATCACCTTTCTTCTTCGTCCATATGATAGATAGGTGATCTTCTTCGAATGCAAATCTACAATTCTAGCCATACTCAGTTGGGGGCATTGATCGACAGTGTTTTTTACAACCGCGAAGACAAGCGACTACAGGAAGAGGGTCCCCAGCACAATGGAATTACATAATTAAGACATTGCTCATCAAATTCCCGAGGTTCTACATTAATTTATGGTCATAGTGGAAGTTAATTAATTTAAACCACCAGGGGCAATTGTGGGAAAAAACAACGGAAACGAGCATCAATTCTAAGGGCACACGCGTAACGCATTGAATTTAGGGAGCGCAAAGTTATGGTGCAGTTTATGACACTTACCTGTGGTATGGTTTCCGATAAATTCAAAATCATCGTCCTGATCCCAATGCTTCAGGGACAGATTGTTGAGTGGTGTTGCGTTGGCGAATTCAAGATTCGCGAAATGCCAATCGAGAATCTGGCGATCCTTCGATGACAGATAGACGTCACTGTAAGGAGAAAAAATAAAACAAATAATTGGATACTATCACAATGTTAAACAATGGCATTAATCATTTGAATCAGATTGATAGACAGAAATTGTATCTATAAAAAGTCTCCAGGGCTTTTTGTCATTAGATGGTGGTAATGACCATATATTAGGTAGCACTGACCCTATTCTTTCAAATGAACTCCCCTTTGAAAGGTGACATTTCAGACTACATTTTCTGTGCACACAGTTTTGCAATTCGTCAGTTGCGTAAACGTTACATCGATTTGAAAATTGGATGGTAAAAGACTGACAATGGGCTCGTAGGAGTAGCATCAGCCGGCGGGTGCTGGCCCGCTGAAGAAAAAACGCCCTCTGCAGCGGAACGCCTCGTAGCTCTGTTAGCCCGGTCCTATTTCTACCTCCTCGTGATACCATCTGAAAATTTCCCGGCCATGGAAATTACTAACAGAACAGGACGAGTATCCTGCTTCACAAAATAGGATTAATGACGGTTGGGCTATGGTCTAGCAAACGGTAACTGGAAAACCCCATAATGCTCAGAAGCAACGATAACCCTTGGATAAAACGGACCGGATTAATGGCCCGATAAATGAACCAAAGGATAATCCACAAGAAAGGAGACACCTCTGACTGCACCAACTACAGAGGAATAAGTCGTTTTGTGTGATTGCCTGAAGGCTTTTGTAAATAAGCTGATAGGTCCTTGTCAGTCTCGATTCAGACCAGGGAAGTCCACCATCGACAAATCTTCACACTACGGCAGATCCTGAAGAAGCCAATGAATTTCAAGTCCACACTCACTACCTATTTGTCGACTTCAAAACCGCATACGACAGCGTAATTAGAGACGAGCTATACAATGCCATGTCTACCTTTGACATCCCTGCTAAGCTCGTCAGACTATGCAGGATGACTTTGGGGTATGCTCGCTGCTCCATCCGAATCGGTATGTACCTTGCCGATAGTTTTGATGTCGTGTGATTGTATGAGAAATGATCGTGCAAAAATCACTGACCAACACAAGAGGCACAATCTATTTCAAATCCTTGCAGGGATCACACTGACAGAATCGGAAGAACTCAGCGAGACGTCAGTGAGGCGTTCAGGAGTATTGAGGGCAAATCTTAATACATACTATCATCAAAAAAGGACGTTGCTAGAACAGGAAGCGTACGCTGTGACCGCATATGCAGGTGACATTGTTATTGCCGCCACAAGAAAATTACCAGCACTCTTAGCGATCTAATGCAGGGTGCATTACAAACAGTAGAAACCTGGTCGCAGTACTGTGGACTTGGTGTAAACCCTGAGAAGACCGACCTAGTACTGTTTACTAATAAATATAAAATTTCGCCCTTGAACCCAACGAGACTGGATGGAACCCGACTAATAATCAAAGATCAGGCTAAATCCCTAAGCCTAGTCCTTGACAGGAGGCTGAATTGGAAACCTAACAATCTTGATCGCGTCAAAAAAGCAACCACTGTCCTACGGTTGCAAAGAAAGTGGTGGACAAGAAGTGGAGTTTCCAACCAAGCATCCTCCTGTTTGGCGTCGTATTCTGGTGGACCTCTTCAGCAAGCAAGTTGCTGCCTGCGCGGCCCTACGGAATAGGGGCATTGGAAAATAGCCCACATCACATAAAGGCCATTCTAGCATCCTTAATCACTTCGAAGTACCCATGGACACAGACTACATCATCCCGCAGAATGTGTTCACTAGGAACTTCGAAGTTCTCTTTCCATCCAGGGAAGAATGGGCTGAAGGGAAAGTCATACCAAAGGACTCGATTTTCCTCTATACCGATGGCTCTAAGATGGAGTCGGGGTGTAGGTAGTAGAGTCTTCTATAAGGAACTTAACCTCAACCTATCATTCAGACTCCCAAGTCACTGCAGTGTGTATCGAGCAGAAATAACAGCGATGACGGAGGCCCTTGCATGGCTCAGGATCAATGTAATATCCGCTATGGATATTATCATTTGCACGGACAGCCAATCTGCGATAAAATCCCTGGCCGCGGCAACCCACAAATCAAAGACATTCCTTAACTACCGCATATCTCTAGACGAGATGGCTGAACAGTTCAACATTAAAATACTGTGGGTTCCCGGGCATAGGGATATTCCAGGAAACTGCGCGGCCGGCGAACTCGCAAAGTAGGGGTCAAGCACACTCAGTCTTCCTACCCTCGGGTACATAGAAACACCAATAAGTACATGATAAAACTTCGAACCATAGAGGCAACCAACCTCCAATGGAATGAAAGTAACATGGGCTTTATCACTAAACAAAGTTAAACCTAGGACGAACCAGGGACCTAGTGGCAACCAAAATGGCAACCTTAAGCACTCTAGTGGGTGTCATTACAGGTAAATTTTTTTCTTCTTTGGTGGCGTTACAGCCCATGAAGGACCAGAGCCAAGCTTCTCTCAATCACCCATGTTGTGTGTGATTCATTTTTCACACAGGTGAAAGGGACCTACAGTTTAATGCCGATTCCGAACGGCGTGAGTCGAGAAGCTTTTTCAAGGCAAGTATACTACGGGGAGTTTTGCCTGTACCCGCCGAGGAGGAACGCCGCGAAATAAACATTCGATGGCGGTTGATGTTATCGGGATCCGAACTCGCTCATTGTGCGTCAGGGTCCAACACACTAACCACTGCGCCACGGCGCCTGCATCATTATAAAACACGCCGTTAGACTAGGGCTTCCCTCCAATGACTCTGCCGTGGCTGCATGGACGAGGAGGAAAAGGAATCAATATATCGCCTTCTCTGCTCAGGCCCTTCTTCTGCGAATCGCAGGAGGATCTACCTCGGCGCGCCTTTCTTTGAAAATCTAAGTGAGCTAGCAGACCTAAAAATAGCTCAACTCCATCGCTTCATCAGACGCACCGGTTGGTTCTCAGATAGCGGATCAGGGTAATATGATCCATGTGGTATCACAATGGGCCGACTTCGGCCTACGTGTGGCTTATGCCAACCACTTTAACCTAACCTATCATCAAAAAAGGAAGCTCACCACCGACGTCTTGGCCAGGACGTTTGTATTGGTAGTTATAAGTTTGAGGTAGTTAAGGACATCGTCTATCTTGGCTCCGCAGTGACCTGGACAACGACATCAGTTCCGACATCAAAAGCAGAATCACTCTTGCCAATCGCTGTTTCTTTGGGCTCATGAGGCAATTGAGTAATAGAGCCCTCTCCCGAACGACAAAGTTGACTCTATAGAAGATCCTTATCATCCCGGTCCTGCTGTACGGCGCAGAAGCATGGACACTATCAAAAGTGGATGAGAAGGCCATTGGTCGGTTCGAGAGAAAGATTTTACGCGTGATTTTTGGGCCCAAAAACGCAGATGGGAGATGGAGGAAAAGATTCAACCACGAGCTTTACGGGCTTTACAGCGACATGAGTCTAGTTAGGTGTCTTAGCGCCTAAGATGGCTAGGCCATTAAGAGCGAATGGACACCACAGCTCCAGCCTGGAGAGTCTTCGAATCCAACCCCAAGGGACGAAGAAGCAAAGCACGGCCGCACTTAAGACGGCGCACACAGGTGGAAGGGACCTCAGCCAACTGGGTGTGCGCCAATGGAAAAGGCTAGCAAAAGATCGTGCTAGCTAAGACATGTTGGTTGAGGCCCAGGTTCACCCCGAACTGTAGCGTCCGTTAAAAAGAAGAAAAAGAGGATAATGTTGACGACCCTTGCAAGAAACGAAAAGAAGACAGTGATTTTCGGCTCTGTACGTGGAATGCTAGGCCCCTTCATAGACCGCTGTATAGCGAACTTAATCATCATCCAGGAAGTACGATGGAATGGGCCGGGTATAAAGCGGATAAAAAACTGCGACATCTACTACGGCGACTGCTATAGAGAGAGAGGACAACGATTGTTCAGATGCGGATAGGTTGTTCAAGGTGGCCTAAGGCAAAAACACCTAAGCTTTCAGCATGTGAGCGAACGCCTCACAAGAACCCGAAACGAGGCTAGATTTTCTAACATCAGCCTGATCTGCTGAAAATGACTCCAACAAGGATGAGTTCTACGTATGCCCAACGTACAGATGTATGCCCAATGTCGCAACTTTTTGCTTTGGTGGCGTTACAGCCCGTGAAGAGCCAAACTTCTCTCAATCACCCGTGTTGTGTGTGATTTATTTGTCACATAGGTGAAAGGGACCTACAGTTTAATGCTGATTCCGAATGGTTTGAGTCCAGAAGCTTTTAAGCTTTTTCATGGCAAGTATACTATAGTGGGTATTGCCAGTAGACTGCCGAGGAGGGACGCCGCGAAAGGCAAGGGTATAAGGGTCTTGAGCTCCGCGTTTACAAATTTATGAAAAACGGTCCTTGACATTGTTTTTTAAAGGGTACCCATGCAGCAGCAGAGTAGTGGAGGCTATTTCCATGATACCCTCATCCACATGTAATCTCATATATCACACTTTATAAAGTGATCCAAAACTCTTAATTTTCAGTTAGAAGTCTGGGCTTTATATCAATATTAGTTCTACTCTGACTTTCGGGACACCTTTTATGCACTATACGAGTATACTGACTAGACTTACCTCGGCGGATTCATTTCGATCTCCTTCAGCTTGGCTTGTAGAACCTCCTCTTTCTTGTTAAGCGCTTCAAGCTCCTGAAACGCCTTACTCCATTCATACCTTGTGTTACGGATCTTAAACTCATGCTCGATCCCAGCCGGATCATTATCTCCACTATTTACTGGACGATTCTTCATCAATTTATTGCAAGTTGCCTTCAGAGTACGAATTTTCTCAATCAACTCAGCGACTTTACTCTGATTCTCAATGATACTCTTTTGGACATTGGTTACATTGGTCAAGTGTTGGACTTGCTTTTCCTTGACATGCTTCTCTTGGAGTTTAATGATCCATTCGAGAGCTTGTCCAAGCGATACAGGATTATTGCCAGCATAGTTGAAGTCCAGCTGATGGGATAAGTAGCTGGCTGATTCCAAGAGGCGGTTAAACTCTCGTTCGACCTAAAAGTAAAAAATAAAATCAAAACTACATAAGTACCAACCCCTCTTTGCATAAAAAAAAAAGGTTTTTTTGAGCCACCCCTAGCCTCGGCCTTTTGAAATCAACCTCAAAATGCCAAAATGCCGGAATCAGGTTACATCGGTTCGACATCACAATTCCAGCAAGAGATACGGGGAGGTTTCAGATTCTCGAGCAAGTTTTCGATAATCATACGAGTAGAAAAGGTGCAACCCCTTGGGTTTTAAATTAAATTTCGCCCAATTAAACGGGGCATTCAGAGTCCTTGATGCCTGTCAGCCACTCTACCATCGATAGCAAATGCATGGCGATGGAAAAGTAACATATGCCGAAGAGGGTTCGCAATCAAAACAATAACCGAGCGGTAGGTGATCTTCCATCATTCGCGAAAGGATAATAAATTAATCTAGAATTCAAGACGACGGCCCTTCACCCCTTAGAGTGCATTTAAATTTTCAAATGAACCTTTCAAAACTAGGGCAGCAATGGTAGACCATCAAATGCGGAAACTCGGCAGTGGACGGGAACAAATGAAACAAAAAAAACCGAACTGTGTGCCTGCCCTTGGTGAGCTAACCATAAAGGGGTTTCCTCGACAGTAACAACAACATGAGCGGAACCAAGGATTGATTGCATGGCGGAAATTTGTAGACATACA
Organism: Eumerus sabulonum; assembly: GCA_951905685.1. Taxonomy (NCBI): domain Eukaryota; kingdom Metazoa; phylum Arthropoda; class Insecta; order Diptera; family Syrphidae; genus Eumerus; species Eumerus sabulonum. The sequence continues at coordinate 111,029,547 of OX645061.1, forward strand.
AATTATAGTCTCCAGAAAGGATCACAAAACGATAACGTGTGTGCATCTATCAAATTCATAGGGCGATGCAGATGGTTAAGGAGTTTCTGTTGCTTATAAATTACACGTCTGTCGGGAAATGTTTGACTAAAATTGGTCAATCGACTGTGAAAAGCTTGGGTTTCGAATTGAGTTATGATGAACAGGTTAAGGCGGTTACCAGTCAGGAGTTGTTTGATCAATTATGGGACCCATGTAGTACTTAATTGATCGAAAAGTTAAAATTAAATAATCGTCACATGTGTTTGCGGTGGATGGATAGGATAGCGTGGTAACTGGCATGTAGGGTATCGATAGTCGATAGTAACATCGTTATTTGTTTGAACAGACAGGATCGCATGTCTATGTGTTCCAGTTGCGATGATTGCACACACTTGACAAGGTCAGTGTCTTTTGGAACCCATATAGTTCGCTGTTGCGGCTTTTTCTCTATTAACTTCGACGATGCATATAGACAGGGCGAATGACCAACCTTTCTCTAAAAAGGGCCAAAAATAATCTAATCTGCCATAGACAAAGTCCAGGCTACTATATCATAGAGGAAGACTGTTATAATGGGAGACTAAAAAAGTGTCGCTATGGACTTTCGACAGAACCTTTTTTTTTTTTTTTTTGTTGAAGGCTTCTGCTATCCGGTGGAGCGCTCAGACGCAAACACTGGTCCATTGTACTTCAGACAGACGCCTCAGTGATGTAGAGCTAAGGGATTCGGCACACACCACGTCGGCTACAAGGATGCGCCACCGTGCGCGAGCACGCCACATGCAGCACAGGTAGGCGTCTCACTGATGCCGAGCACGTAGAGATGCTTGGCAAAAGTGTAATGGCCCGTGATAACTCCCACAAGACTTCTGCAGTCGACTCTCCTTAAAGACAGGAGGAATGCTGAAGATTTTTGCAGACATCAGGGCATACTTGCTTAGTCATCCTGCACCCTGGACAGTCCCTTCATCTACGGTTGTGTGTATTAAATACACAATCCCTAATGTAGGAATTTACCGTGGTAGACCTAGGGCGGTTCAGATCCTGAGAAGCTCTCTTCTGAACCCATTCTGGCGAGTTCATCAGAGATTTCATTCCCTGGGATCCCAGAGTGGCATGGAACCCATACAAGCCTTAATGAATTTAGTCTGCCGACTTTGTTCCGGAAGGACTTGAGTTCAAGCACTAATTTGGAGCTAGTTAAGGGGTTACACACAGCTTTTAGTGCAGCTTGGCTGTCACTACAGACGCATATGCTTTCCCCCTTCCACCTGTGCTTCACAACGTAGTGCATGGCCATTAGGATTGCGTATATCTCTGATTGGAAGACAGACACATATTTTCCTAAGGAGAAGTGCAATCGGATGTTTTAGCGCTCAAAGAAGACTCCAGCACCGGACCCCGCCCAGACCTTGAGCCATCCATGAAATTGCGAAGACTATCCTTTCCAGGTTCAGTATCCAGCCATAGCCAATTCTGACGCCATGGAAACTCGACTGTGAAATTACGGCGCAGTAGAATAACGGGCGTCAGTGCGTCGGAAGGCATGTCCATGAGACATGTCCGGCGTGCTGGGGAAGGCCCCCGTGCAGCTGAGATAAACCGTTCTTTGGAGTTTGGTGGAAGAGACCACGACATGTTTGCCTTTTAGTCTGTTCCACCAGACAACCGATGCATATGACATCATAGGTCTTATCATTGCCGTGTAGATCCAGAGGACCTTTGCCGGTGATAAACCCCATGTTTTGCCAAAAGCTCCTTTGCATTGCCAGAAAGCTGACACCACCTCCTCGTGGTACCGTGGAAATTGCCTGACCGTGGAAATTACTAACGGAAGAGAACGAATGGGACGAACAGGATTAATGTATGTTGGGGTATGGCCTAGCAAACCGTAACGAGAAAACCTCTTAATGTTTAGAAGCAACGACAAGCCTCGAATAAAACGGACCGGATTAGTGTTGATGACCCTTGCAAGAAACGAAAAAAGGACAATAATCTTTGGCTCTGCACGTGGAATGTTAGATCCCTAAACAGACCACGTGCAGATAAACAACTTGCGGACGCCCTAGAACGCTGTAAAGCGGACTTAGCCGTCATCCAGGAAATGCGACGCAATGGACCGGGTATAAAGCGGATGAAAAACTGCGACATCTACTGCGGCAACTGCTATAGGGATAGAGGACAACGATTGTTCGGATGTGGATTTCTTGTTCGAGGTGGATTGAGGCAAAAGTCCTAAGTTTTCTTCAAGTCAACATTTTCTAACATCAGCCTGATCTGCGTTCACGACCCCACGGAAGGAAGATGAGTTCTACGATCTCCAGAACGTATATCCAATGTCCCAGGTACTCGTATGACATCAAAATTGTACTAAGAGGCTTCAATCAATCACCAACCAGATTGATCACATCGATCGACGTCAGACACTCCTCCACTATTCTTGATGTTCGAACTTTCCGAGGAACCACTATCTTGGAGTAGCCAGGATGCGCTAACATATATCTCATACTCAGCGGAGTAGAGTAAGAACACAAAGTTATGACGTCAGAAGGCTACTATCGCCAGAAACCGCTCGTGCTTTTGCCGATCTCTCATACACCTCAACCCTTCACGCAGTCAACAGAACAACAGTGGAACAAACAAGCCCTGAAAAGGCTCCACTACGAAAAACACCTGGTTCGATGACGAGTGTAGGAGGATTCACAGAGTGAAGCAGAGGGCATATGAAACCCCGCTGCATCGAAGGACAAGAGCTTGAGCTCTATAAGTTAAAAATAATGGAAGAGCATGAGCTTCTCAGGAGAAAAAAGAAAAAGCAGCAGAAGCACGCGATTGAGGACTTGGAGAGGTGTTACTGCAGGTATGAACATCATTTTCCCGATCCACAAGAAAGGAGACCCCTTTGACTGCGCCAACTACAGAGGAATAAGTCTCCTTAACATCGCCTACAAAATCTTGCCACTTTGTGTGAACGCCTGAAGCCTGAAGGGAAGTCCACCATCTACCAAATCTTCACACCACGTCAGATCCTGGAAAAAACCAATGAAATTTAAGTCAACACTCACCACCTACATATCTGTCGTTTTCTAAGCCGCATACGACAGCGTAATTAGAAAAATTGATCACATTGCGATCGGCGGTAGACACTCCTCCAGCATCCTAGATGTCCGAACCTTTCGAGGAGACAACATCGACTCGGATCATTACTTGTTGCAGCCAAGGTACAGATGCGAATTTCTCGGAATCAACGGAGTCGAGTAAGAACACCAAAATTTAACGTCGGAAAGCTGCAATCGCAGACCGCCAGGACCTTCGCCGATCAAGACGCCCACAAGCTCTCTTAAGTCCCGATTAAATCTGCACAAACCATAGAACAGCAATGGAGTCGTTATCAGTCGCCTTAGATGTACTCGGTTTCAAGCCGCCACCACCGTTTAATGACGAATGCAGCCAGGCCCATGTAGAGAAATAGAATGCATACAGGGCTACACTGCATCGACGGACGCGAGCTACCCGCGAGCTCTATGAACAGAAAAGGCGGGAGGAGCATGCGCTTCTGAGAAAAAAATCTGATAGGTTCCTACCAGTGTGGTTTTAGGCCAAATATTTACAGTACGGCAGATCTTGGAGGAGACACATGAATTCCAGGTCGACACGCACCATCTTTTTGTCGACTTTAAAGCCGCATATGACAGTGTTAATAGAGACGAGCTATACAGAGCCATGTCATGCTTTAACATTCCTGCCAAACCCGTCAGATTGTGCAGGATGACAATGGAGAACTCTCGCTGCTCCATTAAGGTCGGAGGTGAATTAACCGACCCCTTCGATGTTAAAGAGGGTTTTAGACAAGGTGACGCACTGTCATGTGATTTCTCTAACATCATACTTGAAAAGATCGTGCGGGACTCTGCGGCCAATACAAGAGGTACGATCTACTTCAAGTCTACACAATTGCTTGCCTAGGCAGATGACATTGACGTTATTGGATGGACAAAGCGAGACGTCAATAAGGCGTTCGCAAACATTGAAGCAGAAGCGGTTAAAGTGGGTCTAAGGGTAAATGGGGACAAGACCAAAAAGATGTATGATGTCATCAAAGAAAGACGCGCAACACCGACGTCTTGGTCAGAACTTCACCTTCGGCAGCTATATTTTTGAAGTCAAGGACTTCGTCTACCTTGGCTCGATAGTGACGAGCCGCAAGGTCACCAGCGCTGAGATAAAACGCAGAGTAACTCTTTCCAATCGCTGATTCTTTGGGCTCAAGAGGCAACTGAGTAGAGAGCCCTCCCTCGAAAAACTAAGGTATTCCTCTACAAAACATTAATCATCCTGGTACTCCTCTACGGCGCTGAGGCTTGGACTTTATCAAAAGCGGATGAAGAGGCTCTTGGGCGTTTCGAGAGGAAAACTCTGCGTGCAATCTTTGGTTCGGTTTGTGTAAGCGGAGAGTGGAGGAGAAGATTCAACCAAGAACTAAACGGGATGTACAGGGACATCGACGTCTAGGATGGCTGGGCGAATGGACATCACCGCTCCGGCCCGAAGAGTCTTTGACTACAACTCCGAGGTATGGCGCAGCAGAGGACGACCGCATCTAAGGTGGCGCGCACAGGTGGAAAGGGACCTCAACTAACTGGGCGTGCGGCACTGGAAGCAGCTGGCCAAAGATCGCTCCGCCTGTAGAGGCTTGTTGGTTGAGGCCATGGTTCTCCTCGAACTGAAGCGCCATCTAAGTAAGTATGTAAGCATTGTCCAAACTGCAGTTTGAGTTACAGACTCAATAATGCAAATAGGAGCGATACATTAATTTCACTGGGGGAAGACAACTCTGTCGAGTTTCCGACTTGGATGGAGCTGAGACTGAATGGGCAGCTATTCTCCCTACACAATTCCAGGAACCAATAAGCCTACTCCCAGAAAGAGCACTACCAACTGAATCCAATCATGTTTACAGCTCAAATCGATCGCATACCACCAAGCATCATACCTCACTAAATCCTCTAACCTAACAACAATCGATCGGACAACCTTATAAACGACCTTATAAACAAGAACTACCCAGAGTTAGAGTTATAAAGGGTACGGGGGTGGGACAAAGTCGCCTGATCACTGCGGCCACGAGTGGGCCTATTGTGATGTCCCCCACTTACAGTTGGTGATGCAGAGGCTTTCCTTGCTAGTAGGTCCGCCTTTTCGTTGCCTGTATGGCCGCTGTGTCCAGGTATCCAAATGAGATGAACTCTGTTTGTGCTGGCCAGCTGGTGAAGTAGCTGTAGGCAGTCCCATACCAGTTTGGAGGTGATCCCATAGCTCTTTAGGGCTAGAAATGCAGCCTTGCAGTCAGAGAGAATGTAAATGTTTTTGTTAAGTATATTTCTGTTTATACTCCAGCCCCATCGCCTTCGTTCGTTTTGGAGCCATCTGTGTACCACACGTAGGATCCACGATTGAAGGAGGGTCTATCCTGTTCCCAGTTTTGTCGGTTGGGGAATGTGACCTTGTAGTTTTGGCTGAAGTTGTATCTGGGGAGACAGTTGTCTGTGAGAGATACCTTTAGGATTTCATGCCTGTTTATTTCGGCAAGGATATCAGGGTGAAAGAGCCTACGGTTAGAGTCATCCTCCACGATCAGTTTATGGGCGAAGACCATTGCTTCTTTCTTCAGTTGGAGATGAAGAGGTGGTAGGTCTCTGATGACTTCTAGTGCTGCTGTGGGGGTTATTCTCATGGCCCCAGTGCAATTTGCAAGTTGTTGAGCTTGGCTTGCACTGTTACTTGTTTTGTTTTGTGCCACCAGACGGGCGCAGCATATGTATGTGAGAATTGGTCTGGTCATTGCTGTATATAGCCAGTGGGATATTTTGGGGTGTGTGCCCCAGGTTTTACCAGTGAGACTTTTGCTGGTCCATAAAGAGATCCTGGCTTTCTCAATGGTCTTTGTAATGTGAGAGTTCCAAGTGAGCTTTTCGTCTAGAGCTATCACTAGATAGTTGACTTCTTTTGAGAACTCTATCGCTTCACCAAAGAGGGTAGGTTTGGTAAGTTTGTGCCTATTCCTCCTTTTGGTGAAGGCGACTATAGTGCTTTTCCTAGGGTGACCTTTAGTGCAACCTTTAAGCAACAAGGTTTAGTGCTCGTTGGAGGAGTTCCGAGACTGTGTTTTCGGATTTGCCTCTAACCAGGATCACTATGTCGTCAGCATAGCCTTGGACATAGAAACCATTGTTGCTGAGTATGTTAATCAGTTCATTTACCACGATGGACCACAGGAGAGGTGAGAGAACCCCACCTTGAGGACATCCTTTCGCGGCATTTACACATTTTATCATTGCCTAGTGAGGTGTTTATTTTCCTATTGCTAAGCATGTGTTGGATCCAATTGCATTTGGTGCTATCCACCCCTGTGCTGAGGATGCAACGTTTTATTTGGGTGTTGTCGAAAGCACCCTCAATATCGAGAAAGCAACCTATCGCTATTTCTTTGTCGCTCAGGGATTTGTTGATCCGGGCTGTTAGCTCCTGAAAAGCATGCGCGGTAGGCATATTGGTTTTTGTGAAGTGGTGATCTTTTCAGGGCACTGTCCCTGATATGCCTATCCAGAATTTTTTCCATTTCTCTTAGGAAAGAGAGCAGAAAGCTCTTCAACAAAGCCAAATGTACCCGCTTGCAAGAGGATTGGGATCTCTATAAAGAGGCACTTAAATCTTTCAAAGCAGCGACCAGAAGGGCCAAAAGACAATCCTGGAGGAGCTACTGTGACAAAATGAATACGGTCTCCGAAGCCTCAAGAATCAGGAAGATTCTGGCCTCGGCCCCGTGCGAAATGATGGTTCCTGGACGACCTCCAGAACGGAAGCCCTGGAACTTCTCCTAAACGCACACTTTCCGGGCAGTAGTGACTCGGCTGTGTCACCTCCTCAGGTCACCCAGCGACGACATCCCCCCTCGAACGTGTTCCCAACCTGGTCACCAAAAACAATGTCCTATGGGCTATAAAAAGCTTTGAACCCTACAAGTCCCCGGGACCGGATGGTATCATACCAGCTGAGCTTCAGCAGGTGGTAGATATCATCCTCCCCTGGCTTGTAGTCATATACAAGAGTTGCCTCTCCCTATCATACATCCCTAGCAAGTGGAAGGTAACCAAAGTCATTTTCATACCCAAGGCAGGCAAAAGCTCCCATACGTATGCAAATGACTTGAGGCCTATTAGTCTTACTTCTTTTCTATTAAAAACTCTAGAGAAGATTCTAGACGCACACATTCGCTACAGTTGCCTCTCAGGAAGGCTGTCGGATAACCAACATGCCTACAACAAAGGCAAATCGGTGGAAACAGCACTCCACTCACTGGTCAGCAAAATAGAAAGGTGGAAGGTGGAAAACTGGAACGTAAGGAATATACTCTAGTCGCCTTTCTCAACATTGAGGGTGCCTTTAACAATGTTGAACCATGGGCCGTCACCAAAGCGCTGACTGATCTTGGTGTTACGGGATCAATGATAGAACTGGTACGACAACTGCTAACACAAAGAGCTGTCAAAGCCAACTTCGCTGGTGCCGTCTCAACCAGAATGGTTAGCAGAGGTACACCACAGGGTGGAGTACTCTCCCCTCTCCTGTGGAACGTGGTGGTTAACGAGCTACTGCTGCTGCTTGAACAGGAAGGGTACGCTGTGACCGCCTATGCAGATGACATTGCTATTGCCGCCACAGGAAATTTCCCAGCACTCTATGCGACCTTATACAGAGTGCATTACATACAGTAGAAACCTGGACGCAGTACTGTGGACTTGGGGTGAACCCTAAGAAGACCGACTAGTACTGTTTACTAACAAATATAAAATTCCGCCCCTCAACCCACCGTGGTTGGGTGGAACCCAACTAACAATCAAAGAACAGGCTAAATATCTAGGCCTAGTCCTTGACAAGAAGCTGAATTGGAAACCTAACATTCTTGACGGCGTCAAGAAAGCAACTGTTGCCTTCTACAGTTGCAAAAAAGTTGTGGGCAAGAAGTGGGGTCTCCAACCAAGCATTATGCACTGGCTCTACACGGCGGACATAAGGCCCATCCTCCTGTATGGCATCGTAGTCTGGTGGACTGCTCTGGACAAGGCAGTCAATCGAAACCTTCTGAAGTACAAAGATCGGCCAGCTTATACTTAAGCGGAGCGATCAGATCAACCCCCACGGAGGCCCTAAACATTCTGCTACACCTTCCACCACTGAATCTTTTCAGCAAACAAATTGCTGCCTGCGCGGCCCTGTGGTTGAGGAGCATAATAAAATGGCCCACATCACAAAAAGGACACACAACCATTCTAAAACACTTCGAGGTACCCATGGACACAGACTATATCATCCCGCAAAACGTGTTCACTAGGAACTTCGAAGTTGTTTTTCCATCCAGGGAGGAATGGGCTGAAGGAAAAGTCATACCAAAGGACTTGATCTCCCTGTATACCGATGGCTCTAAGATGGAGTCGGGTGTAGGCAGTGGAGTCTTCTCCAAGGAGCTTAACCTCAGCCTATCCTTCAGACTCCCAAATTACTGCAGTGTGTATCAGGCGGAAATAACGGCGATAACAGAGGCACTTGCATGGCTCAGGATCAATGTAATATCCGCCAAGGATATTATCATTTGCACGGATAGCCAATCTGCGATAAAATCCATGGCAGCGGTAACCCACAAATCAAAGACATCTCTCAACTGTCGCCTATCTCTAGACGAGGTGGCTGAGCAGTTCAACATTAAAATACTGTGGGTTCCCGGGCATAGGGATATTCCAGGAAACTGCGCGGCCGACGAACTCGCAAAGTTAGGGTCTAGCACACTCAGCCTACCTACCCTCGGGCACCTAGAAACACCAATAAGTACGGTAAAGCATATGATAAAACTCCAAACCACTAAGGCGACCAACCTCGAATGGAATGAGAGTAATATCGGCTTTATCACCAAACAACTCTGGCCTAAATTAAACCTAGGACGAACCAGGGACCTAATGGCAACCAAAAGGGCAACCTTAAGTACTCTGGTGGGTGTCATTACAGGTCACTGCATCATTGGGAAACACGCCCTCCATTCCATTGGAGGAATACCCTCCAACGACTTTTGTCGCGGCTGCATGGACGAGGAGGAGGAGGAATCAATACATCACCTCCTCTGCTCATGCCCCTCTTTTGCGAATCGCAGTAGGATCCACCTCGGCGCGCCCTTCTATGTTAATTTAAGTGAGCTAGCAGGTCATAAAAAAGCTCAACTCCATCGCTTCATCAGAAGCACCGGTTGGTTCTCTGGTAGCGGATCTGGGTAACGCGATCCATGTGGTATCACAATGGGCCGACTTCGGCCTATGTGTGGCTTATGCCGACCACAATAACCTAACCTAACCTAGGAAGAAAGAGGTAAGGTCTGTAGGACTTAGTCAGGTCTGTGGGTCTACGGCCTACTTTGGGAATGAATTTTACCTTTTCCTCTGTCCAGCTCGTTGGTATGTATCCCCATGCATAGCTGGTTCTAAAGATGTTGATAAGCATGGGGCTAATTAGCGCACTTCCTTTCTGAAGGAGGGCTGGGAAGATGCCATCCTCCCCCGGGGATTTGTACGGGTCAAAAGAATGAATGGCCCATTTTATGCAATACCCAATACCCAATTTCGCGATATCTCGTCGTAGTTCCCAAGCAATCCGTCGAACATTTCTCACTTATGCTTCCGACCCAACGAAAAACCATGTCCATAGCACTCTTTGGCCGCCTTTCAGAGAACAGAAACTCGTCGACCATGTCGGTGCGGAAATCAAATATTTATTTCTGTTTACAGGGAGGCTCACTGCTTGAAGGTTTGTAATTAGAAAACAATAAAACGTCACGAATTCGACCACCGCACCGTGCCGCTCCCCAATTTCTGTGCTTTTTTCCCATGTCTGTCGCCGTCATCCACCCACACGCGAGGAGCCAACCGCAAAATTTAACGAACCTTTACGTCTTGTTAACAACCAGAAACTTTTTAGCAATTAATAATGAATTTATTGATGGTCGCGGCTGAGCGTATCGTAGGTTCGATTCGTCTTTAATTAGAAGCAAACAAAGACGCGAGACAGAGGTTCGAAAGAGTCAAAGCTAAGGCTAAAGGCAATTAATTACGACGTCTGATGAGTAGTGGCCAACGAACGCACTTTGATACTCATGCACGCATAGTCGATATCTCAATTACGGAGGGTTGGGACCTATCCGTAATAAAAAAAAAACAACGCAGCGACGAAAACGCAGTGAATGACATCGGGACGCCGGCCGACATGTGACGAGATTTGAGAATCTCGCTTTTATTGGATTATGACAGCGGCACTCGGTTCAATTAGGCGGGAGAAGGTAACCCTTCTCATGAGTGATATTACTTTATGACATGACGGTGATAGACAGGGTCTAGCTCTGGAGGAAGTGGCACCTTGTTATAATGCGATTTCCATGCATGTTGCCCGCATCGGGGAATGTGTGGACGACGACCGTCGAATTGTTACTTTACGAGGCAATTGCGCGATCGTTTGTCCATCATTTTCTGTTTGTTTGGAATTGGCTAGTTTATGACTTAACCACTCACTGGATCAGTGATCATGAGAAAATTACGATCCGTGGGCCGATCATTTTGTGGCGCTAGACCGAGTGTGTTGTGCGCGGATCGTGTGGTGGGAAATTGGTTTCCCATTCTCTGTTCCCTGATTAGTACAGACGTCTGAGATTGATGACTTAATTGCGGGTGTTTTAAACGAACTCTGACTCTAATGATCACGCTGGGAACGACTCACGGATAGACAAGACACAAACCAAGGGAAATGGGACACAGCAATCTAATAAGAATGTGAATACGTTCCACAATCCACTGTTCTACTCACCATGTCATCCTTGTGCTTCTGCACTGGTTTTCCGCTAGCTCCATAGAGTGGACAAGCCTGTCGTATGGGCACCATTTCCATCCCAGTTTGCTTGCTTAAAATAGTCATTGGATTTCCCCAAATCCCAGTCACAACCATTGCGCCCAAATCGGCAATGTAGTTATTCTTCCTGAACGTCGCTATACGTCCACCGACACGATCACGTGCCTCCAGCACGATAACATCCATCCCGAACTGTTGCAACTGCTGCGCAGCAGCCAGACCCGAAATCCCGGCACCGATTACAATCACTTTCGCGACTTTCTTGCTCGGTATCGGCTGGAGGCGTTTGAAAATCCCGAAATTAATGAAACCATGCCGCTCGAGGAACGCATGAATGCGACGCACTAGATTCGGATCACTATCGAACGGTTGTTCCATGTCTTTGATCGCGTTTTCAACGATCAACTGCTGCTTGGGATTGTCGATCCACATCTGAAGGAGTCGATTGCGAATGTTGAGAAACACTCGCTGCGCGACGAGGCCCGTTTTGGTGATGTCAGTGAAACAGGCGGCCTCCGCCGATGTCATTTTATCGAATGGAATGCGAGATTGAAAGGCGGCACCCTGAAGACCGGTCAAGATTTCCTTGTAAGCTTCCGTAGCGGCGTTAGTTGCCTCACGGATATCAGTGACTTCTTTCGGATGAGGACTTCGCGCGTAATCTGTCTTTTTCGGCTTGTTAATGCCCTCCGAACGGCGTTCGGGCGGTGGTTTGTTATCACCGCCCTCTGAGACGGTCTTGTTTACATAATACTCGACCTAGAAGGAATTCGGAAACGTCTTACACCTTACACCTTGATGTGCCACAATCTTACCTTTGGCTTCCTTCTGCGACTTGTTCGCCGTTCATCCGCATTCGACACATCATTGGAGTCCTCGTCATCCTTCATTTTCAAACCGCGCCGTTTCTGACCATCGTCCGCTCCACCATCCGAATCGTCGCTTATCAAAGTCACATACTCGATATCGGCTGTGCCGGCATTTGTCGTCGGTGGTTTGTTTTCCATTACAACGAGCGCGAATACTTCAGAACGATTACGCGAAAAGCACTGCTGTTAACACGGCGAATGTGTTGGTTTATTAAAAACACGAAAATTCACTTGCGAAATTGCAGAAAAAACACTCTACCGGCCGCCTACTGAGCGAAAGTAACACAATTTTGGGATTATTTGTTTATAAACTGCGGGAAGTGACAGCTGTGGGATATGTCAAAGTCAATCACTTACGCGCCTAGTTGTGACGTTTCGTAACAAGGTTCTGGGGCAGTGAGTGGTTTGTATCTAGGGTGTGACTGCCACGCGATGTTTTTTTCTATGAAATGTGACACATCTACAGTTGAGTCTAAGAGTACGTTGCGTTTGAAAAAAAAAAAAATAAAATACTACTGAGACTGTAACTGACTGCCCGTTCGTTCTTCGTTTAAGCCTTTTATTTCCAATTTTCTAACCGTGAGCTAGTAACATGGGGCTTCATGGACTTAATTACTCTTCTGCGAGATGGCACAGTGGGTTTAATGGGGTCGGTAGAGCAGATTCCACATTAAGCGCACGCGAAGTGTAAGTAGACCTGCGATGCATCCACAACTTGGGAAAGATAAGCGAACTGTAGGCCACTAAGCTGAGAAAGTACTAGCTGTGCATAGAGAGGATATGGCTGCACTAAATGTATCAAACTGACGGCGCCGTGGCGCAGTGGTTAGTGTATTGGGCCTTGAGGCACGATGAACGAATTCGGCTGCCGATAACACCAACGCCATCGAAAGTTTATCTCGCAACATCCAAAGCATCCTTGAACGAGTCATCGCCAAACACATCCTATACAACCTCACTTCCTATAATGGACACAGGCTGATTGATCTTGCTACGGGGCTAAGTGTCCTTCTAGCTAGTACGCGCTTCCCACATCTCGATATACACAAAGGCACCTGGCGGTCACTAGATCAATCAATCACTAACCAGATTGATCACTTCGCGATCGACCTCCGACATTCCTTCACTTTTCTTGATGTTCGGACTTTCCGAGGAGCTAACATCGACTCCGACCACTCTCTTGTAGTAGCCAAGATGCGCCGACAGATATCACGAACGCGGCGGAGTAGAGTAAGAATACAAAGTAATGACGTCGGAAGGCTACGATCGCCTAAAACCCCTCTTACTTTTGCCGATTGAGTCTCCCTTAAGGTGTCTTATACGCCTCAACCCTCCACGCAGTTAATAGACCAACGAGTGCAGGATTCACACAGCGAAGCAGGGGGAATATAAAACCCCGCTGCGTCGAAGAACAAGAGCAGCTCGTGAGCTCTACGAGTTAAAATGAAGGGAAGAGCAGAAGCTTCTCAGGAGAAAGAAGAAAAAGCACCAGAAGCGCACGATTGAAGACTTGGAGGGTGTTACTGCAGTAATGACGTCGGAAGGCTTTATCAACAGATACGGCGAACATGCCGTTATAAAGCCAGAGCGGAAGCCTGTAGGGATAAGAACACGGAGAATATGGAAAAACAACGTCTGCAGGCTGTAAACGGCGATGTTAGTCAATATACCGCAGAGAATTCCGTCCCCCTGACATCGACGAAATTAAGATCGCCTTATCGAAACTCAACTCGAATAAGGCTGCTGGCGCCGACAGACTGTCTTCCTGAGCTCTTCAAAGCAGTTGGAAATGACCTGGTTGGGAGCATGCACCAGCTCATCTGAAGGATATGGTCCGAGGAAAGCATGTCGAGGAATGGAGTCTCAGCATCGTATGACCGATCCACAAGAAAGGCCTCTGACTGCACCAACTACAGAGGAATAAGGCTTCTTAATATCGCCTACAAAATCTCCTCTGCCGTTTTGTGTGAACGTCTGAAGCCTTTTATAAATTAGCTGATAGGTCCTTATCAGTGTCGCTTCAGGCCAGCGAAGTCCATCATCGACCAAATCTTCACACTACGGCAGATCCTGGAAAATGCCAATGAATTTCAGGTCGACACTCACTACCTGCTTGTCGACTTCAAAACAGCGTAATTGGAGACGAGCTATACACCGTCATGTCTGTTTTCGATATCCCTGCTCATCTCGTCGGACTATGCAGGATGACTTTGGAGAATGCTCGCTGCTCCATCTGAGGCGGTGCACACTTGACCGATAGTTTTGATGTCAAAAAAGGATTTAAGCAGGGCGATGCGCTGTCGTGTGATTTCTTTAACCTCGTATTAGAAATCTTCTTCTTCTACAGTTCGGGGTGAACCTGGGCCTCAACCATCATGTCCCTCCAACTAGCAAGATCTTTTGCTAGCCTTTTCCATTGGCGCACACCCAGTTGGCTGAGGTCCCCTTCCACCTGTGTACGTCATCTTAAGTGCGCCCGTCCTCTGCTTCTTCGTCCCTCGGGGTTGGATTCAAACGCTCTCCGGGCTGGAGCTGCTTGTCCGTTCGCGTTGAATCCGTAGACGCCTGACTACACTCATGTCGCTGAACCGCCCTTTCTTGTGGATCGGCCATATGATGCTGAGACTCCACTCCTCGGACATGCTTTTCTCTGACCATATTTTTCAGATGAGGTGGTACATGCTCCTAACCAGGTCATCCCCAGCTACCTTGAACAGCTTAGCAGACAATCCGTCCGCGCCAGCAGCTTTATTTGAGTTGAGTTTCGATATGGCAATCACAACTTCATCGAGGTCAGGGGGACGGAACTCTCTGCGATCTTCGTCGTTAAGAAATGGATCATTGCCTGACAGCGGCATATTGACTAACATCGCCGTTTATAGCCTGCAGAAATGGTTTTTTTCCATATTCTCAGCATTGGCTGCGATTCTACTACTAGGGGTCCGTCCTCATCCCTGCAGGCTACCGTTCTGGCTTTTTAGCCTTGGTATGTTCGCTTTATCTATTGATAAAACTTTCGAACGTCACGCCTGCAGTAACACCACTCCAAATCCTCAATCGCACGCTTCTCGTGCTCTGTCTTCTTTCTTCTGAGAAGCTTGTGCTCCTCCCTTCTTTTTAACTCGTAGAGCTCACGAGCTGCTTTTCTTCTTTTATGCAGCGAGGCTTTATATGCATCCTGCTTTGCTGTGTGAATCGTTCTGCACTCGTCATCGAACCAGGTGTTTCTTCGTGGTGGAGCCTTGAAACCCAAAACTTCGGACGCAGAGCTTTTCAGGGCTTGTTTGCGAAGGCTCCACTGCTGTTCTATTGACAGCGTGGAAGATTGAGGTGTATTGGAGAGCTTAAGGGAGACGCGATCGGTAAAAGCACGAGCGGTTTCTGGCGATAGTAGCTTTCCGTCGTCAAAACTTTGTATTCCTACTCTACTCCGTTGCGTTCGTGATATCCGTAAGCGCATCTTGGCTATTACAAGATAGTGGTCCGCTTTATAGCGGTCAAGGGCGTTAGCAAATGTTTTGGCTGCACGTGGCCTGTTAGGGACCTAACATTCCTTTTTTCGTTATTTGCAAAGATCGTCAACATTTATCCGGTCCGTTACATCCGAGGCTTGTGGTTGTTTCGGAGTTTGTGACTTTTTTTTAAGGTTACGGCTTACTAGGCCGTAGCCCAACCGACTAGTCTCGTTTTTTGTCACAAGAGGCTCGCCATTCGCCTTTCCCTGCCTGCAATTTCCATAGGAAAACTCCAGATGGCAACACGAGGAGGTGGGGATGGGACTTACTAACAGTGCCGCAAGATGTTCGACTGCTGTGGCTCTTCTCGCTTTTTAGTAGGCCAGCATCCGTCGGATAGATGCTACCTCTACGAGGCCTCTGTTAGTCCTTTGCCATCCAATTTGTCCGTACAGGAATTGTTATTTCTTGGCAATGGACAGACCTTGAACTACAGACCTTCGGCTCGATAGTCGATAATATTTACCACTGCACCACGGCCACGTGTAGAGCTTGTAGAGTAAATCGTCGATGACTATCGACGAGAAAAGGGGTGAAAGGAGACCACCTTGTGGACAGCCGTTAGCTGCCGGTACTGTCACCGATACCTCACTAGATGTAGCTGATATAATACGGCCTTCTAGCATCGCCCTAATCCATCGGATTTTTTATACAGATCTATTTTGCCTTCTAACCGATTAGCCTAAGAGCTTCTCCACTTCCCCAATGCTTCTCGTAGGAGCCGAGATGATCCCCTCAGGAGTCATAACTTTACTGAGAAGGATGCGCATCCTGAGATGGCAGAGAGCAGCACACTAACACAGTATGTGCTCTGCCGTCTCTTCGTCCTCAAGACAGACTCGGCACTCAGTTTCAGACGAGAGGTTCATTTTGTTGAGATGATATCTCAGACCGCAGTGTCCCGTCAGATAGCTGACAAGTCTTCTGATATCTACTTTATTAAGTTTGGGTATTTTAATAGAGTGTTTGTTCAGGGGCCGTATAAATCGTTTCGATTGGTGAAGTCCCTGAACGCTGTTCCAAAGGATAGCGATATTTCCAACTTGTCTAAGAAGAAGTTGATCTTAGACTTGGGAGTGCCGCAAAAAGGTTCAGGACCTATTTGTTTTTCGCTGGAACCTTTCTTGGCGACTGGAGCGGCGATTTCATTGCCCTTAATACCTTAATGACCCTAGTACCCACCAGAGTTTGACCGTGTTTCTTTTGACGAGGTCTTGTAGGGCATCACGGCATTCCTTGACGGTTCTTGAGTTCGTGCTGTACGAACTCAGCGCTTTAAGCGCTGCTTGTCCATCAGAGTGTATGTTGATGGTTACAGCTCTTATGCCAGTCTCTAGGTTTAGATTGACATATGTTAGGATGGCATGTATTTCTGCTTGGAAGATGCTAGGATTCATTTCCAGGGCCTTCGAGATCTTACTGTTACATACGTATTTAGTTAGCAACGCATCACTGACATTGGCATCTCTGTTACTTATGAATATATAATATAAACATTGAATTGTACATAATATGACTTATACATATGAACTACATAGTATGCTTAGTATATTGTTTTAGTCTTTAGTCTCTCGTCAACTATTAAAGGCAACGGATGCAAACGAAACTTTGTGTTTTATTACCCTAACAAAGGTTATGGGCCCAGGCTACGTAAATTAGTACAGAGTGATAATTAAGTGTGTATCTAGTATCAATATGAGTTCATTATACCAAATTGATAAACTCGATAGTGATAATTATGATGGATGGAGAGTCCAAATGAAGAGTGTACTTATACATAGTGGGTTGTGGTCCTATACAAGTGGGGCTGAGGTCTTGGAAGAGGTTGCGACTGTGAACGAGCAAACCTCGTGGAGGTCCAAGGACGAAAGGGCGTTGGCAACGATTTTGTTGTGCGTAAAATCATCGCAGTTAAACTATATTAAAAACTGCAAAACGTCTAGTGAGGCATGGAAAAAACTTGAGGATTTGTACAGGCCCAGCGGACCGGCTCGAAAAGTAAGCCTGTTTAAACAGTTACTTGCGGTTAAAATGGACGAAAATCAGGCGATGTCCGACCACTTACAATCTTTCTTGGACGTATGTGAAAAACTAAGAGAGATAGAAGTGGATATTAAAGAGGAGCTACTTACAATAATCATGCTATCTAGCTTACCTAAAGCTTATGAAAATTTTGTGATAGCAATAGAATCGAGAGACTCACTACCACCATTATCAATATTAAAAACCAAGTTGCTGGAGGAGGGACAAAGGAGAGCGAATGAGAAAAAGGAAGCGGACGGTGAAATAGCATTCATGGCAAAATCTAAAACGAAACAGAACAAGAACTATCGGTCTACATATGATCATAATCAACGTACTGGTACTAATGGATTAAAGGGTAGATGCTTCAAGTGCAATCGAAAAGGACACTATGCCGCTCAGTGTCGCGAAAGAGAAAAATATAATACACCTAAAGTTACAAGTTCATTTGCAATGTTAAATGCAACTGATTCGGGTATATTGAGCAAAAGTGTATGGATTTTTGACAGCGGCTCTACTTCCCATATGTGTTGTGAAAAGAGTTATTTTGTGAACTTGCAAGAACATAGTGAAACAATTGAACTAGCGGCTAACAATTTTATTAAGTCATCTGGAAAGGGAGATATATTAATTGAAACCCCATATTCAAAGGTTACACTTCGCGAAGTTCTATTTGTCCCCGAGTTAAAAACTAATTTTATTTCTATTAGTAAAGCGGTTGAAAACAATCTCACGGTCGAATTTTTCAAACAAAGTGTTTTAGTGCGAAATTCTTCTGGTAAAATCGTGTTATCAGGAGAAAGAGAAAACGATTTGTATGTACTCAGATATGCATCAATGTTTAAGACGTTGTTATCATTGTAACAGGTGGTGTCGTTATTGCGGGTGTGGAGCGTTCTTTTTCCACTGGATCGTCTTTCTCCATCGGCCAGTGAGCGGTTGTTGACCTTTATTAGGATCTCAGCCTCGCTTATGCTGTCCTAAGACCGCTGTAAACGATGTGCTGGCAGCTCAATAAAGTACGCGATGCAAAATTAGAAGTACTCGGCAATGTTTTTAAATTTTTGTAAAAGCTAAGTTTATTCAAAGGTATTCAAAAGTACAAAAGGAAAATAAAAAAATAATCCAAAATGAATTAAGAAAATAAAATAAAAATAATCGAAATTCAAAATGAAAAAAGAAAATAGCAAAAAATGAATAATAATAATAAAAAAAAGCACAAATTGGCGAGAAATTCTTATCTGGGTTGAGCATGCAGTCTGTTGACCACTGTACTCAAACCAAACAGTGTAGGAGAACTTGTGTGTGATGCTTTTCACTTAATGGTTGGTGCAACCAGTGCAGTGCGAAGTACCAAACACGAGTGAGTTCACACTGATCGCGTGTCCCCTTATATACTGTGTGGGCGTGCGGTACTTTTCGCCAAGTTGTTTACAATTTATTTTCTTTCTTTTTTTTATATTTTTTTTGTTGGGAAGAATTTAAATTAATCTTGTGGGAAATATTTTTTTCTTTTTAATTTCTTTTTTTATTTTATTTTTTGACATTTCTTTTTTACATTTTTTTTTTATTATTGTTGGGTTGTTACATCATCAAAAACGGGAGTGAGTGCAAATTTTTTACATTGGCATGAAAAATTCGGTCACCTTAATGCAAGAGCATTGATTTCTTTGTATAAAAAACAAATGGTACGTGGACTTGATTTAAAAACAATTCCGGAACATATCAATTGCACAATCTGTTTAAAGGGAAAAATGTGCAGACAACCTTTTCCAAAATTGTCCGTGTTTAGAAGTGAGAATTTGTTAGAGCTAATACACAGTGACGTGTGTGGACCCATGCGAGTTCCTTCTCTTGGCGGTGCTTTGTACTTTGTGACATTTATAGACGATAAATCGCGAAAGATTCATGTTGACTTTATAAAATCTAAAAATGAAGTTTTTGATGCGTTCAAATGGTTTAAAGCTATTACTGAACTTGAAACAGGAATGAAATTAAAGATTCTTAGAAGTGATAATGGTCGCGAATATGTCAATGAAGCTTTTGCGAAGTTTTTAAATGAAAAAGGTGTGTAGCGACAGTTTTCCGTCGAGTATACACCACAACAGAATGGTGTGGCCGAGCGTGCAAATCGAACTCTGGTGGAAATGGCGCGGTGTATGCTCCTAGACTCCGGGCTTCCAGAGATGATGTGGGCAGAAGCGATGAGTACTGCTGTCTATTTACGAAATAGGTCGCCGACAACAGCTTTAGATTCAATGACCCCATACGAAAACTGGTGTGGAAGAAAGCCTAATGTAAGACATTTACAACGATTTGGATGCCACGGGGTTATGCTCGATAAACGACCTGGAAAGTCTAAATTCCGAGCCAAAGGAATTGATTGCATAATGGTAGGCTACTCAGCCGAATCAAAGGCGTACCGAGTATATGTACCCCAGCAACGAAAGGTTTATAAGAGCCGTGATGTGAAGTTCTTGAATACGGAAGGTAATATTGATTCAAACACAAATAATACTAATGAGTATCTCATCTTAGATTCGGCAACATCAGCGATTGAAGAAAGCGAGAACATCGACAATTACCTTTCACACTCGGATGCAAATTCAACAATTGAAGAAGTTGAAGTAGACAACAAGCCTGAAATATATGATCTGTCTACGGCAAATTCAGATGACGTTACTAGAGAAATCGAAGGGAAGAGCTGTTTCAATGAAAAAATCAATGTCCAAAGTGAAAAACAAATTTTAACCAGAAGTAAAGCCAAAGCGCTGCAGAGTAATTTGTACTTAATGGGTCAGGTTGAAGCAATACCATCAACGGTGAAAGAAGCTATGCTCGCCTACGATGCTGAAAAATGGAAAAAAGCTATGGATGATGAATATAACGCCTTGGTTTCAAATGAAACGTGGGAGCTGGTCGAGTTGCCCTTAAATCGAAAACCTATCAACACTAAGTGGGTGTTTAGTCTCAAGAGAGACAAGGATGGAACTATTGAAAGGTACAAAGCTCGCTTAGTAGCTAAAGGGTGTAGTCAGATGCCTGATGTGGATTTTCACGAAACATTCTCATCCGTGGTGCGTTACTCGACCATCCGTTTGATATTAGCATTATCTGTGGAATACAAATGGCATCTCCACCAAATGGATGTCACAAGTGCATATTTAAACAGCACATTGGAGGAAGAAATTTATATTAATCAGCCGGATGGATATGTACATCCAAAGTATCCTCGTAGAGTTTGCAGATTAAAAAAGGCTTTATATGGTTTGAAACAATCTGGGCGCGAGTGGAATAAGAAACTGGATGAGACCCTAAAAAGGCTGGGATATAACCGGAATGAAATCGACTCTTGTGTTTATACGAAAAACGAAAGAGGTTATATTAATATCATCGCAGTTTACGTCGACGATATTCTGTTCGCATGTTCAGACGAGGCCCAATTAGAAAAAATCAAAAGTGAAGTTAAACAAGAGTTCGTGGTTGTAGACAAGGGGCAGGTGGGCATTTTCTTGGGAATGGAAGTCAACCAGAATAGGCAACGAGATTACGTTAGTATCGCCCAGACACAGGCGATATCTTCTCTACTTGAGGGTTATCAGATGGGAAATTGCAAGGGGCGGTCGACTCCACTAGAACCTGGTCAGAAATTCAAGAAGTGTAGCAGCTGTGTGAACTGTAAACTGATAGATGAAAAGGAATACCAGAAGATAATAGGATCCCTAATGTACATTGGCCAAGCAACAAGACCTGACATTCTTCACTCAGTGAACAAGTTGTCACAATTTAATAAGAACCCACATGAAGAGCATATGATGGCAGCAAAACATATACTTAGGTACTTAAAAAATACTATAAATTATAAATTGTCTTATTGTAGAGTGGGGCAATCGTTGTGCGGTTACTCGGACGCAGACTGGGCGACAAATCATGACCGGCGTTCATATACTGGTTGTCTTTAAACTTAACGGTGGTGCAATATCCTGGGCAACAAAAAAGCAGCCAACTGTTGCACTTTCAAGTACAGAAGCGGAGTATATGGCGTTGACAACAGTTTCCAAAGAAGCAGTGTATTTACGGAATCTGATCGCAGGCATGGGTTTTAAGGATAGTATTGGCAACTCCACCATTATCTATTGTGACAACCAGAGCGCACAGCATTTAGTGAAAAACCCAACTTACCATGAACGAAGCAAACATATTGATATTCGTTATCATTATATAAGGGAGGT
Source organism: Eumerus sabulonum (assembly GCA_951905685.1). Taxonomy (NCBI): domain Eukaryota; kingdom Metazoa; phylum Arthropoda; class Insecta; order Diptera; family Syrphidae; genus Eumerus; species Eumerus sabulonum. The sequence goes on from OX645061.1 coordinate 111,051,147, forward strand.
GTACCAGAAATCGTTGATTGCATTAAAATATCTACCAACCGAAGATATGATTGCTGATATATTTACGAAGAATTTATTGAAATCAAAACATGTTAAGTTTACTAAATTATTAGGTCTAGAGATTTGAAATGTAAACAGTTTATGCGTTGAGGGGGAATTTGTTACATACGTATTTAGTTAGCAACGCATCACTGACATTGGCATCTCTGTTACTTATGAATATATAATATAAACATTGAATTGTACATAATATGACTTATACATATGAACTACATAGTATGCTTAGTATATTGTTTTAGTCTTTAGTCTCTCGTCAACTATTAAAGGCAACGGATGCAAACGAAACTTTGTGTTTTATTACCCTAACACTTACGATTTGGTCCAAAAATGCCAAATGAAGCCATCAATGTACCATCTAAGGATATTAGACATTAAGCAAGGGATCACTGGTCTCCCAAGCTGAGCGGTTTGGAATCGATATCTCAAATCTCTTGTCAAAAGTGAAGGTATGTGGCAATGCGTCCCAGACCATGGTAATCATATCCAGCTCGGAAAGATGTTGCAAGATGGACATGTAACCCATGGGTCTACATGGCAACCTTGTTCCAGAGTGAAAAATTCTGATTGCACTGCGTAGTGCCACCTTTTTGATAAAAAGGTACAGTGGGGTGAGTCCAATCAGTTTCTCTTGGGCTGCCGTGGGGCAGGTTGGCATAGCACCTGTAATGCCCAGACACGTTAGTCTCTGAAGGTGTTGAAACTTAACGATAATCCAGTGGATAGTGGGATGGTCTACGCCTTTGTGGGATAGTGCAGTTGTAGATAGTACAAACAAAAGCCCCCTCAATATCGAGGAAGGCCCACATTTACTTGCGTGTGAAGCTATTTTCAGCACGCGCTACTACGTGATGTAGCGCATTCTCAATAGATCGTTCTGGTATTTAACGGATGATGGAGCTCTATCAGTTTTTCTAATGTTTTTAGCAGGAAAGATGTTAGGAGTTGTTTCAGTTTTACGATGGAATGACTATGGAACTCACTTAGTAAAATACGTACATAACGATGTAGTGGAAATTATTTTCGGCCTCTAGTGTAGCTGTAAGTGTCTATATTCGAATTTCGAAACCGCTCGCGGTTGTTGTCACTACTATTTTCAATAGTTTCGAACACACACGCGTATTTTCCTCCTTACTCACTTTTATCTCAATAACCGGATATGACGTTCCACCAACCGTTATCAAACCAAAACGAAAATCCAACTCTTACCTCAGAGCCACTCAAAACTCCACTCGCCAGCTAATATTGCCTTCATTAGTACGTGATAAGCACGATAGTTGGCGATTGTCCACTCTCTTTCCGTCCGGATCTATTGGTAAAACGAACTCTTCACGTCTCCCTACTATCACTAAATAGAGCTAATTGCTAGCACGACGACTCAGTGATTTCCGAGTGGTCGTCGTTGTCGCATGTACCCGATCCATCCACGCGCCATCAAAGATACTCGCCTCTATAGCCACAAGATCAACAGCAAAAATAAATCACTGCACGCTCCCCGTGTGCTGGGGGCACTTGTTTTTCACGGTGAGGTGACCCCCACCGATCGTGTGGATTCTCTTGGGATCATCTAGTTCGCTCATCAAGAGAGCGACGCGCCAGTTGATGTTGGTGATTTTGCAGCGTCTGACGTACTTGATCACTCAGCTCTTTCGCTTCCATTCGACGCGATCCGCAGTTTATTCTCGTACGTCTCACTGAAATGCAATGCACTCGTTGAGTAGCTATAACCTGCAGTAGAAAAAAATAGATTTTGAATCGGAAAAGTGATCGTGCGGCTCATACTTAAACGGAGGGCAATAGTAAAGAAGCAAAACAACGATACCGTGAAGCCATACGAAGCGATCGATAAACGAAATCAAACAAAAGTGCGGATATCGACTTCAAGTTGTGTTGTGTTATCAGTTGTGAGGGGAGTCTGTGACAGTCAGTTGGTTGAAGCGGAAAACGACGGTGATTATCTGAAGAAGGTGAGAGAATGGCGTATAGCCGAATTTGGTGATAAAATTTGTTTCATTGTCTCTGCCTCCGTGTACCACCGTGCCATGCCATGCAATTAGCCATCACTCCGTTCCTTTGTGTTTCAAATTTTGCTTTTTTCGGTCTTTGTGTTAACGATCGTACATAGTCTCCATCGTATGCATATACCACATAGTATGTATGTATGTATGTATGTACTTTGGTTCTTTTGTTTTTTATCTTCTGTGGCTACGATCATTCAGATCGTGCATACGTCGGAAACGGCCGAAGACGTCGAGTGAGTGAGCGAGTGAGTAACCGAAGCGCATAGTGATCGCTTTGTATTTTGAATGTGTATGAGTGCAACGGGCTTGTAAAGAAAGAGTAAAAATAAGCGAGAGAAAGAGAGGGAAGAATGAAAACAAAAAATTTTGAAAACCTGATTCGATAGGGGAAAAGGGAGCACGATCGGTTGTAAATAAAAATAGAAACGCCGGCGTTGGTGGGCAAACTGGGCTCGACGCGGTGTTGTGGAATTTCCATACTTTCGTCCAATCCCGGTTGCCTTTCCTACCCGTCGCGTCGTGATCACCGCGCGATCAATTGAGCCGTGAGGTGGGGCAGTGACCAGAGCGGCAGCGGACAGTGATAGTGATCTGCATATGCGAAACGCGACAGCATAGTAAGACCTGACCTTACTTAAACTTGCGACGGTTTTTATGTTTATGTTGATGACTGTGTTGGCCAACTGAGTCGGAGTGGTTAGGTAAGGTTTCAATAAGGTGATCGTACACACCTGGTTGGTAGTGGCAAGTTATGTGAGTTTGTTATGCGTGCGTGTTCATATGTATGAACGTATGTACATACATACATACGTGCCTGCATCAATCTTCGTGCTTTGGCTTAGGTAAAATCCACGAAATCGGTGGTAGTCGCTTTAAAATAATGATGACCGATGGGTTTTTAAATATCGAACTAAAGGGGAAAATGAATTTTTGAAAAAAATCGATGCCAAGTTAGAGACAAATATTGTTTGTGCGACGCTTATCAGGAGGCTATTGAGCGTCTCTTTTCGTCCGATCAAGCCTTTCGCGCACTAGAGCTCGTGTTTAGAACGTTTCCGCATGATGACTGTCATTTAACTTAGACCGCGGACCTTTCGGGGGCCTCTTTAACTCAATCCTTCACTCTGGTCCTCGACTTTTGGTCCGATCAAGCCTTTCACGCACTTGAGATCGTGTTTAGAACGTTTCCGCATGATGACTATCATTGAACTTAGACCGCGAACCTTTCGGGGGCCTCTTTAACACAATCCTTTACTCTGGTCCTCGACTTTTGGTGCGATCAACCCTTTAGCGCACTTGAGATCGTGTTTAGAACGTTTCCGCATGATGACTGTCATTTAACTTAGACCGCGGACCTTTCGGAGGCCTCTATAACTCAATCCTTCACTCTGCTCCTCGACTTTTGGTCCGATCAAGCCTTTCGCGCACTTGAGATCGTGTTTAGAACGTTTCCGCATGATGACTGTCATTGAACCTAGACCGCGGACCTTTCGGAGGCCTCTATAACTCAATCCTTCACTCTGCTCCTCGACTTTTGGTCCGATCAAGCCTTTCGCGCACTTGAGATCGTGTTTAGAACGTTTCCGCATGATGACTGTCATTGAACTTAGACCGCGGACCTTTCGAGGGCCTCTATAACTCAATCCTTCACTCTGGTCCTCGACTTTTGGTCCGATCAAGCCTTTCGTGCACTTGAGATCGTGTTTAGAACGTTTCCGCATGATGACTGTCATTGAACTTAGACCGCGGACCTTTCGAGGGCCTCTATAACTCAATCCTTCACTCTGGTCCTCGACTTTTGGTCCGATCAAGCCTTTCGTGCACTTGAGATCATGTTTAGGACGTTTCCGCATGATGACTGTCATTTAACTTAGACCGCGGACCTTTCGAGGGCCTCTATAACTCAATCCTTCACTCTGCTCCTCGACTTTTGGTCCAATCAAGCCTTTCGCGCACTTGAGATCGTGTTAAGAACGTTTCCGCATGATGACTGACCAATGACAATTCAATAACTTAGACCGCGGACCTTTCGAGGGCCTTTATAACTCAGTCCTTCACTCTGGTCCTCGACTTTTGGTCCGATCAAGCCTTTCGCGCACTTGAGATCGTGTTTAGAACGTTTCCGCATGATGACTGACCAATGACAATTCAATAACTTAGACCGCGGACCTTTCGAGGGCCTCTATAACTCAATCCTTCACTCTGCTCCTCGACTTTTGGTCCAATCAAGCCTTTCGCGCACTTGAGATCGTGTTTAGAACGTTTCCGCATGATGACTGTCATTGAACTTAGACCGCGGACCTTTCGGAAGCCTCTATAACTCAATCCTTCACTCTGCTCCTCGACTTTTGGTCCAATCAAGCCTTTCGCGCACTTGAGATCGTGTTAAGAACGTTTCCGCATGATGACTGACCAATGACAATTCAATAACTTAGACCGCGGACCTTTCGAGGGCCTTTATAACTCAGTCCTTCACTCTGGTCCTCGACTTTTGGTCCGATCAAGCCTTTCGTGCACTTGAGATCGTGTTTAGAACGTTTCCGCATGATGACTGTCATTGAACTTAAACCGCGGACCTTTCGAGGGCCTTTATAACTCAATCCTTCACTCTGGTCCTCGACTTTTAGTCCGATCAAGCCTTTCACGCATTTGAGATAGTGTTAAGAACGTTTCCGCATGATGACTGTCATTGAACTTAGACCGCGGACCTTTCGAGGGCCTTTATAACTCAATCCTTCACTCTGGTCCTCGACTTTTGGTCCGATCAAGCCTTTCGCGTACTTGAGATCGTGTTTAGAACGTTTCCGCATGATGACTGTCATTGAACTTAGACCGCGGACCTTTCGAGGGCCTCTACAACTCAGTCCTTCACTCTGGTCCTCGACTTTTGGTCCGATCAAGCCTTTCGCGCACTAGAGATCGTGTTTAGAACGTTTCCGCATGATGACTGTCACTTAACTTAGACCGCGGACCTTTCGGAGGCCTCTATAACTCAATCCTTCACTCTGCTCCTCGACTTTTGGTCCAATCAAGCCTTTCGCGCACTTGAGATCGTGTTAAGAACGTTTCCGCATGATGACTGACCAATGACAATTCAATAACTTAGACCGCGGACCTTTCGAGGACCTTTATAACTCAGTCCTTCACTCTGGTCCTCGACTTTTGGTCCGATAAAGCCTTTCGCGCACTTGAGATCGTGTTTAGAACGTTTCCGCATGATGACTGTCATTGAACTTAGACCGCGGACCTTTCGGAGGCCTCTATAACTCAATCCTTCACGCTGGTCCTCGACTGTCAAATGATAGGTAACGAATGTAGGACCTTCTTCTTTTTCTTCGGCGCTACAGTTCACGGCGAACCTGGGCCTCATTTAAAAAACGTCCCCAACGGGCACAGTGTTTCGCCAGCAGTCTCCATTGCCGCACGCCTAGTTTGTTGAGGTCTTTTTCAATTTGCGTGCGCCACCTTAAATTTGGCCGTCTTGGACCGCATCGTCCCTCAGGGTTGGATTGAAAGACCTTCTGGGTCGCAGCTGTGATTTCCATGCGCTCTGCATGACCTAGCCATTTTGGCGTTGGATCCGCGGACGCCGTGCTACTCCTCATTATGCAGGCCGAGCCGCAAATAGTACGCAGGATTTTTCTCTCAAAATGACCAAGGGCCTCCTCACCCGCTTTCGATTAGATCCATGCCTCTGCGCAGGACCATAATGATAAGGATCTTGTATATGGTCACCTTGGTTTTCCAAAAGAGGGCTCTGCTTTTTAATTGCTTCCCGAGCCCAAGGAAACAACGGTTGGCAAGAGTTATTCTGCGTTTGATTTCAGCACTAATGTCCTTGTTGTGTGTCACTACGGAGCCTAGGTAGAAAAAGTCCTTAATTACCCTGACATACCGCCCTAGCCAAGACGCCTATGGTTCGAGTCTTTTTTCGACGACAGCTAATACAGTCCAGTCCAATTTTAGCCGCTTGCACCTCAATGCTTAGAAAGGCCTCAATGACATCTCGCTGTCAACGGTATTGAAAAAGCCACACGATAGCGTGTCGCCCTGTCTAAAACCTTTTTTGACATTAAAGGTCTCGGTTAAGTCGCTTCCGACCCTAATGGAGCAGTAAGAATTCTCCAATGTCATTCTGCACAATTTGACGAGTTTGGCAGGGATGCCAAAACTAGACATGGCGCTGTAGAGCTCGTCTCTATGTACGCTGTCTTATGCGGCCTTAAAGTCGACAACAGATGGTGGGTGTCGATCTGGAACTTTTTGTTTTTTTTCAGGATCTGTCGCAGTGAGAATGCTTGATCGATAGGGGGCTTCCCGGCCCTGAAACCATACTGGTTTGGACCAATCAGTTTATTAACGAACGGTTTCAGGCGTTCATACAGTGCAGCAAGGAAGATCTTATAAGCGATGTTCAGGAGACTTATACCTTTGTAATTGGCGCAGATAAAGGGGTCTCCTTTCTTGGGGGTCGGGCAAACGATGCTGAGACTCCATTCCTCAGGCATGCTTTCCTCTGACCATATCTTACAGATGAGCAGGTGCATAGTCTCAACCAGGTCATCTCCAGCTGCCTTAAAGATCTCGGCAGGTAGTCCGTCTACTCCAGCAGCTTTGTTGGACTTCAGGTTAGAAAAGGCATTCCTAACTTCGTCCAGGTCAGGGGGACGGAACTCTCTGCTAACATGGTCCGTCCTAAATGGGTAATTTTGCCAGACAACTGAATCTGTTTCATCATCGCTGTTATACAGTCTGCAGAAGTAATCTTTCGACTGTGATCCTACTACTAGATTTCCATTTTCGTCCCTGCAGGCTTCAGTTCTGGCTTTATATCCTTGACATGTTTGTTTTATTCGTTGATAAAACCTGCGAACGTCATTTCTGCGATAGCATCTCTTCGATCGCGAGCTTCTCATGCTCCCTCTTATTTTTAGTTTTGAGAAGCTCATGCTTATCCCTCCTCTAATGCCCAAGAGCAGCTCTCGTCCTTCTGTGCAGCGCCGCTTGAGAGGCTTGCTGCTTGGCTTCGTGTGACCTCCTATACTCGTCGTCAAACCATGGGTTCTTTGTTGGTGGCGTTTTGAAACCAAGTACCTCAGAAGGAGGACCCTCTAAGGCTTGTTGACAACGGGCCCATTGGTGTTGTGCGGTCTGAGCAGGTGTTAGAGGGTTTTCCGAGAGCTTGAGGGAGACACGATTGGCATAGGCTCTGGTAGTCTCTTGCGAGTGTAGCATTGCGACGTTGTAGTCCGCTGGCCTTATTTGATTTTTCTGGGCCAGGCTTATTCGTAGTCGTAGCCTGGCTGCCACGAGATAGTGGTCCGAGTCGATGTTGGCTCCTCGGAAAGTTCGTACATCCAGAATATCGGATGCGTGCGTGCCATCTATCGCAATGTGGTCAATCCGCTTGTGGATGTTGAGACGAAGGAAACACGTGCTAGCAACTACAAGATTTCGTCCAGTTGCGAAGCACATCAGCTTAAATCCATTTTCGGATGTGGTGTTGTGTAGGCTCTGCTTGCCAATGACCCTGTCAAAAGCGACTTCCTTGCCCAATTTCACGTTAACGTCTCCCAATAAGATCTTAACATCTTAATTGGGACATTGGGCATATGTTCTATCTAGGAGATCATAGAAGTCATCTTTGGTAGCGTCATCCTTGCCCTCGGTAAGGGCGTGAGCTCATATTAGGCTGATGTTGGCGAATTTAGCCTTGATGCGGATTGTTATGAGACGTTCGCTTACATGCCGGAAGCTCAAGACTTTTTGCCTAAGTCTACCTCTAATTACACGTTCGCATCCGAATAAGCATTGCCTTCTCTCCTTGTAGCAGTCGCCGTAATAGATGTCGCAGTTATTCATTCGCTTTTTACCCGTTCCATCCCATCGCAAATCCTGGATTGCGGTAATATCTGCCTTATAGCAGTCTAGGGCGTCCGCAAGTTCTTCGGCTGCACTTGGTCTGTCGAGGAACCAAAGATTCCACTTATAATGCCAAATATCATTTTCCCTTTTGTTTTTCTTTCCTGGGTCGTTTTAATCCGAAACTTGTTTCGGTTTTCTTCCAGGTGTGGCTTGCCGGGCCATAGGAATTACTAACAGAGCTGCTTGATGTTCGACTGCAGTGGCTTCTACTCGCTATTTTACGGGCCAGTGCGGATACGCTACCCCTACAAGGCCTTTGTTAGTCGTTTACCACCTGGGACCTTCTTGTAAACAGAAATAGGCAACTTCTACATTTCAGTCTAGCCCAGTTGAGTATAATGTCGGATTTGGCATGGTGGCGTTGGCCTGTCAATCGTAAAAATTCTGTAGCTGCAGATGATCTAAATATTGATCTCAATTGGGTTGACCATATATTTCTGGACTGATCCCAATGACTCCCGCTGTCCCCGCCACGTTTGACGATTTTTTTCGTCTGCTGGGGGAGAGTACGCGTACGCGCTGATTATTTTCGTCGACATTGAGGGAGCTTTTGACAACGCAACTTTCGACAGCATGTGTAACGCTGCTAGACGACATGTCGTAGATGAAGCACTGGTTTTATGGATCAAAGCAATGCTCGTGCACAGGACATTGATCGCGGACGCAGGACAATGTGTCAAATCTGGCGTAAACAAGGGCAGCCCTTGTTTACGCCAGATTTGACACATTGTCCTGCCTGCGGCCTTGTTGTTCTTCAACTTCTGAATAGCTGTGCCGACTTGTTCGATGCTGGGTGGGAGGACTACTTCAGCGGTTGGAGCTGGGATCTCCTCGGTCGCTACCACTCTCTCTTGGCCATGCTCATTAAGCAGCTGCTGGAAGTGCTGCTTAAATACGTCCACTATTCCCTGTGGGTCGGTGACAAGATTACCCTCGCAGTTTCGAAGAGCCTGGGTGCCTTTGGCTTTCTTGTAAAAGGCTCGTGGTTTATGCTAATCCCTAGAATCCTCGATATCTTTCAGCTGGGAGGCTGCGAGGATTCTTTTCTTTTGTCGCAGTAGTTTTTTCTTCTCCCTTCTTCTGGCTCGGTACTCTTCTTGCGCTGCCCTGGTTTTTCTCTGCAGCGCCTTTTGATACGCCTCGTCGGTTGCTACTTTTTTTGCTCACACTCGCCATCATACCACGGACTTTTTGTCGGGGGTGGTGGGTATCCTTAGGTGGTTTCGGCTACTTACTGAATGTCTGAGCGGCAATGCAGCCACATATTATTGGCATTTGCACTCGACGTAGGCATACCGTAGAGTCTTTTGCTCAGCTGCTCCCTGTAGACTCTGGTAACCTCCGGTGTGCTCAGGCGCCCAATGTCGAACCTCCTCCTGGTGGGCTGGTGCAGCTTTCTGACATTGGACAGTCGAGTTCTGAATCTTGCTGCTACGAGGAAGTGGTCAGAGTCGACATTTGCCCCTCTGAATGTTCGCACATCCAGGATGCTCGACTAGTGCCTTGCGTCAATGAGCACATGGTCGATTTGGTTGGCGGTTCGACCGTCCGGGGATTGCCAGGTTGCTGTGTGGATTCGCTTACGAGGGAATCTTGTGCTACTTATCATCACATTACGAGCTGTCGCAAAGTCCATGAGTCGGTAGCCGTTACCTGTTGTTGTATCGTGGAGGCTGAGCTTTCCGATCACTCCGCCAAGGGTGTTCTCCATACCGATTTTGGCGTAGAAGTCCCCGAGTACGATTTTAACATCGTACTCCGGACAAGCTCCATAGGCGTTGTCCAGGAGGTCATAGAAGTCCTCTTTGTTAGGGTCTTCAGCCTCGTCGGTAGGGGCGTGTGCACATATAAGGCTGATGTTATAAAATTTGCGGATGGGTTTAAAGTCGATGACCTTCGACCTTAATTGCTTTCCCACAACAAATCCGCAACCCAGTAAGCGCAGTCTTTTGTGACAGCTGTAATAAATGTCGCAATTTTTCTTCCTCATCTCACCGTTTCCTATCCAGCGTATTTCCTGGACCGCAGTAATATCCATCTTGTACTGCCTCGTACTGCGTGAGGATTCTCTCCAGTTCATGAGCAGCTTCGGGAGTGTACAGGGTTCTGACATTCCAGGAGCATACTCGAAATCGTGTTCCGTTTTCGTGCGTTGTCGTCGTCGAGTATCCGAGGCATCTTGCTCATTCATAACTCTTGGGTTTATTACGTGGGCGGATTGTTAGCCCGCCACACAACCGCCATTCTGGTTGGGGTTTTGTCGCTGCATACGTTTGTTCACCTCCCAACGGTTGTTGAAGAGGCTATCCAGAGGGCGCCGCGAGGAGGCCGTATGTCAACTTCACCCGGGCATTTAAACAGGGATCGTTGCTGGCATCTCGCCAGGTTGAGAGCGATCAACAACTTCACCCTGTATGTCCGAGTCTATGCCTTACCTAATATATTTTCAAAAGGTTCGCTCCCTTTAAAACGAGCTCAGTAATCTTTTCTGCCTCAGGTCTAATTTGTTTCCGGACTATGACTCACCTGTTCCTGATTTAATCATGCCTGTCCATCAACCTTGTAACGTAACTTCCTATATGTCGCCCTTTAAGTTGAGGCAAGAGAGTCACGGGCTGTATCTGCCCCTAGCAGTTTAAGGGAAACTCCCCCATTTCAAGAGTTGTTCACGCTGATTATTAACTATGTTGTCAAATTTTGACGGCGAATGGTCTGCTCACTTGGAGGTGATGAGGCTAGAAAGTACCTTGATGCATGTAACACTTGCGTGCTTATTCGTAATAATCGGATACTAAGAGATCAGGAGAACCAATCGTAATCATTTTCAATGTCAGCTGGTTGACCTTATGATCCCTAGGGCAGCAATTTCGTACCTACTTTTGGTATTTATTTCAATAAGTACGAGTAATTATAGAACCACGTTTGTGGTGTTCCAATTAACCCGGTTACTGGAACGAAAAAACCACAAACGCTAGAACCCATTTACTAATGACTCAGTTTTTTTTTTTACATCGTTTAATGTCTATCTATGAACCTTGTGCCGGAGTTTTTTATAGGGTCTTATAAATCCAGAGCTTAAACCTTTGCATACTGTGTCACAGGTATTTACGTAAGCGAAACGAGCGTATGTCTATTTGATTTTATTAATCCCTCCTCGTCTTAAATTCGCCACAGATACTCATTGCAGTCTCATATATGAGTACGTAATGTGCTGTTTGTTTTTTGAGGGCCTTATCAACCTCATGGCACCTGCTCATAAGCTTGCATTTTTAACTCATCTTATCGCACCCCGATAAGGGCTGACCTTGTATACATCTCTCTCGCCTTTCATCGGCTCGGTCTTTTTTACTATAACTAACTACACTGTCAGTTCACGTCAGCGGCATCGGCTTAAAGTAGTCCAAGTGAGGCTTAGCTCGTTCTCGATAGGAACCTCTTATCAAATGACAGCGGAATTATAAGAGTAAATACTCTTGAGATAATTAGCCATCACGGTGCTTGGCCTTATTTAAGACCGATGACTTGGAGGGGTACTTTGTAAGTTAGTGACAGCCAAACATGGCAGCGGTTGATATGTCACGTGGGGTCTGTTTTTCATTTGCTCGTCTTCCCTCGATGACAATTGTGCTGGGTGACAGAGTTCAGCGGTACCGAAGCAATCAAACCGAACCGAATCGAATCAATTAAGAGCCGACCTATGAGTACGTCGGCGACATTGCTAGATTTGATTGCATAAAATGGTTTATTCAATTTGCCGGTCGTCTGTCGTTGACTCGGGCGTTCGGAATCGTTGCGATGACGTGTTCGAATAAATTGCCATAGTCAAACGAAGCGTCTTGTAGACAAGCTGTTGATACACGTGGTTGGGAGCGGCGTGGGCGGCTAATGGTCTATACTGGGAAATTCCGCCGAACGTGATGGAAAGTTGTGCTAACCTAGTTAGTAGTATTTTTCTGTTTTGATTCGGATTAATTTAATTTGTTTGGTGCACATGATAACACATTGAGCCGATTGATTAGTATACTGTGCTCTGTCTTGTTGGTTGGCGTTATCGTTTAATGATTGAGTGGAATTATTTGATGGAGTGTGAAAGTGATATGAAATGCTTTGCATGTGGTGGGATCACTCAATTACTACGTGAGATAAACTCAATTGAACTGAGTAGGGTTTGCGTGCGGTAGCCCAGCATGGATAAGGAATGGAATTGTTGGGACGATTGGGCAGAAGAGGAATTTGAAACATATTTAAGTGTAGCTTCGTCTCCATAAAAACTTTACTAAGCTCTTCTGTAAGATAAAGTGAGGGGAAGTATACTTGATGAATGAAATGTTTTGTTTGTGACTAAGCGTCTGTCTGTCATGCTTAGGATGTCCATCATTGAGTTAACTATCTCTCGTCTTCAAAGTCGCACAGAGATAAGGTATTGTTTTGATATTCATGCCAAGCTCGTCAGATTTCTGATAAATTAAGGTCAGTTGTGACCTAACCTATACTTTCGACATCAAAGTAAGACTTAGGCGGGTATAGTTTAAATCCGTATCATTGCGCGTAGGAGTATACACTGATGAAATATCATACATTTGGTACATGACAGATGACTACCAAACTCTTGGGTCTGTGAATCGTCCTAATGGATATGTAATCAAAAAACCACAAAGAAAAAGCTTGACGCTAGGTCTTGGCGGCCAGTGCAATACGAGACATTGGGCGATCCGAAAGCGCAACTTGTAAAATATGAAAACCTGTCCTCTAGTTGCGATATCAAGACTTAAGTCTAATAAAGCCGTGGGCGCAGACGGCCTGTCTGCTGAACTTCTTTAGGCAGCTGGAGATGTGCTGGAAAGGTGCATGCACCATCTCATTTGCAAGGTATGGTCGGAGGAAAGCATGCCCGACGAACGGAATCTCAGCATCCTTTGCCCGGTCTATAAGAAAGGAGACCCCTATAACTGCGCCAACTATAAGGGAATAAGTCTCCTTAACATCGCATATAAGATCTTCTCTGCCGTATTGTGTGAACGCCTGAAACTATTCCTGGATAACCTGATCGGCTCTTATCAGTGTGGTTTCAGGCCAGGTAAATCCACAATAGACCAAATATTTACGCTACGGCAGATCTTGGAGAAGACCCAGAAATACCAAATCGACACTCACCACCTCTTCGGCGATTTCAAGGCTGCATATGGCAGCGTGTATAGAGACGAGCAATACAAATCCATGTCTAGTTTTAACATCCCTGCCAAACTCGTCCGACTGTGCAGGATGACAATGGAGAATTCTCGCTGCCCCTTTAAGGTCGGTAATGAGCAAACCGAGACTTTTGATGTTGAAAAAGGATTTAGGCAAGGTGACGCGCTGTCATTCAACTTTTTCAACATCGTGCTTGAAAAGATCGTGCAAGAGTCACTGGCCAACACAAGAGGTACGATTTATTTCAAGTCTGCGCAGTTGCTTGCGTACGCCGATGATATTGACGTGATTGGACGGACACAGTGAGATGTCAATGAGGCCTTTGTAAGCATTGAGGTAGAAGCGGCTTAGATGGGTCTCAAGGTTAATGAGGGTAAGAACCAAATATCTGCTTTCATCTAAAAGAGACGGACAACACCGACGTATTGGCCACAACGTCACCATGGGCGCATATAACTTTGAAGTGGTCAAGGAATTCGTCTACCTTGGCTCACTGATGACCAGCGACAACAACACCAGCGCTGAGATAGACCGCAGAATCACTCTTGCCAACCGCTGTTTCTTTGGGCTCAAGAGGCAATTGAGAAGTAGAGCCCTCTCTCAGAAAACCAAGGTGACACTATATAAGACCTTAATCATCCCAGTCCTCCTTTACGGCGCAGAGGCTTGGACCTTAACAAAAGCGGATGAAGATGCCCTTGGTCTTTTCGAGAGGAAAATTCTGCGCACTATCTACGGTCCCGTTTGTTCAAACGGTATATGGAGGAGAAGATATAACGAAGAACTGTACGGGTTGTACAGCGACATCGGCCTGGTACGACGTCTACGGATACAGCGTCTAAGGTGGCTAGGCCATGTAGAGCGCATGGAAAATATGGCTCCGACCCGAAGAGTCTTTGAATCCACCCCGGAAGGAAAGCAGAGGACGGCCGCATCATCGGTGGCGCACGCAGGTGGAAGGGGACCTTAACCAACTGGGCGTGCGGCGCTGGAAACAGCTGGCCAAAGACCGTGCCAGCTGGAGACGCTTGTTGGTTGAGGCCCAGGTTCACCACGGACTGTAGCGCCACCTAAGTAAGTAAGTAAGTAGGTAGTCCTCTAGTCGCAAGTCATCAATTTTTTCCTCTTGTTCGTGGCGCTACAGACCGGTGTGGTCTTTAGCCTCAACCAGCAAGCGACTTCAGCCAGCACCATCACTTGTCAGCCGTCTCCAGTCACGCACACCAAGTTGGTTGAAGACCTTCTTCACTTGTGTATGCTATTCGCGGGAGTCCTCTGTTGCGTTGTTCCAATGGCTCGGATTCGAATATTCTACGCTCTACATGGCCTAGCAATCTTAAGAGTTGTGTTCGAAAACGATGAACCAGGCACATGCCGCCGTACAGCCCGTTTAATTCGTAGTTGAATCCTCTCCTCCAGATGCTATCAATGCAAACAGGATCAAAGATCGCACGTATAACTTTTCTCTCGAAAAGACTAAGAGCTTCCTCATCCGCTTTCAATAGTGTCTATGCCTCTAAACCAGTTTGGTTTTTTGAGAGATTGCTCTGTTACTGTGAATCCAAGGCAGACGAATTCCTTGATTACCTCGAAGTTTTTGCTACCCATTGTAACGCTCTATCCGAGGCGTCAATGTTGTGCGTCCTTTCTTGATGACAGCATATACCTCATATGCCTCATATCATCGGCGTAAGCTAAAGCCATGTTGCACCGCACTAATCGGCAGCTACCAGTGCGGCTTCCGGCCCGACCAATCGACTATAGACCAAATATTCACACTTCGACAAATCCTGGAAAAGTCCAACGAGTTTCGATTCGATACACACCATCTTTTCATCGATTTCAAAGCCGCATACGACAGCATTCATCGTACTGTTTGGTGCGATGGCCGAATTCGGGATCCCGGGATCCAGTTGTGTCGCGCAACTTGGTTCCAGGACTTCGGAACCGTTTGAAACATGCACCGGATTTCGGCAAGGAGATGCGCTGTCATGTTAGTGGGGTCAAAACTCCTCACCAAAGACCAAAGTCATGCTTTACAAAACGCTCATACTGCCAGTCTTGCTGTACGGAGCCGAAAGCTCCGATAAGCATGACAGCGGAGCTGATTTTGGGTTATTTCGAGAGAAAATTTCTGCGCCGGATATTTGGTCCTGTCTGTGAGGAAGGTGAATGGAGAAGAAGACA
Organism: Eumerus sabulonum; assembly: GCA_951905685.1. Taxonomy (NCBI): domain Eukaryota; kingdom Metazoa; phylum Arthropoda; class Insecta; order Diptera; family Syrphidae; genus Eumerus; species Eumerus sabulonum. The sequence continues at coordinate 111,066,527 of OX645061.1, forward strand.
CAACCGCGAACTCTACGAGATGTAGTCCGAAAGCCAAAGATCCGTCGACTACACTGGCTCGGCCACATCGAGCGCATGGACATCAACGCTCCAGCTAAGATGGTCTTCGACTCCGAGGCTCCTGGTTCGAGAAGAAGAGGAAGACCGAACCTCCGGTATAAAGACCAAGTAATCGTGGATGTAAGACATCTTGGTCTTGATAACTGGAAGCAGCGTGCCCGAGACCGTCAAGGATGGAAGGCAGCTATAGCTCAGACTCAGTTACTCCATGGATCACTGGCCTGATAAATAAGTAAGTAAGTAAGTCCATGAAGGACCAAAGCTGAGCTTCTCTCAATTACCCATGTTGTATGTGATTGTATTGTCCCATAGGTGAAAAAGGCCTACATTCATACTCTGTGTGTGCAATTCTAATATAATATCATAAGTGCAAGGAACAGTTGCTGAGAACTACAACCAATGTGAAAATTCGGTCGGTTCCTCTCCTCCTATCTAGGACAACCACCCCTGGAGGGAAGTGAACGAACATCTAACACCCAAACCACTGCACTTCGTTCAGGTTGTGTGGTAAACATCCTTCTTTCTTTTGGTGGCATTACAGCCCATGGAGGTCCAGAACCAAGCTTCTCTCAATCACCCATGTTGTTCCGCGGACAGCCCGCCCCCTCTAGCAGCTTTGTTTGACTTCAGGCTTGATATTGCTATCTTTACCTCGTCAAAGCCGGGAGACGGAATTCTTGTCTATCGTCGTCCAAGTTGAGTGGAACATTCTGCCTGAGAGCGGTATTTTAGTCTTCCTCACCGTTTAACAGAATCGATTCTTCTATATTCTCAGTATCGACTGCGACTTTACTACCAGTTGTCCATTTTCGTCTTCGATGCAGCATCGCCTTGTAGGCGTCTTGCTTAGCTGCGTGTGCCTGTCTGCACATCAGCGGCAGCTTCTTTAATAGCTTTTTGACAACGCTTCCATTCTTCTTCTGCCGTTAGTGTAGGTGGCTTCGAACTTTCAGAGAGTTTTTGGGAGATTCGCTCGGTAAAGTTTCTAGCGGTCGGTTGCGATTGTAGCCTTCCAACGTCAAATCTTGCTGTTCTTTCGCGCCTCTGTTTGTTTTTTCTTTTTCGATATCCTTGCTCTACCTTGGCTATAACAAGAAAATGATCCGAGTCGATGTTGGAGGAGTGTCTGACGTCAATGGCAATGTGATCAGTCTGGTTGGCGGTTGATTGTTCAGGGGACCACCAGGTACCTTTATGGATCTTGAGGTGATTTCGCCCCGAGGCGAAATCCACCAGCCTGAGTCTGTTTCCGGATCTGTTGTCGTGCAGGCTGTGTTTTCCGATGACATTGTGCATTGAAGTCTCTTAGAACGATGTTGGTGTCGTAGCTGGGGTATGTACATATGGTTTGTCTTTTCCAGGAATACATAGAAGTCATTCTTGCTGATATCCTTGTTCTCTGTCGGGGCATGGGTGCAATTCAGGCTAATAATGCCGAACTTAGCCTTATTGCAGATTGTTATGAGGCACTTCCTTATATATTTAAGGCTTAAGGCTTTTTGCTTTAGTCTGCCTCGAACAAAACAAACCCATATCCAAATAAGCGCTGCCTCCCCCTCTGTAGCATTCGCCCTAGTAAAGGATTGCGATAATGTCGGCTTTGTACCAGTAGCTTCTCAGGAGAAAGAAGAAAGTGCACGAGAAGCTCGCGATTGTGGATTTGGACAGGTGTTACTGCAGGCATGAAGGTTTTATCAACAGATAAAGCGAACATGCCAAGGTTATAAAGCCAGAACGGAAGCCTGTAGGGATGAGAACATGGAGAATATGGAAAAATCACTTCTGCAGACTGTGCAAGTGCGATGATCCATTTCTTAATGACGAAGATCGCAGAGTATGCCGCCCCCTGACGTCGATGAAGTTAAGATCGTCAAATCGAAACTCAAGTCGAACAAAGCTGCTGGCGCAGACGGACTATCCCCTGAGGTCTTCAATGAAGCTGGAGATGACCTGGTTAGGAGTATGCACTAACTCATCTGTAAGATATGGTCAGAGGAAAGCTTGCCCGAGGAATGGAGTCTCATTATCGTTTGCCCGATCCACAAGAAAGGACCCCCTCTGACTGCGCCAACTACAGAGGAATAAGTCTCCTTAACATCGCCTACAAAATCTTCTCTGCCATTTTGTGTGAACGCCTGAAGCGTTTTGTAAATAAGCTGATAGGTCCTTATCAGTGCGGATTCAGGCCAGGGAAGTTGCTTCTTTACAAGACCCTTATCATCTCACTATACACTATAAAAAGCGGATGAGGCCGTCCTTGGCCGTTTTAGGAGAAGGATTTTGCATGTGATTTTCAGTCCTATAAACGCAGACGGAGGATGGACGAAAAGACTTAACCATGAGCGTTACGGGCTGTACAGCGACATGGGTCTAGTCAGCCGTCTACGGAGTTAAGGCGAATGGCCTACAGCTCCAGCCCGGAGAGTCTTTGAATCCAAGCCCGCGGGACAAAGAAACAGGGACGGCCACATCTTAGATGGCGTACACAGGTGGAAGGGGACCTCAGCCAACTGGGTGTGCGGCAATGGAAAAGGCTAGCACGTATTGTGCAATAACTCGGCTAATTTGACGAATATTTGCTGTCATATCGTCAAGAGTTTACGGATTGTGTACATAAGGATGATCCTCTGCATAGCCCTGCAAAAAAAAAAAAAAAACAAAATCCAATGGCGATCCAGTACAAGATTTTGTGACCAGCTCACGTCACTAACACATGAAATGACTCGTCCAGAAAACTTTTCTTGCAATTCAACCAACATCGGTTGTTTTGAGTAAGACGTCTTCCACATTAATGTCTTCGATTTGACGCAAGAAAAAAAAAAACAAAAACCGGCCAAGTGCGAGTCGGACTCGCGCACGAAGGGTTCCTTAACATCTGTATATGTAAATATGAAAGAGACGGACGGACGGACAGCGAAGCCTTAGTAATAGGGTTCCGTTTTACCTTTGGGCACGGAACCCTAAAAAAAGTATAAATCGGTTAACACTATGATCTAGGGATGAGCGAGGTTACACCTTTTTCATTTTCCAAGAAGCATGGATCAATGATTATTGGCAGCCATATTTTCTGCAAAGCGTGCCTTGAGGCCACTGTAATAGGGTCAGTCTTTTCGAATTTTGGTTTTTTACGTGCTCGCCTATAGCATGCTTAGATGGAAGATTATGTCCACCATAATCTGCTCGCTGTGTGTGGAAGGTGCCTTAAATGACAAACCTTGAACTAAACATCCACTGTCGGGGAAGGGGATGTCAAATCCGAACTACTAATTGGTTGACCCTATACAAATCGGGTATTTTCGTGGCGAACGCGGAAAAGATCATACCGTCTTCGAAATACTAATTATCCTTTGGTACTTGGACATGTGGAAAGGAGAGCTAGAGTGGTGACTTGTACGAGAAACAGCAAAGGTCATAATAACATAAAATCTGCGTGTAACAACAACAGTGGTTAAAAGACAATTATTACATACCAGGCCCCTAAAACAGGAGGTTTATTGACCAAGAAGCACAAATAACCATGTTTTTTTATGTTACCTTTGTCAATTTTTCTAGTCAACACCTGCTTATGAGTTTTATAGGTTTTCACATGCCATTTAACATGAGCTAGCGCCAATTAATAGTAGATCATTACATGGTGTTCGTGAAAGTTCGCTAAATATTGGCAAGCCAATTAGTAATGTACATTTATCTACATTTATCGTGCTCATTACGTTTATCGTCTGCCAGATAACCAACTAGATATTTGACAGTTAAGTAATTGTGCGTCAATAAACCGGAACCCGAGGAACTAGATTAGACAGTGGGATTCAAAAGATTCCCGACCTGATCGTGGTCTTAATCAAAGAGCCACAGTTAATCTTATTTATGAATTTCTTCTTTTCGATTTTTCTGAGCATATAGTGATCAGTAAGAATACAAATCCCGGAAAAGACCAACGAGTTTCGAATCGATACACACCATCTTTTCATCGATTTCATTTCAGCATTCATCGTGAAGAACTGTTTGGGGCGATGGCCGAATTCGGGATCCCGGTAAAACTGATCCAGTTGTGTCGCGCCACGCTAAAAAACACGCGATGCACCGTGCAACTCGGTTCTAGGACCTCGGAACCATTCGAAACATGCACCGGATTTCGGCAAGGAGATGCGCTGTCATGTGACTTCTTCAACCTGGTGCTGGAGCAGATAGTGCGACGGGCAGGCATCAACAGGGAAGGCACTATCTTTTACAAGTCCATCCAGCTGCTAGGACACGCGGATGATATCGACATCATCGCGTGTTCTCGCCGTGGCATTGTGGAAGCATTCACGGCGATTGAAGAACAGGCGAAACGAGTTGGTCTTAAGATCAATGAGGATAAAACGAAATACATGCTGTCAAGCAAAAACCAATCCGTCGCTCACCACCTGGGACAAAATATAACAATTGACAGCTACAATTTCGAGGTAGTTAAGGAGTTTGTCTACCTCGGGGCAAACGTAAATTCCAGAAATGACACCACAGTGGAGATCCGGCATAGAATCGCCCTTGGCAACCGCTGCTACTTCGGCTTGTCCAAACAACTGGGGTCAAAACTCCTCACTCGAAAGACCAAAGTCATGCTTTACAAAACGCCCATTCTGCCAGTCTTGCTGTACGGAGCCGAAAGCTGGACGATAAGCAGGACAGCGAAGCTGATTTTGGGTTCTTTCGAAAGAAAAACTCTGCGCCGGATATTTGGTCCTGTCTGTGAGGAAAGTGAATGGAGAAGAAGACACAGCCGCGAACTCTACGAGCTGTACCAAGATGTGGATGTAGTCCGGAAGGCAAGGATCCGTCGACTACACTGGCTCGGCCACATCGAGCGCATGGACATCAACTATAGCTCAGGCTCAGATCCTCCATGGGTCGCTGGTTTGATAAGTAAGTAAGTAAGAATACAAAGTTATGACGTCGGAAAGCTACTATCACAAGAAACCGCTCGTGCTTTTACCGATCGCGTCTCCCTTAAGCTCTTCGATACACCTCAACCCTCCACGCTGTCAATAGAACAACAGTGGAACCTTTGCAAACAAGCCCTGAAAAGCACTGCATCTGAAGTTGTGGGCTTCAAGACTCCACCACGAAGAAACACCTGGTTCGATGACGAGTGCAGGAGGATTCACACAGCAAAGCAAGGGGTATATAAAGCTTCACTGCAAAGAAGAACAATAGCAGATCGTGAGCTCTACGAGTTAAAAAGAAGGGAGGAGCATAAGCTTCTCAGCAGAAAGAAGAAAGAGCACGACAAGCGCGCGATTGAGGATTTGGAGAGGTATTACTGCAGGCGTGACGTTCGAAAATTTTATCAACAGATAAAGAGAACATGACAAGTTTATAAAGCCAGAACGGAAGCCTGCAGGGATGAGAACGGGCACCTAGAATCGCAGTCGAAGTCCCTGAACGCTGTTCCAAAAGGACAGGTGTTTGAATTCTTCCCACTTGTCTAAGAAGAAGTTATTCTTAGAATTGTATTTTTCGCTGGAACCTTTCCCGGTGAATGGATCGGCGATTTAATTGCCATTAATGTCCTTGTGTCCTGGCACCTACCAGAGTTTGACTTTGTTTCTATTGGCAAGATTTTTGTAGCGCATCGTGGCATTCCAAAACGGTTTTGGAGTTCGTGCTGTACGAACTCAGCGTTTTAAACGCTGCTTGGCTATCAGAGAGTATGTTGATGGTTACTCCCCTTATGCCGCCTGTGTTTTGAGACAGACAGTCGCTAAGCATGAGTCGACAGAAAGAACGGCGACATCATTCGCATAGGCCTGGGCATAGATTCCAGAAACATTGAGAGCATGAAGCAGAGAGTCGAATACTATGCACCAGAAAGCGGAGACGTCGGATTTGACACATTGATCGAGGCCTGTATCAGCGGTCAATGTCCTGTGCATAAGCATTCCTTTGATCCACAAGACCAGTGCTTCATCTGCGCTATGTCATTTGGCAGCGTTACACATGCTGTCGAACGTTACCTTATACCTTTTTGCAGCATAACAGGATATGCGTATCTCGTCGGTGTCTGGTGATTTAAAGCCATCGAAGGATGGCCAAGCAAGTTCAGTAGTTTCAGTCGTTACCACGCGCGATGCAATATACTAGCTACGCCGAGTAGCTAACTAAGAGTCTCCGCTTTAGACTCAGTAAACTTACTATCAGCTTTTCTGAGTGCGTCCAACTTTGTCGATTTTCCCCGTTTGAGGACTATTGATTTGATCTCTACGCAGAAGGTCTTATAGGATCATTTTTATAGACGCTACTAGGGCGCATAATAACATCGAGCAGTACGTTTAAGATAACGAAAGCAACCAATGACCCTTTACGTATCCATGTCATAATACTATTCATGGACCCTCCTCAAGGTATTATGGCTTCCGTATTCCAATAACTCAGTTAAGGTAATAGCAGCGAATTGTATGTCTATGTACATATGCATGTATGTTGGCGTTACAGCCAATGAAGGACCAGAGCCAAGCTTCTCTCAGTAACGAGAGTCGAGAAGCTTTCTCACGGCAAGTTATACTACGGGGGGCTTTGCCAGTACCCCGCCGAAAAGGAACGCCGCGAAATAAACACTCGAACTCGCTCATCGTGCGTCAGAGTCCAACACACTAACCACTGCGCCACGGCGCCCTCAAAGCGAGTTATCAAAGGTAAACCCTAAAACTATACGCGTGTTGGCAGGCAAAAGATAATGACAATGGTGCCATTCGTTCTAGTATGGAATATTGTATTGAAATTTCAGAAATCTCCACACACAATGGCGCGCTACCGCTAATCGTAACACCCAATTACACTTCCTAGAATCCACAGATATCAGCCAATCTAAGGCACCTTCATTAGGTGTTATCAACCTCAGACAGAGCAATCAACTAAATAATGACACGCACGTGTGCCCGTCATGCAACAACTTGACAAATATGACATCTTAATGAGGATCACTTTCAAAAGGCACCTCAGGAATTACAATACGAACGTGAAGAAATCGCAGATTGTTCAGCTTATCGACTGGAGTGACTTGCAACATCCAAGAACCAATATAAGAATACATCATAGTTGTTGTTGGAATACATCATAGATATTACTTAAGTCCAGTCTAGAGGTGATTAAGGGACGAAGCAACTGCATTGAACAATGATGCCTTCGTTATTATGAGATCACTGATTGCCTTTGCATGTGGTCACGAAAGACTGTCGTTATAGGAACGTATAAGCATTTATTGACAGTTTTGACAGTCGCTTATCTTCCTTGAATGAATGGATAGATCGTTCGCAAACGTCTTCGATCAGTAAACGTTTGACAGGTGGGCACCGTTTAATGTCACTATAATCAAAATACGAATTTATCTGTGATCGATAAGTTGCATAATAAACTTGAAGTGGTACAACAATCTTATGGGTAACGTCCAACAATACTTGTGTTATATGGCATACAATATGCCGCCAAAATGTGCGATAGTACAGATGACAAATAATTATATTTATCGCTGAAATAATCAGCATGGAATTTTCGGGGTAAGTTCCATCTGTGACATATGTGTGCATTAAGTTGAGGCTTCCTTCAGGTTTGAAACCTAATCGAGTCAAGCAGGGTGTGGAGCTTTGTATAGAAACGAAATTGGAATTAACATATCAGCTTGAATTTGATTACACATTTTCTAAAAGGTAATTAAACATCGTTTTTGTAATATTTTTTGCATTTAAGTCAAAAACTAGACCAAACAGGGTGCTTAACTTTGAATTAGAAATTTGAAGTTTCAACTTTAATCAGAGAACGTCAGCTAGATCACGCCCACACAGAAGAAAAAGACGACAGAGTTAAAGATGACTTCTATAAACATACGCTCATTGTTCCTCCAGCAAGATTCTTCTAGGAGATTTTAACGCGAAGCTGGGTAAAAAGGGCATCTTTGAACGAGTCGTAAGAAAGCACAGCCTACACGACACCACGTCCGAATTTAGGCTAATAGACTACGTGACGGAACGTAAATTTCTAGTAACGAGCACACGATTCCCACATCTCAATATCCATAAAGGGACCTGGCGGTCTCCAGATCAATTATCTGTTAATCAAATCGATCATGTTTCTATCGACGCCAGACACTCTTCCAGCATCTTGGATGTCCGAACCTTCCGAGGAGCCAATGTTGACTCGGATCATTACCTTGTTGCAGCCAAGCTACTTATGCGTATATCGCGAACACTACGGAGTCGACTAGGACCTGGCGGGAGACGGCCAGGACTCCCTCAAGTCCTCTCAAGAGCCAATGCAAACTGCTGCCTCTGTTCTATTAGGTTTCCAGCCACCACCTAGGGGAAACCCTTGGTTTGATGACGAGTGCAGACAGGTATGTATGTATGTTGGCGTTACAGTCCAATGAGGACCTGAGCCGAGCTTCTCTCAATCACCCATGTTGTGTGTGATTTAATTTTCACATAGGTGAAAGGGACCTACAGTTTATTGCCGGTTCCGAACGGCGAATTTCGAGAAGCTTTTCATGACAATTTTACTACAGGGGGTTTTGTCAGAACCCCGCTGAGGAGAAACACCGTGAAAAACACGTTCGATGACATGGCTGTGTCGGGATTCGATCCCGTGTCATCGGCGTCAGAGGCCAACACACTACCCACTGCGCCACGGTGCTCTCAAACAGACAGGTACATGCAGAAAAACAGAATGCGTACATGACCACGTTGCATCGACGGACGATAGCTGCTCTATGAGCTGACAAGAAGGGAGCACATGTGCTTTTCAGAAGGAAAAAGCAAGAGCACAAGAAGCGCGCGATCGAGGGGATGAAGAGTTGTTATCGCAGCAACGACGTTCAAAAGATTTACCAAAAAGTAAAGCGAACATGCTAAGGTTATATGCAAATACTAATGTCGAAGGTGGTCAAAATACCGCTGTCAGGCAGAACGCTCTATTCACACTGGACGAAGATGAAAGAGAATTCCATCCACCCGACTGAAACGAGGCTAAGAAAGCTATGTCAAAACCGAAGTCAACTGCTAGAGCCTGTCTGCTGAGGTAATTAAACCAGCTGGATATGAGTTGGTTGGGAACATGAACCAGCTCATCTGTAAGATTTGATCGGAAGAAAGCATAACCTACGAATGAAATCTCAGCATCTTTGCCTTGTCCATAAGAAAGGAGACCAATATAACTGCGCCAATTATAGACTCCTTAACATCGCCTATAAGATTTTCCCTGCCGTGCTATGTGAACGCTGTGGAACTATTCCTGGACAACTTGATAGGTTCCTATCAATGTGGCTTCAGACCAGAAAAATCCACGATAGGGTACCGTCCGCGGCCTCCCTCCTCGGTGGGATATTGGCAAAAGCTTCTCGACTCACACCGTTCGGAATCGGCATTAAACTGTACGTCCCTTTTGCTTGCTTTGGTGGCGTTACAGCCCATTACGTTACAGGAGTTTTGCCAGTACCCTGCCGAGGAGGAACGACGCGAAATAAACATTCGATGGCGTTGGTGTTATCGGGACCCGAACTCGCTCATCGTGTGCCAGAATCCAACATACTAAACAATGCGCCACGACGACCTTTTACATGTGGAAAAATAATTCCTACACAACATGGGTGCTTGAGAGAAGCTTGGCTCTGCTCCTTCAAGGGTTGTTACGCCACCAAAGAAAAGAAAGGCCAAACATTCACACTGAGGCAGATCTTGGAAAAGACCCATGAAATTCAGGTCGACAACCATCACCTTTTCGTCGAATTTCGTCGATGCATTGCATCGAGACTTGAGAGAACTTGAAGTCTCCCTTGATCGGCGAAGGTCCTGGCGGTCTTTTGCGATTGCAGCTTTCCGACGTTAAATGTTGGCGTTCTTACTCGACTCCGTTGATTCCGAGAAATTCGCATCCGTACTTTGGCTGCAACAAGGTACCTTGGCTGCGATCCGAGTCGATGTTGGCTCCTCGAAAGGTTCGAACATCTAGGATGCTGGAGGAGTGTCTACCGCCGATCGCAATGTGATCAATTTGATTGATTGTGGATTGATCGAAACACTGCCAGGTCCCCTTATGGATGTTGAGGTGTGGGAATCGTGTACTTGCTACTACGAGATTATGCCCCGCCATAAAATCTACTAGCCTTAGTCCGTTTTCTGATATGGTGTTGTGTAGGCTGTGCTTTCCTATGACTCGTTCAAAGATAGCTTCCTTACCCAGCTTCATTCTGTCTAGGAGGTCAAAGAAGTCGTCTTTATGTCTGTCGTCCTTCTCCTCTGTGGGGGGGTGCTCACACATTAAGCTTATATTGCCGAGGTTGGCCTTAATACGGAGACGTTCGCTTACATACTGAAAGCTTAAGACTTTTTTTCCTGAGTCTGCCTCGAATAACAAATCCGCATCCGAATAAGCGTTGTTTATTTTCTCTGTAGCAGTTTCCGTAGTAGATATCACAGTTTTTTATCCGCTTTTTGCCTGGCCCATCCCATCGCAATTCTTGGAGCGCGGTAATGTCTGCCTTATAGCCGTCCAAAGAGTTGACCAGTTGTCCGGCCGTACATGTTCTGTTGAGAGACCTAACGTTCCAGGTGCAGATCCCGAATTCGTTTCCTTTTAGACGTTTGCGGGGGTCGTCAACATGTAATCCGTTCGTATCCGAGATGGTTGGTTGTCTCTGAACAAATAATTGTTGTACGCGATAGGGATGTTAAGCGCAACCCCATCGCAAAGAACAAAGGGCTGACTGTGCCGTTCCTTATCGGCCTGAGCTCCAAATATGTTGTAGTAGCCCTAAATAAGGTCTAGTAGGTGTAGTGTAGAAGGTAGTTCTTCTCGCTCGAACCGTGGGCTGTTGACTCCATCTAGGGAATTCTTCCGCCGTCGTCCCGAAGAAGAAGCTGAGTCCTGGTGGCAGCCAGACTTCCCCCTCTCTCTCGTTTGCTGCCCCCAACAACCTTACAAATTGGTTTACCCGATCTGAAGTTGAGGTACCAGGCACCCAAGAGCCGCCTCGCATAGTCTACACCTTTAGCACTCCGTAAAGGCAGTACTTTCCTATAAAATATTTTGCGAACCAGCCATGTAAGCCACTAACATTATAACAAAGAAGCAAAAAGCTAAAATCGCCAAGTAAAAACAAAATGACTGACGAATCTCCTTACCTGACACTACCTACTTGCCAGAGAGACTGTCATATAGCTTCAGACGAACAACTATCTGTGTCAGTCTACCCTTCTATTAATGTTTTATTTTCACCAAGGCAAATCTCTCAATTTGGCACACCACATCACCATAGACACCACCCTCTGAGGCTGGGGTCGTTTCAATGTCACCAGAATCCATTCAGTGAACTCCAACAGGGAGAACTTGTGTCAGGTCAAGGGACAATCGATTTTCTATCTCTTTCCTCTTCTTCCTGATTTGATTCCATTTGATATTTCCACGTAAATGCATCTCGAGTGCATCCATCGGAAGCACCAACTGGTATGCTGAGGTCCATGCACTCAATACAATCCATTACCACACCAAGAAGTGGGGGAGATGCCGACAATCATTCGCATGCGTGTTTGATATGTCACCAACAACTGGCTATCATTGTGATTCCTTTTCTTGTTGAGGACAGTGAGAGTCCATAGTCTTTAGGTACATGAAGAACAACTGAATTCCTTTTGTACACAGCTGCAGTTGGGCTGGAGCATTTTCAGTTTCAGTTCGATAGTAGCTGGCGTACGAACAGCAGTAGACGGTAGAAACTTTAAAGCTCGCGCTGATTACGACCAATCTATCTAGATTGAAGGACTTACCAATCGGTGATTAGAACACAACGCTTTTGAGAAGGAAGTGCTTATGCCAGTCAGCGGTGCAGGTATTCCAAAACGAGTTTGGCGAGTTTTTTTGTTTATCGCATTGTCCTCCCAGTGCATTACAAGTGGTTGCAAGGCTGGGAACCGGTGTAAATAGCTTGTAATTACCTCTGTGCATACAGGTTGTAGACGAGAGAGAATAGATGACTCCTGCCTCAGTTGGGCTGTGAGTCAAAGTGCGGTGGTAGTGATGCATATTGACACCGGATAGTGGGAACTTTCAATTGTTATTTGCGGTTGTTCGGTGTCTTATTTGCGTGTCAGATTGCAGAAATAAAAAAGAAAAAAACTTAATTAAGTGGAAGTACAACTATCTACACTGGTTGCGATGTTCCTCCTTAAATACGTGCTGATACCGTGATTAAGACTGTATTGGCCTAGAGGGACGTAAGAGAATCGCTTTCGTATATTCATCATCAATTAACATGAAACGATCAATGGATATCTTGATTTTGAGTATGTTTTTCTGGTTGCGGCCCATGATGTGATCCGGGATTTTGTATGTATTTTTCATGTTTAATAATATAATTCGCAGTAACGTCTTACTGTTGTCGCAAGTATTTCTTAAATTTTCTTTTTTTTTTCTAGAATGACGTGATACAGAACCACTCAGTAAACCGGAAATTATCAGACTGAAACTAGTGATCCAAGTGTAACCAGCACACACCTAGGAATACGTCCTTCGCACTATAGCCTCTAATCCCTTCATAAACTCACCCACTACCATGGGCTTGCTCCAAAAAATCCGGGAAAGCTTAAAGCCTTCCAAGCTACCCGACGACATGAACGATGGACTAGAAACTCTAGAAGAATACCACAGCCGATGGTTATCCATACGGATCATCTACTTTACCATGTTTCTAATGTCGCTGGCGTTTAGCATAATACTCACTGGCGTTTGGCCGTTCCTGGATAAGGTAAGTAGAAAACCGATTTTAAATACATCGTGAGAGCTATTAAGTTGTTTCTTCATAGCTAGACCCGACGGCGGGCAAGGAATTCATGGGACTTGTGGTTGCCGCCAATCCATTGGGTCAGATGATCTTTAGTCCATTATTCGGTTATTGGCAGAATAAGTCGGGAGCGATGCGAGTACCATTGCTCTGCTCGTTGTCATTATTCTCGATTGCCAGTGCGATGTATTCGTCACTCGAATTGGCACCGAGCAATGTCAAGTACTGGATGCTGGGATCAAGATTCCTCATTGGAATCAGTTCAGGTTTGTATTAGTCTTTTGTTCTCAAGCCTTACTGATCATCTCTCTCACTCTTTTGTAGCAAACGTTGCCGTCTGTCGGTCGTATCTGTCTTCAGCGACGAGATTAAATGAACGAACTGGAGCTGTATCGATGATCTCACTCGCGCAAGTATTGGGCTTCATTGTGGGTCCAGCCTTACAGGCCATAGTCACTCCACTCGGCAATGATGGCTATAAGCTACTGGGGGGAGCGGTTATACTGAACATGTATACAGCGGCGGGATGGATTAACGTCCTGATGGGCATTGCGAATATTGTCATGTTCATGCCGAGCATCTTCCAGGTATCTATCACCATTCAATTCGAGGTCTTTGTGTATGATATATCTACACGTTGCAGGAAAGAAAAGTCGCTGCTCGAGAGATCATGATCATGCAAGGCAAGAGCTCAGAGAAGGAGACATGGAAGGCCATGAAACCGGACTATGTGTCATCATGGACCCTAATTGTGGCCTTTTTCGTGTTGGTCTTCAATTTTGTTCTACTCGAGACGTAAGCTGGAATCGATCCGTCTCCCTTGCGGTATTATAAATATCCTTCTTTCCCAGCTTGGGTACGTCCCTCACGATGGACCAGTTTGCCTGGACTAAAAGCGAATCGCTCTACTACATGGGTATCCTAATGTCTGTGGGTGCCATCATTGCCTGCATAACATTCGTGTGCATCAAACCACTATGCAAAATGTTCCGCGAGGAATACGTTCTCATCTGGGGTGGATTCGCATTGATGGTCCTCGGACGTGTTCTCTATATACCATGGGGCGATGGTCCGCCAAAGGTTGCCGAAGTTTTCAACGTAACCATTCCACTTGGCATGAATGGAACGAATGAAACAATTTACACCGATCCGGATAGTGAGATCTATTTGGGATGTCCAAAGACTCAGGAATGGTGTGCGACAACCAATGCGCTCACACTAAATCAATTCCTCATTGGTTATGGATTCACCTCGATCGGTTATCCGATTGCAGTTACTTTGATTCAGACGATTTTCTCCAAGGTCCTTGGCCCTCGTCCGCAGGGCGTTTGGATGGGATTAATGACAGGATCCGGGTGTCTATCACGTGTTCTTGGACCGGTGTTTGTCGGTTCGATCTACACTCGATTGGGCACATATTGGACATTTGGCATTACCACCGTCATGATGCTAGTGTCCATGATCTGGCTGCTGATCTTTAAGTATATTCTTTAATCCTGTCACAGGATGTATCCTTTATGATTTCTATTTTTTTGTTATACAGAGAACGTCTGATACCACCGGTTGTCGAGGCAAGGCCTGCAGCAGTAGAAATGCAACCGCTTAATGTGTCATTACTCGAAAACGGTCACAAAGACCGCAACGTGGAGACGACCAAGGATCCAGCGAGAGATCAAGACAAGGAAGATGAAGTACTTTTACCAAACAATAAAACCGTTAGCATAATATCAACAAAGTAAGGCCAGGCGAATCGATGTGCTTTGACTTTTTATACTGATTTTTCTGTTTTTTGTTTTTTGGGACGTGTTCATACTTTTTATTACCACTGTAATATAAATCTTTTTTTTTTTTTTTTTATTCTGTAAATCATACGTATTTATAATTAAATATACTGCCTAACTGTAAGTGAATGATACATAATGAGAGGATGAATTATATCGAGATGAAACGAACAATTGATTTTCACTGTGTAATTGTTGCAATACCGCCATTTTCAGTTTCGATGGGTGTTTTCTTGCGGCCAATCTGTTCGGCCTCGACCATGGTTGTGGGTAAAACTAAATTTGCAGTCTCGGGAAATAGTAGGGCCATTAGGCCAGAGATGAGAGCGCATGCAGAGAAGAGACTCGCCGGACCCGATTCGTAGTATTTGGCCAAAAGTGGTGTTTGAGGCGCGACAATCGAACCGATCCTGCCGAACATGGAGCAGAATGATAACATGGTATTCCGTACATTCGTCGGAAAGATTTCCGATGTGAAAAAGTAGAGGACTTGAAATGAGGCAGTGATTGCCATCTTTCCCAATAGGAACAATATCAATCGAATCACGTAGGAGTCTGTAAAAAAAAACATCAAACTTGTATGAATCGGCATAGGCTTAGTGAAGTCAACTTACCCGAACCGACAAATATGGTTCCGCCTACACAAAGGCCGGAAACGATCAAATATGTACATAGTGAGTACCTCCTACCAACCGAATCCATCGTGAGGAATGGCAGCAAGAATCCCGGAATCTCGATTAAACATATGTAAATGAAATTGTCATACTTGTCGCCACCAAGCGAGGTCGCGTTCAAGCTCAGTCCATAGTAGACTAAGACATTTGTGAACCAACACAGCGCGCAGTTGAGAATCCGCCAGAAGAAGGTTTTGAACGCCTCTTTAACTGGGAACTTATCCTCATCGGCATGGGTTAACTTATATCTATTCGCCAAGATGAGCTTGTCTATACTACCTTCAGACAGTCTTCGTTTGTTTACTTTCGCCACCTTGCGGAGGAGATTTGCCGCTTTATCCTCCTCACCTTGAGACAGTAGCCATCGGACACTTTCGGGCAACATCCATAGTAGACTGATGTGAATGAGTGCGGGAATATAAAGGACTCGAAGTATGAGTCGCCAGTTTAGTAGATATTTCGCCAAAACACCCAGAATCACTTCACCGATAGCATAGAAAACCGTGATGACCGAACAGGCGAGTACTCGTCGCTTGGGACCGACTAATTCCAGGCCTAGAATGAAAATTGTTGCATAGAGTGTAGCGCCGCCAAAACTATCAAGGAACTCGAGCGCAATAAACATGTAATAGTTAACGGAGAAGGAACGTATGATGCCCAGTATTGCGCTAAGGAAACCTCCATAAGCCAATAAGGTACGACGACCAAATCTGAAAGAACAGTGACATTTAATTAATTCTGAATTCTTGACAACAAGCTGATCGTGGGATCAGACAATCCACACTAATTTCGTTTTAGTTTGTTATCTAATCGTTAGTATGAATTTACTTCCCGATGCCCTCGATCGCTTTTTAATCATTTTTTGGTTTTTTTTTTATTTACTTGTCAGATATTAAACCGCACACAGGTATTCCGATAAACTGGCCGATGTTATTGACTGTCCCGACAAGTGACAATTTCCATTCCTCATCACAATATATGCCAAACTATAAAGCACACAATTATTAGTCGGGGATGCATAGGGGAAGTTCGTCCGTTTGTTACCTCATTGGAAATGGACACGTCCCGGTCGCGGAAGATAAAATCATGGCCACAATTCTCCTTCGCGTTTTGATCGTAATTATCTGCATAGCAAACGTCTAGCTCGATAGATCGATTATATGGCACATAACGATTACACTTGTCCAAATCCCCATTGGACATAGTTGGTATTGAGAATTCTGTCCACGATTCCTGGTAACGATCATTAGGTCCATCACACTCTGGTACGCGGCATCTATCGCACAGAAAACATTAAAATCACTAGTCGATCAATCATATACCGATGCGCATTCAAACCTATGAACCATCGTGCTGGCCGTAAAGACATATGTCACCGAGAAGATAGCATTGAAGATCATTGGAATACATATTACCAAGTAACTTAAAAACTGAAATCTCCCAAACTGACCAATTCGTACGAGAATCGCATCTAAGCTATACTCGTACGTATCTGATTTTATTTCACTTGCACTACTGTTTCTCGCCTCGGTCATAGTGTATTTGGGGGAAAAAAAAAACAGCAAAATTGTAAGAAAAATCTAAAAAAACAATTGCGAATAAAAGATAATAAAGCGATCGCGGGTCGACGGAGCACACAGCTGATGGTGGTGACACACGGTTGAGGTCGCCCAGCTGAATAAGCTCAGGCGTCTTTACCAAGCATACGTGAAGGCAACAAAAATGCTGCTGAAGTCTACCACCTTTGACTATAAGTATGTACTATGTGCAAATGTATCCGCAAACGCGCGCGATAGTATGTGTGTAATTCTTAGGCAAAAATTTTGTCTGAAGTACAAAGTCGATTGGCGCAGAGCTTACGTCGGTTATGGTTGACTTATCAACCATATCGGTACGTTGTGAATGTGTGTTGTTGTTCAATTACTCCTCTGACTGACTGATAGGAGCCAATTAGTAATGCTGCAACTAACTACCCAGACGCGGTGAGATACTTTCGTTTTTTTCTGGTTTTATTCTTATTTTTCAAATGCTGGCGGGCAGAAGATATGGTTTATCTGTCTTATCTGTTAAACATGTCTCAGGATTGACTGTTGACAAACAGGGTTGAGTGGCATATTTGAGTCGAATCATCTAGATAAACGTGCTGAATCCATGGAATGCATACATATTTGTGAATTGTTCGATTCGAAGCGGATCATTCGATTTTGCTTTATCTCGTCGATCACTTTTTGTTTTTTATATTCTGATTAAACGACTGCGTAGCTATAAATACATATACACGTGTTTGAGAGGAATCGCCAGATAGTTACTGATGCCAGATTTAGGTGTGTGTCTAGTGTGACACAGGGCTTTTTGCCAAATTTGCCACAACACCTTCTGGCTACCATTTTTGACTCCGACTTTCCCAATGTGCTTCATTCAATGACCCCGGGTATGTTCTCATTACCATGTCGTCAACAAATTACCCTTTTTTCAAACTAGTTTTATGAATCTATTATCGCATAATAGCTCATTGAACAACAAACCATTCAATTTCTTTGACCTTAACCGACGGCTCATTTCATTACCGTTAAATTTGAATCAACGCAACTGTCAACATCTTATCCTGTGTACAAAAGCACTAGTGCGTACTAGTAAATCGCGTGATTAATTTACGACCAAAAAACGAACTGCTACTATGTGTGATTTAGTGCCTCCGATGAATGACAACGACTAAGTGATGTGTTGTTTGGCAATTCGCATTTCAGATTAGATGAGATGTGATCGGTGCGCGATTGCGCATCGATGACGCGTGAGGTGATTTGCGAAGTTTTTTTTTTTTTTATATGAATGTAGTGCCAAGGACAGATTTTGAAGTGCGGGCGTGACAGTAATTCACAAAATGAGAGCTTCGTAGAGGTATAGAGTTCATACTGAAGGGAACGTGGTGCATGCAATCGTAATCCCAAAGGTGAAATGACGGATTTCGTATTCGGATGAGTATATGGATGTACTACAGTGGATCGTGTCAATACTCTGCCGAAATAGATATTCGATGACTGCTGTTGCCTAGGAGATATATAGTACATCACAGCTGATGTTACAGACATCGATTCGATGGTCAATATTTTTAATGACCCCTTCCAAAAGGGACGTTTCTATAGCATTGATCTCCACTATGATTTGGTTTTTTAGGTCTTGAATTGTGGTTAGCCCACCATACACACACTTTACACCTACACCATGCATTGCTTCTTAAAAATCCCCATAAATGATGTCATGTGAGGCTAAATCACATGACCCGGTAGACTAATTCAGATGTACGTGACGAGAGATCAAGCGATTTTCGAAGACGCTTGCAATTCATCTGTGTTTTTCCCGCGTAGTATGACGAGTTTAACTTTTTTGTAAAAAATAGACGTCACTCAGGTCGGGCAAATATTCCGTTATCATTGCAGGATATCTCATATATGTAGATGTTAATGGCGTTTCTGTCCTGATATGGATCCATAGGTAGGTGGTTGCGCCAAACGGATGTGGAATCTTCAAAAGATACCAGTAGCCCGGGCTACTGGCATGTACGATTCTCAAGTCTGAATAATCGATGCCAGGAATACGCCTACGTACTAAACCACACCCTGCACCCTTCAACCACTCTCCCCGCGGGACTGCCGTTAGGTATTACTTCGCGGGGCGCGTGTCCACTTTATGCCCTTCTTTCTTTAATTGGAGTTTCCTGTTCCAAGGGAGCTACCGTTTGGCTTTGGTTGCTCTCCCAGTTTCTCTCCAGACGCCGGGGTTCCTTCATGATTCTCGCTGCGGTTTCTTTCACAGAGTCCCATATTTCGCTCGATGACAGCATATGCTTTATGATGTTCTCGGGAGTCGGTGTTTCTCCAATTTTATCTTTGAGATATTTATTTTCTGACTCGAAATGTGAGCATCAAAAAAATACGTGTTCTGCATCTTCTCTAGCCTCTCCACAGTTTGCACAGATAGGAGATTCATAAAGGCCAAACCTGTAAAGATAGGCTCGGAAGCAGCCATGTCCGGTTATGAACTGGGTGAGATAAAAATCTACTTCTCCGTAATGCCGGTTTATCCAACTTTGTATGTCCGGTATAAGGCGATGGGTCCATCTTCCCTCTGTTGACTGATTCCATCTCTCCTGCCATATTCCAATGCTACGCTGTTCCTGAATTTTGGGGTCATAGAACCTTTGCAACTCGATGGCCAAGATATCGGCTGGTAGCATTCCAGCAATTACAATCACAGTAGTATCATCCGATACCGTCCGAAAAGCGCTGCACACTCTTAGTGTGTATAGCCGGTTGGTGGAATTTACTCTTCTTGAGTGGGACTTAGTTTTCATTGCCTTTGCCCATATTGGTGCTGCGCACATAATTATTATTGATTGCGCCCTTCTTGACAAAACTAGTCTGATTTACTGCCTGGGTCCTCCGATATTTGTCATTATTCTGGCTATGGCAGCACACACCTGAGCTGCTTTATCGCACTGTAATTCAAGGTGCTCCTTGTAGCTAAGTATCTGATATTATATTAAGTATGTTTCGATGTTATATTTTGATCGCCTACCCTGATGGTGATTGTTTCCTTTTTCTTGCGGCTGCTTACTAGTACTGCTTCTGTTTTGTGATCGGCATAGGTAGGTAGGTAGGTAGATAGGTTCGTAGCCTCCCCAGAGTGGAAGGAATACACTCACCCCAGAGAGACCCATTGTGTTGCTACCCTATTCATGGAACCATTTAGTACATATCAAATAGTTAAGAAGGTCAGTTATCCTTGTACTCGCGGAACATCAGTCAGGTCGTAGGATCCTGGGTAGCGTTTCTTGATTAAGCAGAAAGCCGGACAGACGCAGAGTAGGTGATGGGTGATGGGTGATGGGTGATGGATGGATTAAACCTCCTCTTCGTCAAGCAGCTTCTGCAAAAATCGTTCGGAACTTGCCCCAGGTTTTGTGCATGACGCTTTTTTTTTTTTTTTAGCATTCAAGGCTAAAGGAGAGGGAGAGTTTCGCGCAGGTTCACACACAACCTGAACGGAGTGCAGTGGTTTTGGGTCGTAGATGATGGTTCTCTACTTACTCTCAGCGGTGGTTTGTCCTAGAGCCAAGAGCCGAGCTAGGACAAGAGCAGACAGTAATTCTTTCATGCACTTTTGGTGTTAATATTGCATACGCAGAGGATGGATTTCAATTTACCATATACTGTGAGTGTTATGTCTGCACTTTCCATTCACAACTGTGTTGCATACTTTCTTCCGAATAGAAATTGCTTTTTCTGGGCTATGACACGAATAAACTATAGACCTTTCGCTCGACGGTCGATCATGTTAACCACTACACCACGGCCATTGGTGACCGGTGATGACACCAATGATTTTGTAGATGTCAGTTCATTTTGCCTGGTGATGAGACAGGTGTGCCCCTGGGCCCATCTCAGGCTCAAATTTAACGACTGCAAGAGACATACCCCCGCATGCCATGATTGACTGTTGCGTCGTTCTTTGTGTGCTTGTCCCCTTATAGTAAGCACACGATTCCCCCATTTCAACATCCCCAAGGGTACCTGGCGGTCTCCTAATCAATCGACCATCAACCAGATTGATCACATAGCGATCGACGTCAGACACTCCTTCAGTATTCTCGACGTACGAGCCTTCCGAGGAGCTAACATCGACTCGGACCACTACCTTGTTGTAGCCGAGTAGGACAACGTAAGTTTAACGTCGGAAAGCTACAATCGCAAGAGACTGCCAGAATCTTTGCCAATCGTGTCTCCTTCAAGCTCTCTCAAAATCCGCCCACAGCAGCGCAAACAATAGAGCAGGAATGGGCGCATTGCCAGAGCGCCGTCAGAGACGCTGCTTCATAGGTGCTGAGTTTCAAACCGCCATGGCGCGCCACCATCTAGAAACCCCTGGTTCGGAGAACAATGCGAACAAGCTCATGCAGCAAAACAAGCATACGCTGCAACGACGGATGAGAGCTGCTCGCGAAATCTATGAGCAGAAGAGAAGAGAGGAACACACGCTTCTCAGAACAAAGAAAAGAGAATACAGAAAGCGTGAGATCGAGGAGATGGAGAGATGCTTCCGCAGGAAGACGGCCGGAAATTTTGGATGGTTACAAAGCCAGAGCGGAAGCCTGCAGGGATGAAAATGGAGAACTGGTAGTGGAATCACGGTCGCTGTTGAGGATTTGGCAAGACCATTTCAGACTGTATAGCGGCGATGACAGACAAAATACCGCTGTCAGGCAGAACGATCCATTCGTAATGGACGGCTGGAGATGCACCATCTCATTTGCAAGGTATGGTCGGAGAAAAGCATGCCTGACGAATTAAATCTCAGCACCGTTTGCCCGATCCATAAGAAAGGAGACCACTATAACTGCGCCAACTATAGGGGAATAAGTCTCCTTAATATCTTTAAGATCTTCTCTGGCATATTGTGTGAACGCCAGGAATACAAATCGACACTCACCACCTTTTTGTCGATTTCAAGGCTGCATATGACAGCATGTATAGAGATGAGCTATAGAAAGCCATATCTAGTTTTAACATCCCTGCCAAACTCGTCCGACTGTGCAGGATGACAATGTAGAATTCTCGTTGCTCCATTAAGGTCGGTAATGAGCAACCCGAGACCTTTGATGTTAAAAAAGGATTTAGGCAAGGTGACGCGCTGTCATGCACCTTTTTGAACATCGTGCTTGAAACTATCGTGCAAGAGTCACTGGCCAACACAAGAGGTACGATTTATTTCAAGTCTACGCAGTTGCTTGCATACGCCGACGACATTGACGTGATTGGACGGACACAGTGAGATGTCAATGAGGCCTTTGTAAGCATTGAGGTAGAAGCGGCTAAGATGGGTCTCCAGGCTAATGAGGGTAAAACCAAAAATCTGATTTCATTTGAAAGAGACGGTCAACACCGACATATTGGCCAGAACGTCACCATGGGCGGATATAACTTTGAAGTGGTCAAGGAATTCGTCGACCTTGACTCACTGATGACCGGCGACAACAACACCAGCGCTGAGATTAAACGCAGAATCACTCTTGCGGTATCTTTGGGTTCAAGAGGCAATTGAGAAGTAGAGCCCTCTCTCGGACGACCAAGTTGACACTATATAACCCCTTGATCATCTCAGTCCTCCTTTACGGCGCAGAGACTTGGACCTTAACAAAGGTCGGATAAAGATGCCCTTAGTCGTTTCGAGAGGAAATTTCTGCGCTCCATCTACGGTCCCGTTTGTTCAAACGGAATATGGAGGAGAAGATTTAACGAAGAACTGTACCGGTTGTACAGCGACATCGACCTGGTACGACGTCTACGGATACAGCGTCTAGGGTGGCTAGGCCATGTAAAGCGCATGAAAAATACACCTCCAACCCGAAGAGTCTTTGAATCCAACCCGGAAGGAAGGCGCTGCAGAGGACGGCCGTATCTACGGTGGCGCACGCACCAACTGGGCGTGTGGCGCTGAAAACAGCTGGCCAAAGACCGTGCCTGCTGGAGACGCTTATTAGGTTCACCACGGACTGTAGCGCCACCTACATAAATAGTAAGTATGTGTTGTCTGCGTATTGTTTGCAGTGATAGTCTAGAGATTATCAACAAGATCTCTAGTTGTCAATCGACGGTTTGCCAGCACCAAATCACTGATTCTTTAGACATGAGCATGGTCGGTTTAGGTTGATGGTCGTCCGGTACGCTCTTCGTCTTCCCACGTCTGCCTAGGAATCCCGCAGAAAGTTAATCTCCCAAATGAAATTAATGCAAATTCAAAATTCACTTTTAGCAGCTCACAAAACGAAGCATGTCTCAGACACTAATGAACTTTTTGATATGGAACTTGGCACGACTTATAATTGATAAAAAGAATACGATCTATCTCTTGGAGTTTACAATGACAAGTCTTTATGCAAAATTCAGATACAAAAAGCGAATGTGAAAATCAGGTGGAATTACAGGTTGGTTAGGTTGCAAGTAGTGTCTGCTTCCAAGATACATATGTGAGTGATATAAGTGATATGCATGCATATAATGGTACGTAACACATAACTCCTCTATCCCCAGAATAGACAACTGAATGAGAGTAATTTTGTTTCATTTTATCTAGAACTTAAACGTAGCTATAACGTATTCTTGTTTAACAATGGAATATAGATTTGCAATACCCTGTTTGAATTACTTTATAACATTTTCTTTTTTATATTGCTTCACATTCTGCTTTTGTATCTATCTGTTGAGATGTCAGATAAATATTTTGCTGTACGTTGTTTTCAGGTTGCTTTACGATTTGATTATCGACGTATCCAAATGTAAACGCTTGTTGTTGCGGCTGTTAGAGATAACCCAATTCACCTAAATATTGAATGTTGTTTCAACGGCGTGCTGATTTGTATTTTCCGCATTTATCCTGATGTCGTTATTAACACAATGAGGAAAAAAAGATATTTTGAATCAAATGATTTTCTGTTTTTTTTTTTTTTAACTGCGCAGCGGAGTTGGATACGGCGAAACCCGCATGGACGCTTACTCAATTCCCTGGTGTAGTTGGCAGATTATAATATAAATTCCGTAAGGAATTGAGATACACCTGCTAATGATTATTATTAATTTAGTTCTATTATTATAAATAAAAAAAATGATTAGTTTCATTTAAAGATGTTTTCAAGTAAAACTGTTTCTTCTTCTTCTTCGCGGCGCTACAAACCAGTGTGATCTTGGGCCTCAACCAACAAGCGACTCCAGCCAGCACGTCCCAGTCACGCACACCAACTTGGTTGAGATCCTTCTCCACTTGTGTGCGCCATTTGAGTCGACGGCGTCCTCTGTTGCGTTGTCCCAATAGCTCGGATTGCCCATACGCTCTACATGGCCTAGCCATTTTAAGCGTTGTATCTGAAGACGCTTAACCAGGCACATGCCACCGTACAGCCCGTACAATTCGTGATTGAATCTTCTCCTCTAGATGCCATCAACAAAAACGGAACCAAAGATCGCACGCAGAACTTTTCTCTTGAAAAGACCAAGAGCTTCCTAATCCGCTTTCAATAGCATCCATGCCTCTGTACCATAAAGCAGGACTAGGATGATTAGGGTATTATTTTCGAGAGATGGTTCTTTTACTCAATTGTCTTTAGAGCCCAAAAAAAAAGCGATTGGCGAGAGTACTGGTGTTATTGTCCCTATTTATTGCGGAGCCTTGGTAGACGAAGTCCTTTACTACCTCAAAGTTTTCACTACCCATTGTGATCCTCTGTCCGAGACGTTAACGTTTAATGTCCTTCCTTGATGACAGCATGTACTTTAGTCTTGCCCTCGTTTGCCGCCAGACCCTCACATTAACGATCCGCTGCGTTCGATCAATCACGTCAATATCATCGGCGTAAGCGGGCAGCTGAACGGACTTTTGGAAGATCGTGCTTCCAGTGTTGATTTGTGAGTTTTGCACGATCGTCTCAAATATGATTTAAAAAAAGTCACATGATAGCGCGTTTCCTTGCTTAAAACCTTTTTCGACATTGAAGGTCTCGGTAAGTTCGTTATCGACCTTTCCATCGTCATCCTACAAAATCTGACGAATTGGGTAGGGATGTCAAAACTAGACATGGCTCTGTATAGCTCGTTTCTATGCACGCTACCATATGCGGCCTTGAAATCGGCAAATAGATGGTGAATGTTCATCTGCATTTCTTGGCCTGAAACCACACTGATAAGGACCTATCAGATTTCACGCATTCACACAAAATAGCAGAAAGGATTTTGTATGCGATGTTAAGGAGACTGATCCCTCTATAATTGGCACAATCAAAGGGGTCTCCTTTCTTGTGGATCGGGCAAATGACACTGGGATTCCATTGGATTTCCTCTGACTATGTCTTACAGATAAGCTGGTGCATGCGCCGTGCCAGAACATCCTCAGCTGCTTTAAACAGTTCCGCGGACCGCTCGTCCGCTCTAGTAGCTTTGTTGGACTTAAGCTTAGAAAAAGCACTGCTAACTTCGGCCAGGTCGCCGTTATACAGTCTGCAGAAGTGGTCTTGCCTAATCCTCAGCATCGACTGTGATTCCACTACCAGTTCTCCTTATGGAATGTTCGTTTTACCTTATTGTTAAACTTCCGGGTGTCATTCCTGCGAAAGCATCTCTCCATCTCCCCGATCTCACGCTTTCCGTGTTCTCTCTTGTTTCTTCTGAGAAGCGTGTGTTCCTCTATTCTCTTCTGCTCATAGATTTCGCGAGCAGCCTTCAGTACAATTTAAGCATCGTAATTGGGACAACATGTTCTATCCCGGAGATCGTAGAAGTCGTCTTTTGTAGCGTCATCATTGTCCTTGGTGGGGGCGTGAGCGCCCCCGATGCGAATTGTTATGAGGCGTTCGCTTACATGCCGGGAGCTCAAGACCTTTTCCTAAGTCTACCTCTAATAACAAATCCGCATCCGAATAAGCGTTGCCTTCTCTCTTTGTAGCAGTCGTCGTAATAGGTGTGACAGTTTCTCATCCGCTTTTTGCCGGGTCCATCTCATCGCACTTCCTGGATTGCGGTAATATCTCCCTTATAGCAGTCTAGGGCCTCCGCAAGTCTTTACGTGGTCTGTTGAGGGACCTAACATTCCTCATACAGAGCCAAATATCATTTTTCTGTCGTCAATTTGCTTACAGACTTCTGCCTTGTGGGCTCAATTTGACTAGTAAAGGCTAATGGGCCATCATCGATTTGAAAGATATCAGAAAATTGCTTACATAGTGCCACGATTTTACGGTTTTCTTCATAATTCAAGATTTTCTCTTTCCTCCTCTTTCGTTAGTTTTGCTCTATAGCACCCATGGTGCAAAGATCAAAATCGTTTTGAAAATGGCATGCTTTAAATAGATAAGATAGTAAATTAAATTAAGATAATGAAATGTGTGTCATTCATAGACATATCATGTATTTCAATCTGCGCACAGCCGTCATTAGATAGGATTAAGGTTTTAGGTACATATTTCGCGGTTTTAAACTGTTTGTTTGGGAAATAAAATGTGTGCAGACTGTGTAGTTATGGGTATCTTGATCCTTGAGATTGTCCGTTCCTGCAGTCATTTTCGAACAAGAATTTTCGAATTTGAATTCAAATATTCTATTGGTAGTTTGTGTTTTAGACTAGAAATGGTACACTGATAGGGACTGGAGTGATAGGACCAAGATCCAGCCTACACATTCCTCTCAACAATATTTCAAGCTGAACTGCTCGCAATTAACAGAAAACCTAACAACACCAAGATATCTATATTCTCGGATAGCCAAGCGGTTCTTAAGGCACTAAAGAGCTACACATTCGACTCTAAAGCTGTTTGGGAATATCACAAGACACGAAACAACTTACTTACTTACCTCTAAGGCCAGCAATCCACAGAGGATCTGAGCCTTCCGGGTACGCCGCTCTCAGTGAACAAGACCGAGTTGTCTTACATCCGACGGAACGACGGAAAGTCTGCTAAATTTTAGTAGAGGGAACATCCGACTGGTAGTCGATGCCCTCATTGGACACTGCATGATATTATATCATGCAGCTAGACTAGGCTAGCCCTAGAACGATATTTGCAGAAACTGTAGGGACGAAGAGGAAATAGAATCCATTCGTCACCTACTGTTCGAATGCTGGGCCCTGGCCGGGAAAAGACATATTGGGAGTCACTTCTTTTCGGGTTTAGTGGAGGCAAAGGACATTAATCTGAACAAACTGCTAGGATTCTTAACTGCATCTAGATAGTTCAGCTCAGCGGGCAACTAATAGGTTCCCCTCGGGTTAGATTTTCAAACTGGACACAATGGACTCCTCGTAGTCTAAGTGAGCCTTGACCTCATGTCGATAGGGCACCTAACTAGCCTAACTAAACTAACCCTAACTTGGTCGATGCCCAGGATCACCCTGAGCTGTAGCGCCACCTTAGTAAATATGTAGATACTGATGAATCTAACGCCTAAGAAGATGGAGCAATGTTTAGGAAATGTACGCCACAAGGCCGGCCCAAAAGCTTTTAATTTCAACCCCAAAAGACGTGATAGTAGAGTGACGTACGGAAGTTAAAGTAACTGAAGTCAACTGAGAAAAAAGGGTTACTCTACTGCTTCCTGAAGAACCTCGTTGATACAGGCCCAAATTAGACCTAACCAATAGTACATAAGCATCAATATCGTCCAATTGCGATCGATGTGAGATCATCCGATAACCTACACTTTCATTGCGATGTTATTGGATAAAGGGGAATCCCATGCTAATTTCATACATTTATCTCGTATCGGGGAGTCAATTTATCTCAATTTGTTAACTGCCATTCTCAGCCCAATTACAAGCCTTAATGGTGGAGTTTTCTCTCATTTACTGAAACGTTGTTAATCTGATATACCCATTCAAATGCCCGGTAATGCGGCTTTTATATGCACGAGTACGAGTAAGTGCGTCACTATGCTGTCGTATGCGGCCTTGAAGTCGACGAATAGATGGTGGGTGTCGACTTGAAATTCATTTGTTTAATCCAGGATCTGCCGTAGTGTGAAGATTTGGTCGATGGTGGACTTCCCTGGCCCGAAGCCACACTGATAAGGACCTATCAGCTTATTGACGAACGGCTTTAGGCGTTCATACGCGTTCAGCGAAAACGTATTCCTCTCTAGTTGGCGTAGTCAAAAAAGTCTCCTTCTCAGGCAAACAATGCTGAGACTCCATTCCTCGGGCATGCTTTCCTCTGACCATATCTTACAGATGAGCTGGTGCATGCTCCTAAAAGGGCCCACAGACCTCGCACTTGTGTGCACACATGTGTATCGACATCGGTGTGTGATTCCGCCACACACGTCACACCTACAGAGACACCGACACCAAAAATCAAAGACTTTTGACAGCACACATGGCCGCACACCGACACATGTGTGCACACAAGTGTTCTGTGGGCCCTTTAACCAGCTCACCCCCAGCTGCTCTGAAGAACTCAGCAGGCAATCCTGCACCAGCAGCTGTATTCGACTTGGGTTTCGACATGGCAATCTCAACTTCGGAATTCTCTACGATCTTCGGCATTAAGAAATGGGTCATTCTGCCTGACGCCGGCGGTATGTTGGCTGTCATCGCCGTTATACAGTCTGCAGAAGTGTTTTTTCCAAGTTCTCAGCATCGACTGCGATTCTACTACTAGGTGTCCGTTGTCATCCTTACAGGCCTCCGTTCGGGCTTTATAGCCTTTAGACATTCGTTTTATCTGTTGGTAAAATCTTCGAACGTCTTGCCTGCAGCAGCAACTCTCCAAGTTTTCATTCGCAGGCTTCTTGTGCTCCTTCTTTTTTCCCTTGAGAAGCTTATCTTCCTCCCTTCTTTTCAGATCATAGAGCTCACGAGCCCCTCTTGTTTTTTTGTGTAGTGAGGCTTTGTATGCCTCCTGCTTTTCTGCATGAATCCTTCTACACTCGTCATCGAACAAGGTGTTTCGTCGTGGTGGAGCTTTAAAGCCCAACACTTCCGTTGCTGTGCTCTTCATGGCTTGTTTGCACTGGCTCCATTATTGCACAACTGACTCAGTGGAGGATTGAGGTGTATCGGAGAGCTTAAGGGAGACGCGGTTGGCAAAGGCACTGGCGATCTCCGGCGATAGTAGCTTTCCGACGTCATAGCTTGGTGTTCTAACTCTATCCCGCGGTGTTCGTGTTATCCATTGACGTATCTTCGCTACTACACGATAGTGGACTGAGTCAATGTTCGCTCCTCGAAGAGTACGATCATCAAGAATAGTGACGTCAATCGCGATGTGATCAATCTGGTTGGTGACTGATTGATATGGCGACAGCTAGGTGCCTTTGGGTATATCGAGGTGCGGAAAGTGTGTTTTAGCTAAAAGAAAATTTCTCCTCGTGACGAAGTCGATCAGCCTGTGTCCGTTATCGGATGTGGTGTCATGTAGGCTGGGTTTGCCGATGACTCGTTCAAAGATGCTTTCTTTACCCAGCTTAGAGTTCAAAACTCCTAGTATGATTTTGGTATCATAGCTGGGGCATTTGGCGTATGTTCTGTCTAGGAGATCATACAAATCATCTTTGATGAAGACATCCTTGTCTTCCGTGGACTTTATGCCTTAGTCCACCTCTAACAACAAATGCGCATCCAAATAGTCTCTGTCCTCTCTCCTTATAGCAGTCGCCGCAGTAGATGTCGCAGTTTTTCATCCGCTTTTTGCCCGGTTCACTCTATCGCATTTCCTGGATGGCGGGTATGTCCGCTTTATAGCGACGCAGGGCGTCCGCAAGTTGTCCGGCCGCACGTGGTCTGTTTAGGGACTTAAAATTTCACGTACAGAACCGAAGGTCCTTGTTTGATTCTTTGTTTTTTTAAAGGGTCGTCAACATAGATCCGTTCCATTTGATTATCCGAGGCCGTTTTTTGTTTCTGAGCAATGTGGTTTTACGGTTATGGTTTGCTAGACCGTAGCCCAACCGACACTAATCCTGTTTGGTGGCGCAGGATACTTGCCTTTCGGCCTCTTCCGTCAGGTATTTCCCTTGTAAGGAAATTTCCAGATGATACCACGAGGAGGTGGAAGTAGGACCTGACTAGCAGAGCGGCGTGGTGTTCGGCTGCAGAGGCTCTTACTCGCGATAAGAATGAGCAAATAAGAAACAACTAACGGACTTGAGAGTCTGGACCTGGAATGTGAGGTCCCTTAATAGACCGAGTGCAGGCGACCAATTGGAGCGAATTCTTAACTGCTATAAAGCAGATATAACCGCACTCCAAGAAGTGCGATGGGATGGACCAGGCAAAAGAACTGCTACAAGGAGAACAAAAGCGGATTCGTTATTCGAGGAAGACTCCGACAAAAAGTCTTAAGCTTCCGGGATGTAAGCGAACGCCTCATTATAATCCGCATCAGAGCTAAATTTGGAAACATTAGCTTAATATGCGTTCACGCCCCAACAGAAGAAAAGGACGATCGACTCAAAGAAGAATTCTACGATCGCCTGGATAGAACATATGCCCAATGCCCCAGTTACGACACAAAAATAGTTCTAGGAGATTTTAATGCAAGACTGGGCAATGAGGACAAATTTGAGTCGATCATAGGAAAGAATAGCCTCCACAACACTACATCCGACAACGGACTTAGGCTAATCGATTTCTTAATGGGCCGTAACATCCACAAGGGCACCTGGCGGTCTTTTGATAAATCGACCACCAACCATATTGGTCACAAGGGCACCTGGCGGTCTTTTGATCAATCGACCACCAACCATATTGGTCACATTGCGATCGACGCCAGACACTCCCCCAGTATTCTCGACGTAGGAATCTTCCGAGGGGCCAACATCGACTCGGACCACTACCTTGTTGTAGCCAAGGAACGAATGAGGAGGATATCAAGAATGCTTAGGAGTCGAGTAGGACAACGTAAGTTTGACGTCGGAAAGCTACAATCGCAAGGGACTGTTAGAATCTTTGCCGATCGCGTCTCCTCCAAGATCTCTAAAAATCCGCCCACAGCAACACAAACAATAGAGCAGGAATGGGCGCATTGGCAGAACGCCGTCAGAGACGCTGCCTCAAAGGTGCTGGGTTTCAAACCGCCACAACCTAGAAACCCCTGGTTCGATGAACAATGCGAACAAGCCCATGCAGCAAAATAAGAGGTATATAAAGCCATGCTGCAACGACGGACGAGAGCTGCTCACGAAATCTATGAACAGAAGAGAAGGGAGGAACACACGCTTCTCAGAAGAAAGAAGAGAGAGAGCACGGAAAGCGTGAGATCGAGCAGATGGAGAGATGCTTCCGCAGGAATGACGGCCCGAAGTTTTACAACAAGGTAAAACAACATGCCATGGCTACAAAGCCAGAGCGGCGGCGCCCTGCAGGGATGAAAATGGAGAACTGGTAGTAGAGTCACAGTCAATGCTGAGGATTTGGAAAGACCACTCCTGCAGACTGTATAACGGCGGTGTTCGTAATGGACGACGACTTAGACGAAGTCAAAATAACGATATCAAGACTTAAGTCTAATAAAGCCGCGGGCGCAGATGACCTGTCTGCTGAGCTTTTTAAGGCGGCTGGAGATGAGCTGGTAAGGTGCATGCACTATCTAGTTTGCAAGGTATGGCCGGAGGAAAGCATGCTCCCCGAATGGAACCTCAGCATCGTTTGCTTGGTCCATAAGAAAGGAGACCCCTATGACTTCGCCAAATATAGGGAAATAAGTCTCCTTAACATCGCATACAAGATCTTCTCTGCCGTATTGTGTGAACGCCTGAAACCGTTTGTGGATAACCTGATTGGCTCTTATCAGTGTGGTTTCAGACCAGGTAAATCCACAGTAGACCAAATATTTACGCTACGGCAGATCTTGGAGAAGACCCAGGAATACCAAATCGACACTTACCACCTTATCGTCGAGTTCAAGGCCGCGTATGACAGCGTGCATAGAGACGAGCTATATAACGCCATGTCTAGTTTTAACATCCCTGCCAAACTCGTCCAATTGTGCAGGATAACAATGGAGAATTTTCGCTGCTCCATTAAGGTCGGCAATGAGCAAACCGAGACTTTTGATGTTAAAAAAGATTTAGGCAAGGTGACGCGCTGTCATGTAACTTTTTCAACATCGTGCTTGAAAAGATCGTGCAAGAGTCACTGGCCAACACAAGAGGTACGATTTATTTCAAGTCTACGCAATCGCTTGCGTACGCCGACGACATTGACGTGATTGGACGGACACAGCTAGACGTCAATGAGGCTTTTGTAAGCATTGAGGTAAAAGCGGCTAAGATGGGCCTCAAGATCAATGAGGGTGAAACCAAATATCTGCTTTCTCAAAAAGAGACGGGCAGCACAGACGTATTGGCCAGAACGTCACCATGGGCGGATAAAACTTTGAAGTGGTCAAGGAATTCGTCAACCTTGGTTCACTGATGACCGGCGACAACAACACCAGCGCTGAGATAAAACGCAGAATCACATTTGCCAAGCACTGTTTCTTTGGGCTCAAGAGGCAATTGAGAAGTAGAGCCCTTTCTCGGAAAACCAAGGTGACACTATATAAGGCCTTCATCATCCCAGTCCTCCTCTACTGCGCAGAGGCTCGGACCTTATCAAAGCGGATGAAGATGCCCTTTGTCGTTTCAAGAGGAAAATTCTGCGCACTATCTACGCTCTCGCTTTACCGATCGCGTCTTCCTTAAGCTCTCTAATACACCTCAATCCTCCACGCTATCAATAGAACAGCAGTGGTGCCTTTGCAAACAAGCCCCGAAAAGCTCTGGATCTGAAGTTTTGGGTTTCAAGGCTCCACCACGAAGAAACACCTGGTTAGATGACGAGTGCAGGAGGATTCACACAACGAAGCAGGATGCATATAATGCCCCGTTGCATAAAAGAACAAGAGCAGCTCGTGAGCTCTACGAGTTAAAAAGAAGGGAGGAGCATAAGCTTCTTAGAAGAAAGAAGAAAGAGCACGAGAAGCGCGCGATTGAGGATTTGGAGAGGTGTTACTGCAGTCGTGACGTTCGAAACTTTTATCAACAGATACAGCGAACATGCCAAGGTTATAAAGCCACAATGGAAGCCTGCAGGGATGAGAACGGACACCTAGTAGAAGAATCGCAGTCGATGCTGAGAATATGGAAAAACCACTTCTGCAGACTGTGTAGAATTATCCATTTCTAATCGACGAAGACCGCAGAGAATTCCGTCCCCCTGACCTCGACGAAGTTAAGATTGCCATATCGAAGCTCAAGTCGAATAAAGTCTGCTGAGCTCTTCACAGCAGCTGGGGGTGAGCTGGTTAGGAGCATGTACCGGCTCATCTGTAAGATATGGTCAGAGGAAAGCATGCCCAAGGAATTGAGTCTCAGCATTGTTTGCCCGATCCACAAAAAAAAAGCAGACCCCTTTGACAGCTCCAACTACAGAGGAATAAGTCTTCGCTGCCGTTTCGTGTGAACGCCTGAAGCCGTTCGTAAATAAGCTGATAGGTCCTTATCAGTGTGGCTTCAGGGAAGTCCACCGTCAACCAAATCTTCACACTACGGCAGATCCTGGAGAAAACCAATGAATTTCAAGTCGACATTCACCACCTATTTGTCGACTTCAAAGCCGCATACGACAGCGTAATTAGAGACGAGCTATACAACGCTATGCCTAGCTATGCCTACCTTTGACATACCTGCTAAACTCGACCGACTGTGCAGGATGACAATGGGAGAATTCTCGCAGCTCCATTAAGGTCGGTAATGAGCAAACCGAGACCTTTTTTTGTTTTTTTTTTTTTTTTTTTGAGACTCGCGCAGGTTCAAGAGTTTTTTTTTTTTTTTTATATTCTTGACACACACAACCTGAACGGAGTGCAGTGGTTGGGGTCGTTGATGTTCGTTCACTACTCTCCGGTGTGGTTGTCCTAGACTTAGATAGGACGAGAGCCGACCGAATTCCGCGTTGGTTTTAGTCCGAAGTAATTCGTTCAAGCACTTTAGTATTGCATACGCAGAGGATGAATTTCGGTTGACCATATACTGTGGGTGTTATGCCTGCAAGCAGTACGTTTGGCCACTTTCCATTCACAACTGCGTTGCATACTTTTTGTCCGTATAGGAATTACTTTTTCTTGGCTATGAAGCGAATTTGAACTATAAACCTTCCGCTCGGCGGTCGATGATGTTAACCACTGCACCACGGCCACCTTTGATGGTATAAAAGGATTTAGGCAAGGTGACGCGCTGTCGTGCAACTTTTCAACATTGTGCTTGAAAAGATCGTGCAAGAGTCGCTGGCCAACACAAAAGGTACGATTGGACGGACACGACGAGACGTCAAAGAGGCCTTTATAAGCGTTAAGGTAGACGCGGCTAAAATGGGTTTCAAGGTTAGTGAGGGAAAAACCAAATATCTGCTTTCATCTTAAAGAGGCGGTCAACACCGACGTATTGGCTAGAACGTTACCATGGGCGGATATAACTTTGAAGTGGTCAAGGAATTCGTCTAGCTTGGCTTACTGATGACCGGCGACAACAACACCAGCGCTGTGGAAAAACGCAGAATCACTCTTGCCAACCGCTGTTCCTTTGGGCTCAAGAGGCAGTTGAGAAGTAGAGCCCTCTCTCGGAAATGTGCGCAGAGGCTTGAATCCTAACAAAAGCGGATGAAGATGCCCTTGGTCGTTTCGAGAGGAAAATTCTGCGCACTATCTACGGTCCCGTTTGTTCAAACGGTGTATGGAGGAGAAGATTTAACGAAGAACTATACGGGTTGTACAGCGACATCGGTACGACGTCTACAGATAGAGCGTTTAAGGTGGCTAGGCCATGTAGAACGCATATAAAATACAGCTCCGACCCGAAGAGTTTTCGAATCCACCCCGGAAGGAAGGCGCGGCGGAGGCAGCCGGCTCTACGGTGGCCCACGCAGGTGGATGGTGACCTTAACCAACTGGGCGTATGGCACGGCAAACAGCTGGCCAAAGATCGTTCCCAGGTTCACCACGGACTGTAGCGCCATCTAAGTAAGTAAGTAAATAAAAAACAATTGCTCCTTGTTTTTTTTTCTTTTTAATACCTAAACACGCATTTTATTAATCGTTTTTATTTTGTCTTGTTCTTTGTTTTCATTTTTATTTTATTAATTTCCACTTGTGTTTTTGTTTTATTTTATTTTTTACTTCAACAGCATAAGATCTTGTCACAATTGTTGGTTTTGTCTTATACTTAAATTCAAATTCATACAATTCTTCTCCCATTTTTTGTAATTTTAATTTAAAGCGTACACTTGTGACAATATATATTTTATAATAAATGTAATAATAATAATAATTTTAATAATAAAAGTTATCCGTTATTGTACTAACTTTATTCCGAAAAATTGGGTGAACAAGAAAAAGGAAATAATTATAAAATTGTAAATACTGTACCATTTTTTTTGTTTGTTTTGCTTATTTTTTGTCTGTATATGTTTTTTTTTTACATATATAATAATATATATTTATTTATATAATATTAATGCAATAATTACCCATTTATATGAATTTGTTTTATTTTTATTTTTGTTAATAATTGAGATGATGAATTACAACATAGACATTGTTTCTTTTTTTTTGGATTTATTTTGTGTTTTTTATGTTTCTATTTTCAGTGCAAATGGTAAATTTAATTAGAAATTATAAATAATTACGAATAATTTATTTATTAATGTTTTTATTTTTATTTTTGTTGTTTTGTTACATCTAACACTTATCGAATATTATTGTGTGTGGTTGCTCTTTGAAGTGTTTCTTGTTTTTATTTAGTCTTTTCTGAGACAAAAAAAAAAAAAAAAAACAAAAAAACGAATAAAGTAAAATTGCACAAATTAATTAAAGTAGTAAAACGAAATATAATTATGAAGAAAACAACTTTCCGTCGGCGACCTTTCATAAGAATCATCTGTATTTTGGCACCATAATTGTATGATAAATTGTATACGTGCTTCGTTTTCTTTTTTATTTATTCAAATAATTAAGTGTAATAGCTTAACTTGAAAATATACGAATAAATATATATATATTTAATAATAAATATTGTTGTATAATTATAAATATACATATATGCTTTACTGATATTGAATTGTATTATTTTATATTATTAATACGTTTATATTGCACCAATTTAAAGCTTTTTATATTAAAAGAAAATTCAAAAAACAAATAAATTACTACAAAAAAAAAAGTAAAATTCTGCAGCTGCGATTTATTAAATATTTTTACGTCCCCACCTACCATATCACAGTTATTCCCTTTCAAACAATGTATATCTAAATTTCTGTAAATTTTTACAGCTACTAAAAATGTGTTTAGCTTTCTAACAAAAAAAGGAAAAAAAAATCCAAAACAGTAGGAAATATTCCATCGCAAAAACTCTCGATACAAAGATACTACTTATAGTAGTTTAAGTTTACGTGGAATGGAAAATAACCAGGAAAAAAACCCTCAACTAAATATTTGACAGACATGCTGATAAAAATTAATGAAACTTATATGGTGGCAATTGGCAATGAAGATTTTAATCTAAAACAACATGAGAAATACGCTTAATGCCTAGATCACTTACTGGTGGCCAAGAAAAATTCAAACACGTTCTGATGGGAAAGCTTATCGTTATCATAATCAAAACGGGAAGTGATTGCTTTACAAAAAAACAAAAATCAGGGGTGGAATCGGCTAAGGTGATTTGTGACAAGTGACAGTCACATTCTCGGTTTCGGTATCGTGTAAGGTGATAGTCACTGCGATTGTCACATTTTTGTGACAGTTTTCTGGTGACAGCTATTTAGCTATCATTTTCCTATGTTCTGTGCGTTTGATATGGTTTTGTTTGTGCTTTTGTGTGTTTTATAAAATATGTATTGTTGCGGAGATGCAAGCGGACCGTTAAGTTCGAAAACTCTCTGGAAGCGGGGATTGGAATGATGTCAACTTCCAAGGGAATTGTCAGAGCGTTCTAGAGATTTCCGAAGGGGAACTTCCAACGGCGAACGTTCGAGACGGTGGACCGAGAGCTATATAAGCGCGAACACTCGCCCTTGACATTCATTCAGTTTGTGGTATAAAACAGCGTGTGACAAGTCGGTGTGATCAACCAAGGTGAAAAGCTTTCAATAAAGGTTTGTGTATTGTGTAATAAAGTTTAAAGTGGATAGTATTGGATAATAAAGAAAAGTGGTGAAGCTACACAGATAATTGATCTGTGGTAAAACAAGAAAAGTGTGTGTGTTTTTATTTCTTTCATTCGGATAAAAGGGACAATTGTAGTTTATCGCAATCCAGTGGTGCGAACCCTATTTGGCGTGGGTATTGAATAAATTCGTAACAGTATGTTTCCCTGCTTGGAACTATTTTTAAGCGAAGATGAAGAGCTCAATGAGACATTGATGGAAGTTAGAATTCTGAGGAAGAATTTGAGAAATCGGTCTAAATCGGTTTCCTTTCCCTGTACGCCGACAAAATGTATAATAATAGCATTTCTAATATGTACATTATTTACTTTTCCCAGTATTTGTGCAAAACTATCGATGACAACGGCCCTGATTTTAATTTCAAAATTTCTTTTTAACTATCTAACAGCTGTCTTAAGGCAGCCCTACACGGCGAACATGTTCGCCGATTTTGTTCGTGAATTTGCTGTGAATGTCGCCGAGTAAACATAAATAAATAACCATAAGCGCAACCACTTGTGCTTATTTATCGTACGTGTATACCCTCTGAAGAATCAGCACGAAATGAATGTTCTCCAAATGTGTTCGCCGTGTAGAGACTAACGCAAACGAACGGATTCGGCGAACATGTTCGCTGTTTAGGGCTACCTTTATCTATCAGTAATTCCGAAAAAGCAAGTGTTGCTCCTTTTCTAAACTTTTTTTGTGATAATCTTACCCGATACCAAAAGATGATGATAGTCACATATGACTGTCACCAAAGTGACTATCACCTATCACCTTAGCCGATTCCAGCCCAGTTAAGAAAGAATACTGCTTTACGGATACACAGGGACTAGATGTGACGAATAAAGCAAAATTGATAAAAAAGCTGAGATTGGAATAAAGATTTTTATTTAGCAATTCATCTACTTATGTAATTAGGAGTAAACAATTTTACTAAAAAAAATTCGCTACCAGAACGTCTTACTATTTATGTTGTTGTTTTATAAAATCGAAAATCAAAAGACGCTACACAAAAATCGTTTTACCCATTCAAGTATTTATTTATTTATTTGTTTTTATATTTAATGGTTGCTTTTGGTGGTTATGGTAAAAATCGGATTTCAAAGTGCGCACATTGAATGTATTGTTGTTCAGAATAAATACACAATATCATTGGATCGTCGCAAAAAATTTAATTTTTCCCATTTCCCCCATTTTTTTTTTTTTTTTTTTTTTTAATACATAAACAATTAAATATTGGAAAGAAAAAAATCTAAAACAATGAGCAATTGAGTTTATTATTTTTTTTTTGTCTTTACAACTACGTGTATATATAATTATATATTTCCTGTATACTAATACTAATATATATATATATTTTTATTTCCTTTTTTTTTATTTGTTGAAGCTCTAGTTATATGATTGCCTTGCATTTCTTTAAAGATCTATTAATATGTTTTATTGTTTGTTTGTTTTTTTTATAATTCCATTTTATTTCATTAAATCCTTTTTTCTTCCTATCAGTGTCATTTGTTTTTATTATTATTGTTTACTATTATACGTTCTTTGGCAATACTTCTATTTTACGTTTACTTACTTCTTGTGTTTCGCAAAGGTTGTCTTGAAACGCATTTCTATTTTTTTTCCCATCGAAATCGAACACCGTTTTTAATCGCATGACTTTATTTTTTATTTTTACATTAATCATATTCATAAGAAACATCATTTTTTGTTTTCTTTTTTTAAAATGTAAAAAATACATTTTTTTTTTTTGCGAATATTATTTTTGTGCTACAATTGAGTGTTTTTTGTTTTTCGTAGTAAAATTTAGGTGGAATTTATTTTTTATATACACTTATATAAAAAAAGGAAAAATAAAAAAAACTCATTCATTTGGCCACTTTCGCTTTAGTTGAATATCTGATTGCTTTTTTTTCAATATTTTCATACGCCATAACTGCATCGATTAAATCACTTATGAATAATTCATATAAGAATAACAAAAAGTGCTCAGAAAAAATAT
This sequence comes from Eumerus sabulonum, assembly GCA_951905685.1. Classification (NCBI taxonomy): domain Eukaryota; kingdom Metazoa; phylum Arthropoda; class Insecta; order Diptera; family Syrphidae; genus Eumerus; species Eumerus sabulonum. Next base: position 111,105,569 of record OX645061.1, read on the forward strand.
CCTTGTTGGATGTGTTCCTTAGGAAAAATTCTTAAAATTGATTTAAATATTATATTTAATGCAAAATCTGTGTTATTTGATTTTAAAACACCTAAAAATGCTGTGCGGCTGTGGTGATAAAAAACTTTGCAAAAATGTTTAAATTCGACTATGACAATCACTGTTTGCTTCTTTCCATAAAAAAAACCAAAATTAAAAATAAACCACATCTTCATGTGGGTTTTGGTTGTAAGGTGGATTGAATAAAAGCACTTTAACCCCCTTCTTCTCTATATCGGCAATTTTATGCGCGCGTGTGTGTGCGTGTATCAGTGTTTACAAATAAGAAAGCAAAAAAAAAAAAAAGAAATATTAAAAAACAATCATAATAGAATTTAAAAAACAAGTGGAACCAACCAACACCAGAATCGGAATCGAACAACCAAACGGAACGGAATCGTAACAAACCATAAACCAAGGAAATAAAAAACAAACTTTTCGTTTTCATGTAGACTTTTTTTTTGTTTTAATAAAACCACGATTTTATTGAATCCAACAAATCAAACATTACATAAATTTCCATAATATATAATATGTATTTATAACGTTTTCAAATAAAAATGTGTATTCATTAATAATTTATTTATATAAAAAGAAGATTTTTTTTTTTTTTCAATTTCATAAATATATATATTTATGTTTTATATTTATATGTAATAAAAAAAAAATACTTAGCGCGCTAAAAAGAATTATTTTTTATTTTAATATTTAATATTGAATGAAATGAAAATATAATTAATTGAAATAAAATAAGATGTATAGTTTTCGACAACAATATATAATTAACAATTAAAAATAAGTGTAATTAAAAATAATTAGATTAGTTGTATTCCTCTTAATGGTTTGTATTTTTGTTTTTCATTTTTTGTGTTAAAATTTTGAATGAAATCAGTCTCAAAAAAATATAATGAAGAAATAATATATAATTTAAAATAGAGAAAAAAAAAATATCTACAGAGCTGTCTCATATCGGTCTTAGTTTTTATTTTATTTGGAATTGAATAAATGCTCTAAAATGCATTCTTCTCCAACGATGGCATAGAGATAGCTCTGCATTTGAAGAACAAGAAATGAGAAATGATTGCTAACCAATGAGAATAAATTAAATATTCATGTTTGTGTATTAAGTTTAGATGAAATTTTGAGTTTTTTGTTTTCTTGTAACACTAACTTATCAGCTAGATGTTTTTTTGCTTTGAGGTTTTCTCATTTATTTTTATTTTTTGTCCAAGCAACAACAAGCAAAGCAATCGACGAAATTAAAATCGCTTTCGGTTTTGTTTTATTTTTTTTCTAAAATATATTTTCTTATAGCCTTTTTTGTATTTTTATTTTATATTTGTAAATTCTTCATCTTCTTTAGTTTTTTTTTTTTTTTTTTTTTTTTGTGTGGTAAATTTGTAATTTTCCTTTGCTTTGGCACAAAATATATATACTTCCCAATCGAGTAAACAGTCTAAATAATGTTGTTTTTTTTTACAATACAATACTATACTTAACACTTTTTTGTTTCTTGTAATAAGCTCATGTGTCATTTAATGAAAAACATGTTTTTTGTTTTCTTTTTTTTTTGTGAAATAATGAGACGAAAAATTGCATTGTAATGAAAAGTAATAATTTAAGAAAAAAAAAATTATATAAAATAACACAACAATTTAATACAATAAATATTGCTCGCTTGTCTAAACAACTAATAAATAAATATCTATATATATACGTATTGTTTTCTTATTATTTTATTTTCTTTCTCAAGAAATTCGAAAAATTCCTTTACTTTGTTCCCAATGTTGATTTTCTTTTTTTATTTCACTAATTCAATATAGCAGTTACAAAAGTTTGTTTTAGTTTTTGTCTTTAAGATTAGTATTTTGTGTTTTCCTTTAGTCCTTTTTTTTTATTAAAGTTTGTTATGCGCGACAAAAAAATAAATCATTTTCGTTGCTTGCTTGATAAAATTGTCTCTTGTTTGAGTTGTCACAACTTTTTTGTTTTCACTTAAAAAAATTAAATTAAAATAAAAACAAAAATCATAATGAAAATTATTTGAATTTTAAGGAAAACATAAAATAACAGCTCTTAGGCAAATGTTTTGCTTGTGTTTTCTGTTTTTGTTTAAAGCACTTGTAAATGTATTGCTTATTTTCTCCTTTTTAATCTCTATTGATTTTATTCTTCGACTTTTTTATTTTCTTAACCTCTTATTAAACTATTTATTTGATATGAAAAACAAAAACAGAAAATCGAGAACGAAAAAAAGGTAATAAACAACTTAAGAAACATTTATAATGAAGAAAACTTTTTTGAAACGTTCCTATTCAATTTGTTTTTACTTTTCTTTATTTTTGCTATTCAATAAATTTATATAACTCGTGTTATTATACGGTATGATTCTTGATTTTATTTAGTTGTTGCTGATGTGGTATGTGGTAATAATAATTGTTGGTATAATGTATATATATGTAACTTTATTTTTAATGTAAATCTTGCTAAATATTATCCATGTTTTTTTTTTTTTTGTTTTGCTTTTTAATTTGTTAAATTCTTAATAATACATTTTATTTTGTTTTAAATATATTATTATTATTATTAATTATATATATTTCATATATATATAAGTTGATCCCAATTTGTTCAGTTTTAATCAATTTCATTGTGTTCTTATTTAGAAAATTAAATTAAAATGTATAACTACGTTCATGCTGTTGTTTTTTTCTTATTTCAAAAATTGTACACACAGAGAGACATTTAGATTTTTTTTTTTTTTACTTTTTTTTTCTAATTTTCAGTTAATAAAAGATGATGATGAAATATCTTGTGTAAATGTGTGTAGACAAAGAAAGAGAGAGAGAGAGAGAGTGATAAAGAGCGTGCTCTACTCTTGGAAGGTTGTTCTTATTGTTTTCTTTATTTTTCTACATCTCTCTTTCAATTTTTTCTTTTTCGTGAGTTTAATTTTTAATTTAATATTTAAATATATATATATATATTTTTTGTAATTACATTTATTCTCTTACTATTTACAAACAATATTGTCTTTTTCTTCCTCTTTTATATTTTGTTTATATTTAGTAAACATTGTTTTTTTTTTTTTTAATGTGCTTCGAAACCATAAAATCTACATATGATTGAAATATTTTGTTTTTCTTTTGTAATCATTTTTTTTGTTATACATATATGTATGCGCACTGAAACATTTGGATCAAGGAAGGAAAAAATCATTCCCCCCGTTCTTGAATAAATTGAACAATGTAACAGTTACGATTCAAATTACTCTTTTTGTTTGAAATCGAAAAACAATGATCTGGATTCGAGCAAATCAAAAAATTGTTTTTGTTTTTTCTTAAAAAAAAAAAAAAAAGTAAATAAAAATTATATTTATATCTAAACTACAATACAACTGTTCTTCATTTCTCTTTTACTTATCGATTATAAATTTTATTTAATATTTAATTAATATTTTGTTTAAATATTTTTTGTTTTTTGGATATTAAATAAGAATATCTAAAATACCTTATATATTTGTTTCTTGCCTTTTTTTTTTTCATTTATTTCTGTGACGATGTACACAGATAATTAATTCCAGACAATACTATATATATATATTATGTATACTAATATATATATTGTATGTATGTATAACCATTGTTTTTCTCTTCATATTTTTGTTTTTTAAAGAGTCGAAAGACAGAGATCAACTACATGCAACTAATGTTTGTTTTATTTTGTTACTCTTTTGCTAAAAAAAAAAAAAATAAAAAAAGAAAGAAAAATGTAAAAAAGGTTCTCAATATTAGAGAAATTCTTTTTTTTTTTAACAATTTACTAAATATTGCATTTATTTACTTGTTTTAAAAACAAAAACAAAATGTACTAGCAAATGTCGAAGTTATTAATTTATAATTAAAAAAAAAATGCTCTTGCTAAGTCTACGCGTTGATTTTGCTTTCATGATTATTCTTTTATTAAGAGAAAAAAATCGACAAGGTCTTCAGAAAATCAAAAATAACAAAAAAAAAAATTACGTTCAAGTAAAATATAAAGCAAATTAAAATAAACCAATTTTTGTTTTTAAAGAATAAAATCACAAACAAATTTGGAAATAAGTAATTAAGGCACCATTACAATTGCTTTTCTCTTTTTATATCGCGTAGTGTGTTATTTAATATTTGAGTGTTGTATTTTTTTTTTATTATATTTTTAAATGTATTCTTTTTGTTTTCAGTTTTTTTTTAATTTATAATTAAAATGTAATTTTAATTAAGTGTTGCATTTAACATTTTATTACTTTTGTTTTTTTGGTTTTTTTCTTGTTTTGTTTTGAGTTTTCCCTTAACTTGGTTTGAACAAAATTGTAAAAAATATGTTTTTCATTTCCTCCATTTGTTTTTATTTTTTTTTCGAATTTGAATCGTTTGAAATTTTATTCTTAGTTGCTTCGTAGAGTCTCAGTGATTCTTGTTGTTTTGTTTTATACAATTTTCATTCCATTTACTAAATATATATATAAAGTTACACCATTTAATATTTTTACGATAAAAATGATTGCTTCCATTTAAAGTGTTTTTTGTTTTTCTCATTTTTGTTTTTAATTATTTTTAATTTATATTTTAAATTCTTGGATTTCATATTTTCTTTTTTCCATTTATTGAATAATTTATTCCTGTACTCATGTTTTACATTCTGGTTGTTATGAACTAGTTTTCGGTTCTTTTTTTTTTGGGTTTGGTTGGACATGAGGGCCTAGAAAGAAAATCGTGCTTTTCAAATACATTCTAAGAATTTAGTGTTTTTTGTTTTTGTAATCAATTCCTCATGTCGTTATGTCATCACACCCAGTACAAATATGTTTATTTTTCTTTCAGAAAATAAAGAGTTTCCTTTCTTTTTTTTTTCTGGTTTTGTTGGTAAAGAGACTTTCGATATGTCTTTTAAGATGTGTATGAAATTTGATATATAGAGAAAAAGTGTCAGTAGCTATGCGAGGAGGATGCATTATGAAAACAGATGGAAATTAGAGGAGCAAACATTGGGTTTTATAAATCGGTATTGCTTGGAAATGATTGGTGTCATAAATATCACAATTGCTCCAGACAAAAATCATTCAAGTATAGAGAGTTAGGTTCATATCGTTTCAGAAGGTTAACGAAATTAGCTCCTTAAAATTTGACTACTACCTTTGGGGGGGAGGGGGAGGGGAAGGGGTGGGGGTGAAATATCAATGGGAAAATTGTTCTATTATAGCATGAACATCACATCCTTACCCCCGGGCATAGCTATCGAGATAGCATACATTACTTACAACAAGATTATAGTATTGATACGCTTCGGATATGTTTTGGTGTTTTCCCTTTACTTATGTTGGTTTTAATCAAGTGAGCATTTAATTTTATTAACCTAATACCATGACGAGTGTTTCGTTCTTCCAATTTTATTTTAAATAAAAAATAAATCGAAATAAAAATGAAAGAGGTTATATAACACAAAAATAAGAATAAAAAAGTCTTTTTCTTCGCATACGCATTGGGCTTTGTCGTCCTCATGTAAAATTGTATCTTTACTCTTGTTTATGTATATTTCCTTTTCCTCTCACTAAAATTACATTTTTTATTTTTTTTTTTTTAAAGCTTTTACTTTCATTTTAAAATTCAAATAAATTTAGATCCATTTTTCCTGGTTTAACTAAACACATTAAAAATACAATTAATACCTACACAACATTCAAAATGTACTAAGATTGTTTCTTTTATTTCTTTTTAAGAAATTCATTTCTTATTTGATTAATTCTCTTCTCAATTTACTACATTTTCCTCTTCTTGTTCTTTTTTATTTTTTTTTTGTGTGTTGAAAAGTAGAATTTATTAAATTAAATAAAAATGAAAAATTAAAATAAAAGAGGGGAATTGCAATTCCTCGTTCAATTTAAAATTCACACTATCTTTTCGCTTTTATACATTTTAGATGCTTTAATCGCTTTATTCTGATGTGGTGTTTTATTAGACTTTTTTTTTTTTTTTTGTATCTATTTATGAGAATTTATGGTGGTCTTTGTGGTCTGGTTGTTGGTTTTGTTTATCTTTTCTTCACGCCTCTTATGTGTTTCTTTTTAATTATTTCCTATTTCAAATATCATAGCCGACAAGTTTGATTATCATCCTTGCCATGCCTTTTTATTTTATTTATTTTTTGTAGTTATTGATTGAATTTGCCTTGTTTGCTCTAATGAATTGGAGTTTTAACGATCGCATTTGGTGCAATATAGTGATATCCAGGAATAGGGAGCCCAGCTGTTTCCATAGATATTCTGAAAATATGCAAAATTCATAATTACACTTATCATTTATATATATTTACTACATCCTTGTTTAAGGGAATATCTTATTGTTTATAACAAGCATAATGTCCAACTTAGATTTGAGCGAAATACATTTATTTTTTATTTAAAGAAAAAAAAAAAATCATTTTTACATGAAAATGTGAACAAAAAAGTTTAAAAAAAAAAAAAAAAAAAAAACAATTTCTATTTAAACAAATGTATCTGTAGATAACGAAAAAAAGCTAAATAATAGAGGAGGAATAAAACTCTTACCGGAATTTCTTTTTTTTTTTTTTTTTTTTGGTTTTTTAATTGAATTTTGGGATTGAGTGAATGAATTTTCTCAAAAAAAATTTTTTTTTTTTTGGTTATATGTTCGATCAATTCATTCGAAGGTTGTGGCTGGATGGTTGGTTGGTGGTTGGTAAGCGGTTGGTAGATGGTAGATGATTGGTTGGTTGTGGTGTATATAACATGGTTGTCCTGGGATTTTTGATTGCATAAATACATACATTTGTCGGAGTGTTTTTTGTTAATAAGGATCTTGAGGAAAGTTACATTTATTTCGTTTTTCTTTTTTTGTGTGTCGCTTTACGAGATGGTGTGTGGATGGGATTTATTTGGTGGTTATAATATAATGGCGGCGATGAGTTTTATTTTTTTTTTTAGACGGCGGCATTCCAAATGAAAATATGTTCTACGTCCATAGGTCGACTTCAAAATGTTTAGGAAAATTCAAAAATAAAAAACAAATATATAAAGACAGAAACGACAGCTGATATCTGACCAGTAGATGGAACTCTCCGATGACAACTGATCCAATTCTAGTTTTCCATTTTTGGCAGGCAGGAATGTAAATTAGTTAAAAACAACAAATTTTCAAAAAGGATGACTATGTAAAGGGTTTTCCAATAGGGAATTGACAACTTTGAATTCGATTTGTGAACGCACCCTTTCACTAATCATCGAACTGTCATTGTCAATGTATTCAGTAAACTAAACATTTTCATCGTGGTAAAGTACACGAACGAGCAACGTCTGCAAATTATAAAAATTTTCTACCGAAAATCGGACTCGCTGACCGCAACTTTAAGAGCAACTTCTCGCCCTAATAGACAGGCAATAGCAAATCTAGTTCAAAAATCAGAGTCTACCTAATACATATGTATTGTGTGATGTCGCCGTGTCACTGAGACAACGAGTTGGTCGAAGTGTCGAAAAAATCGCTGCCGTTCGGGCGGCGGATTTGGACTGATCCAAATCAGTCAATTCCACGGCGTTCTCAAGAATTAGGCATCGCTCAGACCACTTTATGGCGTATCTTGCGTAAGGATTTTGGTTTACACCCACATAAGATCAAGCTTACTCAAGAATTGAAGCCGATGGAAGCCATTTGAAGCGACGTACGTTCTCCGATTGAGCTCTGGAGAAGATGCGCCAAGATGATGAATTTCATCGCAAGATCATCTTCAGTGACGAAGCTCATTCTTGGCTCATTTAGGTTCGTCAATAAGCAAAATATGCGTTATTGGTCGGATGAAAATCCACATGTGCTTCATGACTCACCACTTCATCCACAAAAAATAACTGTTTGGTGCAGTTTGCATGCCGGCAGCGTAATTGGGCCAATTTTCTTCATCGACGATAACGATCGTCACGTTACTGTGAATGGTCAGCGTTATCGCGCCATGATTATCAATTATTTTTGGCCCGAATTGGAGGATATGGACTTGGACGACATGTGGTTTCAACAGGATGATGCCACAAGTCACACAGTACACATTACAATCGCTTTATTGAAGAGTAAGTTTGATGAGCGTGTTATCTCAAGAAATGGGCCAGTCGAATGGCCGCCTCGTTCGTGCGATTTACCGCCTCTACACTATTTTTCTTGGTGTTACGTTAAGTCATTGGCTTATGCCAACAAGCCGACGACGTTGGAAGAGCTCAGGGCCAACATTGAACGCGAAATAACGACCGTTTCGACTGAAATGTGTGGCCGAGTCATTGAAAAATTGGATCCAACGAATCGACCGCTGCAAACGTGCCCGCGGTGTCCGTATGAACGAATTCGAGTTCCATTCATAAATGTTTTGATTGAACTTCAAGCCGATAATTAAGTTTTTAAAATATCTCAAATGGTTTGCTTTTTATTTAAAAAAAAAAAAAGTTGTCAAGTCCTTATTGGAAGACCCGATATATTGCCGTTGATAGAATTGTTGTACGAACTCTAGTCAATGCTCTGTTGTGTCATCCTCCTCGCAACATCTCTGATGACAAGCACGCAGAGATGCTTAACAAAAGTGCAATGGCCCGTAATGACTCCCACAAGTCTTCTGCAGTCAATTCTCCTTAAGGACGGGAAGAATGCAGCGGATTTCTTGCAGGCATCAGGGCATAAGCATGCCCGTCGAATAGAATCTCAGCATCGTTTGCCAGTCCACAAGAAAGGAGACCCCTATAACTGCGCCAACTACATGGGAATTAGTCGCCCTAACATTGCATATAAGATCTTCTCTGTCGTACTGTGTGAATGCTTGAAACTCTTTGTGAATAATCTCATAGGTTCTTATCAGTGTGGTTTCAGGCCAGGTGAATCCACAATAGACTAAATATTCACATTGGATGCCCCTGAGATCCCTGTTTAACAGAGCTAAACGGAATAATAGTTGGACTGATTATAGATCTGCTCTAACTAAACACAACCTCGAACTGAGGAAATCGAAGAGAACGTTTTGGAGAAAACACTGCGAGAACATAGACTTGCTTCCAACTGCGGCCCGACTTCATAAAGCTCTATCCCAAGAGCACACAAATGGACTCGGGCTGCTTCGCAAATCAGATCGCACGTTTACCGTCAATCGCAGGGAAACCCTGGAGACTTTGCTCGAGGTGCACTTCCCTGGTTCTACTCCCCACTCGATGTCCTCTAACAATCAAACATAGATAGCAGCGACAAATAGCCTTTCTGGCAGACTTTTTAGCCCCGATAGAGTCAAATGGGCAATTGGTTCATTTAAACCCTATAAGGCTCCAGGCAGAGACGGTGTCTATCCTGCCATCTTACAGAAAGGCCTGAACACCATTTTATCACCACTGATAGTTATTTTTAGGTCTTGCTTCAACCTGGGATACATACCCCAAATCTGGAGAGAGGTCAATCTTGTTTTCATCCCCAAGATCAGGAAGCCATATTAGAGGTATCTTGGAGATCCAGATACCCCTGCATCCCAATCAATATACATATCGCAAAGAGCGATCTACTGAGAATGCGTTACACCATCTGGTGACGTGTATTGAAAACAGCTTCACACACAAGGAGATCGCAATTTGCGCCTTTCTCGATATAGAGGGGGCCTTCGGTAATACTAGCTATGACTCGATCACCACTGCACTATCCCGCAGGGGTGTGGACCATCCCACTAATCACTGGATTAGGAAAATGCTAAATAGCCGTATTATATCAGCCACATGCGGAGAGGTCTCAGTCACAGTATCGGCGGCTAGAGGATGTCCACAAGAAGGAGTCCTTTCACCACTGCTCTAGTCGATAGTCATCGATGACCTACTACGCAAGCTAACCACTCCGGGCTACGAGGTCATCGGATATACTGACGACCTAGTAGTTATTGTTACGGGCAAGTGTGAAACTGCTGCCAGTGAGCGCATGCAGCTTGCGCTTCAGTTTATCTCTGACTGGTGTGGCAGAGAGGGTCTATCGATTAACCCAAATAAGACAATCTTAGTCCCGTTTACAAAGAGGAGGAAGGTACAGCCTTGCTCAATCTTTCTAAATGGCACACGCATAGGAGTTTCAGACGATGTAAGGTATCTAGGTATGAACCTAGACCGCAGACTCAACTGGAACTCCAATATGAACACCAAATTTTTGAAAACGACTAAGGCCATTGGGCCTGTCGACGCACTTACGGTGAAACCTGGGGACTTAAACATAAGAGGAAAATTCTGCGTTCAATCTAGGGTCCCGTTTGTGTAAACGGAGAGTGGAAGAGAAGATACAATGACGGAATATACGGGCTGTACAGCGACATCGGCATAGTACGACGTCTATGGATCCCACGTATAAGATGGCTAGGCCATTTAGACGTTGGAGAATGGAGTCTAAGTCTTCGAAGACTCTTCGAGTCCAACCCCGAGGAACGGCCGAATCTAAGGTGGCGCACACAGGGGGAAGGTGACCTTAGCCAACTGGAAATGCGGCGTCAGAAACAGCTGGCAAAAGACCGTGCCAGCTGGAGAAGTTTTTTGGTAGCGCCACCTTAGTAAGTAAGATACCCCTGATACGTGATTGATATAAACCTCTGTTATCGGTAGAAATGCTGAGAATTTGGAAAAACCACTTCTGCAGACTGTATAACGGCGATGACAACCAACATACCGCCGCCGTCAAGCAGAATGATCCATTTCTTAACGACGAAGATCGAAGAGAATTCCGTTTCCCTGACCTCGTCTAAACTCAAGTCGAATAAAGCTGCTGCCGCAGATGGACTATCTGCTGAGCTCTTCAAAGCGGCTGGGGGTGAGCTGGTTAGGAGCATGCACCGGCTCATATGTAAGATATGGTCAGAGGAAAGCATGCCCGAGGAATGGAGTCTCAGCAATGTTTGCCCGATCCACAAAAAAGGAAACCCCTTGGACTGCGTCAACTATAGAGGAATAAGTCTCCTTAATGTCGCATACAAGATCTTCGCTGCAGTTTTGTGTGAACGCCTGAAGCCTTATCAGTGTGGCTTCAGGCCAGGGAAGTCCACCATCGATCAAATCTTTACACTACGGCAGACTTTGCAGGCTTCGAACTCAAAAAAGGCTTTAGACAGGGCGATGCGCTGTCGTGTGATTTTTTTGACACCATATTAAAAATGATTGTGCAAAAATCACTGGCCAACACAAGAGGCACAATCTATTTGAAATCCTCGCACCTCTTTGCATACGCCGACGACATTGACATAATAGGTAGATCACAGTGAGATGTCAATGAGGCGTTTGCGAGTGTTGAGGGGCGGCAAAAATTGGTTTGGCAGTTAATGAGGGCAAGACTAAATAAACTAAATTTGGGATGGCTGTGGTGCAGTGGTTAACATCATCGACCGCCGAGCGAAAGGTCTATAGTTCAAATTCGCTTCGTAGCCAAGAAAAAGTAATTCCTATAGGGACAAAAAGTATGCAACGCAGTTGTGAATGGAAAGTGACCAGACGTACTGCTGCAGGCATAACACTCACAGTATATGTTCAACTGAAATACATCCTCTGCATATGCAATACTAAAGTATTCGAACGAATTACTACGGACTATAACGAACTCGGAATTTGGTCGGCTCTCGTCCTATCTAGGACAGCCACCCCTGAGAGTAGTGAACGAACATCAACGACCCAAACCACTGCACTGCGTTCAGGTTGTATGTCTATCACATCATAAGAGAATATAAACTCTTGAACCTGCGCGAGTCTCTAAAAAAAAATATATATATATATAAAGGGTTCGCCATATAACGTTTTTTTTTTTTGTCAAGTAGTGCTTATTTCGTGAATGGTAACACTTAGCTCATGTCTGATTTGACAGATAATTAGTTTTATCCTTCCGCTGAACAAATATGGTTGTGTATACGCTTGAACAACGCTGGGAAATATTGCGACATTACTTTGAAAATCATGGTAATGTTGCAGAATGTGTGCGAAAATTGCGTACGGATTTTGGAAGAAGAGAAGCACTGTCAGCCCCGTATGTTCGTTATCTTGTGAAAAAAAGTGAAAGAAACTGGCATCCTCATCGAGAAACCAAAGCGTGAAAAGCCAAAAACAGTGCGTACACCCGAGAATATTGCTGCTGCGGCAGAAAGTGTGCGTGAAGCGCCATCAACATCAATTCACCGTCGTTCTCAACAATTGAACATTTCGGAGACATCATTGAGACGAATTTTGCAAAAGACCTTGGTATGACGCCATACAAAGTCCGATTGGTTCAGGAGTTGAAGACAACTGATCATCCAATGCGTTTTCGCTTCGCTAAGTGGGCCTGCGATCGACTTACAGAAGATGCCGATTTTGCCAAAAAAAATCATCTTTTCAGATGAAGCTCATTTTGCTCTTGGCGGGTATGTAAACAAGCAAAATTGTCGCATTTGGGGCACATAAAACCCGCACGCATACATTGAAAAGCCGGTGCACCCAAAACGAGCCACTGTTTGGTGCGGATTTTGGTTCAGAGTCATAATTGGGCCATTTTTCTTCGAAAATGAGCAAGGAGTGGCCGTTACGCCATGTTGAACGAATTTTTGTTCACAAAAATTGAAGAGGAGGATATTGGCAACATTTGGTTTCAACAGGACGGCGTTACGTGCCACACAGCCGAAGCAACACTCGATGTTTTGCGCCCTGTTTTTGAGGATCGCATTATCAGCCGCAGAGCTGATGTCGTTTGGCCACTTCGGAGCTGCGATTTGATACCGTTGGACTATTATTTGTTGGGTGCCGTCAAAGATAAGTGTTACGCCGACAAGCCAGAGACAATTGACGCTTTAAAGGACAATATTCGTGAAGCCATTGGTGAAATACAGCTGACACAATCGATAATGTGCTTAAAAATTGGACCGATCGTGAAGGCTACTGCACGGCCAGCCGAGGCAGCCATTTGAATGAAATTATGTTCCATTATTAACCGGAAGGATTGTACTTTCAAATAAAAAAAGAAATTTGAGAAAATAATCAGTAGCTTTTTTTTCTAGCATTTTCAAAAAAAAAAAAAGTTATTTGGCGGACCCTTTATATGACCTTAATTATCCCGGTCCTGTTATACGGCGCAGAAACATGGGCTTTATCTAAAGCGGATGAGGAAATTCTTGGTCGTTTCGATAGAAAGATTCTGCGTGTGAGCGAATGGACACCACAGATTCAGCCCGTAGAGTCTTTGAATCCAACCCCGAGGGACGAAGAAATAGAGGACAGCCGCACCTAAGGTGGCGCACACAAGTGGAAAGGGACCTCAACCAACTGGGCGTGCGGCATTGGAAAAGACTAGCGAAAAATCGTGCTAGGTGGAGAGGTATGTTGGTTGAGGCCCAAGTTCACCCCGAACTGTAGCGCCCGTTATGTAAGTAAGTATGTCTTCGAATCGAACAACAACTTTCACAAAACCAAGAAACAACGCTGATGGAACGACAAACACTTCCCTTCTCTAACAACAACACTGCCAAAGAGCTCGAGCCCTTCATTACTAACTCAATAAAATATCGCTTTTATTATTTCTTCCAAATGTTTTGAAAATGTATTCTTGTTTTGCGTTTTATTCATTAATCAGTTTCTCATTAAAATTTAAAATACTTTTTTTCCACTTTGTTCTCTTGATTACATACATAATAACTACATTAAAAATGTGTGTTGTTCTCGTTTCATGAATGATTACATTACAACTTAAGCTCCATATATAGATAAAGTATAATTAAAATGTGTGTATGCGTGTTATAGATCCTTCTAAAGTAGTCTAACACAGGTTTTCTGTTTCTTTCTTCTTGTTTTTTTAGGTTATGTTCTAAATGATTACTTAATAAAAAGAAATAGAAGCAATTTGGTGAAGGACTTTGTTCATTAAAGCACGACTAACTAATTAAATAGTTTTCGCAAAAAAAAAAAATAAAAAAAAATAAACAAAGAAAATGTTTCAACAAAAGAATTAAAAAATAAAATTTGAAATGTGACCGTTGTTTTTGACTTAACATTAAGGGTGGCGGTTGTGGTAAGTAAAATTTAAAATTTATAGATGCGCTTAAACACTATTAAAAGAAAGCAGTTATACTCGTGCTTAGGGGGAGAGAAAAGAGAGAGAGAGAGAGAGATGGTAAATCGAATGACGACATATGGTACGAGTGCGAGTTAAGTGTTGAAAAACAACAAAATGAAGTGCGGCGTTGTTATTCGCGTTTAAAGCGGAAAAAAGATAGTTGTTATATGTAAGTGTACGACAGATACAATGATGCTTTATTAATAATAAGATGTCTCAGTAAATAGTCTTAAATCTGATGTTAGTGTTATGCAAACGTTTATCCAAAGTTTTGGTTTCAATTTCGATTTGTTTCTGTTTTTTTCAATAGATCTGAATATCACAAGAATTCGCATAACTTGATAATAAGATGATGAGTAGAGTTTGGGAGCTTAATAAGGATTAAATTTATTACGATCGGTTTTCTTGTCCGATTCCGAATTGGTATTGTCTCCGCCATATGAACGGAAACGAGATTGATAGTTTTTGGCTCGATGAACACCGGTAGTTTGAACGGGTGGACCAATATTAGCTAAACCGCCGAGTAAATCGGTAATACCGCCTAATGAAGTCAAACTGGTTAGAGCATTTAATGCGCCAGGTTTGGATAGAAGTTGAGCCAATGGTATGGCCGAAACGAGAGAGCTTGCATTAGTCGAATTGTTAGTGGAGTTTAGATTGTTAGTTGAGTTATTGTTTAATGTGTTATTGGTATTGTTTGTGTTATTATTATTCGAGGAAGTCGACGAAGTGGACGTAGTCGATGTTAGGTTATTTGCTGATGATTGGTTGCCATTTGACGTATTACTATTCGCCCCTTCGAGGTTTGCCTTCTGGAGTTCAACGCTGCGGGATAGAAAAAAGGAAAAAGGATTTTTGTTTGGTGTAAGGTAATATTTTTTTTTAAGGTGGTAACATGTTTTTGTTTTTTTTTTTTTTTTTAGAAAGAGATAGAAAAGGGTTTTTAGTGGTTTAGTCCTTGAAACGGTCGTTAAAGGTTTTTTTTTTCTTTTTTTTTTTGAAAAGGTGGCGGCTAGGATATGTTGTTTTAAGGATTCTGGGTATTTTTTTTTCTTTTTCTGTTTATGTGTGTATGTTACAAGCACAATTTAGTTTTGGTTGTTATTTTTAAAACGCGAAACTACTGTTGTTTTTTTTTTTTTAACTACATTCAGCACTAAATAAAAAAAAATATGTAAAGGGTTTTCCAATTGGGAATTGACAACTTTGTGAACGCACCCTTTCACTAATCATCGAACTGTCACTGTCAATTTATTCAGTAAACTCAACATTTTCATCATGGTAAAGTACACGAACAAGCATGTCTGCAAATTATAAAAATTTTCTACCGAAATTCGGAGTCGGTGACCGCAACTTTAAGAGCGTTAACTCCAATTTTCGGTCGTAATTCTCGCCCTAGTAGACAGGAGTAGACAGGCAACAACAAGTCTAGTGCAAAAATTAGAATCTACATATTCGTTGTGTGATGTTGCCGTGTCAGTGAGACAACGGGTTGGTCGAAAATATCGCTGCCGTTCGGGCGTCCGTAGCAAACGATCCAAATCAGTCAATTCCACGGCGGCGTTCTTAAGAATTGGGCATCCCTCAGACCACATTATGGCGTATTTTCCGTAAGGATCTTGGTTTACACCCATACAAGATCAAGCTTACTCAAGAATTGAAGCCGATGGAAGCCATTTGAAGCGACGTACGTTCTCCGATTGGGCTCTGGAGAAGATGCGCCAAGATGATGAATTTCATCGCAAAATCATCTTCAGTGACGAAGCTCATTCTCGGCTCATTTAGGTTCGTCAATAAGCTAAATATGCGTTATTGGTCGGATGAAAATCCACATGTGCTTCATGAATCACCACTTCATCCACAAAAAAAAACAACTGTTTGGTGCGGTTTGCATGCCGGCGGCGTAATTGGGCCATATTTTTTCGTCGACGATAACGATCGTCACGTTACTGTGAATGGCCAGCGTTATCGCGCCATGATTACCGATTATTTTTGACCCGAATTGGATGGACTTGGATGACAAGTGGTTTCAACATGATGGTGCCACAAGCCACACAGCACACGTTACAATCGATTTATTGAAGAGTAAGTTTGATGAGCAACCACCTTAGGATACCTTCTACCCCCGACAAGAAACCCGTGGAATGATGGCGAGTGTGAGCAGAAAAAGGCAGCAACCGACGAGATGTACCAAAAGGCGCTTCCGACGGAAAACCATGGTAGCGCAAGAAGAGTACCGAGCCAGAAGAAGGGAGGAGAAAAAACTACTGCGACAGAAGAAAATAATCTTCGCAGCCTCCCAGCTCAAGGATATCGGAGTCTAGGGATAAACATAAAACACGAGGCTTTTACAAGAAAGCCAAAGGCCTTGCAGGAGGATTCAAAAAGGACACCCAGGCTCTTCAAAACTGCGAGGGTAATCTTGACACCGACCCACAGGGAATAGTGGATGTATTTAAGCAGCATTTCCAACAGCTGCTTAACGAGCATGACCAAGAGAGAGTGGTAGGGACCGAGAAAATCCCAACTCTAGCCGCTGAAGGTGTCCTCCCACTCAGCATCGAAGAAGTCGGCACAGCTATTCAGAAGCTGAAGAATATCAAGGCCGCAGGCTCAGATGGCTTGCCATCAGAGCTCTTCACAGCTGGCGGCGATGTTCTGGTAGGGAGCATGCACCAGATCATCTGCAGAATTTGGGAAGATGAAAGCATGTCCGACGACTGGAATACCAGCTCTATTTTCCCCATTCACAAAAAAGGCGATCCTACCTCTTGCAAAAACTATAGAGCTATGTCCCTGCTCAATGTCGTCTAAAGCCATTTTGCACCGCACTAATCGGCAGCCACCAGTGCGGCTTCCGGCCCGGCAAATCGACTTAAGACCAAATGTTCACACTTCGACAAACCCTGGAAAAGACCAACGAGTTTTGAAGCGATACACACCATCTTTTCATCGATTTCAAAGCCGCAGACGACAGCATTCATTGTGAAAACTGATCTAGTTGTGTTACGCAACGCTAAAAAATACGCGATGCACCGTGTAACTCGGTTCTAGGACTTCGGAACCATTTGAAACATGCACCGGATTTTGGGCAAGGAGATGCGCTGTCATATGACTTATTCAACCTGGTGCTAGAGCAGATAGTGCGACGGGCAGGCGTCAACACTATCCACTTCTAATCCATTGAGGAAAAGACGCATCGATCCCGAAAGCACACATTTTCGACAAAAGGGCTTCATGCCAAGCCCTGTCAAAGGCTTTCGAAATATCCAGTGCAACTATTTTGCTTTCACCTGCTTGGTGAAGACAGGGATTCCACTTTTCGGCGAGTTATGCCATCAAATCACCAGTGGATCTGTTGCTGCGGAAACCATTTTCGTGATTCAAGATATTTCATAAGCTGACGGTTATTCAGCGTTTCCATGACCTTGGAATGAAGCGACGTTAGTGCAATGGGTCGGTAGTTGGAGGGAGAAGATGATTCGCCTTTTTTGGGTATAGGCTAGGCTAGACAAATGTCGTTTTCCACCTATTCGGAAAGAGCCCCGATGAGCAGGAAAGGAGGAAAAGCTTACGCTGTGATTTTTTGCCAGCGTAGTAGAACACCTCTTCAGAACTATTGGGACAATACCATCTGGACTAGCGGATTTGTGTATGTCGAGGTCCTTAAGAACCCTTGCGACTGTACGAGTGCGGAAGTGGATTAGTCCCATGGTGGAACTGACGCACTCTAGTACAGGCGGAGACAGTGTACAAGCTGAGAGCTGAGAACTGGTTGCGAAATGGACAGCAAGTAGGTTAACTTTGTCTAAGGGGGTGACAGCTGGAATGTGATTGTGGATAAGCGTCGGTATAGACGACGTAGTTAAGTTTTTTACGTTTTTACGTTTTTTTCTTACAAACGGCCAGAAACTTTTGCTACCTTCGGGACATTGAAGGATTTTACGCCTTAGTTTTTGGTCGGATAGGAATTTATCTTCCGTCGAATGTGGGTTCGCTCGGTTTTCTTCAGAACTGTTTGCCTTATAGGCTCAAAAGTTTACGCCCTGAGACTAATAGCCTCTTAGCAGCTCAAGTCAAAGCACGTATTATCCTTTGTCCTTGTGCTATTAATCTTGCTAGGAATAAAATTTGCAATGCCGATTCGAATAATATTTGCGATAATATCACGTCTACGTCGTTGTCGAGAAAGCACAACGATCAGTTGGCTTTCTCGTATAGCCATAGTGAACGCAGTCGAGTTGCATTCATAAATGTTTTGGTTGTACTTCAAGGCGATAGTAAAGTTTTTGAAATATCTCAAATGGTTTGCGTTTTATTTAAAAAAAAAAAAGAAAAAGAAAAGTTGTCAAGTCAAGTCCTTATTGGAAAACCCGATAGAACTTGATTACACTGATTTTGAAGATGAAAAGAGAGAGAGCGAGAAAGAAGAGAGAGATAGTGAGAGAAAGGATTTGAATGGAAGGACTTTGAGATAGGGATTTGCCATTTTGACAGGGAGGTCCCGGTAACAACCTTTCAACTTTACTAAATGAGTATTTTGCTCAAGATATATTCCTCCTTGCCGCTGTAAATTGATTCATGTTCTAAAAAAAGCTCATCTTTTACACATTACAACTTTTTCATGACGATGAGAGATAGGAAGAATGTTAAAATTAAATAAATAGACACGTGAGAGTGGTAATCAAACAATAAATGTGTGTAAAAGAACAATATTTTTTTTAACGAGAAACCTTTCATTTAAATGTTCAGCTTATTTACAAATACAATTGAAGAGTAACCATTAAACGTTCGCATATATAGGACTTACCTCATGTTGATTAAGTACTGAGCTAAAGCTACCGAATCGGGATTACCACTGATTGTTATTGTCCGATCGGTATTGCCGCCTTCACGTTCTTCACAATTCGAGATACGAATCATGGCGCCAGATATTTGTCGAATCTCGGCAATTTTAGTACCACCTTTGCCGATTATACAACCGATTAGATCATTTGACACGGTCATCTCGTGCTGTTGCTGCTGAGTTCGATTTGTGGTACTCGTACGTAATTGTGACCCAGCGAGGGCAGCTAAAGCTGCTTAAAATTTGAAAAGAGACACAAACAAAAATAGTTACCATTAGGAGACTGTCGTTATTTTGATGAGGGTATACTCAAGAACCAACCTGTTGGATTCAATCCACCGGTATTGGCTGGTGCCATACCTAGACCAAGTGCTGCCAAGCTGGCCAAGGGATTCTTTGCCACCTGAAAGAGTTTCATTACATATTACATTAGCATACAATGGTATTGTACCTTGCTAGTACGAGCAAGCTAAAGAGGTAACATAAGAAAATGAATAGAGAACAAGTAGATTTGTATTGTACTCTTGTTTTAGGAAAAGAAAATCAATAAAACCAAAATTCAGAGATACGCAAAATCAATATTTAAAAACAACTTCGTGTGTTAGTCTTTTAAGTATATATTCTATGTACAATAAGCGAGCTGTTAGTGGCTTGTTTGTTTGATTTTTTTTACAAATATTTAAACACAATTGTTGGCGTTGACAAAAAAAATAAAAGGCAAGTATAGCTATGAATAACGCAACAAGACGAGAAGGTTTGGTTTTTTGAAAAGTTCAAAGGATGATCACAAGTCGATGATCTGAATGATTAAAGTCGAATAAATGGCTGGCCCGCTTTAGGCGTGAAAATGAGAGACTAGAGGACCCAAATAGGCACATCATCTAGTTCGTGTAGACGGTAAAAAGGTGAAAAAGGGTCGAAGGAGCTTGTGTAAGGAGTAAGTTGAATAAGTTCAAGAGTCAAACTCTTATTATGCACCGTACCGTTTGGTTTGGGTCGTAGATGTTCGTTCACTACTCTTCATGGGTGGTTGTCTTAGATAGGATTCGTGAATTTTCTACTGAATTTTCACGTTGGTTGTACCTAGTGCTGCCATTAGTTGTGTTACATAATTTCAAAACTTCTTGCGGGAATTGAACCGTTCACTTTTTCTTCAGAACACATGCACTAATCAGTGAGGAGTCATAGGCAGTTTGCAAATTATTAACATGAAGTGAGGCGTTAAAGAGAATCTAGTCGCGTTAATGGCGTTGCATAAGTGCGGATAGAGTGCTGGCCAAATTGTTTGAGTTGCTAAAACCACTCGGAATAACAAGAATATTCGTTTATCGGGCTACCGCTCGCTTCGGCGAATTGTCTGGAGTAAGAGACCTAGTCAAGAAGTGGTCGCCCGCGCGTCGTCCGTACGAGTGCGATAGAAAAGGCAGTGCGTCAACGAATTCGGAGAGATTCCCTTGGGAAGCAGAAGATCATGTCAAAGGAATGGGATATATCAACCAGATCCAGGTATAGGCTGATTCGAGATGAGCTGCATATGAAAGTCTATCGTCGTGTCATCTAAAAAAAAAAAAAAATAGGCAGGAAAGATGCAAGCGACTTTTGCAGTGGCACGCGGACAATGACCATTAGAACATTCTGTTTACGGATCAGAGAATGTTTACCGTGGAAGAAGTTTTCGACAAACAAAATGACAAAATCTATGCCACTACATCTAAGTAAGCGAAAAAAGTTGTTCCAAGGGTATAACGTGGCCATCATCCCGCTTCCGTAGTGGTTTGGTATCCCATCCCTCCATTTCTGTGAAAAGGGCGTAAAAACTGGTGCAAGGGTTTACCGAAAGATGTGCCAGAAGGTGTTGTGAAGGGCTTGACCAATAGCCTTTTGAATGGACACAGATGGAGAGCTCTGCTCCTGCGCACAAAGCCAAAACCAATCAGGAATAGGTCAGAGTCAATATTCCTGGCTTTATAGCAGCAGAAGATTGGCCGTCGGAGAGTTCAGATTTGAATACACTGCATTATGGTTTGTGGTCAGAATTGGAGAACATGGCCTGCGAGACTCCCCATAGAAATTTGGAAAGCCTTAGAACAGCATTAACCAGAGCAGCGTCCACGATCTCTATGGAATGGTCATACCGTTGGAAAGCAAAAGGCGGTCATTTCGAGTGAATCCTCTTTTTTTTTTAATAATAGAGCATTGTATGTATGTATACTGGCGTTACAGTCCATGAAGAACCTGAGCCGAGCTTCTCTCAATCACCCATGTTGTGTGCGAATTCATTTTCCCATAGGTGAAAGGGACCTACAGTTTATTGCCGGTTCCGAACGGCGAATTTCGAGAAGCTTTTCATGACAATTTTACTACAGGGGGTTTTGTCAGAACCCCGCTGAGGAGAAACACCGTGAAAAACACGTTCGATGACATGGCTGTGTCGGGATTCGATCCCGTGTCATCGGCGTCAGTGGCCAACACACTACCCACTGCGCCACGGTGCTCTCGAGCTCTAATGCATTAGAGCATTTTATAATTGTAACAGAACTTATGGCAGGACTAGGTAGTTCTCAGCAAATGTTACATTCCATGATGGTGTAATCGTAGAACTGCAAACGCAGAGTATGGATTGAAGTGACCATATACTGTGATTTTCGTCACTTCCTATTAACAACAGCTGTGTTGCACAATTTGTCTGTATAAGAATTGTATTTCTTAGCTATGGACAGGCCTTGAACTACAGACCTTCCGCTCGACAGTCGGTGATGTTTGCCACTGCTCCACGCTCCCCCCAGCCTAATATTCGTGACAGTGCTCTGCAGAAAAATAAGAGTTACGGTCGTCATTTCAGTGCAGTGTTAGGTTAGTTGGGTGCCCCATTGACGTGAGGTCAAGGCTCACTTAGACTACGAGGAGTCAATTGTGCCCAAAGTGCAGTGTTACGATCGTCTTCCGATTAAAAATGTAATGGCAAATCCCTAGAGTCAGTACAAGTAACCGATTCTCGCATTTATTTCGTAGTAATTCCTTGTTGGAAAAATACATCGCACATCAGAGGCGTTGAAAAAAAAGCAAAAAAAAAACAACAAAATCGACCTTATGACTGAGAGACGTAAGGAAATAATTTTTCCTCGGCTATATCCACTCATGACTGATGCCGATAGATTGAGAATAAAGGTTTAGTGAATGAAATTCAATACTTTAATCTCCCGCCAAAGCAATAGCTTTGCTTGAATTAATCAATTAATTTGCTTGAGCTCGTTTGAATCAACCGGTTTTCAGCTGCGACTGATGCTCGGCACACACGCGGCTTAGACTCACGTGACTGTCTCAGCTACCGGTCGTTTATCTCATATTGTCTAGACGTCAATAGGCTCTTTTAAACGCCACCGGCATTATTAAAAACAGATTCATGTCGGTTCAACAAACCGATAGAGTGAAAAACGCGCCCCATGAAAAGCAAAGCCGAATCGCTGCACTATGCATTAATGTGGAAATAAATTTACTAAAGGCATACCGTCTGATTGGCAAATAATAATCATTTTGTGGTGCTGCTAAAAGTTAATAAGTAAGAGAAGCTAACAAACAAAACAATAAAAACAAAGAAGACGGCTACTGTGAAAAGAGAAAAATAAAAATCAATTCTACATGATCTAGAATCAAAAAATCTAGTACTTTCTGCAGTTTGGAAATACTGTTGTTATTAGGCTTCGCCTTGAAGTTGTACGTACGGTGGTAAATGTGTTTTGTGTAGAGTTAGTAAAGAAACGTTCAAGCATTTTCAAAAAAACAAAAAAGAAAACATGACAATTCTCATATTGTTGTTGTTCATTTCTTTCGAATGTTGTTATTCACAGCTTTACTTGTTGATTATTATATTCAATCTTTTTTTCGTATGAGTGGTTACGAGTATATTATAACGTATCGGGTGGGGGGACAGTCAAGGGGTTGCATTCAACTATCTACCACTTAATGGGAATTGAAAACCACATTCGGGGATGATAACATAAGTTATTTGGCAACTCATAGAAAAGGGGGTCCAACATATACTATATAAATAAAAAAACAAAACCATAGCGTCTTATGGTGCTCTACTCTGGAATATAAATAGTATGAACTTAGATTAGGTATATGTGAGTTTCAAAATGAAATGAGACACAAACGGCTGGTCCATCATTCATTTCAACTGATCAAACCCGAACATCAAAAAACAAACCAAAAAACAACGGGGAAAATATGCGACTCGGGGGCTTAAAGGGGGAGGTGGTCGTTCAACAATCCAACTAAAGAACATCTCACAATCTGGGATATACACTGTACTGATACTCATAGAAAGGGGAGGCAGCAGGCGGGCAAGGGTTGTGTTTACAATAAAATCAAAAAATAAAAATAAACAGAAAACAACAACAAGGAGCAATATACTATATTCAGAGGTGAGATGATTATAAACACTTTAATTGGTTGATGGTTTTTGGTTCTTTTTTTTTTTTGGTTAAGGATGTGGCAGCACCAATCAAAACGATCAAAACTCACATCAGGTATTTGCTGTAGATGATGTGCAGCCGGTATAGCTCCTGTCAAATGCGCCCCCTTTAATAGAGGATCCGTTAAACCTGAAATTCCTGCATGTAGACCACCGGCCAATGCAAGTGGGAATACTGGACAGGTCTGTTCAAAAACAACATGTAATACAGATGTTGTTTTGATTTTCGATTTTTTATTTTTTTATCATTTTCATTCGCAGACGTTTTAATATTTGTTTTTGTGTTGCAGTTGTTGTTGGTCGTGGTGGTGGTGGTGTTAAATTTCATTTCGAAAAATAGATTCATTTTTGTTTTTGCCAAACGTATTTATATATTTTTTTTAAATATTTGTAGCACAAAGAAAAGAACGAAAGAAAAATAAGATGGAAACAAAAATTAGAAATAAGGAAAGTATTTATTGTGATTTTCAAAAAACAGTACGATTATATATGTATTTCTTGTTCAGTTTTAGATTTTTTTTTTTTAATTCTAATTTACAATACTAAACGAAAAAAATTAGATGAAAACGGTACGACGCTGATGCCGATGGAGCGGTTTGTTTTTAAGTGTAACATAGAGCAAAGCTCTAGATTCGTTTAATCTGAGACTCGATGAGGATGAGAATGTTTTAAGGGGATTACAAGAATTGTACGACCTTCGGTAACTAACGGTTACATAGCATTTCCATTACCTTAACATGGCATCATTTAAGGCGCGACGCAATAAAATAATGCAGCAAATGTACGGGGGGCGTAACCTCCTTGTAGCAAGCACGCGATTCCCCCATCTCAACATCCACAAGGGTACCTGGCGGTCTTTTGATCAATCGACCACCAACCAGATTGATCACATTGCGATCGACGCCATACACTCCTCCCAACATAAGTAAGTTTGACGTCGGAAAGCTACAATCGCAAGAGACTGCCAGAATCTTTGCCGATCGTATCTCTTCCAAGCTCTCTCTCAAAATCCGCCCACAGCAGCACAAACAATTGAGCAGGAATGGGCGCATTGCCAGAGTGCCGTCAGAGACACCGCCTCAGAGGTGCTGGGTTTCAAACCGCCACCACCTAGAAACCCCTGGTTCGATGAACAATGCGAACAAGCCCATGCAGCAAAACAAGAGGCATATAAAGCCATGCTGGAACGACGGACGAGAGCTGCTCGCGAAATCTATGAGCAGAAGAGAAGAGAGGAACACACGCTTTTCAGAAGAAAGAAGAGAGGAGATGGAGAGATGCTTCCGCAGGAATGACGCCCGTAAGTTTTGCAATAAGGTAAAACGAACATGCCATGGCTACAAAGCCAGAGCGGCGGCCTGCAGGGATGAAAATGGAGAACTGGTAGTAGAGTCACAGTCGATGCTGAGCATTTGGAAAGACCACTTCTGCAGACTGTATAACGGCGATGATAGACAAGATACCGTTGTCAGGCAGAACGAGCCATTCGTACTGGACGACAATGAAACAGGAATCCAGTCCACCCGACCTAGACGCAGTCAAAATAGCAATATCAAGACTTAAGTCTAATAAAGCCGCGGGCGCAGACGGCCTGTCTGCTGAGCTTCTTAAGGTGGCTGGAGATGAGCTGGTAAGGTGCATGCACCATCTCATTTGCAAGGTATGGCCGGAGGAAAGCATGCCCGACGAATAGAATCTCAGCATCGTTTGCCCGGTCCATAGGAAAGAAGACCCCTATAACTGCGCCAATTATAGGGGAATAAGTCTCCTTAACATCGCATATAAGACCTTCTCTACCGTATTTTGTGAACGCCTGAAACCGTTTGTGGATAACCTGATCGGCTCTTATCAGTTTGGTTTCAAGCCAGGTAAATCCACAGTAGACCAAATATTTACGCTACGGCAGATCTTGGAGAATACCCAGGAATACCAAATCGACACTTACCACCTTATCGTCGAGTTCAAGGCCGCGTATGACCGCGTGCATAGAGACGAGCTATATAACGCCATGTCTAGTTTTAACATCCCTGCCAAACTCGTCCGACTGTGCAGGATGAGAATGGCGAATTCTCGCTGCTCCATTAAGGTCGGTAATGAGCAAATCGAGACCTTTCATGTTAAAAAAGGATTTAGGCAAGGTGACGCGCTGTCATGCAACTTTTTCAACATCGTGCAAGAGTCACTGGCAAACACAAGAGGTACCATTTATTTCAAGTCTACGCAATTGCTTGCGTATGCCGACGACATTGACGTGATTGGACGAACACAGCGAAACGTCAATGAGGTCTTTGTATGCATTGAGGTAGAAGCGGCTAAGATGGGTCTCAAGGTTAATGAGGGTAAAACCAAATATCTGCTTTCATTTAAAAGAGACGGACAACACCGACGTATTGGCCAGAACGTCACCATGGGCGGATATAACTTTAAAGTGGTCAAGGAATTCGTCTACCCTGGCTCACTAATGACCAGCGACAACAACGCCAGCGCTGAGATAAAACGCAGAATCACTCTTGCCAACCGCTGTTTCTTTGGGCTCAAGAGGCAAATGAGAAGTAGAGCCCTCTCTCGGAAAACCAAGGTGGCACTATATAAGACCTTAATCATCCCAGTCCTCCTTTACGGCGCAGAGGCTTGGACCTTAACAAAAGCGGATGAAGATGCCCTTGGTAGTTTCGAGAGGAAAATTCTGCGTACTATCTACGGTCCCGTTTGTTCAAACGGTGTATGGAGAAGAAGATATAACGAAGAACTGTACGGGTTGTACAGCGACATCGCCCTGGTACGATGTCGACGGATACAGCATCTAAGCGCATGGAAAATACAGCTCCGACCCGAAGAGTCTTCGAATCCACTCCGGAAGGAAGGCGCGGCAGAGGACGGCCGCATCGGTGGCGCACGCAGGTGGAAGGGGATCTTAACCAACTGGGCGTGCGGCGCTGGAAACAGCTGGCCAAGGACCGTGCCAGCTGGAGACGCTTGTTGGTTGAGGCCCAGGTTCACCACGGACTGTAGCGCCACCTAAGTAAGTAAATTGTTTTGTCATCCTAAATGGCAATGTACAGAATTTTTTTTTTTATAAAGGGTGTTTTTTTTATAGAGGTATAGAACTTTAAGTTGGCAGCACTATTTTAACTGGCGGCCATTTTGTCAGCTGTCAAGTGATTTATTTTTAGTTTGGTTTGGCATTTCAACGTGAATAGACTGACGCCTGGACAGCGCTTCCAAATTGTGCAAATTTATTTTGAAAATCATGGTTCTGTTCGAAATACCTATCGCGCACTACGTCCATTTTACGGTCAAGATAATCGTCCATCAGAACAATCAATTCGATTAACTATTGAACGTTTTTGCACCACGTTTTCTCTAAATGATAATACGCTTCCACAGAGACGTCGTACAGTGCGTACAGAAGAAGTCATTGCTGCTGTAGAGCGTAGCGTAGAGGAAGACCCGAATCAGTCTATCCGCCATCGTGCACAGGAATTGGATATGTGTCCATCTACCATTTGGAAGATTTTGCGGAAAGATCTTGGTTTTCGTGCTTACAAAATCCAACTCGTGCAAGAATTGACGTCACAGGATCATCTAGCAAGGCGTAGATTCGGTGAATGATCTCAAAACAACATTGCCGTTGATCCCAATTTTCATAAGGAATTTTGTTTAGCGATGAGAAGCTCACTTTTGGCTGAATGGATACGTCAATAAACAAAACTGCCATATTTGGAGTGATTATGATCCTCAAGTGTATGTTGAGGCACCGTTACATCCACTGTTTGGTGTGCTTTATGGGTTGGTGGAATAATCGGTTCGTACTTCTTTAAAGACGATGCTGGCCAGAACGTTACAGTCAATGGTGACCGCTATAGAGCCATTATTACTGACTTTTTCGTTCATCAATTGAACAACCATGATGTGCAAGAGCTGTGGTTTCAACAAGACGGCGCAACATGTCACACAGCTCGTGCCACAATTGATTTATTGAAGGAAACGTTTGGTAACCGCATAGTTTCACGTTACGGACCCGTGAATTGGCCTCCAAGATTTTCTGTGGGGATATGTGAAGTCGCTAGTCTACGCCGATAAGCCCGAAACGATTGACCACTTGGAGGACAACATTTGCCGCGTTATTGCCGATATACGGCCACAAATGTTGGAAATGGTAATCGAAAATTGGACCTCCAGATTAGACTACGTCCGAGCCAGCCGGGGCGGTTATATGCCAGAAATCATATTTAAATGATAATGCCAGAAGATCATCTTTCGAATAAAGTAAATTTCATGTCAATTTAAAAAAATCATCTTTTTTTTTTTTTTTTTTTTTTTTTTTTTTAATAATTTGCGCGCACTCAAGGTCTAATAACCTTATTATGTCGGTGACACAGTGCGGGCAGAAGGTAGAGAGGAAGAGGAATAGAGGAGATGCCGATGGACATTGATCTTAAATGCTTGCATGTTGCATTGAGGGGGGAAAACCGAATCCGGCAGGGAGTTCCAGATTCGTGTGGTTCGGTTAATGAAAGATTCTCTATATTTGACAGTACGTCCGAAAGCGGGCTTCAGAGTATATTGGTGAGCATTCCTAGAGAGACGTGTATTGCGGGAGAAATGTTGAAGGGGCGGAATGCAACTGGCTATTTCATCAGAGCATTTTTGGTGGTAGTAACGATAAAACAGGGAGAGGCAGGTAACATTCCTGCGGTGTTCCAGCGAGTCTAATGTTTTGGTAATGCTGGAGTCACCTATCAGTTTTATGGCTCGTTTTTGTATTCTGTCTAGTAGGTGCAGTGAGGTCTTGGAAGCACCGGACCAGACATGAGCGTTAAACTCTAATTTGGGGCGAATGAACGCCTTATAGATTGTAGCCAGATCTAAGGGTGAGAAATATTTCTTGCATCTGTATAAGAATCCTAGGCATTTCGCAGCATTCTTGGCGACACTGAATATATGGTCGCTCCAATTAAGATTGTGAGCAACACTCATACCCAGGATGGAAAGCTTTTCAGTTTCTGAGATGCAAGTACCATTCATGGATAATGGCTGCGGGTTATTTATACGCTTTAACGACAAGAGACAGCATTGTGTTTTGGAAGCATTAAATTCCACTCTATTGTTTTTACCCCATTGGATGATGCTGTCGATATCGGAATTTAATGAGCTTAACATACGCTGCCGCTCATTATCTACAACCGAAGTGCAGGGTCGTAAACTGGTGAGCGAATATGAGAAGCTGAGGGTACTGTCGTCAGCGAAGGAGTGAATTGGATTAGAAGTAACAGACAAGAGATCATTTATAAAAATAAGAAAGAGTGTCGGAGACAAAACGGAGCCCTGGGGAACACCGGCATTTACAAAGTGAGTATCAGACTTGAATCCGTCCAAAACAACTTGAATTGAACGATTCGAAAGGTAGCTTCTAATCCATTGAAAGAGAGACTCATCGATCCCAAAAGCACGCATTTTCGACAAAAGGGCTTCATGCCAAACCCTGTCAAATGCTTTCGAAATATCCAGTGCAACAATTTTGCTTTCACCTGCTTGGTGAAGCGAGTGATTCCACTTTTCAGCGAGATATGCCATCATATCACCAGTGGATCTGTTGCTGCGGAAACCGTATTGGCGGTCATTGAGGAGTTTCCGTGATTCAAGATATTTCATAAGCTGACGGTTAATCAGCGTTTCCATGACCTTGGAAAGAAGGGACGTTAGTGCAATGGGTCGGTAGTTGGAGGGAGAAGATGATTCGCCTTTTTTGGGTATAGGCTGGACAAATGCTGTTTTCCACCTACTCGGAAAAAGCCCAGAGGTGTAGGAAAGGTGAAAAAGCTTACGCAGTGGTTTTGCCAGCGTAGAAGAACACCTCTTCAGAACTATTGAGGCAATACCATCTGGACCAGCGGATTTGTGTATGTCGAGGTCTTTAAGAACCCTTGCGACTGTACGAGTGCGGAAGTGGATTAGCCCCATGGTGGAATTGACGCACTCTAGTACAGGCGGAGACAAAGTACAAGCTGGCAGCTGAGAACTGGTTGCGAAATGGGCAGCAAGTAGGTTAGCTTTGTCTAAGGGGGTGACAGCTGGGATGTCATTGTGGATGAGCGTCGGTATAGACGACTTAGTTGAGTTTTTTACGTTTTTTACAAACGACCAGAAACTTTTGCTACCTTTGGGACATTGAAGGATTTTACGCCTTAATTTTTGGTCGGATTGGAACTTAATCCGTCGAATGTGGGAGTTGCAGTCATTTCTGGCTCGTATGTACTTTTCTCGGTTTTCCTCAGAACTGTTTGCCTTGTAGGTCCGAAAACTTAGCTCCCTGAGCCTAATAGCCTCTTTGCAGCTCGAGTCGAACCACGTATTATCCTTAGGCCTGGTGCTTTTAATCTTGCTGGGAATAAAATCTGCCATGCCGATTCGGATGATGTTTACGATAATATCAGTTGCGGCGT
Source organism: Eumerus sabulonum (assembly GCA_951905685.1). Taxonomy (NCBI): domain Eukaryota; kingdom Metazoa; phylum Arthropoda; class Insecta; order Diptera; family Syrphidae; genus Eumerus; species Eumerus sabulonum. Next base: position 111,135,482 of record OX645061.1, read on the forward strand.
CGACGTCGTTGTCGAGGAAGCACAACGACCAGTTAAAGATCCGAAAGAAGTTGTTAAGGCCGCACCAGTTGGCTTTCTCGTATAGCCATAGTGTTCTCTTAGGAGCTTTTTCTTTAACTGGATGGTGGGAGTTCGAGAATTTCGCTGATATCATGCAGTGGTCAGACATGCCTAGGGGTTCCAATACATCGATCGTGTATTTGTCAGGCTGAGAGGTAAGAAACAAGTCCAGCGTGTTGGCGGTATGACCAGCAACATCGGGGATACGTGATGGCTCATTCACAAGTTGAGTTAAGTGATTTAACTCAGCAAAAATTTCAACATACCTTCCTTCGGGTGTTGTCTGTCCAGAATGTCGAAGCCACTGAGAATTGTGTACATTGAAATCGCCCGCTAGAACGATTTCAGTGCGAGGGAACAGGGAAACAATTCTTTGGATGGAATCAGACAGTGCGTCGAATGCATCAAATGTTGCATTCCTGTCTAGATTGGGGCTTCTATAAAGAAAACAGTAGTGGATGGAGTGCTTACGGAATATGAATTTAAGCCATATGAAATTAAATTCCGGGGTGGATGTTTGGCTATACTGTGGAAGTAACTGGTAAGCAATATCACTACGGACATAGATGGCGAGACCACGGCGAGAAACGAATAATGGCACTAAGCTATATCCAGGAAGACTGAAATCCGAAGGATCAGACTTTTCATCGACCTGTGTTTCACAAAGTGCCAAAACAGCCGGTTTGTGGCGAGAGAGATGGATATACGTGGCAAGGAAATTCTTCCGTAACCCACGAATATTGCAGAACTGCACACAGAAATCCCTCATCAATGCAAACTACAAAACATGTACAGATACAAAACCGTTAAAGCAGAGACGCGTGAGTGAAGTTCTATCGCCGGATTTGCAAAAACAAACTACCGTAGGTGTTATGCCCTTACGACAGTAAGATTTGCTCCACCAACAAAGAACAACACACGCGACCCGCTACGCGTCGGTTGCGTTAGCACTCAATCAGTGTGTGTGATGAGAGCGAACACTGTCACGAGAGGGGAAGAGGGACAGGCAGGAGTACGGCCCAGCGCTGGTGCCGACCTTTGTTTTATTCTATTTCAAAGTTCTATATGTACCTCTAAAAAACACTCTTTAGTTGTACGCGAATTCAAGGACAAGGCCTTAAAACGTCAGGGAGACAGAAGGGAGAGGAAGAGGAGGTGCCTATTGATGTTGAGGGGGAAAAACCGAACGAGGTAGTACGTTCCACATTCGTGTGAGAGAAGAAGAAAGAATCTCTATATTTGACAGTACGACCGAAAACGAGCTTCAAAGTGAAATCGTAAGCATTCCGGGAGAGACGTGTATCGCGGGAGAAGTTTTGAAGGAGCCGAATGCAACTGGCTATTTCATCCGAGCGTGTTTAACGTGGCAAACGCCAGCTTCGATCTCTGTCCCTGCTCAATCCAAGTTGACACACAGCTTTCGCGTGGCCTCCCCTGGATAGCTACACTGGCAATCGCCATGTGGTGAATCAATGTGTGCAACGACCCGACCCCCTTGTTCCTGGGGAAAGAGGAACCTGGCCTTCCAGGTTGGGGGTTGTGCTTAGGGGTAACATCACGAAAATAATGAATTGTTGTGAAGCAATCACAAGCTTCAGATACGGACGGGTATAAAGCTGACTACCTCAAACGATTAAACGAGTCTGCACCTGGAATGTGAGGTCCCTTAACCGACCGGGAGCAGGCAATCAAAGCAGATATAACCAAGAAGTGCAGGACTAGGCAAAAGGAGAATGAAAAACTGCGACATCTACTACGGGAATTGCCATAGGGAGAACAATCAAATCTTATTCGGATGCGGATTCGACGAAGACTTCGACAAAAAGTCTTAGGCTTTCGAGATGTAAGCGAACACCTCATAACAATCCGCATCAAAGCTAATTTCGGGAACATTAGCTTGATATGCGCTCATGCCCCAACCGAAGAAAAGGACGATCGACTCAAAAACGACTTTTACGATCTCCTAGACAAAACCTATGCACAACGTCCCAGCTACGATACAAAAATAGTTATGTGAATGTATGTTGGCGTTACAGTCCATGAAGGACCAAAGCCGAGCTTCTCTCAATCACCCATGTTGCGTGTGATTTTATTTTCTCATACAGTTTATTGCCGGTTCCGAACGGCGAGATTCGAGAAGCTCTTTCTTGACAATTATACAACAGGAAGTTTGTCAGTACCCCGCTGAGGAGAAGCACCGTGAAAAACACGTTCGATGACATAGCTGTTCTCGGGATTCGATCCCGTGTCATCGGCGTCAGAGGCCAACACACTACCTACTGCGCCACGGCGCTCTCGATATGTTAGCTTAAATAAAAAAAAAAAAAAACAAAGGCATCATAATCGGTCCATTCGTTCAGGAGTTACGATGCCACCCTTCTTTTTGCGTCGGGACTTTAAAAATGAAAGAAAAATTTGGAATTAAATGGGGTTAGTCGTGTGGGCCTTGCGGGTCGCACCATCTTCTTCTTTGATGGCGTTACAGCCCATGAAGAAGGACCAGAGCCAAGCTTCTCTCAATCACCCATGTTGTGTGTGAATTATTTTTCACACAGGTGAAAGGGACCTACAATTTAATGCCGATTCCGAACGGCGTAAGTCGAGAAGCTTTTTCAAGGCAAGTATACTACGGGGGGTTTGGCCAGTACCCCGCCGAGGAGGAACGCCGCGAAATAAACATTCGATGGCGTCGGTGTTATCGGGATCCGACCTCACCCATCGTGAGCCAGAGTCCAACACACTAACCACTGCGTCCTCGGCGGGTCGCACCTTCTTCTTTTTCTTCTTAGTGGGCGCTACAATTCGGGGTGAACCTGGGCCTCAACCAACATGCCCCTCCATCTAGTACGATCTTTTGCTAGCCTTTTCCATTGCCGCACACCCAGTTGGCTGAGGTCCCCTTCCACCTGTGTGCGCCATCTTAAGTGCCGCCGTCCTCTGCTTCTTCGTCCCTCGGGGTTGGATTCAAAGACTCTCCGGGCTGGAGCTGTGGTGTCCATTCGCTCTACATGACCCAGCCATCTTATGCGTTGAATCCGTAGACGCCTGACTAGGCTCATGTCGCTGTACAGCCCGTAAAGTTCTTGGTTGAATCTTCTCCTCCATCCCCCGTCTGCGATTATAGGCCCAAAAATCACGCGCAAAATCTTTCTCTCGAACCGACCAAGGGCCTCCTCATCCGCTTTTGATAGTGTCCATGCTTCTGCGCCGTACAACAGGACCGGGATGATAAGGGTCTTATATAGAGTCAACTTTGTCGTTCGGGAGAGGGCTCTATTACTCAATTGCCTCCTGAGCCCAAAGAAATAGCGATTGGCAAGAGTGATTCTGTGTTTGATTTCGGAACTGATGTCGTTGTTCCAAGTGACTGCGGAGCCAAGGATAGACGAAGTCCTTAACTACTTCGAACTTATATCTGCCAATACAGACGTTCTGGCCAAGACGTCGGTGGTGAGCGTCCTTTTTTGATGACAGCATATATTTTGTTTTGCCCTCGTTTACCGCCAGACCAACTTTCGCCGCCCCGAACTCAATACTCGCAAACGCCGCATTGACATCTCGCTGTGATCTACCTATTATGTCAATGTCGTCGGCGTATGCAAGGAGTTGCGAGGATTTGAAATAGATTGTGCCTCTTGTATTGGCCAGGGATTTTTGTACAATCATTTCCAATATGATGTGGTGGCGGGTCGCACCTAGACCACATTTTTGGACACTTGATGTGATATGGGAAATGCAAGCGATCGGATGAAGGGAAGGGAATAAACCTAATCGAGTCCTCACCATCGATTACATTTGTCAACCCAATTAGAATCAAAATCAAACACTCCTCGCATCAGCTTCGTATCGTATCGTAAAGTAGAAAACAAAAGGAAATTGTTTGGACGGAACAAAACGGAATGAAACAAAAAACAAAAATCATTTTTAGTGTAAATCTGCAACTACATTTGGGTATCAAAAGTGGACAAGAGAGAGAGAGAGAGAGAAGAGATATAGATAATAGTAAGAGAGGTGAGATAAAAAAAATATTAAACTTCACCACGGCGAAGAGAGGTAATTATGCAGTTAATATTGATATGGACAATGTGGTTGTGGTGGAAAGATGGTTTCTGGTTTATAGACTCTTGGTGCGATGGTTTCATGAGATTTTTAGTTTATTTCTTACTTACACCACGGGGGGAAGAACTATGGTATAATCTCTATAACAACGAACCAAAAGAAAAGCTTTATATAATGGCATGGAAGAAGGGAGTTCGATCGAAAAGGGCAAAAACAAAAAAAAAAATTAGAACTCTTCAAGGAGACGAGGTGGTCAGAAAAGACAATGGTTTTTTGGTAAAAATAATTGATCTTTCGAACACATACTTTGTTGCATTAGCTGGTTGCATTGCACGCCGACTGAATATCACTTGAATTCATTTTATTTTTATTCTGGCGCTTCACAGGCGCGCTACTAAGCCAATGTTAGAAGAATCGTTTTGTCTAAGGACTCAGAACGCAGAAGAACTCTTGCTTTTTTCTGTATTGCTTTGTGGTGCGATTGTTTTTTATTTTTATTATTATTTTTGTGTGTGCGAGGGTCCTAAGTGCAAAACTAAGATTGTTCTTATATCATTAATATCGTTTCACTCATTCTTTGTTTTTTTCTGTTTTAGAAAATATTTTTCATAAGCGAACAACGAAGAAGAAGAGAAAATAAAAAAGGTAAATGCAAAACCATAAAAGATAAAAAGATACAATGAGACAGAAAGAAATAAAAATAAAATTCAAAAAACAAAACTTAAGATAAGAATTAATGAGAGAAATAGAGAAAAGTAGTTTTAGTTGTTTTTCTTCTATTTAAATCGAAAGCAATTGCATGAGATTAAGAGAAAGAGAGAAGAACAGGGTTTAGTATACCTCTTGTGCGGGCACAGCGTAGTTCCCTTGAATTGTATAGGCTTGTCCATTTGCCAATATGACTGGTCCGGTTACTTGCGGCTTGGGTCTATACGGGATGGTTGCCCCCTTTGGCGGTGACTGTAGACACAAATTGCAAAAGAAACAAACAGAAAAAGATAGAAAGAATCTCTTTACAAGAAGGGTGTTCCAAAATGTTGACGAGTAAACACTACGGTTTTGCGTCCATGTTCAAGTTGCTCTCCATTTCTATCCCTTTCCTTGACAACCAATCACATTTTGGGCCACCCATCAATAATCAGGTACTTACCTCAAGCATAACTAAACATATCTGATAGATGCATTGAGTTATCTGCGTAGCAGTTCCGCTTAATGTGACGGCACGTTCTGTTGAGTTTGGCAACATTTCGCCGGCAACCTGAATCGAGCATCCGGTTGAGTTACGAATTTCCTTAATCTTAGAGCCTCCTTTACCTACAAAATTGTGGTTTATTGAATACATTACATTTGCATATGTACATCTCTTAACTTACCAATCAGGGATCCACATTGACTGGCTGGCACTATCAACCGAATGGGAATCTGGGTCTTACCGCCCGATGGGCCGCTCTCATTAAACTGTGAGCACCACTAAACGATATGTAGATTTTAGAAAAACAAAAGTAATGAACATGCATAGATTAACATTCCAGCTTACCTCTTCGAATTTGTTCGTAATTAAAGTGAATGCTGAATAGATTGCACTGGTCGTACCAGATACGGTAACAATGCGCTCGGGGCAGGACCCATCCGATATGTTAATTTTAGCTCCAGACTAAAGAAAACGAGTGCTAGTGACGTAAATGGTAATGTAAAATTAAGTGATAAGCTTACTTCTTCACGAAATCTGTTGACGATCTCTCCCTTCTTTCCGATAATACTGCCAACTTCCTGGAAGGCGAAAGAGAAAATGAAAAATTCTCTCAAGTCATTGGAAAAAACATGATTGTGCGCCGAGTGACTGAACATTTTCCCTTCACTACAAATACTGAGAAATCAGAAGTATCACTCCTTACCTATTTTACGACCAGAAGAATCACACTTTATCTATTTTACGACCAACTTTCGCAATATCGAGACGCCAGGAGGTCACTAACTTAAATCTATCTAATAAACACATTAAGTTCATAAAGAAATGGTAAGAGAAATTCGAAAATAGGTGCTACTAACATGTAAGTAGCTGCTACAAGCGTATGAAGTAGCTGCTACAAACGTGTAAAGTAGCTGCTACTATCGTGTAAAGAAGCTGCTACTAACGTGTACAGTAGGTGCTACAAACGCATAAAGTAGGTGCTACTTACGTGTAAAATAGGTGCTACAAACGTATAAAGTAGCTGCTGCTAACGTGTAAAGTAACTCCTACAAACCTGTAAAGTAGCTGCTACAAACGTATAAAGTAGCTGCTACTAACGTGTAAAGTAGGCGCTACAAACGCATAAAGTAGCCGCTACTCGCGTGTAAAGCAGGTGCTACAAACGTATAAAGTAGCTGCTACTAATGTGTAAAGTTACAAGTAACACGTAAAGTAACTGCTACTAACGTGTAAAGTAGCTGCTACTAACGTGTAAAGTAACTGCTAAAAACGTATAAAGTAGCAGCTACTAACGTGTAAAGTAACTGCTACAAACGTATAAAGCAGCTGCTACTAACGTGTAAAGTAGGTGCTACAAACGCATAAAGTAGCTGCTACTTACGTGTAAAGTAGGTGCCACAAACGTATAAAGTAGCTGCTACTAACGTGTAAAGTAGCTGCTACAAACGTATAAAGTAGCTGCTACTAACGTCTAAAGTAAGTGCTACTATCGTGTAAAGAAGCTGCTACTAACTTGTAAAGAAGCTGCTACTAACGTGTAAAGTTGCTGCTACAAACGTATGAAGTTGCTGCTACTAACGTGTTAAGTAGCTGCTACTGACGTGTAAAGAAGCTGGTACTAATGCGTAAAGTAGCTGCTACAAACGTATCAAGTTCCTGCTACTGACGCATAAAGTAGCTGCTACAAACGTATAAAGTAGCTGCTACTAACGTGTAAAGTAAGTGCTACAAACGCATAAAGTAGCTGCTAATTATGTACGTGTAAAGTAGCTGCTACAAACGTATAAAGTTGCTGCTACTAACGTGTAAAGCAGCTACTACAAGTAGGTAAAGCGTAAAATAGGTGCTACGCGTAAAGAAGGTGCTACGCGTTAAATAGCTGCTATAAGTAAGTAACACGTAAAGTGGCTGCAACAAACGTATAACGTAGCTGCTACTACCGTGTAAAGTAGGCAACGCGTAAAGTGGCTGCAACAAAAGTATGAAGTTGCTGCTATTAACGCATAGTCGTTGGTTCCGGCTTTTTACCGCGTATTTTTCATTTTATTTTAATTCAGCTGTTCGACTCACAGGTTGTTATCAAGTCACGTAGTCGTCGGTGTCATTTTTTGAAGTTCTGGACTGGAAGGGGACTATTATCTAACTCATAAGCCGCCGAAACTTCTGTTTTTTTGTTGTAGGCTTTTGCTATCTTTTGGAGCACTCAGACGCAAGAATTGGTTCATTGCACTGCCAGACAGACACCTACTTTTACCATATTTTCCCCGTTTTCCGGAGAAAACCACGTCGGCCCCAAGGGTACGCCAACGTGCGCGAGCAAAGGCGGGACAGTCACAGAGAAAGTCTACTGCTGTTTCGTGCTCTTCGCAACCCGCAGGTTGCGGAACAGGTGGGCGTCTCACTGATGCCGAACATGCAGAGATGCTTGGCCCGTATAACGCCCGTAAGTCTCCTGCAGTCAAGTCACAAGGGTAAGAAGGATGCTGCGGATTTCTTGCGGATATCAGCGCGTACGCGCTTAGTTATCCTACACCCTGGATATGCCTTCCATCTACGATTGTGACCCAGACGATAATGTGGGCATTGGCCGTGGAAACAGGTAGACCCAGGTCCTGAAAAACTCTCCTCTGAGCCTATTCCGGCGAGTTCATCAGATATCTCATTTCATGGGATTCTAGAAAAACTTGAGACCCAAACAAGCCTTAGTGAGGTTAATCTACCGACTTTGTTCAGGAAGGCCTTTAGTGCATACACTAACTTGGAGTTGGTTAACGGGTTGGACACAGCTTTGAGCGCAGCATTGGCTGTCACTGCAGACGCATATGCTTTTTCCCTTCCAACTATGTTTCACAACATAGTGCTTGGCCATTAGGATAGCGTATATCTGTTACTGGAAGACAGACGAATATTTTCCTAACGAGAAGTGCAGTCAGATTTTTTTGCGCTCAAAGAAGACCCCAACACCGTACCCCTGCCCACACCTGGACCCATCTGTGAAAATGCGAAGACAATCCTTTCCAGGGGTTCAGTATGTGGTCAGAGCCAATACTGACGCTATGGAAATTCGATTGTGGAGTTTTAGCGCGTCATATCGTCAGGGGGTATATCCATGCGACACTAGTCGTAGGGTATTTTCCTCGCAAGTTGCGAGTTGCCAGAAAGCAGGAAGCGCTTTGGTGGTTTTTGGTTTAACATGCTTTGACCAAAGAAGCTTGCTGTATAAGATTACTCCCAGATATTGGGATGGGAATGTCTTTTAGCATCAACTGAGTCATGTCAGTATTTTTCCTCTTTCACGTGAAGAGGTTGACCTCAGTCTTGAGAGTAACTGGCAGTCGATTTCTCGTGCACCACTCATCGATAACACTTAGCGCTGCCTGTGCTTTGACACAGACAGTCGACAGAGAGAACGGCGAAACATTGAGAGCGTCGAGCACTACAACAGCGGAGACAGGACGTCACCTTGCGGGTAGCCCCTGTTTGCGCAGGTTTGAGACAATGTCCGAGACCTGTACCAGCGATCATTGTCCTGTACACGAGCTTAATGCTTTGATCCACAAAAACAGTGCTTCATATACGCCATGCCATCTGGCAGCGTTACACATGCTGCCGAAAGTTGCGTTATCAAAAGCTCCCTCAATGTTGACGAAAATGTCCAGCGCGCATTCAATTCTTGCAACTAGGTTTTGAAGCGCAGCTTCGCAAAATTGTCCGCAAGAAGAGCAACTTTGCGCATGTGCAACTCTACCATGCTTTTCAGCAAGAAGGATATTAGATTGATTGGTCTAAAACTCTCGGCGAGTTAGTAATCCCCTTTCCCTATTTTAGGAATAAAGACTACTTTCACCGTGCGCCATGAAATAGCTATGTAGACAAGTGCCAGGCTAGCAGTGGAGATTATTTTCAAGGTAGGAAGCAGCGGCCTTATATCTTTTTGCAGCATAATAGGGTACATCCCGTCGGTGCCTGGCGATTTAAAGACATCAAAGGATGCCACAGCAAATCCAATGGCCTCAGTCGTTGCCAAGCGCGATATACCAGCCACGCCGAGTTGTTTTCGTCATTTCTAAACGCCGAACGCCCTAGCCATCAGCTTCCATGTCCTCATCGAAGCCGAGTTGTCAAGCAGTGGCTCTTCGCCTAGAAGCGTGATGTCTTTCGACAGTCAATAGACCGGTGATAACAAATTTTCTGGAGGCAAAAGTGGAGAAGAAGAATATCGGGTAAAAGAAATGGCAATTCAGGGCTGTTGTTTGTTTAAACTATTATTAATCGCTCTTAGAATAAGACGGCGAAGCTACCTACCAATGGCCATAGGAATAGTACAAAAAAAGGTTAAAAGTCACCGAATATCGTCATGTGTTCGTCGACATTCCAAATGCAGTCACCGGTTTTATTGACATTTCATTCGGTTTCCAACCAGACAATAGGTTCCATCCAAAGAATGTTCTCAGCTAGCGGCGGGGGCGTCCCGGCTTGCCTAATTGGACTGCTGGTAATCTTCGTTGACATGAAATTTGTCTTCAAAACGCTGATGAAGACTTGTTTCTTTCTACAAAACAACTAATCAGGAATTGAACACGAAAGCCCGCGGCAAACTGTAATCAATCATAGATTCAATGAACCGAAATGCAAATGTTCTCCCATAAAGTAGGCTCCTAAGTACGTACACTTCAACCTACTGATCACCCAATTTGAATTGATTACGCGATTATATGTTATGGACATACGTCCGCACTCGTATTTGCATTCGCATTCAAGCCATACTTTTGCTCTCAATTTGAATTTGAATCCTCTTAGTTAACGTTCGAAATTTATCGTCTACCGGGCGTAATGCCAATTCAATGTACAATTTCTCACTTCGATGTCTATTTTTGCAATTGTAATTTACAATTGCTATTAATTCGCTTCGTTTTCTCCGCCGTTGTTTGTGCCTTTTGGGTTGTGTGCCTGTTTACTCGGAGGTATAGCACTATTCTTCCGCGCGAAACACATTTCGAATCGCATCCACATGGACCACATCGACATTAATGATGATGAAGATGGCAACGATTCACAGTCAAACCAAATCATCTATTCAAGATCAAAACACTATCTGCATTTGAGTGCAATTAAAAAACACGACGCTAAATAACAACGAGGACTTATTGCTCACGAGGCGCAGTATGAGATGCGGATTGAAGGCGGGTCACCAACAGCGAGATAGACAGAGCAAATGATCAAGCAAACAAGCAAGCAAAACTGTTTGAAGATGGGATTATTTTAAGGCAGACATGCGTATGCACTGAATAGCATAGTAGAACAACAGCGAAACGAGGAAGCAAAGGCGAAGGCATAGAATAAAAATAATCAAGAGCCCGGACGAGTTTATTTTAAATCGAATTGCTTTTAATTAATCTTTTATAATGGCATTGTTACAATTGTCGCAGTGCACTCAAGTACCACAACAACATAAAGCGAATAACAACAACATCACAACATTCTTGTCCTCCGTGGCGAGCGAAGATGTCAACAAAGAGTCCGACTGTTGCCAATATAATGCCAAGCATGATTGCAGCGCAATGAAATATGGGGACACTGAGCGAACAACAATCACAAGAATGAAGGCGTCGATTGATAAGAATCTCAAAGCTACACAACTTGACGCCTTCCTTATCTCTGCTCTGCTATTGGGTAACCCTACGCGTACTTTCGACATGCAAATGCAATTTGAATCAATTTCGGATTTGGTGAATATGCAATTCGCACTAAATACAGAATGTCCATGTTGTTGACAAGCTATTTCGAGTGGCGAGACCTCAAGCGCGAGCCCAAAACATTGGTGAATTTATTCGAAAAAACGAAATAATAGAAAAAAAAAACGTCAAAACAATTGTATCTATCGAACGTTTTGCATAAATCCTTGAACACCGGATCTTGAGTACACACTATGTCACTGGCAGATGCCTTTGGAAGAGAAGCATTGCGGCGATACTACATGCCGATGAATCATATCGTTGAATTTGCTCAGTGAATCACTTTCGCGCTTGATCGTTGTTTTTCTTGAATTGTTCTTATCAAAAAATGCGATTCTTTGCTATGGGAAGCGGCAGCCGTTGGATATACACACAAGGAACTGATAAATGGAGTTATTTTCGTGTTTCAGAACGAATCGATGAACAGATGGCCATCAGAGTCACTAACAAAATCGCCATGAAAACCCATGGAAAACGAATGAAGGTTGCACGATCTTGTACCGCAGTCATCGAATTACGCAACTATCATCACGCCGAGATTAAGATGGGATGAAGTAGATAATGACCATGTCTAATTGGCGACGTGAATAGCTACAAATCGATCGACAATGAAACGAAATGGAATACAAAAAAAACTGCAAGTCACCGATCGCGTAAGAGCGACCCTATGAAAGCAGGTCAATAAGAACTCGTGTTTGATATGAAGACGCAATCTCAAAAGGAACCCCAGGTAAGGTATGAAATGCAATTAATGTACTTCTACCGTGGGACATTGTCATGGTGAGACAGGGTTTTATCTTTAAACCTTTTTGTCGATTCAGTCCATTCGTAGTTTCTAGATTTACTATTTGCGGATAACCGAGTGATACTGCACACGTCTAACGCGAATTTTTTTTTTAAAGGCTCCATTGTACTCCAGACAGACACCTTATATTACTGTATTTTCCCTGTTGTCCGGAGAAAAGTGAGGAGGAGCTTCAGTGATGTAGAGCTAAGAGATTCGGCACACATCAGGTCGGCTTCAAGGGCGAGCCACCGTGCACGAGCAAAGGCGGGAAAATGCAGCATAAGTAGGCGTCTCACTGATGCCAAGTACGCAGAGATGCTTAGCAAAAGTGTAGTGCCCCTCAATGACTCCCACAAGCCTTCTGCAGTCGATTCTCCTTAAAGACAGGAGGAATGCTGCGGATTTCTTGCAGACATCAGGGCATACGCGCTTAGTTATCCTGCAACCTGAACAATCCCTCCACATCTACGGTTGTGTGTATTAACCACCCAATCGTTAATGTAGGAATTTACCGTGGACGCAGGTAAACCTGGGTTGCGTGCGGCTTTGAGTGCAGCTTGGCTGTCACTGCGGACGCATATGCTTTTCCCCCTCCACCTGTGCCTCACAACATAGTGCATGGCCATTAGGATTGCGTATATCTATGATTGGAAGACAGACTCATATTTTCCTAACGAGAAGTGCAGTCGGATGTTTTCGCGCTCTCAAAGAAGACCAGCACCGGACCCACTCCCAGACCTGGAACCATCCGTGAAAATGCGAAGACTATACTTTCCAGGTTCAGTATCCGACCAGAGCCGATCCTGACGCCATGGAAACTCGACTGTGAAATTGCAACGCAGTAGGATAACGGGCGTCGATGCGTCAGAAGGCATGTCCATGAGACGGGGGTCGCAGGACTATTCTTGCGCAAGCACAATGTTATTCAGGCGAGACATGGCTTTCAGAGCACATCCTCTGATATATATATCAAAAGGTGGAAGGTTCATCATAGCATCTAGAGCAGCGCCCGTGCAACTGAGACAAACCGTTCTTTGGAGATTGGTAAAAGAGGATACGACGTGTTTGCGTGTTAGTCTGTTCCACCAGACCACCGATGCATATGAGATTATAGGTCTTAGCATGGCCGTGTAGATCCACATGACCTTTGCTGGCGATAAGCCCCATGTTTTGCCAAAAGCTCCTTTTCATTGCCAGAAAGCTGACAGCGCTTTGGTGGTTTTTGACTCAACATGCTTTGACCAGAGAAGCTTGCTATCTAAGATGACTCCTAGATACTTAGCCTCCTTGGATATCGGGATGGAAGTGTCCTTTAGTACCAGCTGAGTCATGTCAGTATTTTTCCTGCTTCTCGTGGAGAGAACGGCATCGGTCTTAAGAAAGGTTCGGACATCTAGGAGTGTCTGCCGTCGATTGATCGAAGGACCGCCAGGTCCCCTTATGGATGTTGAGGTGTGGGAATTGTGTACTTGGTACTACGAGATTATGTCCCGCCATAAAGTTCACTAGCCTTATTCCGTTTTCTGACGATGCTTTCCTATGACTCGTTCAAAGATAGCTTCCTTACCCAACTTCGCATTGAAATCTAGAACGATTTTGGTGTCATAGCTGGGACATTGTGGGCATATGTTCTGCCAAGGAGATCATAGATGTCGTCTTTATGTCGGTCATCTTTCTCCTCTGTGGGGGCGTGGGCACATATTAAGCTTATATTACCGAGATTGGCCTTGATGCGGATAGCTATGAGGCATTCGCTTACATACTGGAAGCTTAAGACTTTTTTCTTGAGTCTGCCTCAAATAAGAAATCCGTATCCGAATAAGCGTTGTTTATTTTCTTTGTAGCAGTTTCCGTAGTAGATATCACAGTTTTTCATCAGCTTTTTGCCTCTCCCATCCCATCGCACTTCTTGGAGCACGGTAATGTCTGCCTTATAACAGTCCAAAGAGTTGACCAGTTGTCCGGTTGCGCCTGATCTGTTGAGGGACCTAATGTTCCAGGTGCAGATCCGGAATTCGTTACCTTTTAGACGTCAACATGTATTCCGTCCGTATCCGTATTGGCAAATGCCATGCCTGACATCAATAATTCATTCAACCCCCTCTGAAAGGATGATTTTGAATGACAGAGTGCATCATCGACAGTGAACTTCCCGATTTTCCCCGTTATAGAGCTCATTTTTTTATAGGAAATTGCAGGAGAGGTTTCAAGACGATTTTTGTAACCTAAAGAGCCCAACTCAGGCGTTCAAAAGTTTTTTCAAACATTGGCTGTCCATAGAGCACAAGTATAAAATCCTAAAGGGAAACCAACACAAACAAACATCGTGCATTCGTTGATCCGGCTATGAAGCAATTAGAAGCGGACTTTCGGGGAGCATACGGATACCACGACCAGAAAATTCCTAAGTCATGAGCCATCGACCGGAACAAATGGTGGTCGGAAGGAGCAATGTACGGAGATTACGCCGGGTGGAGTAGGACATCCCAGTTAGATTCTAGACAGGAAATTTGATCATGTCTTTTGGTATATTGGGGGCGTTTAAGCTTCAATGCTCGGCCTAATTACATCAATTATTTAATGTTACGATCCACAGTGATAGTTTCGTTAAGATGGAGTAGCTCGTAGTATATCCCTCCTTCCGAGCTGATTCCACTAGAGGCGCAGTATTAGCTTTTTGCCATCCGATTTTGTTCTTGGAACAGTGAAAGTGAAAAAAAAAAAAACGGCGTTCGAAGTCGCAAATGTACCCTTGCTTTTGCTCTGCTGTCCTGCTTATCGTCCAGCTTTCGGCTCCATCTGGCGGGATGAGTCTTTAAGAGTATAACCTGGTTCTTCAGGACAGGAGTTTGGATCTTAGCTGTTTTAACAAGCCGAACTATCATCGGTTGCCGAGAGTGATTCTGCGCCGGACTTCACTGCGAAGTCATTCCTGGAATTTATGTTTCCCCGAGGCATGTGAACTCTTCAACCACCTCGAATTTATAGCTGCCCACCGTTATATTTTGTCTTAGGTGATGGGCGACAGACCGAAGAGGTGGTGGGTATCGAAACTCGCTGGTCTTCTCCAGGATTTGTCGCAGCGTGAATATTTGGTCGTTCTAGTAAGGCTTTAGACGTTCACACAGTACCCTGGGCAGGACCTTGTATGCGCCATTGAACAAGGACATGACTTTATAATTTTTGCAAAAGGTAGGACCGCCTTTTTTGTGAGGGGTAATATAGAGCTGGTATTCCAGTCGTCGAGCATGCATCCGTCCTCCCAATTTCTACAGATGAACTGGTGCTTGTTCCCTACCATAATATCGCCTCCAACTTTGAATAACTCTGATGGTAATCTATCCGAGCCTGCGGCCTTGTTGTTCCTTAGCTTTCTAATAGCTATGCCTACTTCTTCAATGCTGGGAGGGGGGACAACTTCGTCAACTGGATGCGGGGGGATCTCACCACCTCTCCTCTTTATGCTCGTTAAGTAGCTGCTGGAAATGCTGCTTGAAAACATCCGTTATTCACTGTCTATCCACAGGCCTGGGAGCCGTTTTTAAAGACCTCTGAACTTTTGTAAAAGGCTCTTATCGCGTTTTTATCCCTGGACTCTTGGATATCCTTGAACTGAACTTTTGAACTTTTTTCCTCCCTCTTTCTGGCTCGGTGTTCCCCGCGCGCTACTCGTGTTTTCCTTTGCAGCACTTTTTGGTACGCATCGTGGGTCGCCCCTTTTTTCTGCTCACACTCTCCATCATACCACGGGTTTCATGTCAGTAGTGGCGCGTGGCCTATTGTAGTTTTAGCTGCTTCCTTGATGGCTGAGTAGCAAGGAGCCACATATTGTTGGCGTTTGTGTCTGACGTAGGCATACTTGCGAGTCAAGTGCCCAGTTGTTCTCTGTAGTCTCTGGCGATCCCTGAGGTGCTTAGGCTTCCAATGTTGAACCTCCTTTTGGTGGGCTGATGCAGCTTTCTAGCATTGGAAAGTCGGTCTCTGAGTCTTGCTGCCACTGGGAAATAGTCAGAGCCGATGTTTGCTCCTTTGAACGTTCTAACATCGAGGATGTTTGCGTCTATGAGCACATGGTCAATTTGGTTGGCAGTTCGGCCATTTGGAGACCGCCAGGTTACCGTGTGGATCTTCTTGCGAGGAAATCTTACGAAAGCGAAATGACATATATTGTTAGAGGGGAATGGTCGATGCGATTTAAAACTAGCTACGCCATCTTTTGTAAGTCCCTGAAAGCTTATTGGTACACATAATAGTTAAAAAAAAAAACAGCTTTAGCGATGAGGCCCATTTGGTATGCTGTTAATTCATACCTAGCGCTCGCTGAAGGTCAGCGTTTGGTGTTGATTGTGGGCAGTAGCATCGTCGGTCCCCATTTTTTCGCAAACGCCATAACTACAACGAACGGCGCTACCAATCGATGAAACTCGATTTTCTTTGTCCCAAATTGGATGATGTGAATGTGAACAAGACGATCAATCTAATCAAGTACCATATAGGGCGTGAGCTTTTGTCGGACCGCTTCATAATTCCATCGGAGTAGAACTTCGGTGATTTTCAGCGGCTGTTTCGCCGGCCAATATTTTATTACATACAGTAGCCAGTCGGTGCAAGATCCGGGCTATACAATGGATGCGTCAATACTTCCCAACCAAGTTCAGCCAATTTGTTCCGCGACATCAATCATGTGTGTTGCCTAGCATTTTCATGATTTCCTCTTCTCTTGGCAAATTCTGGTCGCTCTTCATTGCATTGTTCAGGATCATAGACCTTTGTCCGTGATCGCTTACGTTGGAAATGTTCGTACTAATTAGCTTCAAAAATGATTTGATTTCGTTGAGTTACAGCAGCGTTTCACTGACGATAATTCGGTCAATCAAATTTCTTTGCATTAACTCATGTGGCATCGAGGCATCGGGCTTCTTTGAATAGCCAAACTGTTATGTGGTTGACATTTAGTGCCTCCGCTGCTACTCCACCAGCTGCAACTGACTAACCAGAACGAGTTTGCTAGAATAGGAAGGGTATGCTGGGACCGCCTATGCGGACGATACATATTGCTATAGCCGTCTCAGTAAAGTTACCCAGTTTTCTAAGTGACCTAATGCAGGGAGCATTAGAAACAGTAGTAAACTGGACTTTGCGTGAACCCCAAGAAGACTGATCTAGTACTGTTTACTTTCTTTCTTTTGGTGGCGTTACAGCCTTCAACCCACCGAGGCTGGGTGGAACCCAATTAACAATCAAAAATCGGGCCAAATTCCTCGGTCTAATCCTTGACAGGAACCTAAATTGGAAATCCAACATTATTGATCGTGTCAAGAAAGCAACCACTGCCCTCCACAGCTGCAAGAAAGTTGTGGGCAAAAAGTGGGGTCTCCAAACCAGAATTATGCACTGGCTCTATATAGCAGTCATAAGACCTATCCTTCTTTCCGGCAGCGTAGTTTGGTGGTCTGCTCTGTACAAGGCTGTCTATCGATCGGCCAGCATTTGCATCAGTGGTGCGATTAGATCAACCCCCCCACGGAGACCCTAAATATTCTACTACATCTCCATCCATTGGATCTCTTTCGCAAACAGGTTGCTGCCTGCGCGGCCCTACGGATTAGGGGCATAGGAAAATGGCCCACATAACACAAATGCCATACTAGCATTCTCAGCCACTTTGAAGTACCCATGGACACGGACTAAACCATCCCGCAAAACGCGTTCACTAACATCGGAGTTATCTTTCCATTCCGGGCGGAATGGGCTGAAGGAAAAGTCAAACCGAAGGACTCGATATCCCTCTATACCGATGGCCCCAAGATGGAGCTTGAGTCTTCTCTAAGGAGCTTGACCTCAACCTATCATTTAGACTCCCAAACCGTTGCAGTGTATACCAAACGGAAATAACAGCGATAACGGAGGTCCTTGCATGGCTTAGGATCAATGTAATATCCGTTCAGGAGATTTTCATTTGCATGGATAGCCAATCTGCGATAAAAGCCCTGGCAGTGGTAACGTTACCCACAAATCAAAGACATCTCTCAACTGCCATCTATCTTTAGACGAGATGGCTGAACAGTTCAATATAAACGGCTGTGGGTTCCCCAGCATAGGGACATTCCAGAAAACTGCACGGCAGATGAACTCGCAAAGTTAGGGTCAAGCTCACTCAGTGCTCGGTAAAGCATATGTTTAACTTCGAACCATAGAGGCTATCAACCTTCAACAGAACGAAAGTAACATCTGCTTTATCACTAAACAAATCTGGCCTAAGCTAAACTTAGGACGGACCAGGAACCAAAAGGGGAACCTTAGGCGCTTTAATGGGTGTCATTACAGGGCACTGCACCATGGGAAAACATGCCGTCAAACTAGGGCTACCTGTAAATGACTTCTACCGCGGCTACATAGATGACGAGGAAGAGGGATCAATTCACAACCTCCTCTTGTCATGTCCGTCTTTTGCGAATCACAAGAGGATCTATCTCGGCGCGCCCCTCTACGATAACTTAACTGAGCTAGTAGATATAAAAGAAGAAGCACTGATTCGTTTTCAGATGGCGAATCTAGGTAATATGATCCATGAGGTAACACAATGGGCCGACCACGGCCTACGTGTGGCGTATGCCAACGGTGTACATGTACACACCGTCATTTCTGGGACGGAATCGAGTCAGACGTTTACTCATACCGTTCTCACCATACACTTCACACATTTTTCGGCATGTTTTTGCAGCGGTTATACCATTTTTTATAGTAAAAAGGCATCAAAAAACGTACATATTTCTTCAGATATTTTATTAATTTTAAAATGAATATAACTTTTTAGCCAAAAGACTGACTACAAAACTGTGTACACAAAAAAAATGTGATCTGAAAGGTCGCCCTTCAAATGCGCGTTCGTTTGACAGAATCGGATCAGTCTAGGGATGAGAAGACTTAACCACGAACCTAATATTTCCCAATAAACATTGTCGAAGGCAATGAGGCGAAATTGCATACATCCCAAGTAGATGGCGTAACATGTATTTTCAGCTCATCGAAAAGCTTCATAGCCGCTTCCTTCTATCGTTTAAAGCAACTGCATAAGTCGTTTTGACAACCATGTGCCAAGTCGTCACTATGGTACTAGTGCTAATTGAATGTTATCTCTTAAAACCAATTCTTGTCAAAGAAACATTTACCTTTCGACTCATGCTTGCTTTGTATGATGGTCTTAAACCTCGCTATGGACAAAAACAATTACCACTTAATACCCTATTGGACCATAAATATGATAGTCAAACGTCCGAATCAAGACCATTAACTGCCGAAAAGACTGAATAAACAAATAACCATTTACTCGACTGTTTACCAATCCTAAACGGGGTCATGCCATACCTAACAAGCTTCAGCTAAATCCAACAGAACGCGTTTATAACCATTCCAAAGCGAGCACTCTTACAAAAGGTCTCTAATTTAATTGACACTCACCAAAACAGGTACAACAGAGAGGAGAATTGAACCGCTAAATAGTAATTAACAACAAGTCTCTATCTAGTACTCGAACTCTACATACCTTTCCTTGCATAATCAGCCTTATTGTGAGTGTAACCGATGGGTCATCTCGGATTTGCGTGTTAGTATTATTGTCTTCCATTGCTCTGTGTTGTTGTTTGCTCCTTTTTTTATTGTTTGCTAAATATGTATTCTCGTGTATATGTATAGATTTGTATATATATATCTATGTATCCGCTTATATAAATGTGTGTATACGTATATGAACTTTCTTCTTAAATCTCTAAATAAATAGATGTTTTCCGGTACTGAGAGCTGCTGCTTCCTCTTCACCGCCACTATTCACTTCTCATACAGAAAAAATGCAATAATTTATGTGAAAATCCTTTAGGTGTAGTACGTATAGGTGTAGTACGCGTATGTGATTTCAATGGAGAGGAGAGAGGAGAAACGAAAATGTGAAGTGGTAACTCTATCTTTGAAATACTGTTATCGCACTGACGATGCTGGATTGTTAGAATGCTGATTTTCGCTCCTATTTTCTGGTTTGCTTATGAAGAATTGTTGAGTTACACTTGATGTGTTCCGCCTTAATTAGTGCACCTAGAATGAGAGGGAGGAATGAGAAAAACGAGTTAGTAAGTCATACAGTGAATGATGAAATTCAATAAATAATTAAAATACAAATCCATCGAGTGTAGAGTGAATGCTTTCGCACTATATATGCAGATGCAAGTGAACACATTCCAGACGCGATAGATGGAATCGTGTAAAAGTCGTTCGAGTTTGATATGTACATATGTAGGTACGAGTATGTGTCGGCATACGGCTTAGTGGAGAAGAGATTTCTTTAATCTCTTGATTGACATAAACAGAAACAGTGTGAAGCGACGACAGTGGGTTTTACATGTCATCAACTGGATGACCTTAGGCTTTATCACGAGACGAAAATGATGTAGTTTAACAAGTGGGAAAGTTTGTAGAAAGAAATGATTCATGAGACTTGTTCCGAGTCGTCGATGATTGTGTTGTGGATATTTTTGGAACAGATACTACTTGTAGTTTGGGAAGTTGCACTGGGGCAGTGGGTAGACACCGAATAGTGTTTATTTGTAGTAATGAACAATAGGCGGGTGCGCTTAGTGTATTTTGCACCTGCATAGACATTTTAGAGGTCGAGGATGGTCTAAGAATAAATTTATGAACAGCTGAACAGCTTGTGGCAGGTGAATCATCCAGGAAGCAGTCGGGTAATAAAGGGATTTTCCAGCTTTTTGCTTGGGGAAAATTCCCTTTTAGCGACAGTTCGTTATTGGAAGACAACATTCTGATGGTATGGCACTTTGACTTCGCAACTCACTATTTCTGGAGCATCCAAAAACAACATCTGACCCCCATCGGAATGATACCTGGCCTTATACTCTTCTACTTGAGACGAGAGCTTAGGGTTTTAGCACACACCTGGTGGGGTCATAGCCTGGGCAGTCAGGTCATCTTTCATACCAGATTGAGCACAGGAAACACTAATGCCTAGGTACTTAGCAAGAGCACCCTAAGGTCGGTCTAAGGTCGGCTTGAATTGATAGATGTGCAACACCAAATAAATGGATACATGAAGAATTTCAAATCAAAATCCATCCGCAGTTACCTTTGCCACGGCTGGATTACATACATACATATGTATAGGGTCTTCCAATAGGGACTTCAGAACTTTGACAATTGATACCGGCCATATTGTTGAAGCTACATCTGTCAAATTGGCTGACATTTATTCAGTCTATTTTGCCAAATCGCCGTGGACGGACATAGCGTTCAACAATACGTGCAAATGATAAAATTGTTTTGTCAACATAGGTGTTCTGTTGGGGCAACGTTCCGCGCGCTCGCCATAAATGTCCTACCGAGAGGACTATTCGCAGTGTGTTGGATAAATTTGAGTGCACTGGTTCAGTAAATGATAAAGCAACACTCATACGTCGACGAAACGCAAGATCTGCTGAAAACATCGTCGTTGTTCGTGAGAGGCAGTCGATTTCGCGTCGCTCACAATAACTCGGCCTTTCGCAGACCATAACTTGGCGAATTTGCCGTCGTGATTTGGGCCTGCACCCACACAATATTCAACTGGCCCAGGAGATGAAGGTAAACGACCATAGACAACAACCTTTGTTCGCTGAATGGACTCCGGAGCAGTTGGAAACTGACCCACATTTTCATCGAAAAGTCATCTTCAGCGATGAGGTCTGTTTCTGGATAAATGGGTTCGTCAATAAACAAAATGTTGGAATTTGGGACGACAACAATCCACATGAGATCCAAAAGCGTCCAATGTGGACCTGGGGCGGGTGAATTAATCGGTCCATATTTCTTTGAGAACGACGTTGGCCAAGCCAACATCCTCATCCAACGGCGAGCGCTATAGGTCGATGATTACCAACTTCTTTTGGCCTGAATTGGATGATATGGATACCAACGACATGTGGTTTCAAAAGGACGGCGCTTCGTGCCCCATAGCCACGTTGAAAATTCTGGACGACCGATTCGAGGGCATGGTCATCTCACGTGTAGGTGATGTGAACTGGCCACCGAGATCGTGCGATTTGACCCCGTTAAACTTTTTCTTGTGGAGTTTTCTGAAGTCGCAGGTCTATGCGAATAAACCACAAACAGCGGCCCTCAAAGCCCATATAACCCGTACCATAGGACAAAATAAGTTTCATTTACGCGCCAGAGTCATGGAAAATTTGACATTTCGGATGACCAGCACCTAGAGAAGCCAAGGGATACATTTGAACGATGTTATATGCCTTATATAATGGCAATGGCATCGATAGGCCTTTCAAACAAATAAAAAGATTCGATGATATCTCGCACACACTTTGTTTTATTTAAGTTTAAAGATAGGAAGCGCTTAATGAAAGATCCTATATTTCATAAAAAAACCCTTCGACGGCTCATGGGTGTGACACAGTCTCCCACGGCTCACTGTTTCACTTTCTGCGCTCATGGCCCCTTGTATGTATGTGGAATGAATTCCAGAATTGAAACGAAATCACTAGTAGACAAGGGGCGTGATGTTCATGCTAGGGACTATGTGGGAAGTCATAATCAACACTGAAAGTCCTTTGAGGCTAAAGAAAAGCCCTCAAGTGTAGCCTCGCAACGAAGGACTTGTTAGGGAAGTGACCGACTGTATGTATAAGCACATTAGCACCTTCGGTATACGCCTTTACTTTCATACATCTGGCTGGCGAGGGAGGGCTTTACACAGGCAAATGATCGACGGCAGTAACTAGCTACCGCGAGTGCTGTCACTTCTCGAAAATCACTAAGTCGAACATCCTCAAGTTTGTGAAGAGTGCAAGTGCACAAATCGAGCGGTTAGCGGCTTAAAATCCAGAGCCGAGGATAGGATCTTCTTCTTCTTCTTTGGTTGCGTTACAGCCCATGAAGGACCACAGCCAAGCTTCTCTTCAATCATCCATGTTGTGTGTGATTCTATTTTTCACACAGGTGAAAGGGACCTACAGTTTAATGCCGATTCCGAACGGCGTGAGTCGAGAACCTTTTTCTAGGCAAGTTATACTACGGGGATACGGCCAGTACCCCGCCGAGGAGGGACGCCGCGAAATAAACATTCGATGACGTTGGTGTTATCGGGATCCGAACTCGCTCATCGTGCGTCAGAGTCCCACACACTAACTGCTGCGCGACGGCGCCCTCCGAGGATAGGATCTACTCCTTTAAAGGTCTAGAACGGCTGTCATGACATTTATCTTCCTAGAATGTCGAGACAACATTGAAAAGCAGTTGCTCCTCCTTCCCGTGAAGGAAACAACCTTGGTATTAAGAGTATTCACGTGAAGATGCTGTATGAGCTTTAAGTAAAACAAAGGTAGAGGCATTGAGCAGAGCAAGTTCTGCCATTCAAGCTGTATTGCCTCAGAGCGAAATTTTGGCGAATGTTACCTCGATGTCGAGCACACACTCAATCCTCTCAACCAGGTTTTGGAAGGAGGAGGAGGAAGAAAACCACACAACTATTAACACCGCACCGTAAAAAGGAACGCATGAAAGTGCGTTGACTAGTTGATGTGGTTCCACAGTAAAACAAGTTTACAGGTAAGCATGGCACGCACTAACAACGCAGTTTACGTTGAGAACCAGGATTTAACGCCGTGCATATTAGCAAGTTCCACAGACCCGGATCGCAACCATAAAGGTTTACAATCAAGGAGCTAAGGTCAGGTCATTAATTCGTTAGAACTGAACTAAAGAATTTTCTAATCGATCAATCAGCAATCAACTCCGACAAACGAATAACCCCCAAGGCAGCAAAAGCACAATGGAAACCCCAGAGAAGTGAAAACCAAAACAACGAAAAGCTTACACAAGATAGTAACGAGACCAATACCGACGCATAAACTATTTCTAATACTCCAAATGTATGTAGGTGGCTAAGCCAGACGAGTCAACGACTCCGAACTGGTTCCACGCAGAATTAAATGGATATTACGAATTCCCCTGGAATGTCATAAAGATGTTGATTACGGGTAAATAAACAAAACAAATTGCTGACGTTGAAGCTTATTCAAAAAGTGAGGCTCAGTTGGCTGTTGGTTTATTTCTATTGGGTGAAAGGACGTAGAGGCCGGCAATAAAGCTGGTGACAGAAGCTACAGGCGTCCAGGTGGGGTATTTATTATGTCGTATAACTATTGAAAAAACCCAGTCAATAACTGAGACCCTTAGTGGCTTAATAGGACTTCATATCGGCGCTTCATGATGCCCACTAAAGCCTGGCCTTTGATCACGGGTGTCCAAAAAGTAAGTGATCTTCCAGATCAATTTCATCGCCCCCTCAGATACAATGCATTTATGCCAACGGATTTTCCAATCTTCGGAACAGTTGTTAAAGTCGAATTTTGGGATGGCCCTCAGTTTTCTCTTCGATAAGGCTGGTATCTCCTTTATCGACTTAAAACGGTGTCCTCGGAGGGGTAGCCAGAAGTCATACGATCAAATGGTCGAAGAATCAATGAAGTGTGAAACGGTGTATTATTGTGATGCAAAAACCAAGAGTTGTCACGCCACAAATCCGGCCTCCTTATGCGAATAGCTTTACGCAAACAAGGCATAATGCTCAAATAATATTCTTTGCTGACTGTTTGACCCAGCGGAAGGAACTCAAAATGCACATCACGATAATTGAAGAAAGCACTCAACAGGACCTTGATTCTTGACCGACTTTGGCGCGGTTTTTTTTGGTCTTGCCTCACCTTTAGCATGATATTCATTTGTTGGACCACTCGTTTCCGGGTCGTAACCATAAATCCAAGTCACATCTGGGTTTTATCTTGTCCTGATATTCAAAAAGCATTGTTTCACACACTTCAACTCGACGTTGTTTTTCCAAAAAAAAAAAAAATCGGCGTTTTCGTCACCAATCAAGACTTGATGCGTCTGAGGCCCAAAACAACCGATAAAAGTGCTATTGACCGATCCTTTTGAAATGCCAACATCATCAGCAAAATCTCTAATTGCTAATCGACGATTTGCAAGCATCAAATCTCTGATTTTTTAGACGTGAGCCTTGTCGGTTAAGGTTGATGGTCGTTCGGGACGCTCTTCGTCGTTGACACGTTCTCGACCTTTTTGAAACCCTTTATACCACTGAGGGAATTGCTACCGAGTTCTCTGGAAACAGCAGCTTTATAAAAAGTTTCGAGAGACATGCTTCAATGCGTTCTTGAATCGTGAGAAGGCCAGTTTCAACCAATATACTAGTGACGGGTGTTGTTATGAAGGCACTAACACTCTTCCAGATAGCCTGGTGGTAAGGTGGTTTGATGGAGCAAACTGCTATATAATTGGTCTTACAATAGGGACTTCCGAACTTTGACAGTTGATAGCGGCCATGTTGTTCAAACTACATCTGACAAACTGACTGTCATTTATTCAGTCTGATTTGCCGAATCGGCGTGGATGGGCATAGTGTTCAACAACACGCTTCGCCTATTTTACGGTCGCCATAATCGTCCTACCGAGAGGGCTACTCGCAGTGTGGTGGATAAATTTGAGTCCACTGGTTTGTATGTATGTATGTATGTTGGCGTTACAGTCCATGAAAGACCTGAGCCGAGCTTCTCTCAATCACCCATGTTGTGTGTGATTTCATTTTCCCATAGGTGAAAGGGACCTACAGTTTATTGCCGGTTCCGAACGGCGAATTTCGAGAAGCTTTTCATGACAATTTTACTACAGAGGGTGTTGTCAGAACCCCGCTGAGGAGAAACACCGTGAAAAACACGTTCGATGGCATGACTGTGTCGGGATTCGATCCACTGGTTTAGTAAGCGATAAATCAACACCCGCACGTCGACTAAAGGCTAGATCTGCAGAAAACATCGCCGCTGTCCATGAGAGTGTGCAGGAGAATCCGAAGCAGTCGATTTCGCTCACAAGAGTTCGGCCTTTCGCAGACCACAACCTGAATTTTGCGTCATGACTTGGACCTGCACCCGTACAAAGTTCGACTGACCCGGGAGACGAAGGCAAATGACTATATAGACAACGACGTGTGTTCGCTGAATGGGTTCTGGAGCAGTTGAAAACTGGCCCTAATTTTCATCGAAAAATCGCCTTCAGCGATGAGGACCTTTTCTGGATGAATAGGTACGTCAACAAACAAAATTTTCGAATCTGGGACGATACCAATCCATATGATTCAAGAGCGTCGAATACATCCCGAAAAAATCACTGTTTGGTGTGGATTTTGGGCTAAGGGCGTCATCGGTCCATATTTCTTTGAGAACGACGTTGGCCAGGCCATCACCATCAACAGCGGGTGCAGCAGGTCGATGGCTACCGACTTCTTTTGACCTGAACTAGATGACATGGACACCAACGACATGTGGTTTCAACAGGACGGTGCTACCTGCCATACCGGAATACCTTAATGGTGTCCTATGGGATTCAGATCAGGCGATGGGCAATGTGATGGCCATTCCATAAAATTGATCTTATGCTGCCGAAATCATTTTTTAAGCCAAATTTTTAATCCTTCTTCTGTATGAACTCCCATTTGAGAAGCATTTCCTCTTCAGCAAATGGCAGCATTACGGGTGGTAAATGACTAACAAAGGCCTCGTAGGGGTAGCATATCCGACATGCGCTGGCCCGTAAAATAGTGAGCAGCAGCCACTGCAGCCGAACATCTAGCACATCTGTCAGTAAGCCCTATTTTCACCTCCTCGTGGTGCCACCTGGGAATTTCTATTTGAAATCGTGAACGGAAAAGGGCGAAGGGAGTGGAGGAGAAGACTTAATAGTGAACTGTACGGGCTGTATAGCGACATGAACATAGTACGGCGTCTTCGAATCCAACGCCTAAGATAGCTAGGTCATGTTGAGCGCATGGAAAACACAGCTCCGGCCCGGAAGGTCCAACCCCGAAGGGCGACGCGGTCGAGGCCAAATTTAAAGGTCGCGCAACCAAGTGGAAGGGGACCTTAACCAACTAGGCGTGCGGCAATTGAGACTGCTGGCGAAAGACCGTGACAGTTGAAGATGTTTTTTAAAGGAGGCCCAGGTTCGCCATAAACTGTAGAAGAAGAAGAAAATGGCAGCATTACAGTGTTATCTCAGTGTTTTTTCCACGTCGCCATCTGCTCTTCCTAGGATGTGACTAATTGGCCGTGTTCATTTTATACGGGACTATTGCGTTTCGTCATTAAGATAGTGATCCGAGTCGATGTTGGCTCCTCAATCGATGAATGTGCGTACATCTAGCGTCGATCACAACGTGATCAATTTGGTTGGTGGTAAATTGATCAGGTCATCGCCTGGTTCCTTTGTGGATGTTAAGATGCAGGAATCATGTACTAGCTGGAGGGAGACTACGTCCCGCCAGAAAGTCAAGTAGCCGGTGTCCGTTTTGGGACGCTCTCCCGGAATAACGAATCCGCATCCGAATTAGTGTTGTTTGTTCTCCTTGTAAAGGGTGTTCTTTTTAGCGGTATAGAATTTTAAGTTGGCAACACTATTTTAACTGGCGGTCATTTTGTCCGCTGTCAAGTGATTTATTTTTAGTTTGGTTTGGCATTTCAACATGAATAGACTGACGTCTGGACAACGCTTTCAAATTGTGCAAATTTATTTTGAAAATCATGGTTCTGTTCGAAATACCTATCGCGCACTACGTCCATTTTACGGTCAAGATAATCGTCCATCAGAACAATCAATTCGATTAACTATGGAACGTTTTCGCACCACGTTTTTTCTAAATGATACGCATCCACAGAGACGTCGTACAGTGCGTACAGAAGAAGTCATTGCTGCTGTAGAGCGTAGCGTAGAGGAAGACCCGAATCAGTCTATCCGCCATCGTGCACAGGAATTGGATATGTGTCCATCCACCTTTTGGAAGATTTTGCGGAAAGATCTTGGCTTACAAAATCCAATTCGTGCAAGAATTGACGTCACAGGATCACCTAGCAAGGCGTAGATTCGGTGAATGATCTCAAAACAACATTGCCGTTGATCCCAATTTTCACAAGTGAATTTTGTTTAGCGATGAGAAGCTCACTTTTGGCTGAATGGATACGTCAATAAACAAAACTGCCATAATTGGAATGATGATGATCCTCAAGTGTATGTTAAGGCACCGTTACATCCACTGTTTGGTGTGCTTTATGGGTTGGTGGATTAATCGGTTCGTACTTCTTTAAAGACGATGCTGGCCAGAACGTTACAGTCAATGGTGACCGCTATAGAGCCATTATTACTGACTTTTTCGTTCATCAATTGAACAACCATGATGTGCAAGAGCTGTGGTTTCAACAAGACGGCGCAACATGTCACACAGCTTGTGCCACAATTGATTTATTGAAGGAAACGTTTGGTAACCGCATAGTTTCACGTTACGGACCCGTGAATTGGCCTCCAAGATCGTGCGATTTAACGCCGCTTGACTATTTACTGTGGGGATATGTGAAGTCGCTTGTCTACGCCGATAAGCCCGAAACGATTGACCACTTGGAGGACAACATTGCCCGCGTTATTGCCGATATACGGAAACAAATGTTGGAAAAAGTTATCGAAAATTGGACCTCCAGATTAGACTACGTCCGAGCCAGCTGTGGCGGTCATATACCAATTTATCATATTTAAATTATAATGCCAGAAGATTATCTTTCGAATAAGGTAAATTTCATGTCAATTAAAAAAAATCATCTTTGTTTTATTCCATTTCAAAGTTCTATACCTCTAAAAAACACCCTACAGCAATTCCCGTACTAGATGTCGTAGTTTTTCATCCGTCTTTTGTCTGGTCCATCCCATGGCACTTCTTGGAGTGCGATTATATCTGCTTTATAGCAGTTGAAGGTTGGCTACTTATCTCTACTTCACTTTAGTTTCGAATAACTGATGTGAACTGTGGAAATCCTTTCGTTTCTAAGAGCCGATCACTACATCACTTCAAGGTACCGATAGGTAGACACCATTTAGGTATAGAAATGTCTTCGGGAGAGTGTAGTTTGTACCATATATGCGGTTTTTGAAAGCCCAAGATTAGGTAAATCGTTGTTTCTATTCTTTTTTCCATAAGCAAGCCTCCTTCGAGGCATGGAAACTCTTGAGCTTGCTAACAAAGAACATAGACTAAAAAAAAAAAAAATCAACGGCGCGTTAAATCGAACTATTTGGGCGGCCAGATTTGATTACTAAAAGAGAAAACTACACGATTAACTTTCGAATATTGCTGGGTAAGGAAAACTGCGCGTCATTTAAAACTCGAACAAATTCATTCATCAAACTCAACGAACCACGAAACAATCTCCACCAAAACCCACCTAACCACCTAAGAAACAAAATCTTGCCACAAAGGGAGCGTGAGAGAGCCCTCTATCCATCGACACACAATGTGCATGGGAACAATTTTCAATGACCTACCACAATGTCAATCAACTTTCGAATGCGCTGCTATAAATACTCTCGACTTCGAAAAGTAAAAAGCGCAATGGGACGGGGCAAGAAATAAAAAGAAAAATGAAGGAGCAAAATCCATTAACAGAAACAAAGTGATTTTCATAAACAAAAAAAAAAAAAAACAAAAACTCTAGTTAAGAGGACGAAGAAAAACAGTAGAATTCCATGCATACTGCTCCCTCAGTCTCATGTGCATTCAAATATTCTGGACACATGTTCGGAAAGCGATCGTATAGGCAAGCATTTGCTATGGATTTACAAAATTCCAATTCCACTCTAGTACAAGAGAAGAACAAAAAATACATTGTACTTTGGCGACCTCTTCAGCATAATACCCCCCACAGTCATAGACTTTTTCCCATTCATTCATCATCCCTACAAGCTTGAGTAGCCCGTCAGTACCTGTATCTAGTAGCACAGGTACCATCACCCATTACCGTCATGTCATCTGACCCGAGTGAAGTCGTCGTTTCAAAACCATGAAAAAAAAAGCCTCCGCTCATTAGAAAGGAAAAAAGTCGTTTAACGCACCCTACAGCAGTCAATCGTCGTCTCCTTGTGCGCGCCCTCTCTTGACAGTGAACATTTTATTTTTTAATGAAATTAAAATTGAGTTCAACGCGATAATAAACTTTATTTTGCGAATAACCGACGAATGACAAGTACAATACCACCACAATCACCAGTTGGGGATAGTGATATCGACAGCGAGCACAATCAGACATAATTGAGATTGAATGAAAGTCAAGATGTGGAACGATACCCCCCGAGAGAAGCAATAAGAATGCTACTCTTGCTATTTTGTGCTTGTTTTTCAAGATTTTCTTTTTTCTCTTTGCCTTTCTAAGGCGACCGACGACGGGAGGGATATACACACATATGTACTAGATAGTGCTTTTCCCACATCCGTAATGATGATAATGGTAATAGCACTGCCAATGTTGATGAGGAGTAACTCGTCCAGCTGTTTTAATCATGTCGTCGTCGTTGTCGGCTCTCCAACTCTCACATACTCCACGAGAAAATCACATGAAATCCAATTCAATGCAGAAAAAAAAAAAAAAAAAAAAAAAAAAAAGTTGATTGTAGCACTGGAAACCAACAGCAGAGAAATACATAGATGGTTACAAGCCACGAGTACAAAGTAATATGTGCACACTTGGTTGCAACGAGTTATGTACATAGAGACGGAATGCTGGAGCTGCACCATCACCACAAACATTAACCGCCACCATTACCCATCGCACATCACACCATTGCTATTACCACTACACACTGTTGTTTTGTGTCTTGTTGGCTTCGCCTAGAGCTACCAGTCAGGCAAAGTAATACTCGCACATAGAACCACCACGAGTGCTTTCATTTCAAAGCCGGTTCATAGCAAACAAACAGACAGCAAGCAAGTAAGCAAGCAAACCCAGCGCCCAACGTCGTCGTAGAGTTGTATTTCATGATTTCTGTAATCCGAACTCAATCTACTGAGGGTGGGGAACAAGACGAGGTGATTACTTCTGAGGTTGGATGCCTGCCTGATGCGCGGTTTGACATGTCTTCTTGTTTTGGGACACGCATGAAATGCGCCAAGAGAATGGTAATACATACTACCAGCCAGTGGTGTTGTTATTGCAAAAACAAAACATTGAAATCCAAATCTGAATCGATAGTGTTGTTGATCCCTTGCCACATAGCTAGTGTTTGCTTAAGCTATCGCGCTATGCTCGAGTTTTTTTTTTTTTGCGCTACTGATAACGGGTTAAGTGGTGCGTTCCTCGCTTTTTTTTTTTTTTTTTTTCTCCATTCACTCCGGGTGCAATAACATTTTCACAAAACAGGTTACAACAACGCGGTGCATTGACTGTCCTACAATAAATCCACTCATCCACTCGTCGTTCCCTCTACCATCGACGATTTGACTGATTAACACCGACTTCCATCATGGGGACAACAACAGCAAAATACTTATCACCACGATCAGCTCGAGTCAATCGCGAGGTGTTAAACATTGTCTAAATCTCGATTCGACAGTGACAAACTTTTGATGTTTACTCCTCTCATTTGCATGTACTCGTACGTCAATATTCTCTGTTTTCTTACTTCTTACCGTTTTTTTTTTAGAACAACCAACTGCTGAGTCGAGAAAGTGATTTCGAAGCTTATTTCTGCTGGAGTTAGTGAAATTTCTGAATTTATCGTTCACCAGAATTTGGGTCAAGGGGTTCGAGCGCGCACACACAAGAATAAAGTGAATCTGAACTAGTTTCCAACCTAC
This sequence comes from Eumerus sabulonum, assembly GCA_951905685.1. Taxonomy (NCBI): domain Eukaryota; kingdom Metazoa; phylum Arthropoda; class Insecta; order Diptera; family Syrphidae; genus Eumerus; species Eumerus sabulonum. The sequence goes on from OX645061.1 coordinate 111,167,059, forward strand.
GGATCATGACTACGATAATATCCTGCTAATCACAACAAACAACAACAGTACCATCCCCGTCGTGTGGTGTCAATTAGGTTGACGTCAGGTTGTTCCTCTTTTACGGGAAGATGAGAGATTTAACAATTTATTGCGAGATGAGGTCAATTGCATACAGAATTTTGCAGGTGCTTGCCGATTTTCACTATGCAATCTTTGCTCTCGTTTGTAAACACAACACTATCGTCACAAGTAATTGCGATTGCCTTGAGTGCCGCAATACTAAAGCGAACAAATCAAATAAAATTAAAAAATAAAACTCGTTTTTCTGCTGATGAATGTCTCGAAAGGCGTACAACAAAAAACCGCGAAGCACTTAAAACTTCAATGAGAAAAAATACGTGTGCGTCGGCGAATAATTTCTTTTTTCTTTAAGCTCGCTTAAGCAAATATACTCTTGCCCGAATCGATGGTAGTAGAGGAAGCGCTAACACTAGCACTTGAAATGTATAAATTCATGAGTCGACAGTTTAGCTGAATGGTGTTATTCCTTGAACGAACTATGGTACGAGTATTCTTTGCTTTACGCTGTGATGGGAGAGAGGGAGGCAGTAACCGAGCTTATGCTAACGTGGGACATATACTCAAGTGATGTTGTCTCAACTACGCGATAGTGAATAAACGTACCGAATCGTGGCCAAATTATCATGACAACCTTGAGTTGCATTGATATTTGCATGCTCGCTTCATTTTGCCGCCTATTTCTGCTCTATGCCCAACAGACGTTATCATATGTTCGACGGACAAGCCTGTTTATGACCAATAAACGACAGATAATCAGTCATTTATAGAAAGCAAATACAACTCGTTTCACTCACTTGACGACTGTGGTTCGTTCAACTCGTCAGTTGATGAAAAAATCATCAAATCAAACGAGTTAGGGCACACTGTTCCCACTGTTTAGAGCATTTTCGAATGGAATTACAAATCTTTTTTTGTTTTATTCACCGCGGGGTTCGTTACTCTAGCACGTGATTTGAGAAAAAGCGAAAAAGTTGTCGTGTGGTTGGCTACATGAATAGGTTAACAACAGTACAACGGAAGCGTTTATGAGACTGCATTCTCGAGACCAACATCACTCAGGTTTGGCAGTTTGCATAGAATAACGATTCTAATGAGTCCAGCGGCGTGGAATGACGCAGTTAATATTCCTCCTGATGACGACAAAAGGTGCGATTTTTCTTTCTTCTTCTTCTTATCGGACGCTACAGTTCGGGGTGAACCTGAGCCTCAACCAACATGCCCCTCCAACTAGCCCGATCTTCGTCCCTTGGCGTTCGTTTCGCTCTACACGGCCTAGCCATCTTAGGCGTTGAATCCGTAGACGCCTGACTAAGACTAGACTCATGTCGCTGTACAGCCCCGTAAAGTTCGTGGTTGAATCTTTTCCTCCATCCTCCGTCTGCGTTTATAGGCCCGAAAATTACGCGCAAAATCTTTCTCTCGAACCGACCAAGGACATCCTCATCCGCCGTACAATAGGGCCGGTATGATAAGGATCTTGACTTTGCCGTTCGGGAGAAGGCTCTATTACTCAATTGCCTTCAGAGCCCAAAGAAACGGCGATTGACAAAAGTGATTCTGCGTCGGAACTAATGTCGTTGTTGCAGGTCACCGCGGAGCCAAGGTAGACGAAGTCCTTAACTACCTCAAACTAAGGTACATCCGCCAAAACAAACGTTCTGACCAAGACGTCCGTGATGAGCGTCTTTTTTCGATGATAGTATACATATATTCAATTTTGCCCTCATTTACTGCCAAACCAATTTTCGTCACCTCCGCATCAAAACTCGTAACTGCCTCATTGACATCTCGCTGTGATCTTTCGATTATGTCAATATCATCCGCGTAAGTGAGAAGTTGTGAGGATTTGTAATAAATTGTGAAGAAATCACTCGACATCACATCGCCCTGCCTAAGTCCTTTTTTTACATCAAAATTATCGGTCGGGTCTCCCACCGATTTGGATGGAGCATCGAGCATTCGCCAAAGTCATCCTGCATAGTCTGACGAGTTTAGCAGGGATATCAACGGTATTACGCTGTCGTATGTGGCTTTGAAGTGGTGGTGAATGTCGGCTTGAAATGTATGGTTTTTTCTAGGGTCCGCCGTAGTGCGAAGATTTGGTCAATGGTGGACTTCCCTGGCCTGAAGCCACACTGATAAGGACCTATCACCGTATGTTAAGAAGACTTATTCTATTCCTATGTAGTTGGCGCAGTCAGAGGGGTCTCCTTTTTTGTGGATCGGGCAAACGATGCTGAGACTCCATTCCTTGGGCATTCTTTCCTTTGACCATATCTTACAGATGAGCTGGTGCATGCTCGTAACCAGGTCATCTCCAGCTGCTTTGAAAAGGTCAGCAAACGGTCCGTCTGCGTCAGCAGCTTTATTCGACTTTTTTTAAGCACGCGCAGGTTCAAGAGTTCATATACTCTTATAATGTTCATCACACAACCTGAACGGAGTGCAGTGGTTTGTGTCGTAGATGTTCGTTCACTTCTCTCCTAGATAGGAGAGGAACCGACCGAATTTTCACGTTAGTTGTAGTTCTCAGCAACTTTTCCATGCACTTATCGTGTTATATTAGAATTGCACAGAGTATGAATTTGAAGTTACGAGTGTTATGCCTTCATCAGTATGTTTGATCACTTCTCATTCACAACAGCTGTGTTGCATAATTCTTTTTTCCGTATAGGAATTGTTTTTCTTGGCCAAGGAACGGCTTCCGCTCAACCCCTTGAGTTTAGATATGGCGATGTTAGGGGGACGGAATTCTCTGCGATTTTTGTCGTTAAGAAATCGATCATTTTGCCTGACAGCGGTTTTTCCATATTCTCAGCATCGACTGCGATTCTACTACTAGGTGTCCGTTCTCATCCCTATAGGATTCCGTTCCGTTCTGGCTTCATAACCTTGGCATGTTCACTTTATCCGTTGATATACATAACTTTCTAACGTCGTCCCTGCAGCAACACCTCCACCTCAATCGCGCGCTTCTCGTGCTCTTTCTCCTGAGAAGCTTATGTTCCTTCCTTCTTTTTAACTCGTAGAGCTCCCGAACTGCTCTTCTTCTTGTATGCTGTATGAATCCTCCTGCACTCGGTGTTTTTATTAGTGGTAGAGTCCTGAACTTCCATTGGTAATTTCATATCTTGAATTTCATTCATTTTACGCACTATTGGGCACTAAAAATCATTGATCGTGATCCGGTATCGGGCGCCATTAAAATTTAAACAAACAATTTCCATATTTTTATTTTGTTTTTTAAATTTCGACCAATCGACGTTGCCATACCGCGAAAACATCATTTTTAGGAGGAACTTCTCCTATTTCATGTAAATTGGACACTAAAACTCTTTAAAGAAAAAATTATCATGATCCGGTACCGGGCGCCATTGGCAGATAAATTTATTTTTTTTTATTTTTGTTTTTAAATTTCGACCAGTCGATGCTGTCGTATAGTAGAAAAAAAAAATGTTGATTTTAGACATAATAGGATCCTAAAACTCAAAAAAAGTAATTTATCGTGATCTGGTACCGGTCACCATTGCCTTAAAAAAAAAAAGTACGGCAAGACTGTTTCTGAAGGAATTTTCCGCACTCTACCCTCATTCGGAGATGGAAAACTGCTGGTCACGGCTAGCTAATGCGAGGCTTCATTTGGACTGGTTGGGTTTGGTGAATGGGTGCCTTATTGACCAGATGTCAAGGCTTAAATCCAAGTAATCGGTTCCGCCCAACGTTACCTACCACTTCTAGTCCCGAAAAAAAATTCCTTCTTCCAAGGAATGTTCCTCTTTTGTGCTATTGCCGAGATTCAATTTCCTCTTCGTCTCTGCAGCTTCTGAAAAAATGATTGTGGGGCTGGCCTAGTCGGGCTGTATGGTAGGACATCATGCAGTGCCCAGTGAGGGCATCGACTGCCAATCGAATATTCCTACGACTGAAATTAAGGAGACTTTCTGTCTTTTTATTGTCACAGACGTGCCATGTAAGCAAAGAAGTTGATCGCGTTTAACATGGCAAACGCCAGCTTCGATCTCTGTCCCTGTTCAATCCAAGTTGACACACAGCCTCCGCGTGGCCCCCCTGGATAGCTACCCTGGCACCCGCCAGGTAGTGAACCAATGTGTGCAGCGACCCAACCCTTGTTCCTGGGGAAAGAGGAACCTGGCCCTCCAGGTTGGGGGTTGTGCTTAGGGGTAACATCCCTATCACGTAAAAACCCACTTGTTCCGAAACGACAACAAGCCTCGGATACGGACGGATACAAAGCTGACGACCCCTGCAAACGACTAACGGACTTGAGAGTCTGCACCTGGAATGTGAGGTCCCTTAACAGACCGGGTGCAGGCGATCAATTGGAGCAAACCCTCAACTGCTATAAAGCAGATATAACCGCACTCCAAGAAGTGCGATGGGATGGACCAGGCAAAAAACGGATGAAAAACTGCGACATCTACTACGGGAACTGCTACAAGGAGAACAAACAGCGCCTATTCGGGTGCGGATTCGTTATTAGAGGAAGACTCCGACAAAAAGTCTTAAGCTTCCGAGATGTAAGCGAACGCCTCATAACAATCCGCATCAAAGCTAAATTTGGAAACATTAGCTTAATATGCGCTCACGCCCCAACGGAAGAAAAGGACGATCGACTCAAAGAAGAATTCTACGATCTCCTAGACAGAACATATGCCCAATGTCCCAGCTACGACACAAAAATAGTCCTAGGAGATTTTAATGCAAAACTGGGCAAGGAGGACATATTTGAGTCGATCATAGGAAAGCATAGCCTCCATAACACCACATCCGACAACGGATTAAGGCTAATCGATTTCCTAGCGGGGCGTAACCTCCTTGTAGCAAGCACGCGATTCCCCCATCTCAACATCCACAAGGGTACCTGGCGGTCTTGTGATCAATCGACCACCAACCAGATTGATCATATTGCGATCGACGCCAGACACTCCTCCTGTATTCTCGACGTACGAACCTTCCGAGGGGCCAACATCGACTCGGACCACTACCTTGTTGTAGCCAAGGTACGAATGAGGATATCAAGAATGCTTAGGAGTCGAGTAGGACAACGTAAGTTTGACGTTGGAAAGCTACAATCGCAAGAGACTGCCAGAATCTTTGCCGATCGTGTCTCCTCAAAGCTCTCTCAAAATCCGCCCAGAGCAGCACAAACAATAGAGCAGGAATGGGCTCATTGCCAGAGCGCCGTCAGAGATGCTGCCTCAGAGGTGCTGGGTTTCAAACAGCCACCACCTAGAAACCCCTGGTTCGATGAACAATGCGAACAAGCCCATGCAGCAAAACAAGAGGCATATAAGGTCGCGCTGCAACGACGGACGAGAGCTGCTCGCGAAATCTATGAGCAGAAGAGAAGAGAGGAACACACGCTTTTCAGAAGAAAGAAGAGAGAGCACGGAAAGCGTGAGATCGAGGAGATGGAGAGATACTTCCGCAGGAATGACGCCCGTAAATTTTACAACAAGGTAAAACGAACATGCCATGGCTACAAAGCCAGAGTGGCGGCCTGCAGGGATGAAAATGGAGAACTGGTAGTAGAGTCGCAGTCGATGCTGAGGATTTGGAAAGACCACTTCTGCAGACTGTATAACGGCGATGATAGACAAGATACCGCTGTCAGGCAGAACGAGCCATTCGCAATGGACCACGAAGTAACAGAATTCGGTCCACCCGACCTAGACGAAGTCAAAATAGCGATATCAAGACTTAAGTCTAATAAAGCCGCTGGCGCAGACGGCCTGTCTGCTGAGCTTTTTAAGGCGGCTGGAGATGAGCTGGTAAGGTGCATGCACCATCTCATCTGCAAGGTATGGTCGGAGGAAAGCATGCCCGACGAATGGAATCTCAGCATCGTTTGCCCGGTCCATAAGAAAGGAGACCCCTATAACTGCGCCAACTATAGGGGAATAAGTCTCCTTAACATCGCATATAAGATCTTCTCTGCCGTATTGTGTGAACGCCTGAAACCGTTTGTGGATAACCTGATCGGCTCTTATCAGTGTGGTTTCAGGCCAGGTAAATCCACAATAGACCAAATATTTACGCTACGGCAGATCTTGGAGAAGACCCAGGAATACCAAATCGACACTCACCACCTCTTCGTCGATTTCAAGGCCGCGTATGACAGCGTATATAGAGACGAGCTGTACAAAGCCATGTCTAGTTTTAACATCCCTGTCAAACTCGTCCGACTGTGCAGGATGACAATGGAGAATTCTCGTTGCTCCATTAAGGTCGGTAATGAGCATACCGAGACCTTTGATGTTAAAAAAGGATTTAGGCAGGGCGACGCGCTGTCGTGCAACTTTTTCAAGATCGTGCTTGAAAAGATTGTGCAAGAGTCACTGGCCAACACAAGAGGTACGATCTATTTCAAGTCTACGCAATTGCTTGCGTACGCCGACGATATTGACGTAATTGGACGAAAACAGCAAGACGTCAATGAGGCTTTTGTGAGCATTGAGGTAGAAGCGGCTAAGATGGGTCTCAAGGTTAATGAGGGTAAAACCAAATATCTGCTCTCATCTAAAAGAGACGGACAACACCGACGTATTGGCCAGAACGTCACCATGGGCGGATATAACTTTGAAGTGGTCAAGGAATTCGTCTACCTTGGCTCACTGATTACCAGCGACAACAACACCAGCGCTGAGATAAAACGCAGAATCACTCTTGCCAACCGCTGTTTCTTTGGGCTCAAGAGGCAATTGAGAAGTAGAGCCCTCTCTCGGAAAACCAAGGTGACACTATATAAGACCTTGATCATTCCAGTCCTCCTTTACGGCGCAGAGGCTTGGACCTTAACAAAAGCGGATGAAGATGCCCTTGGTCGTTTCGAGAGGAAAATTCTGCGCACTATCTACGGTCCCGTTTGTTCAAACGGTGTATGGAGGAGAAGATATAACGAAGAACTGTACGGGTTGTACAGCGACATCGGCCTGGTACGACGTCTACGGATACAGCGTCTAAGGTGGCTAGGCCATGTAGAGCGCATGGAAGATACAGCTCCGACCCGAAAAGTCTTCAAATCCACTCCGGAAGGAAGGCGCGGCAGAGGACGGCCGCCTCAGCGGTGGTGCACGCAGGTGGAAAGGGACCTCAACCAACTGGGCGTGCGGCACTGGAAACAGCTGGCCAAAGACCGTGCCGGCTGGAGACGCTTGTTGGTTGAGGCCCAGGTTCACCACGGACTGTAGCGCCACCTAAGTAAGTAAGTAAGACGTGCCATGTTGATCTTGCCGTTGCGCATGTATCTAATTGATTCAATCGTTTATTGGTTTTCATTATTTGATCCGTTTTAGCCGCACTTGTAATCCGCCTTCTCATTTTCGGAAATATTCATATGACCTGGTAACCAGCAGAAGGTTACCTTACTGACATCTGATATCTCCTCTAGCCTCTCTTAGCGGACTTTTGCGAGTTTGGATCTTATCCATATTGCCTGCAGAGCCTTAGTAGCTGCCTGGCTGTCAACACAGATGTTGATACTTTTACCTGAGAGGTTTTCTCTAAGAATCAGGTCCGCATCCTGTGTTTTAATTGAGAAGACCTCAGTTTGGAAAACGCTAGAGCCACCATCAAGTCTATAAGAGTAGATTTGTTTCACAGAAGTTCGAAATAGACCCCGGCTCCTTTACCGGTATTCATTTTGGTTCCGTCGATATAGAATGCAAGTTCATTTTCCGTACGTGCCATACCACTGGAATTCTGATAGAAAATCTCCTTTCGCAACAGGGAAGTCGGGTGAATCTGTTTCGGTTTTGAATATTTGATGGCCCATCGATGCAAGACTGATGAGTGGCCATGAGGACTCCTTGCCCAGAGACCAGGTTCTTGCATTCTTAGCGCAGTCCCGGCTGCGATGCTTACGGAGTATAAATATGTCTATAGGTGGAAGGTTCAGCATTGTTTGAAAAAATAAGGTCAGATAATGCCACGTTAAGTCCAAATTTGGAAATTGCGTCTACTGTGGGAGCCACTAAACCAAAAGTGAGTCCAATCGACGGAAAGAATTCAACTTTTCTATAAATTCGCTGGGCCTAGGCCAAGTTCTTGTGCTTCGTATGTAGTGACCAGATTAGGATGTATCTTATCAACGGGCGATTATGCATTTAAAGCAATAGTTAGGCTCAGGTCCCCGTCTAGTCACATCCCCTTTCTGTCGAAAGTCATGGCGCCCACTACGGACTTGTCTCCTCGCGACTATATAGGAACATTTCCGTAAAACAATAAGTAAAATCAGATGGATGCCCGAAATTACCTAATAACCCATTCGGCATCGATTTTTCCGATTGCACAACCCACAGCGCGATTGTTTACGCGTACATTGTCCAACTATTCATCGCATGAACGGGAAATATCGCATAAAAAATTAACGTCCAATCGTACGATCGAGGTACCGTGTTCGATGAGCACAACCAAAGACCATACATTACCGCATGCCACTCTACATATAGATGAGCAGAGCATCAGAAAAGGAAGGGGTGGGTGATTCATACAGAGCGGGCCTATGCTTCAGGTAATAAAATCTACGGAAAGGAAAAACATGTCGAGATGAAACAGAAAAATAGTAGACTGGTCAGCCGACAGATACATTTAACACCAAAACAAAAGGAGAACAAATGAGATGAAAAACATCAAGACACCACGCAGCAAACAAATTGGCGGCAGAAATACGAAAATAAATTCGGATACGTGGAAACTAGAAGGAAAAAGCATCAAAGTTTTATCTAAACATTGACTCGCACGTTTGATTTGTAGACTCTGCGTCTCTCGCGTCCCCTAGACCATACAATCGCCTCTCTAAAGGCATGTACATCGCCTTGTTCTAAGCCAAGTTGGCATATAAATAGGTTTTTTTTTTTTTTTTTAATGCTTGCAAGTATGTACAAAGTACGCAGGATAGACGGGGAGGACGGACTTGACTTGCAAGCAATGCAAAAATGCTGAAAATACCCCCATGGAGTTGTGCCGCTCTAGAGAGCTGATGGTTTCAACAGCTCCGCCGGCTTGTAGTCGTACGGTGTGTAGACGGAAAATGCATCCACCATTAAAAAAAAGAAAAAATAAATAAATTGAAAAACACGCAAACGAAAGAAGACGACGAAGGCGCGAGAAGGAGACGTATCTACGAGTGTACCCTCCTGTGTACTGTGTGTAATGGCAAAACGAAGGCAAAGCACAGCCAGGCGAAGCAACCAAAGAATCGGAACGCAGCAGAGAAGGCAGCAAAATAAAAATAAAAAAAAAAAAATGAAAAAAAAACGACTAAGGAAAAAGGAAAAGAAAGAAAATCGGGTTTAATGAACGGAAAGTCGTCTCCTCGTCGTTGTACTCGCAACTCGTACTCGTGCAAAATGAATCTCCAAGAAGCAGTGCGGGGAATCTGCATTGTGGGGCCAATAAGAGGCTCGCGCGATTCGAAAAGAAAGAAAAAAAAAAAAAACGTACGGAACGAACAAGTTACAGATTTCTACTTGGCACAATGGAAATGGATTATGCTTAGTGGTATCGTTGGTGCTCAGTCTCCAGGGATGTGGCATGTTTCATAAGAATTTCGAAAAAGAAACAATTTTTTGCGATGCCTAGGGGACAGAGCAAGCAAATTCCGGAGGTAGGTACTGCCTCTGGATTACGTTCTAGTTTTCGAGGTCGCGCCTCTAGAAAAAATCAATCAAAAAAATTTGATCCGCAACTAAAGAAACTCATAAATCTTCGAAATCCAAGGTTAATTGTTTCGCAATCAGATACAGTATGATACAAAACGTCTGAACTACGAAACAGGCACTTGATCGTTCATTAGTAATAGATTCGCGAAGAATATGAACATTGGCCGACGTAGAGTGGAGTGGTTCTATCGATAAGTACGCGCTCTACAATTAGGCCAAGTGATGGGTGGTCTTTACTACGTTAGCTTGAGGGGTTTCCTCATGCTTTAATTGGATTTGTTTTCTTGATAAACTGGAATTGGCCAGAACTGAATCGACCACTCGAGCTATAGGACCAACGTTATTCTCTTATTTGAATTTAAATCGTTTAAACTCGAGTCACAGACAAGTCAAGAAGGCATGCGTGAAGCACTACTTGCGGAACTTGTTGGAAACGTGATTGGAACTTTAAATGAGGCCATCAAATGGTATATGATATTGCAAGGATGAAGAGAAATCACCAAGCAAGTAGTCGTAAAAATCGGTTTCATACGTCTACTGGAGAGGAGTGCTTAAGGTGTCCCAGAAAGCAGGCAAATAGTGGCAAACGAAGATAAAATGACAGCGTGATATCTATGAGTTTACGGTAAGTTTTCATTCTTCTTCTTTGGTGGCGTTACAGCCCATGAAAGACCAGAGCCAAGCTTTGGATCGGATTTCGCCGGCAATTCATTTTTTTTTTTTTTTTTCTTGGTTTATGTCAACAAGGCATTGGGTTAATGCCTTGAAGAAGGAATCTATGCGCTATGTCGACGAAATGTAGACCTATCTATGCAAAACTATCATAGAAAGTGTCGACAATAGACACTATACACAGAAAAAAGCCCCAGTTAAGCTATTCCATACTTAACCCTATACTATGCACGTTCAGTTGAAAAATCATTCAATTTTATTAAAAATCTTCAATTTCTTTCAAATTTAGTTCTTGCATGAATGTTAGAAAAGCTTTTTGGAAGAAAACAAAGTTTTATCATGCAAAGTTGAACACCCAATTAGACGTGATATGAGTGGAAATTCGATATTGTTCAAATACTCATTCAGAGATTGGCTTAAACGAACATTTTCAAAATCAATGACTTTGTTTTGACACGTCTAATTGGGTGTTCTTTTTTCATACAAAATTGGTCACCCAATGGAATACTGATAACGCACAGTTTGAAGAAAATCAGGTAAATAAGTGTCTCTCTTTGGTTAAAAAGACATTTACCCAAAATTATTGGAGTTATTGATCCAGTTCGGAGGGGTCTTATTCGCTTACAAATTTGGACATCCAATTTGAAACAATTTTGAATGGAATTTTCGAGATTGTTCAAATACTAGCTTAGTGGTTGGTTTAAAAGAACGTTTTCAAATCAACTACACGGTTTTGATATATCGTTTTTTTCATACAAAGTTGGTCACCCCGTCGAATACTGAAGACGCACAATTTGAAGAAAATCCGAAGTGAAGCGTTGCCCTTTGGTTAAATAAGACATTTACGCAAAGTTATTGGAGTTATTGGTCCATTTCGGAAGGGCCTTTTTCGCTTACAAAGTTGAACATCCAATTTGAAGTGATTTTGAATTGAATTTTCGAAATTGTTTAAATACTCGCTAAGTGGTTGGTTTAAAAGAACGTATTGTCTGTTTTTTTTTTTTTTTTTTTTTTTTTCATATAAAGTTAGTCACCCAATGTTATACGGTCTATGGACAGATTAGAGAAAATCGATGAAATACGTGTCGACTATCGGCTTCATAAAGATTTGCGCAAAGTTTAGATCAATAAGTCCATTTCGGAAGGTTTTTCTTTGCTTACAATGTTGAACACCCAATTGAAATTTTTGGAATCGTTCAAATATTCAAACAAAAAATTGATTTAAAAAAAAAAACGTTTTCAAATATTCTTTTTTTTTTAATACAAAGTCAGTCACCCAGTGAAACAAGTGTATGTCATACAATATGGAAAAACCGGTGAAATACGTTTCGCTCATTTGTTTAGCCATATGCAAAGTTTAGTTACATACATACATAAGTAGCTCAATTTCGGAAGGTTCCTCTTACCTTACAAGGTTGAACACCCGATCGGACGTTATTATGACTTCGAATCGTGAATTATTACACATGTTTCATATTCTCGTTTTTGTCATACCAAGTTGGGTACCCGATGGGGGCAGTATTACGGGCTGAGGTCGAAAAACTGGAAAAATCTACATGCATTATGCGCATAGTACAATATTTACACAAAATTTCGAATCAGTGACTTTCATTTCGAAAGGAATTTTTTTCATACAAAGTTGTGCATTCCATTGCACTGAGTTGTGAGTTAAATGTTTTGAATTAGTAAAACACTTGCCCAGTTTATGTCTTTGAGGACCGTTTATAGAGTTTTTTGAAATGTTTACATTTTTTATATTAAGTTGAACGCCCATTCGAACCTTATTATGGGTCGACTATGAAATACGTATTCCGTTATGTACTTGCTTAGGAAAAAGGTACATATATACATATGTATGTGGAGTATGATAATTTCGAAGTGTTTGTTTGTTTTTTCCAAACAATATTGAACACCCAGTTTGACGTTTAACATCGTTAAAGAACTGTCAGAAAAAAGAAAAGTCACGAAACACTGAATGTCAGTGTAATTCGCTTCTCAGAATCTCTAGAACTGTGAGGGGGGCTACTAGGATACGGCAAAACTTTCCAAATATGTACAATGACTCAAGTTACAGTCGTTTTGAAATCGAGAAAGCGAAGTGAGACTTGTAAAGCCTTTAAAAAAAAAACCAACGGACCTCCATGACAATGCACATTTGCTTTTATCTTTTCATCTGCAATTTTTTTTTTTAAGGAACAAGATCATTCCATCTGAAAGTGTGTCTCGGATTATTACCGGTTTTTTTCGGGAGATTTCACTTTGCAAGGTCGTTTTGCAAAAAGCAGGAATTAGATACAATCGAGCGCGAGTATGTACTGGAACCGGCTTTATGGATTATGAATGATGTGAATAATTCAACTCGAGGGGAGGCGACTTGTATCTAAATTAGATTCTAGTCTAAACAGTTAGACATCCAAAAATACAATGCTAGTGAGTCGGTTCGGAGCACTTTTCGATGCGCCCATCTGACCTGACCGCATGACCACAATCCCATTATTACATAAGCTAGCGAGTGACGGGGAAGTGCTCTCTTACACAATCGATAAGTAGGTTGGTTAAGCAATGACTAAAATTTCGGTGATCCACTATGTGATCAGTGATAGACAGACCATGACCATGCCGAGTGAGACGCTTGATTAAGGGAATTTAACGAAGAGAACTCTTGAATCAGAATGGAGTAGGTATATGGGCGCGCAGCAACACTTATCCGCGCCACTGTGCGGCAGCAGCCAAGTGCATTAAGAGTGCGACGGCAGTATACTTACAATACTCGTACATACCATAAACGAGATATGTATGAATGTGCAGCAAGCATCAAGTACGGTCGCGCCACCATTCACAGCTTAGAAAGTTGGAATGCAAGCAAAAGAAGCCATTCTCTTGCACCACACCGACAGAACAACAATTCACACTATACCAAATGCAAGCCAACCCGCCTTGAATGTGATTCTTGTTGCTGCCGTTCCTCATCTATCGAGATCGTGTATATGACATGTCGTCGTCGTCACAGTCATCGTCTGTTGCAACTAATTTTCGCACAGAAACAAGCCACGACACGGACACAGCGACGCACTTGCAGAAATTTTCTTTTTTTTTTTGCTCTAGCAAACGCCCTGAGCTAGAGAGACACTAAGTACCACATCACCCGTCCGTCCGTCATCTTATTCTTGAATCTTTCTCCTTTAGTGTCGTCTATCTCGAGCCAATTAATGCGCATCGAGCAGAAACAGAAACGAGAAATGCATTTCCCTACGCGACAAAAGTGACATTTTGGCAAATCAATGGACACGACCCCCATGTCACCACCACTACCGCCCCTTGCCTTTAACGTGCACTCAAGTGGCAACACTGCAAGATTGGATATTTGCATCCCAGCGACAATTCCTACACACACACACACTTACACATACACCACACACTTACATATTTTCTTTCACAATTTTGCTGTATTTACCGAGTTGCAATGGCGTTGACGGTGCCGCTGATGATGATGATAATGACGGTGAATAAAATGTTTGCGATTTAAATCAATAATTCCCCCGCTTTTCCTTGTTTTTCCTTTCCCTCCTTTTATTGTATTCTATTTGTTACTTCTCTCTCGTGTGTGTTCTCTTCTTAATGGGCTTTTTCGCTTATTTGAATAAAAACAATTTTTTTTTCGCGCAGCAGCAACAGCGACACAACCGGCAGTCAGTCACGGCGAGCGAACGATATAATACACACAGAGGCGAAATGAATGCGCGCACGCACTCACACAAACATACACGGCAGCGAAACGAAACGATGTACACAAACACACACAATTAGGGGTAGACGAGGAACCCAAGAAGGAAGTTCGACGCGCGTTGGAGGCCGAAGGGGAGTTGTTAATGTGAATGAACGTGAGTGCACGGGAGCGCACTAGGCCTAGGGAAAATGTCAAATCCAGAGGAGAGGTAATTCACTGATTTTTTGGTTTTTTTTTTTGCACTAATTCGCTCAGTCGTTTGCTTGTCAGGCACTTTTCCTTTTCACGCGTTCCCCCCCGCAACGATGACGTTTGTTTTTACTCGTCTTATTGAATTGTCCCTCAGAATGCGACTTGAAATTTAGTTTTCTGTTCCTTTATCCTATTTTTCTGTTGTTTTTGGTTGATTTTCTCTATTTATTCTGAACGTACCCTTGTGGAGTGGTTCGCGGCGCTACGCTCAGTTCAACGAAACTACACGGAATACACAATTCCACTTTTCGACTTGCGAGTTCAACTGAGAATACGGAATACGTTGCTGCGACGGTCGTGTGGTATAGGCCGAATTCAACGAGGATGAGAGTGATAGACTGTGGCGTTGACTATGCTTTGGGGATGGTGTGGGACTGTTCTAGCGAGTGACTAACGATGAATACTTTGTCATATGTGCGGGGCTACAATTGCGGAAGATCTGTGGCATAAGGGAGATGGCGATAGCAGTGTGGAAAATTGCCATGCGTTTGAGGGAGTAGGACGGGAGTGGTAAATGAGAGAGAGAAAGCGATAATGCGAGAAGTGCAACGATTGAACGTTGACCGAGTTGAAGAGAGAAAATTGAATGGAACCCACACTTGGCTCACTTGGGTGTGAACACATTGTCTGTGGATTTTGTTTTCGAGTTTTTTCTGAAAATTAAGAATTTTTCGCTTTTAATTTAACTCGTCATCGGGCGAATTGTAATATTTCGTTGACCTTTCGACACCGTTAAGGGTCATAGAGCATCACAGCCTCTAGATTTTGTTCAATATACAACACGAAAACACTTCGCTTGCTTGGGAGCGTGTAGTCGTCTAATAATAATAATAGGGGGGAGGGAGTGGGCAAACAGAGCAAAGAAGTTGATCGCGTTTAACATGGCAAACGCCAGCTTCGATCTTTGTCCCTGTTCAATCCAAGTTGACACGACGATGATAGACAAGATACCGCTGCCAGGTGATCAGTCCACCCGACCTAGACGAAGTCAAATTAGCGATATCAAGACTCAAGTCTAATAAAGCCGCAGGCGCAGATAGCATGTCTGCTGAGCTTCTTAAGGCGGCTGGAGATGAGCTGGTAAAGTTCATGCACCATCTCATTTGCAAGGTATGGTCGGAGGGAAGCATGCCCGACGAATGGAATCTCAGCATCACTTGCCCGGTCCATAAGAAAAGAGACCCATATAACTGCGCCAACTATAGGGGAATAAGTCTCCTTAACATCGCCTACAAAATCTTCTCGGCCGTTTTGTGTGAACGCCTGAAACCTTTTGTAAATAAGCTGATAGGTCCTTATCAGTGCGGATTCAGGCCAGGGAAGTCCACCATTGACCAAATCTTCACACTACGGCAGATTCTGGAAAAAACCAATGAATTCCAAGTCGACACTCACCACCTATTTGCCAACTTCAAAGCCGCATACGACAGTGTAATTAGAGACGAGCTATACAACGCTATGTCTACCTTTGATATACCTGCTAAACTCGTCAGACTATGCTCCATCCGAATCGGTGAACACCTTACCGACAGTTTTGATGTCAAAAAAGGATTTAGACAGGGCGATGCGCTGTCGTGTGATTTCTTCAACATCATATTGGAAATGATTGTGCAAAAATCACTGCCCAACACAAGAGGCAAAATCGATTTCAAATCCTCGCAACTCCTTGCATACGCCGACGACATCGACGTGATTGGACGGACACAGCGAGATGTCAATGAGGCATTTGTAAGCATTGAGGTAGAAGCGGCTAAGATGGGTCTCAAGGTTAATGAGGGTAAAACCAAATATCTGCTTTCATCTAAAAGAGACGGACAACAGCAACGTATTGGCCAGAATGTCACCATGGGCGGATATAACTTTGAAGTGGTCAAGGAATGACCAGCGACAACAACACCAGCGCTGAGATAAAACGCAGAATCACTCTTGCCAACCACTGTTTCTTTGGGCTCAAGAGGCAATTAAGAAGTAGAGGCCTCTCTCGGAAAACCAAGGTGACACTATATAAGACCTTAATCATCCCAGTCCTCCTTTACGGCGCAGAGGCTTGGACCTTAACAAAAGCGGATGAAGATGCCCTTGGTCGTTTCGAGAGGAAAATTCTGCGCACTATCTACGGTCCCGTTTGTTCAAACGGTGTATGGAGGAGAAGATATAACGAAGAACTGTACGGGTTGTACAGCGACATTGGCCTGGTACGACGTCTACGGATACAGCGTCTAAGGTGGCTAGGCCATGTAGAGCACATGGAAAATACAGCTCCGACCCGAAGAGTCTTCGAATCCACCCCGGAAGGAAGGCGCGGCAGAAGACGACCGCATCTACGGTTACGCACGCAGGTGGAAGGGGAACTTAACCAACTGGGCGTGCGGCGCTGGAAACAGCTGGCCAAAGACCGTGCCAGCTGGAGACGCTTGTTGGTTGAGGCCCAGGTTCACCAAGGACTGTAGCGCCACCTAAGTAAGTAAGTGGTGCATGCACCCTACGAGCTCATCTCCAGCCGCTTTAAATAGCTCGACAAACAGGCCGTCTGCCTCTGTGGCTTTATTAGTCTTAAGCTTCGAAACTATCAGCTTAATTTCATCTAGGTCGGGTGGATGAAATTTTCTTGCATCTTGTATCTCCATCACCTCGATCTCGCGCTCTTCATGCTCTCTTTTTTTCTTCCTTAAAAGCGTGTATTCCTCTCCCCGCTTCTGTTCGTAGTGTTCACGAATGGCTCTCGTCCGTCTATTGAGCATGACTTTGTAGGTGGTTTGCCTTGCTACTTGGGCTAGCCCGCGTTGCACATCAAACCAGGAGTTCCTAGTTGGCGGTGGTTTGAAACCCAACACAACAGAGACAGCGTCTCTGACCGCGCGCTGGGAATGCTCCACTGTTGTTCTGTGGATTGTGCCGGTGTCATCGAGATTTGCGAGAGGTTGTGGGAAACTCGAACGGCAAAGGTCCTAGCGGTCTCCTGCGATTGTAGCTTTCCGACGTCAAACTTTCGTTGTCAAGTTCGACTCCGTGGCATCATTGACATCCTTGTTCGTATCTTGCCTACAACAAGGTAGGGATCCGAGTCAATGTTGGCTCTTGGGAAGGCTCGTACGTCTAGGATGGTGAAGGAGTGTCTGGCGTCGATCGCAACGTGATCAATCTGATTGGTGGTCGACTGATCAGGTGATCGCCAGGTTCCTTAATGAATGTTGAGATGCGGGAAGGAGATTACGGCCCGCCTAGAACTCATGGAGCCGATGTCCGTTTTCGGATGTGGTGTCGTTTAGGCCATATTTCCCCGTAATCGACTCATACAAGTTCTACAGACACTCCTTCACCATCCTAGATGTATGAACCTTCGAAGAGCCAACATTGACTCGGATCCCTACCTTGTTGTAGGCCCAAAGAAACAGTGGTTGGCATGAGTGATTCTGCGTGTTATCTCAGCGCTGGTGTTGTTGTCGCCGGTCATCAGCGAGCCGCCAAGATCGGCGAATTCCTTGAACACTTCAAAGTTATATCTGCCTATGGTGACGTTCTGGCCAATACGTCGGTGTTGCCCGTCTCTTTTTGATGAGAGCAGATATTTCGTTTTACTCTCATTAACCTTAAGACCCATCTTAGCCGCTCCTATCTCAAAGCTTAAAAATGCCTCATTGACGTCTCGCTGAGTCCGCCCAATCACGTCAATGTCGTCGGCGTACGCGAGCAATTGCGTGGACTTGAGATAAATCGTACCTCTTGTTTTGGCCAGCGACTCTTGCACGATGTTGAAAAAGTTGCATGACAGTGCGTCACCTTATCTTAATCCCTTTTTAAGATCAAAGGTCTCGGTTTGTTCATTACCGACCTTAATGGAGCAGCGAGAGTTCTCCATTGTCAACCTGCACAGTTAAAACTAGATATGGCGCTGTATAGCTCGTCTCTATACACGCTGTCATATGCGACCTTAAAGTCGACGAAAAGGTGGTGGTGGCAGTGTAAATATTTGGTCCATTGTGGATTTAACTAGCCTGAAACCACACATGCACCACCTCATCTGTAAAATATGGTCGGCGGAACGCATGCCCGACGAATGGAATCTCAGCATCGCTTGCCCAGTTTACAAGAGATGGTATTGCGCCAACTGCAAGTGAATAAGCCTCCTTAATATTGCATATAAGATCTTCTCTACTGTATTGTGTGGACGTTTGAAACCCTTTACGGATTTTCTGATAGTTTCTTATCAGTGTGGTTTCAGGCCAGGTAAATCCACAATAGACCAAATATTTACACTGCAGCAAGTCTTGGAGAAGACCCAAGAATACCATTCGACACCCATCACCTTTTCGCCGATTTCAAAGCCGCCTATGACAGTGTGCATAGGAACGGGCTATACGGAGCCATGTCTAGTTTTAACATCCTTGCCCGTCAGATTATGCAGGATGACAATGGAGAACTCTCGCTGCTCCGTTAAGGTCGGTAGCGAATAAATCCAGACCTTTGATGTTAAGAAAGGATTTAGATAAGGTGACGCGCTGTCATGTAATTTTTTCAACATCGTGCTTGAAAATATCATACGAGACTCACTGGCCAACATAAGAGTTACGATCTATTTAAAGTCTGCGTAATTGCTTGCATACGCGGATGACATTGACGAAATTGGACCAACACAGTGAGACGTCAATGATGCGTTTGAAAGCATTGAAGCAGAAGCGGCTAAAATGGGTCTTTCGGTTAACAAGGGTAGAACAAAATATATGTTGTCAACCAAAAAAGACGCACAACACCGGCGTCTCGGCCAGAACGTCACAATTGGCAGCTATAAACGTCTACCTTGGCTCACTAGTGACCAGCGACAATAACACCAGCGCTGAGATCAAACGCAAAACTAGTCTTGCCAACCGCTGCTTTTTTGGGCTCAAGAGGCAATTGAGAAGTAGAGTCCTCTCTCGAAAGACCAAAGTTGCGTGGTCGTCCTCTATGGCGCAGAGGAGTGGACTTTACCGAAAGCGGATGAGGAGGCGTTGGTTGTTTCGAGAGGAAAGTTCGGGAAGTACGGACTCTACAGCGACATCGGCCTAGTACGGCGTCTACGGATCCAACGTATAAGATGGCTAGGCCATGTAGAACGAATGGATAACAAAGATCCGGCCTGAAGAATTTTCGAGTCCAACCTTGTGGAATGGCGCGGCAGAGCACGGCCGAATCTAAGCGCCACACAAGTGGAGGCGGACCTTAACCAAATGGGAGTGTGTCACTGAAAACAGCTGGCAAAAGACCGTGCCAGTAGGTGAAGTTTGTTGGTTGAGGCTCAGGTTCATACCGGACTTTAACGCCACCTAAGTAAGTGAGATCTATAATCGGTCCAACTATTCGTTCGTTTGGCTCTGTTAAACAGAGATCTCTGGTGTTTTCTTAGAGATTCGAGCTGTGCATTTCATCAAGGTACACACCGCTCGTGTGTGGTTTTAATTAAAAACTAGGAAGTAAAGGGATATAAAACCAAATCAAAAAAAAAAAAAACAAAAACTCTGCCAAGGTTAGCTGCCAAGTTAAATCCATGTCCACGGTCAACAAAAAAAGCTCATAAATAAGTAATTTGCCAACACACAAAATAAGAGTAAAGCAAAAACTTTAACACGTTTTCAGTTACTTCACTCTTTACGTACAAAAATCCATTTTAATTAAATTTAAGGCCAACAGTATAAAAGCTCGCGATTGAATTGCCATTACCATCCATTTCCACCTTCAAAGTGCAGATGAAAACAAAGAACGGGTCGATTTGGCTTAAAATTAAAACCATAAATCCAAACATAAAGTAAACATCAGTTCTGATTACATGCAGTCGAATTAAGAGCTCAACGTTTCGTATTTTTGTTTTGGTTTTTGAGAATATAATTCAGTTTGCCCGGTGGCTATTGGGTTTTAGTTGCGGTTTTGAAAATTAAAATGTCTCCCTAAGCGTGCAAGTAATTGATGTCGACCTGTAATCTGTTAGTGACATTCAAAAGGGTATCGTGTGATGGTGGTGAAGGGCTTTTATGTGTTATGCGTTCAAATATGTCAATAGAGCTCCCTCTATAACCCCCCACATACATATGCCTTAAAGTGTCATGTGCCTAATCGAATTCGTCAAGCGTGCTGCTACGCTCAAATCATTGAAAAATTGAAAGCAACCTTCTACAAACTATAATTGACAACATTTTAACCCTTAAAAGGGTGAATTAGTTCAAAGTATGTATAAAAGACAAAAAAGGAAAAGGTTTCCATTAAAGCTAAGGCAAGAGACAGAAAGGACGACGAATATTGGGTAACCGTCTAGAAGGTGGCAGACATCACTCTACTCAGGACTTTACAACGTCACAAGGACATGTTCGAGGAAGTTTTCCTGACTGACGGAAGATGGAAATAAAAAACCACATCACACGTCCCTTGTCCGTATTGGCCAGAATGTCATCATGGGCGAATATAACTTTGAAGTGGTCAAGGAATGACCAGCGACAACAACACCAGCGCTGAGATAAAACGCAGAGTCACTCTTGCCAACCACTGTTTCTTTGGGCTCAAGAGGCAATTTAGAAGTAGAGCCCTCTCTCGGAAAACCAAGGTGACACTATATAAGACGTTAATCATCCCAGTCCTCCTTTACGGCGTAGAGGCTTGGACCTTAACAAAAGCGGATGAAGATGCCCTTGGTCGTTTCGAGAGGAAAATTCTGCGCACTATCTACGGTCCCGTTTGTTCAAACGGTGTATGGAGGAGAAGATATAACGAAGAACTGTACGGGTTGTACAGCGACATTGGCCTGGTACGACGTCTACGGATACAGCTCCGACCCGAAGAGTCTTCGAATCCACCCCGGAAGGAAGGCGCGGCAGAAGACGACCGCATCTACGGTTACGCACGCAGGTGGAAGGGGACCTTAACCAACTGGGCGTGCGGTGCTGGAAACAGCTGGCCAAAGACCGTGCCAGCTGGAGACGCTTGTTGGTTGAGGTTCACCACGGACTGAAGCGCCACCTAAGTAAGTAAGTAAGTCGTCTAATAAGAATTACGAAATCTGCCAATTAAGTTCGCGGGAATTTAGTAATAATTCGGGAACTGGGGACACTGCTTAGACAGGTGGGGCCTTTTCTTTCAGTTTTCATCCAAGGCTCAAGTCGACGGCACGTTTTTACTGGCGTCGTAATAATGAATGACTCACATTACAAGCAACATGTGATTCCATTCTTAATGACATCTGATGGAAAACGCTCGAAATCGTCCGAAAATTGCACGTGAGCTTACATAAATGAGCAAAGCAGTTCAGGAAGGGCCGTGGGCAGGGATTATGAATGAGATGGCAATCCGATGGCTTTGACAGGCATTTTGACAGATCGCACGGCGTCTTGATTATGTCATTCAGCCTTGACTCTACACATCGATGTCTTGAGACTAACACAATGATCAGTCAAAAGCGTCGTTTTTAAACGAGAATAACACGTATAGTATCGGTGTATTACAAAAGCAACAACCAATCCCTGCGAAGATTACAGGGCAGACGTAGAAAGGTTTTCCATCTCCTTATTTATCTCTGGCCGTGGGTTAGTAAAGGACAATCCAGAGGAAGGACCTCCGCCACGTCTCGTACCGACGCAAATGAAGAACGTCTGTGCGCGCTGATCATATCTGACCGGCGCCTAAGCATTTGTGCGTTGTCTGACGAATTAAATATTAACTTAGAAGCCGGAACTTGCCCAGAAGGGGTGTACCTTGCACCACGACAATGCGTCGTTAATTATGCAATAAAACCACATCACACGTCACTTGTCCGGGATGGTGACTTTCGCTTAAACACATTGTATGTGACATTTTAAAGTTGAACAAATTCGTTACGATCGTCTAAACACCTGAACGTCGTACAAGATTAAAGCGAATTCAGATGATCAGCAATAGATAAGGTAGGAGAAAAGAAAATCCAGTGAGAGTAAAATTACATTAAAACTCTTTCAAAGCTTTTTAGTGTACGGGGACTATCCCCGTTGGCTGATAAAATTGAATTAAATAAAAAAGGAATATATAAAGCGAACAAAGTAAAAGGTTCGGAAAGGTAAAAAAAGAAAGGAGAATTTAAGAAGAATATGAAAGAGTTTTGCTTTTACAACCCTTCAACGGGTGGTGTGACAGAAAGATAAAAGAGTCTTACTGTTGAAGCTGTGTAGTGACAAGAACTTGACACAAGTACAGGAATTTCCGGCGTATACTTCCGTAAGTTTTTTGAGTTTTCTTTTTTTTTTTTTTTCTCTCCTTCTTTCCTGCGCTTACCACGTTCATATACTACATATTTGCATTGTGAAGACTTCTGTCACTGCTATTCCCTCTTAATAGCGCACATACAAGCACGACTCCTAGCGCTATATCCTTTCAGCAAGGAATTGGCATCCTGAACATGAGGTTGACGGGATAAGGGACAAGAAAAAAGTTAAAACGGCATGCGAAGCAGCACAAATGACAGCACGAGCACAGCATGGATAGAGCATCATGAAGGATGAAAGTCTTTCATCTATACTCCTCCATTTCATTCGCATTGGAAGAAATGGATCAAAGCAAATTGTAATGCAATTGATGAACGATTTTTATAAAAGTAATCTAGGAAATTCCATATACCGATGGGGCGTGGGGAGGCTAGGAAGACGAAGCAGAACAATGATTGATTTATGGAGCAAGCTTGACTATGTGTGTCGGCAGTATACAGAAGTAGGAACGATGATCCTATTATGATTTAGTTATGCGATGGATTGCTTTAATTTGATTCGAGCCTGAATGCCAGTCGGGGGAATTGGAATTAATACCGTTAATACAGAAAGGAAGAATCTATAGCATAGCTCGAGTTCATACTGGAATACGTATGTACATACCGTGAGATGGTAGCTTAGCAAAAACAATAATTCCTGTGTCAAGGACATCGTTGGTCACACATATTGTCTATTCGAATGCATATTGTTCTTCACTGGCGATTGATATTTACCACTAACTTGAAGTATATTAACGCGATCATATTCTTGACGTGATCATAGGTTGTTTTGACACTGACAGCTGTTTCCCGCTGAAAATCTTGACAGAGATACCAATCTTTCGTACGTCTGCCCGTTGATCCCCGCAGGGGTTGGTTGTTGCTTTTGTAATACACACACTATACGTGTTATTCTCCGTTTAAAAACGACGCTTTTGACTAACACAATGATAGTCTCAAGACGTCGATGTGTCGATGGCAGAATGACAGTCAAAACGCCGTCAAACCGCAACGCGTTTGTAGGTGCAAGCTGTCAAAGTGCCTGTCAAAGCCAATAGATTGGTATCTCATTCTTTATCCCTGTTGGGAAACATCGGAAACTTATTTCCAAAGAGAGGGCTGTGTAGTACAAACAGTGCGTTTTTTGAAAAGAAGTTTCGGCCGAAATGAAGCACCTACCGCGCCTTCTGTACGCGAGTTTGTGCAGAAAGTTCGTGAGACTGGCATGCTAGTGGATAACACTCATGGTTTCCGTCGTCGTACGGTGCGCACAGATGAGAATGTGGCTGCTGTGCTCGAGAGTGTGAGACTCAATTCACGAGCATCAACTCGCCATCGATCTCAACAGCTCAACATTTCACTAGCTTGAGGAGAATTCTGCACAAAGATCTCGGATTATTCGCTTAGAAGGTCCAATTGACTCAGCAATCGAAGGCGCGCAACCATCTGCTTCGTTATCTCTTCGCAGTTTGGGCTTTAGAGCAGCTTGAATTGGACAACGATTTTGGGTGAAAAATCATCTTTTCTGACGAGGTGCATTTTCATCTCGGCGGCTACGTTAATCCGGAAAATCGGAAAATCCACACGTTATTGTTGAGAAGCCAATGCATCCACAGAAAGTGACAGTTTGGTGCGGACTGTGGAGTGGTGGCATCATTGGACCACTTTTCTTCGAAAAACAGGCTGGGAACAACGTTTCGGTCAACGATGGGCGTTACAGAACCAGGTCAACCGACCTTTTTTACTGAAATTGAAGACATGGATTTGGACGACCTCCGGTTCATGCAGGATGGCGCGTCACGCCACACGGCCCACGTTACAATCGATCTTTTGCGCACCAAATTTCCAAATCGTATTATCAGCCGTCTTGAAGATCACAATTGGCCGCCTCGGAGCTGCGATTTGACCCCTTTGAACTTTTTTTTGTGGGGAACCCTCAAGAATCGATGTTGTGCCAACAATCCGGAAATGATTCAAGCACGTACGGCCAATATCATCCAAGTAATCCGTGAGCTAAAGCCCGAGATCATCAACATGGTCTTGGAAAATTGAAAAATTGGGTCGACAGAATGCGCTGCGCTGCTAAGCCGGCTGAGGCAGCCACCTGCACGATATTGTATTTCATAATTAATGGGAATGCTTGTTCTTGCTAATAAAGCCATAATACATGAAAAAAAAAAAAATTATTTTGTTAATTTTATTGCATTCTTAAAAAAGAAACTTATATTTGGCCCACCCTGTTAATCAATGGCTATTAACGCGACAAGTGAAACCTGGTCGCTTCGAGAGAAAGATTTTGCGCGTGATTTTCGGGCCTATAAACGCTGACGGGGGATGGAGGAAAAGATTCAACCACAAACCACAAGCTTGGACACCACAGCTCCGGCCCGGAGAGTCTTTGAATCCAGCCCCGAGCTACGAAGAAGTAGAGGAAGGACGCACTTAAGATGGCGCACACAGGTGGAAGGGGACCTCAGGGTGTACGGCAATGGAAAAGGCTAACAAAAGATCGTGCTAGTTGGAGGGGCATGTTGGTTGATGCCCAGGTTCACCCTGAACTGTAGCGCCCGTTAAGAAGAAGAAGAAGAAGAAGATTAATGCGACAAGAGGTACTACGAATTTCTAGTGAATTTCCAGATCAATGGTCTTCTTTAACTGGTTGTCATGGAAGATACAAATATTACAAGGATCTGTGCCCATTGACGTTTATAACAGTTAGACCGACGCTTTCAAAATCTCCTTGTGACCGCTCCCATTTGCTCATAAGGCAGGAGCGACGTAAGGTCGCTCGTGACGAACCTACTAAAGGTAATTTTCCTTTAGACGAGTTATCATAAATAAAGGGTTTTTCTATAGCTAGGTCCAAACCTTGACTTTGACAGCTGACGTTCCGAGTGTCAGCGCTGTCATTATTAACATTTTTTGTTTTTAGCTCAGAGTGCGATACCAGAGTTATGGCATTATTCGGGAAAAATGGCTTGGTTGCTGGTTAAGCTGTACCAAGCTCCAGGAATTAAGTCATAACTTGTGATCTGGTAACACTGCGTCTTTCGTCAAAAATTTGTCTAGAAAGGGGCCCTTTCTCTCAGTTTTCATCCAGGGCTAAAGTCGACAGGACCTTTTCTGTGTGGGTTGTGCGTATTTTTCGAAATAAAAATTGAGTGGCGTTGTAACAATGAGTGGCCCACATTTCATGTCCCGCATTCAGAGTGACGGAGAGACTAGATGAATTAGATGGTCGCTGGAGATGAGACCCCGAGACCCGTTGTGAGCGGGAAGTGATCAAAATACTTATGAAAGCATAACACTCGCAGTATATGGTCACTTCCAACTCATACTCTGTGTGTATAGTTCTAATATAACACCACAATGGCATGGAATATTTATTGAGAACTACAACCAATGCGAAAAATCAGTCGAGTTCCTCTCGAATCCTATATAGGACATCCACCCCTGGAGAATAGTCAATGAACATCAACGACTCAAGCCATCTGCACTCCGCACAGGTTGTGTGAGAAACAAAATAAGAGTGTGACTCTTGAACCTGCGAATTATAAAAAAAATGTGGTCTAGGTGCTACCCGCAAGGCCCCCACGACTAACTTCCCAGTGGGAAAATGGAAACACCCATTTCATTAAATTTTTTTTTTATTTTTAGCCCCTGACGCAAAAAGAGGGGTGTTATAAGTGTGAGGTGTCTTTGTGTCTGTTTGTGGCATCGTAACTCCTGAACGAATGGACCGATCATCGAAATCAACCAGCATCGGGTGCGGTCAGTACTTAGATGGGGAACCGCGTGGAAACACCGCGTGTTGTTGGCATCAAGCCGCCTATTTGCTGTCGCTCCATGTAACCCATGGTAAGGAAACGCACACTCATGTGCGCACATTAAACAACTTATTGCTCATAAACTGCTCACGTGCGTGTGCAATTTCGATTGCTGAAAGTTTCTAATTTAGACTTTACAGAAGATGGAGCCATCTTAGACTAAAATATGAAATGTTTCCATGTTTTATCATTCTGCAAACAACTCCCGAGCAAGAAATCAGCTTATTTAAACAGAACCCGTCCTACAGAGTGCACATAAGTGTGCGTTCTCTTTCGGACATATGAAGTACGTACAGGAGTGAGTTTCCATAAATCCACACACATTCGTGTTCGTGAGCGAAGATAAAAATGCTCACAACCAATTACTTATGAGCGCGTGCGTTTAATAATTGCTCGTTGGGTAGTGCACACTCACGAGCAGCTCATGAGTGTGCGTTTCCTTACCCAACCACAACACCGTCCGAGCAATCTCATTTGTATCGGTCGTCGTCCGATCACCACAATTAACCAGCGTTAACCAGATGGGGACCACTTGGGAACAACGCATGTTGTTTACTTTTTTGCTCAATCAATTTACTCACTTACTCACTTATAAGTTGCGTAATTACGCGTGGAATGAATCCAACCTTATGTCAATATCATCTTTGGTCCTCGAGATAATCTAGACGAGATTTCCGATAGGCACGTATGTGCACACACACACACACACATGTATGTATGGTGGCGTTACAGTCCATGAAGAACCTGAGCCGAGCTTCTCTCAATCACCCATGTTGTGTGTGATTTCATTTTCCCATAGGTGAAAGGGACCTACAGTTTATTGCCGGTTCCGAACGGCGAATTTCGAGAAGCTGTTCATGACAATTTTACTACAGGAGGTTTTGTCAGCACCCCGCTGAGGAGAAACACCTTGAAAAACACGTTCGATGACATGGCTGTGTCGGGATTCGATCCCTTGTCATCGGCGTCAGAGGCCAACACACTACCCACTGCGCTACGGTGCTCTCTCACACACACACATACATCTCTATAAAAACCTTGGATTTGGATTCTGGTGACCTTGAAACATGGAGTTATGTCAAAATCTGGAATTCGCAAAATCGGCCTCATTACAATAACTTCCCACTGGGAAGTTAAAAAACAAAGTCAGTAGTGGGCGGAAAAAGGTGGGGAGCGGCCAACGAAAGGGAGGATGTCAAAGTCGCGACTGAAGGAAATGTAGATCGGTTTTTTCGATATCCGCGGCATTGTTCATTGTGAATATATTCTTACTGCCCAGGCAGTGATCGTACAGTTCTATGTTGGCGTCCTAAAGAGGCTGCGAGCACATGCCTTCCATTAGCGACCCGAACTCGCCGAGAGGGGGGCTGGATCTTGCACCGCGACAATGTGCCGACCCATTCCTCGTTGACTGTGCAAGAGTTTATTGGTTTTTTTTTTTTTAATTATATGCGCGCACTCAAGGTTTAATAATCTTATTATGTCGGTGACACAGTGCGGGCAGAAGTTAGAAAGAAAGAGCGATAGGGGAGATGCCGCTGGACATTGATCTTAAATGCTTGCATGTTGAATTGAGGGGGGAAGACCGAATCCGGCAGGGAACTCCAGATTGGTGCAGTTCGGTTAAAGAAGGATTCCTTATATTTGGCGGTACATGCGAAAACGGGCTTCAGGGTATAATGGTTAGCCTTCCTAGAGAGACGTGTATTGCGGGGAAAATGTTGAAGGGGCAACTGGCTATTTCATCAGAGCATCTTTGGTGGAAGTAACAATAAAACAGGGAGAGGCAGGAAGCATTCCTGCGATGTTCCAGGGAGTCTAATGCTTTGGTAATGCTGAAGTCACCTATCAGTTTTATCGCGCGTAGGTGCAATGAGGTCTTGGAACCACCGGACCAGACATGAGCGTTAAACTCTAATTTAGGGCGAATGAACGGCTCATAGATTGTAGCCAGAACTAAGGGTGCATAAGCATTTCACAGCATTCTTAGCGACACTGAATGTGTGGTCGCTCTAATTAAGATTGTGAGCAACACACATACCCAGGATGGATAGCTTTTCGGTTTCTGAGATGCAAGTGCCATTCATGGATAATGGCTGCGGGTTAGTTATGCGCTTTAACGACAGGAGACAGCGTTGTGTTTTGGATGCATTCAATTCCACTCTATTGTTTTTACCCCATTGGATGATGCTGCCGAGATCGGAATTTAATAAGCTTAACATACGCTGCCGCTCACAGACAAGAGATCATTTATAAAAATGAGAAAGAGTGTCGGAGACAAGACGGATCCCTGGGGAACACCAGCATTTAAGAAATGGATGTCAGACTTGAATCCGTCCAAAACAACTTGAATTGAACGATTCGAAAGGTAGCTTCTAATCCATTGACTCATCGATCCCAAAAACACGCATTTTCGTCAAAAGGGCTTCATTCCAGACCCTGCCAAATGCTTTCGAATTATCTAGTTCAAACAGGAATTCCACTTTTCGGCGAGATATGCCATTAAACCACCAGTGGATCTGTTGCTGCGGAAACTGTACTGATTCCAGATATTTCAGAAGCTGACGGTTAATCAGCGTTTCCATGACCTTGGAAAGAAGGGACGTTAGGGGAGAAGATGATTCGCCTTTTTTGGGTATAGGCTGGACAAATACTGTAATCCACCTACTCGGAAAGAGTCTAGAGGAGTAGGAAAGGTGAAAAAGCTTACGCAGTGGTTTTGCCAGCGTAGAAGAGCACCTCTTCAGAACTATCGGGACAATACCATCTGGACCAGCGGATTCGTGTATGTCGAGGTCCTTAAGAACCCTTGCGACTGTACGAGTGCGGAAGTGGATTAGTCCCATGGTGGAATTGACGCACTCTAGTACAGACGGAGACAAAGTACAAGTTGGGAGCTGAGAACGAGCTGCGAAGTGGGCAGCAAGTAGGTAAGCTTTGAATAAGGGGGTGTAAGCCGGAATATCCTTGTGGATGAGCGTCGGTATAGATGACGTAGTTGAGTTTTTTACAAATGACCAGAAACTTTTGCTACCTTTGGGACATTGAAGGAATGTGGATGTTGCAGTAATTTCTAGCTCGTATGTACTCTTTTCGGTTTTCCTCAGAAGCCATAGAGGCTCAACTGCTTAGCTCTCTGAGCCTAATAGCCTCTTTGTAGCTCAAGTCAAACCTCGTATTATCCTTTGGCCTGGCGCTATTAATATTGCTAGGAATAAGATTTGCCATGCCGATTCGGATAATATTTGCGATAATATCAGTTGCGGCGTCCACGTCGTTGTCGAGGAAGCAAAACGACCCGTTAAAGATCCGAACGAAGCTGTTAAGGCCGCACCAATTGGCTTACTGGTATAGCCATAATGTTCCCTAAGGAGCTTTTTCTTTAACTGTTTGGTGGGAGTTCGAGAATTTAGCTGATATCACGCAGTGGTCAGACGAGCCTAGAGGCGACAATACATCGATCGTGTATTTGCTAGGCTGGGAGGTAAGAAACAAGTCCAGTTTGTTGGCGGTATGACCAGCAACATCGGGGATACGCGGCAGCTCATTCACAAAGCTGAGTTAATTGATTTAACTCAGCAAAGATGTTAACACATACCTTCCTTCGGGTGTTTTCTGTCCAGAATGTCGAAGCCACTGAGAACGATTTCAGTGCGAGGGAACAGGGACACAATTCTCTGGATGGAATCGGACAGTGCGTCGAATGCATCAAATGTCGCATTCCTGTCTAGATTGGGGCTTCTATAAATAAAACAGTAGTAAACGGAGTGCTTACGGAGTGTGAATTTAAGCCCTAAGAAATTAAATTCCGAGGTGGTCGTTCGGTTCTACTGCTGAAGCAGCTGGTAAGCAATATCACTACGAACATACATAAATGCCGAGCCCAATGTGAGAAAGAAAGCATTTAAAAGTTGCCGCGTCCACCCTATAGCCCCGACATTGGCTCCGTGGACCTTCTCAAGGGGACTTATCACAGCGGTGCAGAGAAGGTCAATGAGGCTGTAACTATGGCTCTATACGAGTTAACTTCAGCGGATTGCCAAGGGTGCTTCGAATCGTAAGAACAGGGTTGGAACTGCTGTGTAGAGCTAGAGGGAGACTATTGCGAAGGTCGAGAGTAAAATTCTGCGGCAAACTTAATTTGCTTGGTTTTGACTTACAAATTCCCGGAACTTACTTGCCACACCTCTTATGATGCCTGATTGCGTTAAGTGAGCGTATTGCTGTTGGCGAATATGTTAACAAGAATTTAACATGAACACATAGCTGTTCAGATGAAAGCCTAGGATCACCAAGTTTGTCATACGTTCGCCTATTGGGTTCTGATTGAGTTGGAAATAGATACAAACTATGACAAAATACTTATCACAAGGGACGAGAAACATGCTAGCATGTCGTTCCTCGGAGTCTGGCGAGCCCTGGAGATCATGCCAAACAATATTGTGAGTATGGTCTCAATTAACTCTTCTTCGACTCACATTTAGTTAAGATCCGTGACCTCCCTGTGGCAAGAAGACTCCATCAATCGTAGCTAACACGTTGGGGGGGGGATAAACACGGGGAATACGTGGTATACATTATTCAATGAGCCTAAAACGACATCCTTGTTATGTTAACGATTCATTATCCTTGCCACAAGACTATGCCATCCAAAGACACAAAAAAAAAAAACAAGAAAATCATTAAATCCTTATCCAGCCGTCTATCTTAGGGACTGCTCGACGAGCACACTACACACCTTATCCCATCATCATCCCTAAGCACTTCGGAACATAAATCGCATCAAATTAAATTCGTCTTCCCGTGGAAACTTGCCTTGAAATTCCTTGCAATTTATATTAATAAAACTCCCCAACTCCGTCTATTCGTTCCCTATTTCCTGCGACCTAAATTGTATGTACGTACACGAATATGCTGACAAAGTAACCTGGTCTGGGGCAACAGCATTTTCAAAAGCAGATCAAATCATGGAACCTAATCACAATTCAATTATAGCAACAGTACTACCACCCCTTCATCATTCCAGATTCAATGGTTGTAATGATGGAAGCAGCAGTGCCACAGAAAATCCCTGAAAGTGGCATTTAGGCAACTTTGTCGTGTACTCTGTGAAACAAACGAGGTGGCAATCACTCCCCGACCACTCTCTGTCGCCAATGCTTTTTATAACACGCAGAGTTTGCTCTACCCTAAGGACAACACGAAAACTCCCAACACTTAGCGAACACTTCATTTATGTATAAGTGCGTACGAGTATGCGTGTTGTAATCATCCGGCTAGGGATTATCCTGTCGTGTTCAAAAATACGAACGAAGATGCTTTCGTATCTATGAATATTTTATTTTCATAATTATCCATTATCCATTCGAAAACACCCGGTCCGATGCTTCGTGCACGCGTTTGTCAGAAGCTCTTTAAGGGTCTTGCTCGGCTCGGTCGGGTTTCGATGATCAGTGAGAGGGAAAATACGCTTTAATCGCCTATATCTCACTTCTTTTAAGCGTCCAGCCAGCCAGTATGGAATTGCTACTCGCAGTGGAAGATTGCTTGTCGAACGAAAACGATATATTTAGCTCTCGACCCTCGGTGCTCGGTGCTCGATGCTCGGTGGTCCACGGTGCCTTACCCACTTACCCACTGCCGAAGGACCGGACCAATCAGTTGGAAATGTATTCAAATGTGAAAATGAGTTCATTATTTTCACACAGAAAAAAAGGAAGGAAAGGAAAAAGCGGGAAAATGGAAAAAGATTGGAAAATTCACTTGTCGAAGAACCGGTTCTCTGCGTGCAAGTGGCGGCCTCATGCATATATGGTGTCGTATGCAAACGTATGGGGGAGATGGGCGCCTCTATTGAGGTGAATATTCAAATTGCCCATTGAAGTAGATTTAATTGAATTACTTCTATCGACGAAGCAATCGCACAACCCACGCCTTCTGTCCACTGAACCGAACGACCTATGGATGGGTTGTGTTAAGAATGGGAGTAGTCAAACCATCATTGTCGCATTCATCGGCAGTAGTCGAAGCAGCAAATAGACCGGCCAACCAACTGACCAGACGACCAGGATAACCCGCTTATATCCTTACAAGCTATAGTTATTCTGTAAAAGCGATTAGGACGATGGGCGATGGTCTGGATGAACGATACAAGTGGTAGGGCGGACGGGAGGTGAGGGATGTAAATTAAAAATAAGTTGGCAATGTATCCCTGGCCGTAGTGGCTGTTTGTAGCATCCTTAAATGTCAGGGTTTAAAACCACTTTGGAGCAAAATTAAAAAAACCAAAAGAGTGAGTGGGGACTTTAAAGTAAATACTACGAATGGAAATAATTAATTTCGGAAGGGATAGTGGTAGACGGCGTTGTTCGAGGATTGGATGAAATTCATAAATGATAGTAAGGTGTAGCCAGAAAATGCCTTTGGATCTAGAAACATCAAAAGAAATTCGATGAAAAGTACAGACGTTCGTTTCACAACGACTGCGGATGTGTAGATTCTGTGAGAGAAGGGCGAGGCTTTTAGTCTTTCATCTGGCGACTGAGTTCATCTTAGTATTGCCTTCCTTCATCAACGACATCGCTTTGTGTTCTATCGGGTTTTCCTATGGGGACTAGCACGTCTTGGCAGTCCATGGCCATGTTGTTGTTTATTTTTCATTTATCGGGCACTAAAGACAAATCACCATGGCAAACGACAACTTTGAATAACACGTTTACACGATAGAACTTTTCTGTAGGATTGATCAAATGAGGTGTAGGAAAGTAAACGTGAATTAGGACTGCGAATGCTTTTTATTGAATCAAATTGCGTACTTTGTTTTGAAGTCTCATCGATGACATTTACATCTCTATCTATCTATCTATGTTGGCGTTACAGTCAATGAAGGACCAAAGCCGAGCTTCTCTCAATCACCCATGTTGTGTGCGATTTTACTTTTCCATATGTGAAAGGGACCTACAGTCTATTGCCGTTTCCGAACGGCGAGATTCGAGAAGCTTTTCTTGACAATTATACTACAAGGGGTTTTGTCAGTACCCCGCTGAGGAGAAGCACCGTGAAAAACACGTTCGATGACATGGCTGTTGTCGGGATTCGATCCCGTGTTATCGGCGTCAGAGGCCAACACACCACCAACTGCGCAACGGCGCTCTGCTATTTAAATACCCATGGGAAATGATATCACTCTACGGATGACGATTCGATGGTCAACACTTTTGATGACATCTTCCAAAGGGACGTTTCTATGGCATTTGTACGGTAGTAATGTGTTTTAGATCTTGAATGCTTACTTGCCTATCAATGGTAACAAGAAAAAAGTCGAGCGGTGGATCCAATACAATTTTTTTCTCTTTTCCCTCTTAGGTAGCACTACAGTTCGAGCGGAACTAGGTCTCATACAATATGCCCTTTCAGCTGGCTTGATCTTGTGCTTGGCATCTCCAGTGTCGCATGCCAAACTGGATGAAGTCCATTCCTGTCTCATTTTCCTTTGCAGCGTCGCCCAGGGTTACACTCAAACAATTTTCATACTGGAGACGCTTGAATAGGCTGAGGGCATTGTACAGTCTATATATCCATGGCCTGGTCTTGTTTTTCTTGCCTTTCATTCAGTATCCAATTTTCTCCTCCATGTAGAGGTGCTGGTAGGTACATCGTCTTGAATGCTGATATCTTAGTCCTTCGCGTCATCTCCTTATGGTATAGGAATCTCTTCTGCAGCACCGCATACAATCTATTAGAGGCTTTTATCCTTGCCTCTATTACGTCTTACGGGTTACCCTTGCTGTTGATGACAGTTTGTACTTGTTGGACGAACGTTCCATCTACACTCAGTTTTATCTTCCCTGTTCCATTTTTCACCACCATCACTTTAGTTATTTTTCAATATTGAGCTGTAGGGAGTGCTGGGCCAAGGTGTCTTTTCATACTCTTTTGTCTAACTCTTTCCGACGTTTGATCGAGTTTCCCTCAAACTTTTGCAAAATCTGATGACACCGGCACAATCTACAGAACAATAGTGGGTGCATTACCAGCGCGCCATCTGATGTGCTGGGTTTCAAACTGCCGCCAGCTAGAAGTTCCTGGCTTGATAAGCAATACGAACAAGAACATGTAGCAAAACAAGCTTTGTAAGCAAAGCGAAGCTACATAGATGGACAAGAGCCGCTCGTGAACGTTACGAGCAGAAAAGAAAAGAGGAAGAAAAGCTATACAATGCCATGCCCACTTTTGACATCCCTGCCAAACCCGTCAGATTGTGCAGGATGACATTGGAGAACTCCCGCTGCTCCATCAGGGTCGAAAACGACTTAACCAATACCTTGAAGGGCAAAAACGGTTTTAGACAGCGCGACACGCTATCGTGTGACTTTTTCGACATCGTCCTTGAAAGGATCGTGCAAAACTCACTGGTCAATACGAGGCGCACCGTCTTTTTCAAGTCCGTACAACTGCTCGCATATGCCGATGACATTGACATAATTGGACGAAGTCAGCGAAATGAGGGCGAAAAAGGACACGAACCACCGGCGTCTTGGCCAGGGCGCACATATTGGCAGGTATAATTTCGAGGTAGTCAAGGACTTCATCTATCTAGGCTCCGCAGTAACATGCAGTAATGATATCAGTGCCGACATCAAACGCAGAATAACTCTCGCCAACCGCTGTTTCTTTGGGCTCGGGAAGCAATTGAGAAGCAGAGCTCTCTCTCAAAAACCAAGGTGATCATATACAAGCCCCTTATCATCCCGGTCCTGCTTTATGGCGCACTGACATGGACCTTATCGAAAGCGGATGAGGAGGCCCTAGGTCGTTTTGAGAGAAAAATTCTGCGTACAATTTTCGGCCCGACCTGCCTAAATGGGGAGTGGAGGAGAGTATTTAACAGTGAACTGTACGTGCTGTTCAGCGATATGAACGTAGATGGCGTCTTCTGATAAAACGCCTAAGATGGCTAGTTCATGTTGAGTGCATGGAAAACACAGCTCCGGCCCGGAACGTCTTTGAATCCAATCCCAAGAGGCGACGAGGTCGAGGACAACCAAATTTAAGGTGGCGCAACCAAGTGGAAGAGGACCTTAACCAACTAGGCGTGCGGCACTGGAGACTGCTGGCGAAAAACCGTGCAAGTTGGAGAGGTTTTTTAAAGGAGGCCCAGGTTCGCCATGAACTGTAGCGCCGAAAAAGAAGAAGAAGCTAAAATGGGTCTTTCGGTAAATGAGGGTAAAGCCAAACACCGACGGCCGTCTTGGCCAGAACGTCACAATTAAGCAGCAGTCACCTTAACCAGCTGGGGGTGCGGCACTGGAAACAGCTGGTAAAAATCGTTCCTGCTGGAGAAG
Organism: Eumerus sabulonum; assembly: GCA_951905685.1. Taxonomy (NCBI): domain Eukaryota; kingdom Metazoa; phylum Arthropoda; class Insecta; order Diptera; family Syrphidae; genus Eumerus; species Eumerus sabulonum. The sequence continues at coordinate 111,202,863 of OX645061.1, forward strand.
CTTGTCGTACATCCTTGTGGGAAAAAAGGATCGATCCTTATCCGAGGGCAATTTTCCCACCATCCATGCGCGATTTTTGGGGTTCCATACCCAAAGGGTAAAACGGGACCCTGTTATTAAGACTTTTCTGTCCGTCTGTCTGTCTGTCCGTCTGTATCTCATGAACCGTGATATTCAGACAGTTGAAATTTTGTATTTCTGTTGCCGCTCTAACAACAAATACTAAAAATAGAATAAAATAAATGTTTAAGGGGGGCTCCCATACAACAGACATGATTTTCATCCAAAAAATCCCCTTGGTCACATACTGACCTAAGGTTAGTCGACAATATCCCACAACCAATAGCGAACTTCCCAGCTTTAATCCCTTTTGTGTCTTTGTTGTATTAATCTTAGCTGCAAACCATTTTTCTGTAATTATTGTTATTCACCTTTTCACCTCCTTGCTGTCAAGTACGATAATTGATTTGAATTCAATGGACACTTTGCATCTTGATTGCCTATAACCTGCCTGCAACCAAGATGCAGAAAATCATTTCAAACGGATTAGCCGTTTTAATGTGATGAGGTTACATAGAACGTCTCATTCATTTTTATATATGTACATATATACAGAAGATGGTATGGAACCCTTCGTGTGCGAGTCCGACTCGCGCTTGGCCGGTTTTTTTTTTTTACACAAGAACATAACCCACCCGAGTGTACAGTTCAGTGGCTCCCTCCAGGCAGCTTTTTGAAATCATTTTTTACGGTCCTTGTTTCCCTTTTATGGTTTATGACTATGTGCCAAGCAAGTGGTTCCTTTTAATTTACTCATCCTATTCATCTTGACAACATCCAAGATAACCACTGCCTACCAGGCAAATTCTCCATTCCAATTTCCCATTGAATTTCTTCTTTCCCATTTGGTTTCTTCAAGGAATAGGATTACAAGTGAGCGCGCCTATAAACAATTAAATTCAATAAAGCCTATACCGCATAGGCTAGGCATAGAGGGTGGATTTCACAAAACTCACTCGGGCGTATTGTTTCCATGAAAATAGAGGTGGGCGAGATGGGGAAAAACTTTAAATCAAATTATGGAAAAAGAAAGTTTTCCATTTGAATTGATTTTCTTCTTGGAGCACAGCCATAGACCAGCTCTTCTCTTTCCTATTGTACGACGAGCATTCGTATTTGTACATTTTGCGTTCCCGTCTGTACACAATACTCGGTCGATGTTGTCGTTGTGATATTCAACCCTTCCCTTAAGTCCCCCCAGTTAGAAGACATACGTTGGCAGGCCAGACAGGTGGTGGAAATCCGATTGCCAAAGCTACCCTGCCAGCGCGTCGTGCTCTGTGGGGTAAAAGTTGAGCGAACTCCTTTTGCTTGCACCTTTCTCTATACATTTATTGCATTATTATGCCTAAGTGTGCTGATAGTCGGAGTTCATTGATTCGTTGGTTTGTACGGGCGGACGAGTGCCGCACACGCTGAATTAGGAGCAGGCCTACATAGTTATCGGCGGTGGCTGGATGGGCTTGTTCTCCATTTTCTATTTTTTCGCTTCTCAATGGAGGAATAGTAGGGCTTTGCGACAAGCCAGACAATTTGTATTAAACAGACGCTACGCCATCAGTCATTAGAGGTGGATGGGGGGACGAATAGGATTGTTTGCGGACACCTGCCTGCATAGGCCCTGGGTTATGGACTTTGTTTCGATGTTTTTTTCTTTTCTTTATTTCTTCAGAGAATTGACGATGTGTCGCCTTTAAACGGGTTCATTGACAAGTTCTTGGTGGGAATTGCTCTGGTTTTGTTTATTCAAATGCATCTGGGAATTATTTCTACTCGCAATGGGTGGACGAGGGCACCAAATCTGTGTCGCATGTAAATTTGACTTGATTTAAGCAGTGGGGTTGGTCCTAATATAGGGCCAAGAGGTACTGCATGGAATGTTCGACGTAGATGATAGATTCTTATAGTATAGAGTGACAGTGCTACTATCAAGCAAATTCACATTCTTCGCCCACTTGTTAATAGGATCATAGTGTCCAGCCTGTCGGTAAACGCCATTACATGAGTCTCGAGTGACAGCTGCGGGATTTTGTTTCACTCGTGGACTAGAGCACGTTTTAAGGTTACAATGCTTTCGTAATTATGTTGCTAAGTTTACTCTCTAAAATGCTCCGGGTCAGGTCGGGTCAGAACGAAAGCCAATTTGCCATTGAACTTAAGTCGGGAAGGTTTTTCCGAAGCCAAGCCGGAGTTGTCCTGGCTTTGTGACCGGTTGCAGAGTTCTGTTGGAAAATCCAGCGGTTTTCTTGGAAATGTTTGGCTGCCCACGGATTGGCACAACCTTTCAATATAAAAAAATCCTTTTCCTGATAAACTCGGGCGTTCATATTCACTTCCGTCGGCACACAAGCGACCAGAGTGAGTCAATTTTCGGTTACTTCAGCCCAAATCATTTTAGTAGTGCGTCCAGACAACCGAACTGAGAGACTGTTTGTTTAAGAATTACTGCACCATGAACATCTTCTCATCCGTGATGTGACATTGCTCTCAGGATATGTGTACGGTCTTGAACTCTATGTATTTTGAAAGATGAAAGACTTGATCATCAGCTTGTTCTGTAAAATGCGATGTGTGTTTATTGCTATTACGTTACCGCTGCGACATGGAGTTTCCTCCAATTTGCTTCTCACGTTCTTCACATTCTCGACTGATGTTGCAATCGGTTGACGTCCACCACCGAATTCCCGATATTGTATTACGGTCTGGAAGACGAAGACACGATTCACGCTTAGATGCCGCAACTCACTATCACTGAAGTCGATTTGGTTACCAAATAGATTGCGATCACTGAATCATGTTTTGTTGGCAAGTTGGTATGCTTCATTTCAAGAAGTTAATTGAGTTCAACAGACAATTGAATGGCAAATAAGCGCTGAAGAGCGTTTGACGTTTCGATTTGGTTTTCCAAAGGCTGATGTACCAACCTCCGAAGTTGGTTACACTTCAATTGTACCTTGTACATCATCTTGTCCACCTTAAGTACAGTTTTGACTGGATTTTTCGGTATGTCGATGGTGTTGAGCTTATAGACCGCAAGGTAAAGTCTAAACAAATATTGAGGTTTTCAAGATTGTACTGTCTAGCCAATAAGCATGTATAAACAGTCTCTCGATAATTCGATGATTCCGATTTCTGTAAAATAAAATGAATCCCGCACACCGGCTGGGGTATGCAATATGACAAGATGTTAAATGTGAGCCATTAGAATTGCTCCTTGCAGAACTGCGGACGCATTTTGTTGCAACTGCGACAACTGGGATTGGAAGCGAGCAAATAGAGCAAAGAAGCTGAACGCGTTTAACATGGCAAACGCCAGCCTCGATCTCTGACCCTGCTCAATTCAAGTTGACACACAGCCTCCGCATGGCCTCCACTAGATATGTAGCTGCCTGGTATCCGCCAGGTAGCGAATCAATGTGTGCAACGATCCGACTCCCTTGTTCCTGGGGAATAAGGAATCTGGCGTTGAGGGTTGTGCTTAAAGGTAACATCCCTATCACGGAAAACATCACAAGTCCTAGATACAGACGGATACAGAGCAAATGATTAAACGACTTGCGAGTCTGCATCTGGAATGTGCAGGCAACCAATTGGAGCATTGCTACAAGTGTAACGGCAACACTGGTTGTAAAAAGTAAGCTGTCAATATTGAAGTGTTTGACAGAGTTGAATAAATAGTCGGACAGACTGGTTGTGTTTTTCTTTGATTCCGCGTGTTGTTTTCGTTTGCTTTTATTCGACTTTACACAAGGGGAACAGACAACGCTTATTCGGATGCGGATGCGTTATTCGAGGAAGACTTCGACAAAAAGTCTTTAGCTTTCGAGATGTAAGCGAACACCTCGTAATAACCCGCATCAAAGGAAATTTCGGGAACATTAGCTTGATATGCGATCACGCCCCAACCGAAGAAAGGGACAATCGACTCAAAGACGACTTCTACGATCTCCTAGACAGAACTTAAGCCCAGCTACGATATAAAAATAGTACTAGGAGATCTTGATGCTAAACTGGGCAAAGATCTCCTTCTAGCTAGCACACGATTCCCGCATCTTAACAGCCACAACGGAACCGGGCGATCACCTGATCAATCGACCATCAATCAAACTGATCACGTGATCGACGCCAGATACTCCTCCAGTATCCTGGTGTCGAACCTACCAAGGAGCTAACATCGACTGGGATCACTACCTTGTTGTAGCCAAAGTACGAATGAAGATATCAAGGATTACACGGAGCCGAGCTGGACAACGAAAGTTAGACGTCGGAAAGCTACAATCGCAGGAGACTGCGAATTGTAATGACACCACCACCGCAAATTACGATGACACCACCACAATCCGCAGAAGAACAGACTCTGACCACCACCAACCAGAAACGCAGGCAAGCCCATGTAGCAAAGCAAACCGCCTACAAAGTCAAGCTACACAGAAGGACGAGCGCTGCTCAAGAACATTTGGAACAGAAAAGGAGAGAGGTACACACGTTTTTAAGGAAGAAAAAAAAAGCATGAAAAGCAGGAGATGGAGAGATGCTACCACAGGAATGACGCTCGCAAGTTTTATGAAAAAGTAAAATGAACATGGCAGGGTTATAAAGCCAGAGCGGAAGCCTGTAGGGATGAAGACGGACAACTAGTATTAGAGTCACAGTCGATGCTGAAAATATGGAAGGAACGCTTCTGTAGACTCGGCGATAGAAAATCTAATACCGCTGTCAGGCAGAATGATCCATTCGCAATGGACGAAGATGCGCGAGAATTCCGTCCACCCGACCTAGATAAAATTAAGTTTGTAATTTCGAAGCTTAAAACTAAGACGGCCTGTCAAGCTATTTAAAGAGGCTAGTAGGGCGCATGCACCGGCTCATCTGTAATATATGGACGGAAGAAAGCATGCGCGATAAACGGAATCTCAGCATCGTTTGCCCAGTCCACAAGAAATGGGACCCGTATAACTGCGCCAACTACAGGGGAATAAGTCTCCTTAACATTGCATATAAGATCTCCTCTACTGTATTGTGTGGACATTTGAAACCCTTTACGGATTTTCTGATAGGTACTTATCAGTGTGGTTTCAGGCCAGGTAAATCCACAATAGACCGGATATTCATACTGCGGCAGAGTTTGGAGGAGACCCAAGAATACCATTCGACACCCATGACCTTTTCGTCGATTTCAAAGCCGCATATGACAGTGTGGATAGGGACGGGCTCTACAGAGCTATCTCTAATTTTAACATCCCTGCCCGTCGGATTACGCAAGATGACAATGAAGAATTCTCGCTGATCCATTAAGGTCGGTAGCGAATCAACATCGTGCTTGAAAATATCATACGAGACTTACTGGCCCACACAAGAGGTACGATATATTTCAAGTCTGCGCAACTGCTTGCTTACACGGATGGCGTTGACGTAATTGGACGAACACAGCGGGACGTCAATGAAGCGTTCGAAGGCATTAAAGCAGAACTCACTCAAATGGGTCTTTCGGTTATCGAGGGTAAAAAAGAGTCGATAGAGAAGTACACCCCTCTCTCGAAAGACCAAGGTTGCGCTATACAACAGAAAGAGTCAGGGAGAGACTATAAAGCTTTCTGGACTAATACGTCATGAATCCTTAACGTGATCATCACAAAATCCACGCGTCCATGATGTGTGACAGTTTTATATTGTTTCTAAAGAGTAAGAAGAGAACGCCAGTCCAGTTCAGAGATGGACGTCGGCTTTTTCAGTGCCAAACTTAGGATGCTTTTGGTTTTGACGGACGTATGGCATATGTCAGAAAAACCGAAAAGTTATTTGATTTTCATGAGAAATGAATCCAAAACTTTCTAAGAAACAAAGGAACCCGAAACACTTGCTCCAGGTGCCACTCTATCTATCACCGTCATTGTCCACCGTTCTCCATCAAACTACCAGTTTCCACTTTGATCACACGTTACACTTAACCTAATTGCCTAATCAACTTTCGTCCATTCAATAAACCTAATGGACATCCCCAAGTTTCATTAATTGAATTCCAATTCGAATGTGATTTTTGTCAAAGCATCTTCCTCGCCACATCCTGCGTCCCTCGGGGTGGGGAGAGAAAACAAGAATCCATTTGCCCGCCCCAAACAAAATTGATTGTTTATCCCCAAAAGGAATGAAAAAGAATAATCTCGACAATATTCCCTGGAACATTGTCAAGTACCAATGCGACACCTCTCGTCCTGCTACCCAAACATCTCATCTCATCCATTGTCCTACTGACATTTCCAAATACGACCTCTCCAAAACACCACTCGAAAATGATATTCAAACACACATACTCCCCGTCCAACCATCCCACGTCCACCTAAGTGTATACAGGAAGGCACCCCCGAATATGCACTGGGGATCCATAAGTCGTACGTACACATGTACGTACGTAGTACGTAGCGTACCCCCCTTGGCGACCACTCTCGAAATATGTCATTCGTCCTTTAATATTTCACAAACGTACTGAACATGAACAAAACAAAGTAAAAATGGAAAACAGAAAAACAAAACAAAAAAAGTGAATCCTGCCACCTCTTCGGTATCCTTGTAGAGTACCGGGCTTCGCCTGGTTTTGCCCATCAGCATTTCAATTAATTCTTTTTTCTTTGCGATTTTTTTCGTATTACTCGAAAGGACAATGCACACATATCACAGGATACGTGTGGGTGTGTTGTTTGTATTCAATATTTAATGACAGAAAGGAGCTACTGCTACTATTCGAACAACAGCAACTACACCAGAAGAGTTCGAAATATACATAACTTATTCAGCTCGACTATTCTAGCGAATAATTGTGTCAACTGTCAGTTAACGAACACTGGGTAGGTAGTTCAGTAGCGGTATTTTCAGGATATGTCAGATATTTGCCGAGATAGTGGACTGAATGACAGGCAGGCACTGCTGCTGTCGGAGGAGTTGATGAAGGTGCGACGAGCAGTGTTCAATGTTGATCCACTTCAAATTTATTTTTCTTTTCTTGGGTTTTGGTGTTTTTTTTTTTTTGCGTTAACTTTTGAAAAGCAATCATAGGTTGCATGGACCAACGGTTGACAGTTTACGGCTGGTGGTTTGATGGTGATTAGTGTTGCCACTAGCAGTGGTTTAAGCATTTAAGTTAGTTTTAAGGATTCTTGTGACGGAGACTTATGAGCATCGATTTATTGGCCGGAGAAAGTTTATTAATTGAATTTTAAACTCTAATGCAGAATGTAAGGTTAAGGTTGAAAAAGTTAGGTAAAACACGGGAGAAGTAAGGGCTACTTGGGTTGAATGTAATTCGCAAACTTATTTCTAAGATGCTTAGGGACATTAAGAGACTAGAGACCGACCTGAACTGAAGTAGAATAGAACGTCATCCAATGTCTATAGTGTGGGCTGTAAGTAGGAAAACGAAGATGTCAGCAGAGTGGGATAAATTATTTTTGCAAGTAAAGTTGTTTTTTAATAAGAGGCTAGTGCTAACAAATAGCATGAGGCACTGCGTCCTTTATATATCTATTGTGCCTACTAGCCGATTAGACGAGGAGCTTCTCCACTTCTGTAAAAAAGTTGTTAATGTGTCTCGTAGGAGCTGAGATGATCTCCTCCAGAGTCATAATTTCACTGAGAAGGATACGCTTCCTAAGTTGACAAAGGGCAGCACACTCACTTTGTATGCGCCCCGCAGTTTCTTTCTGCCCAACACAGAGTCGACACTCAGGTTCAGATGAGAGGTTAATTTTATTGAGATGATATCTCAGACCACAGTGTCGCGTAATGTAGCTGGCCAGTCATCTGATATCTACTCTATTAAGTTTGATTAATCAACCAGGCAACGCTGCCAGACGTCATGGTGTAGATGAAGCACTGGTCTTGTGGATCAAAGCAATGCTTGTGCACAGGACATTGACCGCTGATGCAGGCCTCGACCAATGTGTCAATGACGTCGCCATTCTTTCTGTCGGCTCATGCTTAGCGACTATGCGTCTCAAAGCACAGGCGGCGCCAAATGTGATCGATGATTGGAGTACCAGAAATGGGCTGTCTATCAATCCTCTTAAGACCGATGTCGTTCTCTTCACGAGAAGGAGGAAAAATACTGATATGCATTTCCATTCCAATATCCAAGGAGGCTAAGTATCTAGGAGTCATCTTAGATAACAAGCTTCTCTGGTCAAAGCATATTTAGTCAAAAACCACCAAAGCGCTGTCAGCTTTCTGGAAATGTAAAGGGGTTTTTGGCAAAACATGGTGTTTATCACCGGTAAAGGTCCTCTGGATCTACACGGCAATGATAAGACCTATAATCTCATATGCTTCGATTGTCTGGTGGAACAACAGACTAAAACGAAAGCACGTCGTAACCCTCTTTCACCAAACCCCAAAGAACGGTTTGTCCCAGCTGCATGGGGCTTTCCCCAGCACGCCGGGCGCTGCTCTAAATGCTATGATGAACCTCCCACCTCTTGATATATTTATCAGAGGGTGTGCTCCAGTGATGTTCAAATCTGTGTAAAAAACCTTTTTTACGTTTGAGTAGGTAAAAAATACGTAAATAAACGTAAACAACGTAAAAATCCCGTACAAAACGTAACAAACTCGTAAAAGAGGTAAAGAAGAGGTAAATAAAGTAGATTATTGAGAAAAAGGAGAGAAACTGAGAGGCTTTGCAATATCTGTCAAAATCTAAATAAATTTTGCAATCGTTCATTCAGTGTCGTGTCTTGAATTACTTTATAAAGTGATTTTTTTTATAAAGTGCCAAAGATATTATCAGTTTAATTTATATAAAATGAGTTTCACTGGAAGACCAAAATCCGTGAATTTTGAGGGAAATAACTTTTCTCTAGTTCGGGAAGGAAAAAAATATGCAGCTCATTGCAATTTTTGTAAAAAAAAACATTGCAAAACACAGCAGAGTCGCGATTACTGGCGCATCGGTAAGTATGTAAGCTGTGCAATTGGATTATTTAATCATCGATTAATACTCCAAACAGTAAAAGATGCAATGGGTCTGTCGGTCAAAATGACGTCGAAAACATAGATGAAGTTGCTGAAGAAACCAGTAATATGGATTCGTCTTCCAACAGTTCCATTTTAATGCTGGTATGTACTTTGATTAAGTAGAGTAAAATTCGAGGCCCTGATTGTTTATGTTGTTTTTTCATAGAGTTATTCACACCAAGATCAGTCATTGATGTCAATCGGAGGGAGCACTGAAGGTATCAATGAAAATGAAGAAGTCAAAGCTCATATCGATTCCGAAGAGGATCTATTACCAACAGCTAGAGCTACAAGTTCAACTACAACTACAACATCGTCATCTTCGCTTCTCATGTCCTCAGGATCATCTTTGTCTTTTACAAAACCTGTTAAACCTACTACAAAAAAAGTTTCAAAGCCAAGGAAAATGGGAAATTTAAATGCTTTTGTTGACTGTTTAAAACCAGGAGAAAAGCATGAAATAGATTTAGCTATTGCATCCTTTTTCTTCGGATGTAATATTCCGATTCACAACATCGAATCGCCACATTTAAAAAATATGGTAAAATCTATGAGGCCATCTTACGCAGCTGTGCTCCCAAAACGGAAAACTTTGTCGGATCAACTCCTGAATGAAATGTACAACATATGTATCAAAGGCTTTCATTCACCAACTCAACAAGATTCGGTGCTATTAATAGATGGATGGAAGAATTCATCTAGTAACAGCAAAACAGTTGTAACAATGCTGCATAACTCTCAGAGTAAGCGTGCATTTCTTAACGCATGGGATCTTAGCGGTATATAGTCTACCAATCAATAGATATGGGGAAAGATATGTATAACGTTTCATTTTACGCAGTGGTGTCAGACAACGCAAGTGTTATGTTGCGTATGGGGAAAAACGTTGGACACGTTTTGTGGCATTCACGATGCAACAGTCATTTAGGTAACTTATTTGCCAAAGACATTGTTGACAAAAATCTGTCAGAAAAAGTAAATTTAGTTTTAAAAGAATTTAAGAACCCTGACCTGGAAAAATCAATTGTGTCGAAAGGTGGAAAGAGGTTGAAATTATCATGCCAGACGCGTTGGTGTTCACATCGCGATAGCTTTGAAAGTTTTCTAAGCAACTTGCAACTCATGAAGCAAATTATTGCTGATGGCCAGCCAAGGAAAATTAAATCTACTATTTGCAAGTTAATTTTTGATGAGGATTTTGTTGCAAGAGTCGATACTAACCAGAAAATGTTGGAACCTATATGTGAACTTATAAACAAGTGCCAAGCCCTAGATACAAGTTTTGCAGATGCGGTAAATATGTGGCTTTCACTCAAAAATAAGACGGGATTTAAGGAATCAATGATGCCATCTTACTTAGAAAGAAAAGAGATGGCATTAAATGAAATCTCACTCATTGCCTATTATTTAAATCCTTTTTATGATAAGTCCATCTTATCGACATCGGAATAACAAATAATAAACCACTTCTTATTGAAAAACCTAGACGCAGATGGATTAGAGAGCTTGCACTGTTCTCGCCAACAAATTGATGTTTTTCATACACTTTTTCGAAAAGAAATAAAAAAACCAACAGTATTTGGAGCACCGCGAGCATTCATCACCCCCAACTGTCATCTTTAGCTTTGAAGCTTCTTAACATACCAGCATCGTCCGCGCAAATTGAAGGGGTTTTCTCAAACTGGGCTCAAATACATAGTCCTTTACGAAATCGACTGACGTTTGAAAGGTCTAAGAAACTCATTCATGTATATTTTTCGCTTAATTCAACTAATGTTGACTATATAGATATTGAAACAGAAGAATAATAAATATCTTTCATTGTTAAAAAATTAAAATTTTTCTCTTTTTTTATTTTAAGTTTTTTACATTTTTTACATAAGCATAGTAAAAATTCAGCATGTAAAATACTAACGTAGAAAACCGTAAAAAACTACGTAAAAAACGTAAAGTAAAAAAGTCGAACAACACTGGTGTGCTCTGAAAGCCATGTCTCGTCTGAAGAGAAATGTCTTTTGGTACAACTCGCATAGGAATAACAGTGTGCTTGCGCAAGAATTGTCCTGCGACCTCTGTCTCATTGACATGCCTTCTGACGCACTAACGCCCGATATCCTACCGCACCGTAATTTCACAGTCGAATTTCCATGGCGTTAGGATTGGCTCTGGTTGGATACTGAACCTGGAAATGATAGTCTTCGCATTTTCACGGATGGCTCCAGGTCTGGGCGGGGCTCCGGTGCTGGGGTCTCCTTTAATCACGAAAACATCCGACTGCACTTCTCCTTAGGAAAATATGCGTCTGTCTTTCAATCAGAGATATACGCATTCCTAATGGCCATGCACTATGTTGTCAAGCACAGGTGGAGGAGGAAAAGCATATGCGTCTGTAGTGACAGCCAAGCTGCACTAAAAGCTATGTGTAACCCCTTAACTAGCTCCAAATTAGTGCTTGAACTCAAGTCCTTCTTGAACAAAGCCGGCAGACTAAATTCATTAAGGCTTGTATGGGTTCCTGGCCACCCTGGGATCCCAGGTAATGAGATCTCTAATGAACTCGCCAGAATGGGTTCAGAGGAGAGCTTCTCAGGACTTGGTCTACCTGCATCCACGGTAAATTCCTACATTAACGACTGTGCGTTTAACACACACAACGGTAGATGGAGGGATTGTCCAAGTTGCAGGACGACTAAGCGCGTTTGCCCTGGTGTCTTCCAATTCCAATTCAAACAATTTTATAAGCATTCTCATTTTACATACATATATAATTTTGCCCGCAAAGCAAGGCGCTTATCTGCAGGTGATCTGCAAGAAATCCGCAGCATTCCTCCTGTCTTTAAGGAGTATCGACTGCAGAAGGCTTGTGGGAGTCATCACGAGCCATTACACTTTTGCCAAGCATTTCTACATGCTTGGTATCAGTGAGACGCCTACCTGTGCTGCATATTGGGCGGAGGATGACACTGCAGAGCATTTCCTCTGTGATTGTCCCGCCTTTGCTCGCGCACGGTGACGCACCCTTGGAGCCGACGTGGTGTGTGCCGAACCTCTTAGCTCTACATCACTGAAGTTTCTTTTCATTTTTCTCCGGAAAACGGGGAAAATACAGTTATGTAAGGTGTTTGTCTGGAGTACAATGGACCAGTGTTTGCGTCTGAGTGCTCCAACGGATAGCGGAAGCCTTCAACAAAAAAACAAAAAAAAAAAATGTAATGGCAACGTCATCAGCGTAGGCAATAACGTCGAGGTCTTCTTTCTCCTGTTTGGTCAGTAGTTCATTTGCAACTACATTCCAGAGAAGGGGTGAGAGGACCCCCCTTTGTGGGGTGCCTCTGGTAACCGCTCTAGTAGTTGCTTGGCTTCCCCATTTACAGTAGATTTTGCGTATTGAGAGTAACTCGCCGATCAACTCTGTGAGAGTTCTCTACACTTTTAGATTTTTTAGCACTTCTATTATTGCTTTCGGAGTGACGTTGTTGAAGGCGCGCTCTATGTCTGGGAAGGCTGTTCAGATGGATTGATCTGTCGATTTTTCTCACTAGTTTATGCAAGGCTGTTTCGAGAGATCTAGCCTTACAAAAGGCGTGCTGTGCCTTAAAAGAAAGGATCGAAATCAGCCTTCCCAGGAGGGTTCTTAATGCAAAGGATGATAAACAAATAAATCTTAGATCCTTGAGGGAGGAGAGTTTCTGCCGTCCTTTGTGATGAAGAGTACCCTTGCGTAAGGTTGATATAGATATTCCAAAACCCCTTAAGTGGCAGCCCTTTTTGTCAATATTCTCTGCAATTTCAGTTGCATTCACTTCAACGTTATGACATTGCTCTCATGACAACGTTGATATGACAGCAAATCGGTCGCATTCAGTCACATGTATGCAATTAATCGTTAAAAAACGTGAGAATTATCTGATGCGCGTCACACGTGTCCACTTTTTAGCAATTTATTCTAGTGCACGTAGACATATCTGTAATTAAGGAATGAGTACTTAAATCAAATGGCGATTAAATCAAGAATTCTACCCAAATACAGCCCATCAAGAGAAAGCACGAACAATTGTCTATATTCCCTTCTTTCCATTTTGATTTATTAGTAACCGCTGTTGTAAAATATTTGCCAAAATATGCAAATAACAAAAAGAAAAACAAAAGACCAATGCATCGCATTGAAAATAAATAAACGCACGCCAAGAAAAATCAAAACAAAGGACCCTGTCCGACAATTATTTTGAAATTCTCATTTCAAAATGTTGCAATTGCATTTCTTGCAGTCTTCTTGGTTTCTTTTTTGATTTTCTGTTCCCTATGGCAAGTACCAGACGCAAGTGGATTACTCGAAAGCTAGATATTTGTATCTATCCGTAGGCGACTGTATCTATAAGTTGTCTTTTGTCTATTTTTAACCAAAATAAGAATTTACCGCGACTTGATTTTAGTTTTGCATATGCTGTTAAACCGTCAAACGGCCGTTTTAATTTTAAAAATACAAAATACATACGTATACCGCTATATAAGTGTATGAAGAGGGAATCAGAAATTAGAAATGCTTGGCCCAAAAGAGCTAAAAATCGAGATAAAACCGCTAAATAAAAGAACTGCTCGTACCAATCAAATGACAGCATGTAACGTGGAATTTATTTTGTATCTCTGTAACTCTGACGAGATGCATTTTAATAGTGCATCGTAAATCGCACGCCGAACGCAAATCAATGGCGGACACGTCGACACGGGGACACCCATAGGTGCATCCTTAAGATAAAACCAAAAAAGATGTATATATAAGAAATAGACACAAAAGCGACAAGAAAAGAGCCGAACCGAATGTGACAGCAAGTGCATACAAATGTAGATGCAAGTGAAGCAATAGACTTGTTTAGTTGCCATTTACGAGCGGGACACTGACTTAAAAATAGGCCCTCGCTCACTGTGACGCGTTCCGGCGAATAATGCGCTTTGTGCTCGAGCACAGATTGCATGTTGAGTACAGTAGCCTCGATAAGCGTGTAAACTCAATTATTACGTACCAGATCCTTCAGCAAATGACAAAAAGAAAAATGAAGGATAATGAAATGCAGGTCTTTAGCAAAAACAGGCAATTAGTTGTTAAATTGTGTTAAAGACAAACTCCTTCGTCCACGTGATGTGGCGTGAAACCGTTTACAGCGGAAACGTGTGTAACGATTTCCTTCGCAAATGCAACGATAGTTCCTTGATTGACTCTTGACACCATAGATAAATTAACGAGATGGCAATCTCGATGGCTTTGACAGGCATTTTGACAACTAGCCCCTACAAACTCGTTTCGATTTGACGGCGTCTTGACTATGTCATTCTGCCTTGTTCCGACGTCTTGACTCTAAGTCAAAAGCGTCGTTTTTAAAGCGGCCTCTAGACGCTCAATATTATTGTGCAAAATATTGCACAATTTTATTGGCTTGCTGCCCCAGACGGTTCAATATTATTCCCAATAATTTAGTTGACCGCTCATATTTGTAATAAAAGTCAAAAGCGTTTTGATTTTCCGTAATATATGGCACAATCTTGCAATATTATCTACAGACGAACAATAATATTGTGCAATATCAAATAATGCACAGTATTATTAGGCGTCTACAGGCCGCTTTAATTACAAATACAACAACCAACCCTTGCGGGGATCACAGGGCAGACGTACGAAAGTTTTCCATCTTGTTAATTTATCTATGCTTGACACGCAAGTCACCTCGCCACGTCATGTCAGAGGAGATTTTCCAATTACATTTCCTATCTCTCTTACTCGTTCTTTTTCCGTTCGTTCTGCTTTTTTGGCAACTATGAGTAGATAAATATCGCGTGCCCAAGCTCTAAAGCACTGCTCAAGGAGGAGAGCAAAAGACGCTTGGATACGTTGACGAGGGAGGTATTTTTAGGTGAATCTAACGTGGAAATCGAATGTATGGTAGAGATTCCAAAACAATAGATATGTAAGCACCTGCCTAGGTTTGGTGGGATATTTTTGGAATCTTGTGATAGTCGTCGAGTGATGAACTGTTTTCAATGTACATATCTCCTGTCGTTGTGTCGTTTTGCAGCTGTCAATCAGATGAGCACATGATTGGCTTTTGTCTTTTTTTTATTTCATCAACTGGTGGCAGCGTTGCTAATTTTCAATAGGAAATACAGACATGTATCCATTCGGACAAGATGGAAATGAATGATTCTTGGATGCATAGATACGCTGAAGTATTTATTACTGCTTTAATGGCATCTGCCATGACTTTTATAGCCTTTCGCATAAAAATTATTAATATTTTCCACATAAAAGTCATTTGGTTTTGACAGCTTGTTTGACACATACATTACTTAAAGAACGGTAGCGCCAAGCGATCATAGTCTGTGACTTTGTCTACTTCCGCACTTTATACTAGTTCTGTTGGTTCAATTGTGACACAGGTACTTGCAGTATTATTATCTCAACCTTTCGGCTTCCTTAGAGGGAAAAGCAGAGTAGAACAAGGCAGAGCAGCACACATTTATCAGAAATGTCAGAACAGAAAACGACAACCCTAAATTAACCGCCAAAAATCGAAACGTACGTTGTTTATCAGAAATCGCAGGAATTATAGCTCAAGTATTGCTGTTTTTGACACTTTTCACAAATCTGTTCTATCTCACGAGCAGGTGCAGAAAATCCTTTTCTAATATGTTCGGAACAGCCTTACTTACTTACTTACTTATCAGGCCAGCGATCCATGGAGGATCTGAGCCTGAGCTATAGCTGCCTTCCATCCGTGACGGTCACGGGCACGCTGCCCGTCTTACATCCGCGATTACTTGGTCTTTATACCGAAGGTTCGGTCTTCCTCTTCTTCTCGAACCAGGAGGCTCGGAGTCGAAGACCCTCTTAGCTCAAGCGTTGATGTCCATGTGCTCGATGTGGCCAAGCCAGTGTAGTCGACGGATCTTTGCCTTCCGGACTACATCCACATCTTTGTACAGCTCGTACAAATCTGTTCTATCTCACGAGCAGGTGCAGAAAATCCTTTTCTAATATGTTCGGAACAGCCTTACTTACTTACTTACTTATCAGGCCAGCGATCCATGGAGGATCTGAGCCTGAGCTATAGCTGCCTTCCATCCGTGACGGTCACGGGCACGCTGCCCGTCTTACATCCGCGATTACTTGGTCTTTATACCGAAGGTTCGGTCTTCCTCTTCTTCTCGAACCAGGAGGCTCGGAGTCGAAGACCCTCTTAGCTCAAGCGTTGATGTCCATGTGCTCGATGTGGCCAAGCCAGTGTAGTCGACGGATCTTTGCCTTCCGGACTACATCCACATCTTTGTACAGCTCGTAGAGTTCGCGGTTATATCTTCTTCTCCATTCACCTTCCTCACAGACAGGACCAAATATCCGGCGCAGAATTTTTCCTTCGAAAGAATCCAAAAGCAGCTCCGCTGTCCCCGCTTATCGTCCAGCATTGGGCTCTGTACAGCAAGACTGGCAGTATAAGCATGACTTTGGTCTTTCGAGTGAGGAGTTTTGACCCAAGTTGTTTGGACAAGCCGAAGTAGCAGCGGTTGCCAAGGGCGATTTTCTGCCGGATCTCCATTGTGGTGTCATTTGTGGAATTTACGTTTGTCCCGAGGTAGACAATATCCTTAATTACCTCGAAATTGGAGCTGTCAATTGTTATATTTTGTCCGAGGTGGTGAGCGACGGATTGGTTTTTGCTTGACAGCATGTACTTCGTTTTGTCCTCATTGACCTTAAGACCAACTCGTTTCGCCTGTTCTTCAATCGACGTGAATGCTTCCACAATGTCACGGCGAGAACACGCGATGATGTCGATATTATCCGCATATCCTAATAGCTGGACGGACTTGTAGAAGATAGTGCCTTCCCTGTTGACGCCTGCCCGTCGCACTATATGCTCCAGCACCAGGTTGAAGAAGTCACATGACAGCGCACCTTCTTGCCGAAATCCGGTGCATGGTTCCGAAGTCCTAGAATCGAGTTGCACGGTGCATTGTGTATTTTTTAGCGTGGCGCGACACAACTGCATCATTTTTCCTGGGATCCCGAATTCGGCCATCGCACCAAACAGTTCTTCACGATGAGTGCTGTCGTATGCGGCTTTGAAATCGATGAAAAGATGGTGTGTATCGATTCGAGACTCATTGGCCTTTTCCAGGATTTGTCGAAGTGTGAAAATTTGGTCTATAGTCGATTTGCCGGGCCGGAAGCCGTACTGGTAGCTGCCGATTAGTGCGGTGTAAAATGGCTCTAGACGTTCACACAATACGCTGGATAGGACCTTGTATGCGACATTGAGCACGGATATATGTACCTCTATAGTTCTTGCAAGAGATAGGATCGCCTTTTTTGTGGATGGGGCAAATAGAGCTGGTATTCCAGTCGTCGGGCATGCTTTCATCTTCCCAAATTCTGCAGATGATCTGGTGCATGCTCCCTACCAGAACATCGCCGCCAACCGTGAAGAGCTCTGATGGCAAGCCATCTGAGCCTGCGGCCTTGTTGTTCTTCAGCTTCTGAATAGCTGTGCCGATTCTTCGATGCTGGGTGGGAGGATTACTTCAGCGGCTGGCGTTGGGATTTCCTCGGTAGAGAGAATATATTGTGGCTACGCCTCTTATGCCAGTCTTTAAGTTTAAGTTGACGCACGACAGGATAGCATATAATTCAGCTTCGAAGATACTAGGACTCATTCCTAGAGCTTTCGAGACACATATTCTAATTTGGTCCAAAGATGCCGGCGTCAACGCCAGGAATCATTTTAGAGCCGTCAGTATACCACCTAAGGCCTTTGACGCTAAGCAAGGGGTCACTGGTTTGCCAAGCTATGCGGTTTTTGATCAATATCTCAAATCTCTTGTCAAAAGTGAAGGTGTGTCCGCGTCCGAGACCGTGGTAATCATATCCAGCCCGGGAAGATGTTGCAGGATTGGTATGTGACCCATTGGTCTACATGGTAGAGCTGTTCCTAAGCGAAGAATTCTGATTACACTGCATAATGCAAACATTTTAATAAAGAAGTGCAGTGGAGTAAGTCATCTCAGTGCTTCTTGAGTTACCGTAGGGTAGGTTGACATAGTGACTGTAATGCCCAGACACGCTGGTTTCTGAAGGCGTTGAAGTTTAACGATAATCGTTTTTTGCTTAACTTTTGTCCACCAAAACCGTAAGTGCGTCGACAGACCCACAAGGCCTTAGTCCCCTTTGTAAGTTGGTTTTTAATGTTGGAGTTCCAGTTAAGTCTGCGATCAACGTCAATACCTACCAATTCGCACCACTGAAGTAACTATAACTCATATAAAACGTACTGAGCAATTCAGGACCATATTGGGTAATAACTTGATCTTCGGGTCCTACTATTCCAACGACATATACCACGAGGGTGTGGTTTTGTTCCCCCCTGAAGCATTCGTTTACTTCGACAAGAATGGTTTGATCACGTTTCCCGCAGCTCTGTGGAACAGCGACTTTCTCTTGAGTGGGGTGTCGTGCTCTTGAGTGTCGACTTTTTGACAGGTGTCAAACTTATTACGAAAAATGTCTTGGTAACGTAAGCTAACAAAATTGTTATTCATATATGTTCATATAGGACTAGACAGAGTTCATTAACATTGCATTCCAAAAAAGTTACTCCCTTGTCGCAAAATAATCTTTAAAGAGACGCTGTAACCTTTTTCAGGTTAAATGGGATTTCATAAAAACAAGGAAACTCCATTGAATCGTGTTGGACACATCACTCGTATACCGAAAGATATGTAAGTGATGCCAATGCTCATTACTGCCACTGCCATTCTGTTCGTTAATTTTAAACTAACGACTAGCAGAAATCATTTGCGTTACGTAATTCGAGAAAGTACAATAAATAATTAACGGTATTTTGCTTACAGCTGCCGTTCGTGATTCTGAATCGACCCTCCGAAATCACAAATTCATCCCTTCAGAGAACGATGAAATACCGCCCACCCTCAAACCATCACGACCATCGGGTTGGCCCAATAAAGGCATGATACAACAACACTTGGATTTTTTGATTACACTCACCGGTTGGTGTGACGTACGAGTGGGAGTAAAAAAAAAAACATGTGTTCACTTTTTCAAACCCCCCACTGTAGCATGTTCTCAATATTACTACATAAAATATGTTGTAAAGTCCCTAGTGTTGTAAGGGTAGAAAGAAAAACATTTGCACACTGGATATGAGGAAGAAAAGTAACATGCATGCATGGATACATGACATTAGGATATTTACACGGATTGTCATACACAACTAATAGATAGACACATTCTTTGGGACAAAAAAACAACATATGTACGTCGGAAAAACACTAAACATATGAATACCATCATCAGCAACCCTAGGCAGCCGCCTTGTGTACCAACACAACACACAGTGCTACCTCCTTTTTAGATGCGCCTACCGTTAACTACAACACATTCATAGATGACAATAAATTTTTTCATGAAAAAGAAATTCTATTTTTCTACATGCACATGGGCATGTTGTAGGACTTTATTTCGTTATATAAGTACGAATACACCGCTAGCTACATACATTTGGGGAAGGAAGTAGGTAGATGTGACATGTAGGGGCTCCTAGCAGGCGCACAACGAGCGCATGAGGCCACCCGAATCGGGCGTTGCAGACAGAAGCAGGGCATGGAGGAGAAGTAAAATTAGTTAGCTGTAGACTTACTTACCTCTTGCACACAGTCCTTCGTCTTCTTCTTCTTCTTTTTCTTATAGTTGTTTGGTTGTTGTTGTTGCTTTTGTTGTTCGTTCTATGTTTTTTTTTTTTTTTTGTTTTTGTTGTTTTTTCTTTTCAAAATATCACACACACGTTCACAGTGGCGCAGAACTCAACAAAATATCGCTCAACACACTTAGACGCAGGTATATGCAATAAAACTTACGCAAAAATAAGTGAGGAAAAAAAAACGCGAGACTTTTTTTTTTTTTTAATTTGTTGTTGTTTTTGCTTTACTGTAAACCGTTGACATTTATTTTAGTTTATTAATTAATTTTTATTCTCTTTACACTTGCGTATGTCCTTTTTTGGGGCTAATTAAACAGAAAAAAGTCGAATAACCTAGTCTGGAGCGTTTTGAAATTTGGCACAAAGTTTTTTGTTGTTCTATGTAATTTTTGATGTTTTTTATTCCTCTTGTTGTTGTTTTTTTTTTTTGTTTTTTGTTTTTCTTTAGCTCAACTTAATTGCTTCACGACACTTTTTATTGATTTTTACTACCGTATTAGGGGCTTTTTGTTGTTGTTTTTGTCCGAAATGCAACGTTCTATGTTTTTGGTTGTATGTTTTTTTTTTTGCTTATTTCTCTGTTTTTCTTTTTTTACGTAGAACAAAGCCTCTTTGGGGATTATGTATTTATTTTGGAAAACTTTGAAGAAAATTCAAAAAGAAAGAAAACTAGTAAACGACACTTTTATACTTTGGATATATTCGTAGGTCTGTGGCTGTCTACTACTGGTTGGTTGGTTCAATTTTTCGGCTATGACTGTATGGTTTTTGGTTAGGGATTTGAAAAATTTATATTTGCTGTTGTTGTTGTTGAAAAATGTTGGATTTAAATGGCGGATTTGAGAGAAAAAAATGTGTGTGTTGTGTTGAGGCGTTCCAACGCTCAAATAAAATTCGGCCCGAACTGTTCTAATTTGCCCTGAAGACTGAAGAGAATTTCGCAAATAAGGAATGAGCACCGACTACTCTGAGCAATTCAATGGCGATAATAATGAAGACGACGACGATGACGACCACGACAATGATGATGATGATGTTGATGATGGTGTGGATGGGATCGAGCTGCTTGGGGAAAATTGAAAAACAAAAACAATATGTGCTTCTCAGTGTGCTTTTCGTTTTGATTGATTTTCCCAATATGTACACACACGACAGGTACACACTTGGACACCGACATCATGCCGTACTGGCGTACTGTGCCTCGGTGCTCTGTGCTCTATACTGTATAGGATGCTCTCTCGCGTTGCGCTCGTTACTCGCTCGGTTTAGTTACACCTAAATTAAGTATTATGAACTGTCCGTTGTTTTTGTTGTTGTTGTTGAGGAAAATAGATTTTCCCGCTCGCATTCACTAAATGTTTCATGTTTTTCCGGGCCCTCTCAGTGCCAATGCGCAAAAGCTCCACTCTCCCTGTCTGCCTGCGCCTACTACGAGTACGAGTACACACAAGAGAGCATGACATCCCTTTGAGTGGCGTCTTTGGGACATTGGAACATATGATGGTATGCAAATGCACATCCTTTTTTTTTTTTCCTTGATTTCATAGGGAAAGTGAGATAGATACCTCACACTCTGAGCTCCTGCGTTGGCGCAATGGACCAGAGACCGAGCAGGGGAAGCTGTCGATGGTGAATTTTAAATTTCATTCATTCATTTAAAATTGACGCATGCACACAACGTCGGCTGTGCGGAGGTGGTCTCACGTCTGTTCGCTCAGTCGTCGCATAAAGTGATATTAATATTAAATACGAGGTACATAACTGTTTCCTCTGATTTAAGGAGTCGGACATGATGTGAGGTATTTTCTGGTCGAAAGGCGGAAGCCGTTGCTCCTTTGGAGGATGGTTTCGTTTACTTTACTGCTGCATAGGTATGGTAGTAATCTGCTGGTGTGATTTGGACAATGTGAGGTGTCTGGGGAGCGTTGGGCATAGGATTAGTGGTTGCCTATGGCGACTCGTACATAGGCACTAGGTTACATTTTCTTTCGCTTGTATCCAAGCTTATTCGGCAGGTTGAAATCGATATTCTACGACAACGATGAGGCTCTAAGGTTTAGGTTAAATTCAAGTCGTAGTTTTGACAGAGTTAGTTTAGAGCAAAGAGCGCATATTTGAGTCGATCACGGGAAAATATAGCCTAAGCGACACCACGCCCGAAAACGGATATCGGCTACTCGACTTCTCCGTTTGGCTAGCATACGATTCCCGCATTTCAATATTGACAAAAAGGAACCTGGCGTTCGCCTGATCAGTCTACCAATCAGATTGATTACGTTGCGATTGACGCTAGACACTCCTTCAGTATCCTAGATGTACGAAACTTCCGAGGAGTCAACATCGACTCGGATCACAACCTTGTTGTAGCAAAATTACGAATGAAGATATCAAGGACGCCACGGAGTTGAGCTGGACAACGAAAGTTTGACGCCGGAAAGCTACAATCGCAGGAGACCGCTAGGACCCTTGCCGATCGAGTTTGCCTCAACCTCTTGCAAATTCCAAGGACACCCGAGCAACCCACAGAACAACAGTGGGAGCAGTGTTGGGTTTCAAGCGCCCGTCAGCTAGAAACCCCTGGTTTGATGAACAATGCCGGCAAAGCAAGACGCCTATAAAGCCATGCTACATAGACGGACGAGAGCCACTCGCGAACACTACGAGCAGAAACGGAGGGAGGAACACACGCTTTTAAGGAAGAAAAAAATTCTGAAACCCTTTAATCTGATAGGTTCTTACCAGTGTGTTTTCAGGCCACGTAAGCCCACACTAGACCAGATATTCACACTGCGGCAGATCTTGTTGAAGACCCAATAATACCAAATCGAGACCAATATACCAATACGAGACTCACTGGCCAACACAAGAGGTACGATCCATTTCAAGTCTGCACAGCTGCTAGCGTACGTGGATGATATTGACGTGATTGGACGAACACAGCGGGTCGTCAATGAAGCATTCGAGAGCATTGAAGCAGAAGCGGCTAAAATGGGTCTTTCGGTTAACGAGGGTAAAAGGAAATATATGCTGTCAACGAAAAAAGACGCGCAACACCGACGTATCGGCCAGAACGCCAAAATTGGCAGCTACAGACGTCTACCGGTTCTCGGTAGTGACCAGCGACAATAGCACCAGCGCTGAGATCAAACGCAGAATTGCTATTACCAACCGCTGCTTCTTTGGGCTCAAGAGGCAATTGAGAAATAGAGCCCTCTCTCAAAAGACCAAGGTTGCGCTATACAAAACCTTAATAATCCCGGTCCTCCCCTATGGCGCAGAGGTCTGGACTTTGACAAAAACAAATGAAGAGCCCCTTGGTCGTTTCGAGAGGAAACTTCTGCGTTTGCATAAACGGGAAGTGAAGGAGAACATACAACGACGATTTATACGGGCTGTACAGCGACATCGGCCTGGTACGACGTCTGCGGATCCAACGTCTAGGATGGCTAGACCATGAAGAGTCTTCCGAAGAGAGCAACTGATCGGACGAATCACAAGTATGCCTACGTCGGACACAAACGCCAGCAATATGTGGCTTCATTACCCCACAGCCATCAAGGATGCAGCTGAAATTACATCAGCCCACCAAGAGGAGGTTCAACATTGGAATCATGAGCACTTCAGAGATCACCAGAGACTACAAAGAGCAACTGACCGGACGAGTCACAAGTATGCCTACGTCGGACACAAACACCAACAATACATATGTGGCTTCACTGTCGGACGGCCATCCGACGAGCGACCGGCGAGGCGCATCAAAAGATGTCGTTACGGAGAATACGAGCAACGCGCGAGGAGTACCTACTCAGCCAGAAGGAGGGACGAAAAAACGACGCTGCGGCGGCTTGAGAAGCGGCTCAAGGATATCGAACAGTCCAGGGACAAAAACGCGATTTACAAAAAAGCCAAAAGCCTCGGAGCGGACTTAAAAAACGGCAACCGGGCTCTTCGAAATTGCGAGAACAATCTTTTTACCGACCTGCAAGGCATAGTTGATGTTTTCAAGCAACATTTCCAGCGACTGCTAAACGAGCATGAAGAAGAGAGAGTGATAGTGGACGAAGAGATCCCGCCTCCAGTCGACGAATTTATCCGCCCTCCCAGCATTGAAGAAACAGGCATAGCTATTAAAAATTTGAAGAACAGCAAGGCCGCAGGCTCGAACTGATTACCATCAGGGCTCTACAAATCTGAACGCGATGTTTTGGTAGGGAGCATACACTAGATCATCTGTAGAATTTGGGAAGACGAATGCAGGCCCGACGACTGGGATACCAGCTCTATATGCCCCATCCACACAAAAGGCGATCCTAGCTTTTGCAAGAACTAGGGAGGTATATCCTTGCTCAATGTCGCTTACAAGATCCTATCCAGTGTATTGTGTGAACGTCTAAAGCCGTTTTACACCGCACTAATCGGCACATACAAGTGGGGCTTTCGGCCAGGCAAATCAACTAATGATCAAATATTCAGGCTGCGGCAAATCCTGGAGAAGACCAGCGAGTTTCAAATCGATACCCAACACCTCTTTATCGATTTTAAAGCCGCTTATGACAGCATTCATCGTAAAGTCTTATTTAACGCGATGGCCGAATTCAGGATCCCGGGAAAATTTGTCGAGCCAAGGTAAGAAACACTCGATGCACCGAGCAGTTCGGCTCCAGAACCTGCGAGCCTTTTGAGACCTGCACCGGATTTCGACAATGAGATGCGCTGTCATGCGACTTCATCAATCTCGTGTTGGAATAAATAGTGCGGCGGGCCAACGTCAACGCAGAATGGACTATCTTCCACAAATCAGTCCAGTTGCTGGGCTGTCGCAAGTTCCCAGCGCATCATTGTGAAAACGATCATAGCGATTAAAGATCCGGCGAAACGAGCCTAGAACCTAGAAACGTAGGATAAAATATAAAGATCGGCAGCTATGATTTCGCGGTGGTGAAGGAGTTCACATACCTCGAGGGAAACATAAACTCCAGGAATGACATCATAGTGGAGATCCGGCACAAGATCACCCCAGACAACCGCTGCTACTTCGGCTTGTCAAAAGAGCTAGTGTCCTGTTCCGAAGAACCAAGGTTATGCTCTACAAAAATCTTATCCTGCCAGTTCTGCTATATGGAGCCGAGAGCTGGACGATAAGCCGGACAGCAGAACTGATCCTTGGTTCTTTCGGAAGAAGAATTCTGCGACGGATATTCGGTCCTGCCTGCGCGGAAGGCGAATGGAGGAGAAAACATAACCGCGTACTCTATGAGTCGTACAAAGATGTGGATATAGTCCGAAAGGCGAAAATCCATCGACTACAATGGCTCGGCCACATCGAGCGTATGGACACCAACGCTCCAGCTAATAGCGTCTTCGAATCCGAGCCTCCTGATTCGAGAAGAAGGGAGAGACCGAACCTGCGGTATAACGACCAAGTGATCGCGGACGTAAGGTAACTTAGGCTTTTCGTGCCCGCCAAGGATGGAAGGCTATATTAACTCAGGCCCAGTCCCTCTATGGGTTACTAGCCTGAAAAGCAAATAAGTAAGCCAGCTTAGGTAAACATTTCCACCCAATTACAAAACCATGTCAGCCAGCTTGGTATTCGTAGAAGTCCGTCGTTTGGGATTATGCTATTTGTCCAGCGTGATCTTTCAACAGTCGTGTTCCATAAATACCAGCAGCTGTTGTCAGTGTCACATGCCCATTTGGTTGATGACCCCTTCCATCGGTGCGCGGTTAATGTCTATTGCATTCGCTCTGCATGTTCCAGGCGGGAATTCAAGTAGCCGATGTCCGTTTTCGGACGTGGTGTCGTGTAGGCTATATTTCCCCGTGAACGACTCAAATATGTCCTCTTTACTCAGCTTCGCATTAAGATCTCCTATTGCAGCTGGGGCATTGGGCATAAGTCTTTGAGTTAATCGTCAATGTCTGTTGCACATCGTTCTTTGTTTTCCTTATCGCTATTCCCGTAGTAGATTTCGTAGTTTTTCATCCGTCTTTTGACTGATCCAACCCATCGCACTTCTTGGAGTGCGATTATATCCGCTTTACAGCAGTTGAGGGTAAGCTCCAATTGATTGCCTGCACCCGGTCTGTTAAGCGACCTCACATTCACAAGTCATTTAGTCGGTTGCAGGGCTTGTCAGCTTTATATCTGTCCGTACCCGAGGCTTGTTATTTATTTTTTCCGCGATTGGGATGTTACCCCTAAGCACAACTTCCAACCTTGAGGGCAGGGTTTCTCTTTCCCAAGGAACAAGGGGGTCGTGTCGCTGCACACATTGGTTCACTATTTGGCGGATGCCAAGGCAGCCTTCCCGGGGAGGCCACGC
Organism: Eumerus sabulonum; assembly: GCA_951905685.1. Lineage (NCBI taxonomy): Eukaryota > Metazoa > Arthropoda > Insecta > Diptera > Syrphidae > Eumerus > Eumerus sabulonum. The sequence goes on from OX645061.1 coordinate 111,229,015, forward strand.
GGAGGCTGCGTGTCAACTTGAATTGAGCAAGAACAGAGACGTCATGTTAAACGCGATCAGCTTTTTTTCTTGCTCCCTGTCAACCCTCCCCAGGTGACTAATCCTCCTAAATCTAGTAGGAACATGATGTCCATTATTGAATTTTATTATCAAAATGTAAAATATGCTTCGTGAAAAAGGTTTTTCGCACACCTAGAGCATTACAGCCCATGGAGGACCTAAACCGAGGGTCTTCCAATCACCTATGATATGTGTGGTTTATATTTCCATACGTTAAAGGGATGTTATGGTGATTTTTCTTCTTCTCTTATGACTACTTACCTCCCTGCCCAAAACATGGGACAATCGCTGTTCCATTTATATATAGCTGTGAGCGCTGCCTTCATGACAAACAAGAAAAAAACTCTCCCGACATTTATTTACTACTAGCTTAAGGCTAACAAGTGTCCTAAAGCTAACCACCGCCGGCATTGAGTATTCACACAAACAGAATACGTAACAAGCAGCCTCATCCAAAGAATCCGCCAAAGCCAAAACTACTTGTTGCCTGCGCTGTTGCCGTTCCACCACTGCTACTCGCATAGGCATGATCTAGAAGAAACAAGCCCAGAATACTATTAACAATTGTTTGCGCCACACCGAATGTAATTCAGATGATCCAGAAAAGACCATCTCACTCACTTAAACCGTTTCCGTAGTAGCTGTTCGGGTTGTATACCTGTGGCGATAGTAGATAATATGGATACGAGCTCGGGTATCCATACGACGGATACGATGGATAGTATCCATAGCTCGGATACTGATATCCATACGGGTAGCTTCCATAGCCATTAGACCCATAACCTCCTCCGTTGTTGTATCCAAATTGCGCGGTTGTCCTACTACTTGTCAGCACGACACCCAACAGAACCACGACCCACCGTATGACCATATTCGCTACGATACGATTCAGTTCGCACTGAACTGACCGAGTTAACCCTCAAAACATTTATACCTCCATCGATCAGAAAAACAAATCTCCCCTAATGGGCTGCTATCAGGTTTTAATTACCGTCAGATCGAACAACATTGAGTTACTTGCTGTTCAAGTACTCCATTTTGATTTTTTTTTGTCCAAACAACTTGACCGATGGACTGATGTCAAAGGGGAAAACCACTCGCGGAAGATTGGGATCTCTGGAAAACTACAAAAAAACCCCGAAATCAGTGATGGGTAAACTGCATACTTTGGGTCATTGTCATTCCACCTAGCATGGCATTGAATCATAATCGGGCGGGCTTAATAGGGCTTAATAAAGGAAACGCTCGAAAGCCGATTATCACAGCGTGTGCTTTATTCCATTCGTTTGTGGTTAACAATTTGATTTTTTTTTGGACTAACCTACTGGTGAGTATGCTATGTCGGTGTATGCGGATTACATGTCGTTGGGGTCCTTCCAGCCGTATTTTTGCTTCTTGTCTTTGTACCCCTTATTGGAGTTGTAGTCTTTTGATTTGTGCTGCTTGTTGCGTTCGTCTTTCGGTGGGGCACAGTAGCATGAGCGTTTCTGAGCGTCGAGATATGATTTGCAGCCGAGTGTTAGGGTGCCTGTGAAGAGCATTTTAGCTGCAGCCTTGCAGCTCTTGATGACAATGTCGCTGGCGATGGTTTTGTCGTATGTCTCGCAGTGTCGGTAGAGACAGCGTTTAAAGTCTAGGTCGCAGAGTTCTTTATCGCTGTTGCAGGTGTCGTAGCAGATGTCGTGGGCGTTGCAACAATTGGCCATTTCGGCGGCGGGCAATTATTCGGTGCTGATCGAGAGACCGAGCGAACCACATCCGTCCGAGGTGGGCACGTATAACTTGTTCTGGACCGGCTTCGCATCTGTAAGTGAGAAAACAAAAAAACAAAAAAAAAAAAATGAATAGAGCAACTGTGGAGTTGGTTATCACGAGTCGTTAGAGGAAAGCATCATCAGGAAATTAAGGAATTAGTAGAACAATATCGCTGCTTTTCCAGGGAGCAAAACTACGTGGGGGCTGGACTATTCGTTTTATTACAACCTAGCTGAAGCACTACATGCCGACTCTGTGTTCTTGGGATATCCAAATATTCACATGGCGGCAGATCTTGGAGAAGACGATTCGTCGATTTTAAGGCCGCATATGACAGGGAGGGAGCGAGCAAACAGAGCAAAGAAGCTGATCGTGTTGAACACGGCAAACACCAGCTTCGATCTCTGTCCCTGCTCAATCCGAGTTGACACACAGCCTCCGAGTGGCCCCTCCTGGACAGCTGTCAGGCATCCGCCGGACAGTGAACTAATCCGTGCAGCGACCAGCTCTTTGTTCTTGGTGTAAAAAGAACCTGGCCCTCCAGGTTGGGAGTTGTGCTTAGAGTTAACATCCCTATCACAACAATCAACAACAAACTCCGGATAAGGACGATTTCAATGTCGACCACTGCAAACGCAATAAGGATTTACGAGTCTGCACCTGGAATGTGAGGTCCCTCAACAGGCCCGTTGCGAGGCACTGGTTGTAAAGAGTAAGCTGTCAATATTGAAGTGTTTAACAGTCGAACAGACTAGTTGTGTTTTTCTTTGGTTCCGCGTGCTGTTTTCGTTTGCTATTATTCGATTTACACAAGGAGAACAGACAACGCTTATTCGGATACCGATGCGTTATTCGAGGATGACTTCGGTAAAAAGGCTTTCGACATGTAAGCGAACACCTCATAACAATCCGCATCAAAGCAAATTTAGGGAACATTAGCTTGATCTGCGCTCACGCCCCAACCGAAGAAATGGACGATCGACTCAAAGGCGACTTCTACGATCTCCTAGACAGAACTTATGCCCATGTCCCAGCTACGATATAAGAATAGTATTAGGTGATTTTAATGCGAAACTGGCCAAAGAGGACATCAGGTATTGGAGGATATCAAGAATGCTTAGGAGTCGAAAAGGACAACGTATGTAAGTTCGACGTCGGAAAGCCACAATCGCAAGAGACTGACACAATCTTTGCTGATCGCATCTCCTTCAAGCTCTCTCAAAATCCGACAACAGCGGCGCCAACAATAGACAAAGAATGAGCGCTTTACCAGAATGCCATCAGACAGGCTGCCTCTGAGGTGCTGGGTTTCAAACCGCCACCACCTAGAAACCTCTGGTTCGATGAACAATGCGAACAAGCCTATGCAGCAAAACAAGAGGCATACATATAAAGCCACACTGTAATGGCGGACGAGAGCTGCTCACGAAATCTATGAGCAGAAGAGAAGAGAGGGACACACGCTTCTCAGAAGCAAGAAAAGAGAATACGGAAAGCGTGAGATCGAGGGGAGATGCTCTCGCAGGAATGATGCCATGGCTACAAAGCCAGAGTGGAAGCCTGCAGGGATGAAAATGGAGAACTGGTAGTGGAATCACACCTCTGCAGACTGTATAACGGCGATGACAGACAAGAAACCGCTGTCAGGCAGAACGATCCGTTTGTAATGAACGACGATGAAATAGAATTCCGTCCGCCCGACCTAGACGAAGTCAAAATAGCGATATCAAGACTTAAGTCTAATAAAGCCGCGGGCGCAGACGGCCTGTCTGCTGAGCTTTTTAAGGCGGCTGGAGATGAGCTGGTAAGGTGCATGCACTCATCTCATTTGCAAGGTATGGCCGGAGGAAAGCATGCCCGACGAATGGAATCTCAGCATCGTTCGCCCGGTCCATAAGAAAGGAGACCCCTATAACCTTCGCTACTATAGGCGAATAAGTCTCCTTAACATCGCATATAAGATCTTCCCTGCCGTATTATGTGGACCGTTTGTGGATAACCTGATTGGCTCTTATCAGTATGGTTTCGGGCCATGTAAATCCACAAAAGACCAAATATTTACGCTACGGCAGATCCTGGAGAAGACCCAGGAATACCCAATCGACACTCACCACCTTTTCGTCGATTTCAATACTGCATATAACAGCGTGTATAGAGACGTGCTATACAAAGCCATGTCGAGTTTTATCATCCCTGCCAAACTCGCCCGACTGTGCAGGATGACAATGGAGAATTATCGCTGTTCCATTAAGGTCGGTAATGAATAAACCGAGAGTTTTGATGTTAAGAAAGGATTTAGACAAGGTGACGCGCTGTCATGCAACTTTTTCAACATCGTGCACGAGTCGCTGGCCAACACAAGAGGTGTGATCTATTTCAAGTATACGCAATTGTTTGCGTACGCCAAAGACATTGAAGTGAGTGGACGGATACAGCGAGACGTCAATTAGGTCTTTGTAAGCATTGAGGTAGAAGCGGCTAAGATGGGTCTTAAGGTCAATGAGGGTAAAACCAAATATCTGCTTTCATCAAAAAGAGACGGGCAACCCCGACGTATTGGCGAGAACCTCACCACGGGCAGATACATATAACTTTGCAAAGGTCAAGGAATTCGTCTACCAAGGCTCACTGATGATCAGCCCAGCGACAACAACACCAGCGCTGAGATAAAACACGGAATCACTCTTGCCAACTGCTGTTTCTTTGGGCTCAAGAGGCAATTGAGAAGTAGAGCCCTCTATCGGAAAACCAAGGTGACACTATATAAGACCTTGATCCTTGACCTTGACGGCCTTGACCGGATGAAGAGTTCCTTTGTCGTTTCGAGAGGAAAATTCTACGTACATTCTTCGGTTCCAATTGTGTTGACGGAGAGTTGTGGAGAAGATTCAACCAAGAGCTGTACGGACTGTACATCGAAATCGGCATAGTACGATCCGATTCGGATCCAAAGTCTAAGATAGCTAGGCCATGTAGGGCGAATGGACAGCACAGCTCCGGCCCAAAGAGTCTTCAACTCCAAATCTCGAGGGACGACATGGCATAGGACGCCGCATTTAAGGTGGCGCACACAGGTGGAAACGGACCTCAATCAACTGGGCGTGCGACACTGGAGACAGCTGGCATAAGATCATGTTTATTGGAAAGGCTTGTTGGTTGAATCACTAGAAACGAAGTTCGACAAGAAGGTTATGGAACTCGAGAAAACTATCCAGAACGTACAACATCAAGGAATCATCGTACCGGCTGCAGCATCGAAATTCACTGCTCCCAACTTCGACGGCACGACCCGTTTAACATCTTTCAACTCCAATTCGAAACAACAGCGGAACGGATTCAATGGGGAGAAGAAGACCGAGTGGCTGCCCTACTAATTTCCCTTAAATAAAGGTGAAGCAGCTGACGTACTAGCAGGTTCACATTGCGAGAAACTGCCGTCTGCGAAGAAAGCGTCCCTCCATCAAATTGCGGCGTATTTCTGAGGCCGGGATAGTTCCAGAACGACAACGGCGAGTAGGAGTGGCTCATTCTCGGCTAGATGCTACATCTGCGACCAGTAGGGGCACATTTTGAGAAACTGCCGCCTGCGAAGAAAACGTTCGAGATCTAATCCGCCAAAAAGAGACCAAGCGAGAGAACGCGAACATGGAGGTGCAAAAGGTGCACCTAACACTCCGTTAAACTAGACGAGTCAGTGCAGAGTGGCGTTCGCAGTCAGTCATTCGAAGCGGATTGGTTTCTGACAACCAACCATTTACCGAGGTAAGGCTTCGTACAGTAACTTGTGTACTGGCGGAAGTTAAGGGTAAGGTCCAGAAAAGGATTACGATGGGTACGTCGAGTTCCAGGATGATTTCATCGTTGCGGACATCACAATTGGCGTGAACTTCATGATTAGGCATGGCTTCACATTGGACCTTAACTAAAGTGATGAACTATGGCAACTTGGAGCTCCCGTTAACAATAGGTAATGGGCAGGGTAACAAGGTCAGGCGAATAGTCGCGCAAGCGCGCCAAACAGTTGCCCCGAATGCAGAAGCTATGGTTTGGGCAAAGATAGAAGAGGATGCGGGGACAAGCCGAACGTGGGTGGTCGAACCTGATAAACGACATCGACCCAGCGATATCGCTGTTGGAAAGGCTCTCGTGGAATCCCGACAAGACCAATTGGTTCAAGGAAGAGTCCTGAATCATGCCAATACACCTAGAACAACGAAAAACAGGATTGTGCCCCGAATTGTATTCAGCCATATGAGGTCATCAAGAAACTTAACGGCGTGGTATATCGAATTCAGCAGACGGGAAACAGACGGATGAAGTATAAGATTGTCCACCTAGAGAGGTTAGCGTCAGGGATAAAGAATGAGATACCAATCCATTGGCTTTGACAGTCACTTTGACACATTGCACCTACAAACGCGTTGCGGTTTGACGGGGTCTTGACTATGTCATTCTGCCTTGTTGCGACCATTTTGCCACGTCGTGACTCTACACATTCACGTCTTGAGACTATCATTCTGTTAGTCAAAAGCGTCGTTTTTTAAACGGAGAATAACACGTATATTATCGGTGTGTATTATAAAAGCAACAACCAACCCCTGCGGGGATCAACGGGCAGACGTACGAAAGATTGGTATCTCATTGTTTATCCCTGGTTAGCGCCATACTACGGAGAAGGATCAAATCGCTTGTTCGAGGACGAACAAGTTTAGGAGGAGGGCAGTGTTACGGAGACATGAATCGGTGGTTATGTTCGAATTTCGCTGTCGAAGTTCGAATGCTCTGGTGAAATTGGAATGATGGTAACTTTCAGCGGCATACTGCTGAATGCCAGAGCATTCTAGAGATTTCCGAAGGGGAACGTCCGACGGCGAATATTCGAGAAAGTGGAACGGGAACCATATAAGCGCGAATGCTCGTCCTCGGGGGCATTCCGTTTTCGGAAATCAATAAAGAGTGATCAGTCGGTATGCAGTGTAAGAGTAAGTCGCTTATTACACGGTGGTGTTTAGTAAAGATTGAAAAAAGTGCGAAAGAGATAGTCAGTGAAACAGAAATACACTGGCACAGTAACGCGTGGGTAAGCTACTTCGTGCGTCTTTTTGACATTTCCTTATCTCCTTTTCTTTGTTTTGCGATGTCGCTTCACTCCTGTTTCTGATTTGAAAGCGTACGTTTGGATACCATTATTACTTTTCAAATTTCACCACAGGCTAACGACAAGGAAATGTAAAACGAAATGTCAAAAAGACGCACACTGCTGCGAAATGAAGAAAAACTCCATGTAATAACCCTTGCTGCATGGAATGTCAGTCCAAAAGGAAATCACCGAGACCTACACGTCAAAAAGGCGCGCCGTGTAATAAGCGAGTTGTAGAGATGTAAAGGTGGAATAGTAAAAGTGTATGTGTATTGAATAAACAAACAAATATTTGTAGTTCATCGCAATCCAGTGATGGAACTATTCTGAACGAAGCAATTTTCGTAACAGTATCGTTCGGCCAAACCATAAATCAAAAAAGTGTGCACTGAGCGATAAATGTCAAAACGGCTTGACGGCCTATGACATAGAGGCCTAAAACAAATGTCAACCCTTCAGTTTGATAGTTTTTTTGGCATCAATTTGTACACGTAGCCATCTTACCAAAGAGCTCCTCAGTCGCGACACTATTACGACAAACATATGTCACACTGTACCTATGACCTTTGTCCGAGACTGTAACAAGTTCGAACTGTCACTTCAATCACACAATACGTCACTCAAAGAGCACACACAATACCACACAGCCAAAGGAGGAAAGTAAATAATAACAAATCATCGAATGGATAATTACCGCCCGGACAAGTGAATACGCAATTCTCATCAACTGCCGCATCGAAGACCTCATGCACCACTTTGAACTTCTTGGCGACGGTAATCACATTGTGAAAGACATCGCCAAATAACGCTTCGGCCGCTATGATCGCATCACGTAAACTGGCAATAGTACTTGAACCGTAACCGGAATACGCGTAGGTGAGGAATGTCAGCGCGTAAATTGCGATTTTCATGTAAGAAATTTGCATTTTCGAATGCAGACTTGAGGGTACGAGATATTTAGATACGAAACGCTTAACGACACAGCTAAAGGTAAAACGTGACTGTCGCGTTCATAAGAGTGGAAAATAGCTTTTCGACTTTTCCGCCGACGTGGGGATAACACAAAAAATGATTGGGAAAATCGTTGAAGAGGAAAGGATGAGGTTGAGATTTATTTTTGAACCACGAATCCAAGAGATGCACGTCTCTCGTTACGTTTGTTTTTGGTTTGAGAGAATTGTATAGATTAGAGAAGTGAATGGATTTTCGATCGCTAATTCTCACTGACGTGGTGGTGGATGTCAGTTTGACGTGAAGCGAAACAACATAGGCTCTCAAACTGTATGCGATGCGTATGGTGAGCAAGTAAATATGGATTTTTGAGCAGAAAACTTTAACTCTGAAATCAGAGAAAACCTGAACAAATCCGTGTGATTGACTAATTTGTTTTTGCCATTAAAACACAACCGTGTAGGTCCTAAAAACGTGGCACCAAACCATCACACTGGAATACTTCCCACACTCCTATCACAGACTACAACCATTGTACGTCATTTTGAGCACAACTCACAATGTCTAACTGAGCAACAATCTATTCGAGAATTTCTTGCATATCATCAGGTGCCAGCAACAAGAAATATTCACCACAGTAGCAACAATAGCTGTCAAATGCGTCCTTTGCCATTCCACTCAATTCACCTCACTTCCGCATGTACGAAATTACTCAGAAAAAAAAAAAAACGAAAAAAAAACCACCAACTTCCACCCTCTGCTGCGGTGAATTCGTATTGCACATGTGCACTGAGTATCCGAATTTCCGAAAGACCTGTCAAATTCAATTGAATTCCTTTCCTTTCCCTTTACCCCCTAACAACAACCACTATGACCATGTCTTCTTCCGCCCGTTTTAAGGGTTGAATTCGAGTTGCGTGCACATTTCTTCATTATACAGTCGAAGAGCGAGAGCAAGTTGAAGCGTTCCACAAATGTAGCTAAAAAGGATAACACCAGCACACCCCCCGCCCCATTTATTCACGTACGTATCACAGTCGAGATATCATATTTGTTTTATATTCAACACACAGGCTCAGGACATTAGTTTCCTGCTTCTGCTTGCTTAACCGAACGAATACAATCATCAATTCATCGAATGCACCGAGACGGAAACCCGTTCACAATCAGGTACAATCTAAAAGGACATCAACCAACGACCGTACAGGATAACAACAAAATATCCAAGTGTAGTGCATAGTGAGTTTGAAATTTATTTGAAAAAAAAAGAAAGAAAAATGGTTGATGAAGAGAAAATCGCATTCGAAAATATGGAAAAACCAGTGAACGGTCTCGACAAGGCTTAACGATCCGCGGTAGCGACAAGCGAGGTTCGTCCTTTTTGATTTTGATTTGATTTTCTGATCGTTTTACGGTTTAAACTACACCACCAAAGCACGGTGCAGGCCCGCAAGCCAGGAAGCATGGAAGAAAGAAAATTCGCCCAACTAATAGGAGCTCGTATCGATTTTCACGAAAATATGGCGGATATGTGTGTGGCGATTGAGTAGACAGAGAAAGGAACGAGAGAGCGAGCAGGTTTTCGGGCCGATAAAATCCGATAAATTCCACTAGAAAGTGTTTTTTGTTTTTTTCTAGTTATTTTGTAATCTTCAAATCAAATTGCAGTTGTACAGTGCGGTCGCGACTCGATTTTGATCTTAACGATTTAACGGTGTAGTGAAAAAAAAAAATAAAAAATAGAAGTAACTTCGTATGTGAAAATAAAACGATGAAGAGGAAGTGCATTGAGTATCTTACGTAAAAGGGTTCACTGGGTGCACTCTCGCTCAGTCGGGAGAAAATTAGCAGCCGCCGCTGTAGCCGCCGTCCTTCTTCAAGTGCTGTACGAACAAAAACGTGATCTCGATACTTAGACGACAGGTTTGGGTGTGATTGACTCTTTTTTTGTTTTTCTTTTTTTGCCCCATCTCGTCCTTTTTCACTTTTGTGGATACCTAAAGTGTGATATCAATACAAGTCCTGTAACCCGGCTGAGATTTGATCTCGGGCTACTTCCCTGTAACATCTGGTTTTTATTCGATTTTCGTTTTCGTCCTTGTTCTCTCTTCTCCTGCCGCTCCCTTGCTCATCGCACAGGCTACAGATGAGGCTAAAAAAGCTTCCTTTTGTCCTAGTCTAAAATTTAATTAAAGGAAACAACAAAACCTTGGGATAAATTGACTTTCAAAAGAACGAAAAAAATAAGGAAAAGGACGAAAAAAGAAGATTTCTGATGGCCAGAATTACGCGAGTCTCTCTGCTCGTCCTCGTCCTAAGGACAAGTACATACATACATACATATTTACATCAAGTCGAGTTTTCATCTTTCAATGGTCGTTTTTGTTTATTTGTGTGTGTGTGCTTGCACCTTTACGTTTCCTTTCCACTTGCATGTGGCCTGCTTATGATAATTTTAAGCTCACACTATAGTCACTATAGTGGAATGAAGATGGTTTCCTTTCTCAAGTGTCTTGTTGATCGTTTCTCAGTCGTAGTCGTTGGCATTTGAGGTAATGAGTTCCATCATTTATTAATGAGATGGAATATGGATGGATTATAGGCGAGTGACAGCAATAGCAGTTCGTTTTGGATGGAGGAGTTTAATTGTTTGAGTGGCTGGTGCTCATTAGTTGGTTTATTTGTTTGTTTTCTTGGTTTTATGGATTTTTTTAAATAACACCCAATGAATCCAAGTGAAATGATGGCTTTTCCTCTCATCCTTGACTGTTGGACAACAGTTTTTCTATTTTTGTCCTGGAGAACGGCATCTAACGACAATCAAACAACATACTGTCAACCATGGTTCCTCGTTCGATAACCGAAAGCGACCTGCGCCGGCCCTCTTACTAGATTCTTTCCACCCGGAATGTAAGAGTGTATGAAGGTAATCCTAGCCCCTTGAGCCCGCGCAAATTGTAACAAAAATGAAAAGAGAGGAGAAAATAGAAAAGCAGCTATTGGAGCACTAGACTACGTATAGTCCATTGTGCCCAATTGATTTATTTACCCCTTGATACCTAGACATTTACCGTTGAGCTGAACCATCCAGACGAGGATAGTATTCTGTTCAGCCCAATAGGAATATACTAGGAATATATTCCTTTTTTGGGCTCTAGCGACGGACATTCGCACAGCAGGTGACGAATGGATTAAATTTCCTATTCGTCCCTGCAGCTTCTGCAGAAGTCATTTTCTTGACAATTTTACTGCAGGGGGTTTTGTCAGAACCCCGCTGGGGAGAAACACCATTAAAACACGTTCGATTACATGGCTTTGTCGGGATTCGTTCCCGCGTCAGAGGCCAACACACTACCCACTGCGCTACGGTACTCCGTGCTCCGGGCACCGATTGCCAGTCGAATAATCACACGATTGAACCAGCAGATTTTCCGTCCTTTTCTTATTATAGACGGGCCAAATCGATCTCGCCATTGCGCATGTATCACTAATAGCACCGTCTCTAACTCCCTGTAGAGCGCACTGAGTGGCGTTTTGGCTTCAGTTGCGATTTGCGCGAAATTTGCATCTGATCCCTCTCATTTCCAGAGGTATTCACATGACCAGGTACCCAGCAGAGGGTCACCTCGTTTACATTCCATATCTCTTCTGGCCTCTCTTTGCAGAGTTTGACGAGTTTGGATCTTATCCATGCTGCCTGCAAAGCCTTAATGGCTGCCTGGCTGTCAACATAGATGCTGATCCTTTTTCCTGAGAGATTCTCTCTGCTGATAACGAAGACTTCAGCTTCGAAGACACTACATCCATCATCGAGCCTTTAGGAGCGATGTATATCCCGAGACTCAAAATAGACTCCGGCACCTGTGCCAACTTCCATTTTGGATCCATCGGTGTAGATTGCGAGTTCATTTTCCGTGCGTACCATATCACCGGTCCATTCCTCCCTGGAGGGAATTCTAATAGAGAATCTCCTCTTCCAGGAAGTCGGGTGACGGTTCGGAATCTCGAGACGGTCCATCGATCCAAGACTGATGCGCAGGACTCTTTTTCTAGAGACCGGATTCCTGTAGTCTTAGCGCAGTTCTGGTTGCGATGCTCTCGCAGTATATGTCCAAGGGTTGGAGGTTCAGCATAACTGCAAGAGCCGCCGTAGGTGTGTACTTCATAGATCCCGTCACCGCTAGACAGCCTGCTCTTTGAACCTATGACACACTCTTAAGATGACATTTTTTCTCAAGCGTTTTCCACCAGACAACCGAGCCATACACTAGAATAGATCTTACCACCACAGTGTACAATGTACTAATCTCGGTCTGAGGCCCCATGTCTCTCCAAAGGCTACCTTGCACGAATATAGTGCCACGTAGCCCTTTTTGATTCTTTCCCCAACATTTTTATCTCCAACTAAGCTTGGAGTCCAAGATTATGCCAAGATATTCGGCAGATTTTCCAGGGATCTGATCTATACCATTCATACGGGGGTAGGTGTATCTTGATACAGATTCTTTCCTTGTACAGAGTACTATCTCTGTTTTCGCCGGATTTACTCCCATGCCTCGCCCCTTGATCCGGTTATCCACTAACATCAGTGCTTAGTCTATCGCTGCGGACCTGCGGACGTTTTCCAGAAATTAAAATGGCAATGTCGTCGGCGTAGCCCGTGACATTAAAACGCTCCGTCTCTAGAATCTTGACAATTCCATCGACCAGAAGGAGCCATAGGAGGGGTGACAGAACGCCACCTTGTGGTGTACTTTTATTTACTCTTACCCTTCCGCTTGCTCTCCCCATCTCCGAATTTACTATACGAGTACCCAGCATTTGCCCTATCCAACTGCATATTCCCGGGTTTATTTGGGCCATGTGAAGGCTGGACACTATTGCCTCGGTACTAACGTTATTAAAAGCACCTTCAATGCCTAGAAAGGCACCTAGAGTGAATTCCTTGATATTGAGTGATTTTTCTATTGCAAAGACTACCCTGTGCAGCGCAGTATCTACCGCCTGTTCTGGAGTACGTTAATTCCACTATGGGACAAATCCATTCCCGCACTAGTAAAGTCGCAAGGGTTCTTAAGGACCTCGACATACACAAATTCGCTGGTCCAGATGGTATTTCTCCAATGATTCTGAAGAGGTGTTCTTCTACGCTGGCAAAACCACTGCGTAAGCTTTTACACCATTTCTACTCTTCTGGGCTCTATCCGAGCAGGTGGAAAACAGCATTTGTCCAGCCCATTCCCAAAAAAGGCGAAGATATGATTTGTTGGCATATCTCACCGAGAAGTGGAATCGCTCGCTCCACCAGGCGGGTGAGAGCAAAATAGTCGCACTAGATATTTCAAAAGCATTTGACGGGGTTCTTTTTTTTTTTTTTTCTTTCTCATTTTTATAAATGACCGAGAAAATCTTCTCAGTGATCATCGGCTCCAGGGTAGGCGGTTGCTCCGGGTTCGTCGATACCATGAGTCAGTTGATGCAACTCCAGAGGCTCTCTTAGTTGAGTCCTTCCCATCGTTTTTACAGACCTAACCTAGGTTAGGGGGCCGTATCGTAGTGGTTAGTGTGTTGGATGCTGACGTAGATTGAGCGAGTTCGGACCCCGATAATACCGACGCCATCGAATGTTTATTTCGCGGCGTTTCTCCTCGGCGGGGTACTAGCAAAACCCCCCGTAGTATACGTACTTGCCATGAATAAGCTTCTCGATTCACGCCGTTCGGAATCGGCATTAAATTGTAGGTCCCTTTCATCTGTGTGAAAAATAAATCACACACAGAATGGGTGTTTGAAAGAGGCTTGGCTCTGGTCCTTCATGGGCTGTAACGCTACCAAAGAAGAAAACGAACCTCGGATTACTTTGGGGCACATTTCTCCTCTAATCGAGTCATTTTCCTTATCCTTTATAAAAGATCTTGAAGCGACCTTTGGAGTCTTTTTGTGATGAGCATTGCCTTCGGCAGCTGATGCTGGTTGGCTTAGGGCCTGCTTTTTTTAATAAATCTATAGATTCTCGTCTCTATGACTAAAGAAAATATAAATTTGTTGGCAATTAGGATTAAGATATCATATACTACTTAACGCGTTAGATCTGACTAGCATCAAGTGGGGGTGGCCGTGGTCAGTGGTAAACATCACCGACCGTCAAGCGGTACAGACTTTCCGCTCAAAGTCGCTCCTAAGTCGTTCCATAGCCAAGAAAAAAAAAGCTATGCAACACAGCTGTTGTGGATGAGAAGTTATCAAACATACTGATGAAGGCAAAATACTCACAGTACATGGTCACATTAAATTCATACTCTGTGTGTACAATTCTATTATAACACCATAAGTGCATAGAACAGTTGCTGAGAATTACAACCAACGTGAAAATTCGGTCGGTTCCTCACCTCCTATCTAGGACAACCACCCCTGGAGAGAAGTAAACGAACGTCTACGACCCAAACCACTGCACTCCGTTCAGGTTGTGTGATAAACATTATAAGAGTATAAATTCTTGAACCAAACTTCAGTTGAGCTCTAGCTTCTCGAGGAGTTTATCGTCCTTTTTTCGCAGATATGAGTTATAAATTACCTCAAAAGTTTATAGCGTTCATCCACTATTTAATCATTTATATCAAGCATGGGTTCTAACATGCTTTGGGCTTTTATTAAGGCTCGGATTAAGGCATTTCGATGGATTACCTCTATTTTCTTTAGTCTTTAGATCAGTGATCAGAACCTGTACGTCCCTAGACGAAATAGGAGTTTGTGAATAGTCGACCTTTTCAATCCAAACAGCTGTCCATATGCTCGGTAGCTGACGTTTTCGGTAACGTATTTTTTGATGTCTCCCATTTCTTGTTGAAAACTGCAGTTCTCCTAAGATACCAAAGGCTTGCTGTTCCCTGAAATCTATTTAATTGCCTCTAGGCTGCAGATGATGTGATATGATGTGAGCAGCGTGGGATTTTCTTTAGTAATTATTTTGATTATGAACATTACGTTAGGTTTTGTAGACATATGGGTGATTGCTTTGCTGTTTGGTTTGTTGATGTTCTATTTTTAACACCCCACGCATGATTCGGGTCATGGGTTAAAGTCAAACGTACTCATTTGGTATTGCCATTTTACCATGGAGAGGCATATGTCCACACAAGGGTTATACATTATTGAATTCTAATATCAAAATTCGTCCTTTGTGAAAAACATTTTTCGCTTACTTCGAACCATTTTATGGTCGTCATAATCGTCCTATTGAGCAAGTAATTCAAGCCATATTGAATTGGGAGGCTAGATCATGAGAGCCGACGCTATTTAGACAATTTCTTTAGGGAAATATGCCCAATCATTAGCCCATGCCGATAAGCCGGCTTCAATTGCAGTCTTGGAAGGCAACCTTTTCCGTGCTGATACCAAACAGCACGCTCGAATAAGTGACTCAACATTTTCTTTTGCCTTAGGCTTCTGCCATCTATTGGAGCACTCGGACGGAAATACTGGTCGATCAAAGATGGGACAGTCACAGAGAAAGTGTTCTGCTGTAACGTCCTCCTTGTATCATGTAGAACAGGTAGGTGTCTCACTGATGCCAAGCATGCAGAGATGCTTGTTAAAAGTGTAATGGCCGGGGGAAATGTCTACCGACTTTGTTTAGAAAGACCTTAAGTTCATGCGCTAACTTGGAGCTGGTTAAAGGTTAGGACACAGTGTTGAGTGGAGCTTGGCTGTCACTGCAGACGCATATGCTTTTTCCCTTCCACCTATGCTTCACAACATAGTGCATTACTATTAGGATTGCGTATATCTCTGACTCAAAGACAGATGTATATTTTCCTAACGAAAAGTGCAGTAGGACGTTTTGGCGTTCACATAAAACCCCAGCGCCAGACCCCAGTCCAGACATGGAGCCATCTATGAAAATGCGAAGACGATCCTTTCCAGGTTCAGTATGTGACTGAGCCATTCCTGACACCATGGGCATATCTATGAAACAAGGGTCGTGTAGTATTTCTTGTGTCATCGCACTGTCATTCCAATGCGAATTGTATCAAAACCATTTCTCTTAAGACGAAACATGGAAACATTAAGGCGTAGAAGGTTCATCATAGCTTCTAGAGCAGTGCCCGGCGTGCTGGGGAAAGCCCCCGAACGGCTGAAACAGACCGTTGTTTGGAGCTTGGTGGGAAAGGCTATGACTTGTTTGCATATTAGCTTATTCCACCAGACAATTGATGCATATGAAATGATCGGTCTTATCATTGCAATTATGAGTGTGCAAATGCTAGTGTGTTAAACAACACGCAGCAAGTGTGTCACACATTTTAGGATTAAGTGTGTCATTGAGCGCCGTGGTGCAGTGGGTAGTGTGTTGCCCTCTGACGCCGACGACACGGGATCGATTCCCGACAACAGCCATGTTATCGAATGTGATCTTCACGGTGCGGGTTACTGACAAAACCACCTGTAGTCTACTTGTCGAGAAAAATTTCTTGAATTTTGCCGTTCGGAACTGGCAATAAACTGTAGGTCCCTTTCACCTATGGGAAAATAAAATCACTCACAATATGGGTGATTGAGAGAAGCTCGGCGTTGCTCCTTCATGGACTGTAACGCCAACATATGTATGTATGTATGAGTCACTTAACACGTCTATTCTTACAAATTTAAACACTTATTCGTGTTAAAGCTGTAGACGTTCTGTTGCGTGTCATGAATAAATACTCTAGTGACACTCCAAGTGTGTTGCAGCGACACACTTATCAATAATTTACACACTTTGGATCAATTAATCAAACAAAAGTCAAATTTCCCAACTATATCAGCCTTACCAGAAAGTAATTTGCGAGTCGGATCCATAGTAATGGTTAACAAACTGGACTCTCAACTCAGTGATCCGAGTTTAAGTCTCAAAAACACACATTAACAGCGTTTTAATCATTACACCATGAGTCCGGGTCGCAATTTGCTTTCTGGCAAGGTTGCATATAGTTGGGAATTTTCCTTTTGTATGCTTTCATAATACTTGACTTGACTTATCAAGTCACGGCACGCTGCTGCCAGTTATCAAGACCAAGTTGTCTTACATCAGCGATTACTTGTTCTTTATACCGGAGGTTCGGTCTTCCTCTTCTTCTCGAACCAGGAGGCTCAGAGTCGAAGACGCTCTTAGCTGGAGCGTTGGTGTTCATGCGCTCGATGTGGCCGAGCCAATGTAGTCGACGGATCTTTGCTTTCCGGACAATATCCACATCTTTGATCAGCTCGTAGAGTTCGCGTTTATGTCTTCCATTTCATCCACCTTCCTCACAGTCAGGACCAAATTTCCGGCGCAGAATTTTTCTTTCGAAAGAACTCAAGATCAGCTCCGCTGTCCTACTTATCGTCCAGCTTTCGACTCCGTACAGCAAGACTGGCAGTATAAGGGTTTTGTAAAGCATGACTTTGACCCAAGTTGTTTGGACAAACCGAAGTAGCAGCGGTTGCCAAGGGCAACCACTGTGGTGTCCTTTGTGGAATTTACATTTTCCCCGAGGTAGACAAACTCCTTAACCACCTCGAAATTATAGCTGTCAATAGTAATATTTTGTCCAAGGTGGTGAGTGACGGATCGGTTTTTGCTTGACAGCATTTATTTTGTCTTATCCTTATTGACTTTAAAACCAACTCGTTTCGCCTGTTCCTCAATCGCCGTGAAAGCTTCTACAACGTCACGCTGAGACAGCGCGATGATGTTAATATAATTCCCGTGTCCTAGCAGCTGGATAGACTTTCAGAAGATAGTATCTTACCTATTGACGAAGGTTGTATATTTGGTCTATAGTCGATTCCCCGGGCCGACAGCCGCGCTGGAAGCTGCCGATTATTGCAATGCAAAAGGGCCTTAGACGTTTACACAATCGCTGGACAGCATCTTGTATGCGACATTGAGCAGGGATAACTTTAGGACAATCTACCCGGACAGACAGAACTGGACCCGCCAAACGCAACCTGGCAGGAACTATGTGGATTTCTACACTGGCGGGTCAAAAACCAAAGACGGGCTGGATAGTGGAGTATTCTGCAAACAACTCAAGCTGAACAAAGCTCTAAAATTACCAGCTCACTGCAGCGTCTTTCAGGCGGAGCTGTTGGCAATAAAGGAGGCCCTGTCTTGGATGAAGCGGAAGGTGATATCCACTACGGATATCCGAATTCTCACGAATAGTCAAGCAGCCTTAAAGTCGTTGGAGTCCTATGTGTACAACTCAAAAACTAGCCTCGACTGTCGCCTATCTCTTAACGAGATGGCCGAACAGTTTAACATACAATGTCTTTGGGTAGCAGGATACAGCGACATCGCAGGTATCGAGAGAGACGACAAACTCGTCAGACAAGGAACGACGCAACAATCAATCATGGCATGTGAGGGAATACCCCTTGCAACCATTAAACATAATCTCACAAATTTCTCCAGGGCTGAGACGAACCTGAGATGGACCCAGGGACACACCAGCCTCATCATCAGGCCAATTTGGCCCCGGCTCGACAGTCAACGGACTAGGAGTATAATTTCCCTAAAAAGAACTGACATCTATAAAATCATTGGTGTCATCACCCGTCACTGCCTCATTGTCAGTCACGTGCGAAACTAGGAATAGTTCCGAATGAATCGGTCGAATGAGGTCGAATCCATTCACCACCTTCTCTGCACCTGTCCGGCATTCTGCACAATCAGAAAACGATACCTAGGATCTTACTTCCTTAACGACCTGACAGATGTTCAGCAAGTAGGTATATCTGACTTACTTCTTAACTTTTTAAGAAGCACTAAGTGGTTCCATGAATAGGGGGATAAACCGCCCTCGTAGCTGCACAACGGGTTTCTCTGGCCTATGTGTTTTCTTCTCTATTCTGGGAAGGCTACGAACCTACCTACTTACCTACCTTGAGCAGGTAGGATGGATGGAGCAAATAGAGCTGATATTACAGTCATCGGGCATGCTTCCATCTTCCCGAATTCTACAGATGATATGGTGCATGCTCCCTACCAGAACATCGCCGCCAGCCTTGAAGAGCTCTGATGGCAAGCCATCGGCCTTGTTGTTCTTCAGCTTTTGAATAGCTGTGCTCACTTCTTCTTCGGGTAGGAGGACTACTTAAACGGCTGGAGTTGGGATTTCCTCGGTCCCTACGACTCTCTTGGTCATGCTGGTTAAGCAGCTGCTGGAAATGCTGCTTAAATACATCCACTATTCCCTGCGGGTCGATGACAAGATTAACCTCAAAATTTCGAAGAGCCTGGGTGCCTTTCATGAAGCCTCCTGCAAGGTTTTTTGCTTTCTTATAAGAGGCCCCTATTTTATGCTTGTCCCTAGACTCCTCGATATCCTTCGCGGCCTTCCACGAAGATATTTTAGTCGCAGCAGTTTTTTCTCCTCCCTTCTTCTGGTTCGGCACTCCTCTCGCGGTGCCTTGGTTTTTCGCTGCAGCGCCTTTTGGTACGCCTTGTCGATTGCTGCTTTTTTCTGCTCACACTTGCCATCATACCACGGGTTTCTTGTCGGGGTGGTAGGCTGAGCGGCAATGCAGCCAGATATTGTTGGCATTTGTGCTCGACGTAGGCATACCGGAGAGCCTTTCCTTAGTTGTTCCCTGTAGACTCTGGTAACCTCCGGAGTGCTGAGGCGTCCAATGTCGAACCTCCTCATGATGGGCTGCTGCAGCTTTCTGACATTGGACAGTCGAGATTTGAATCATGCTGCCACGAGGAAATGGTCAGAGCCGACGTTTGCCCCCCCTGAATGTTCGCACATCCAGGATGTTTGACGAGTGTCATGCGTTAATGAGCACATGGTCGATAGCATAGAACGAACGTAAGTGTGTTTTGTACTCGATTATAATTCGCAGTAAGTTAGGCGGTCTCTGTGTAATGTATCTATATCTAGTTGAGCTGATGGGTCAAATTAATTTTCTGTTTTGAAATAATGTCTTCGTCCTGAAATGATTTCCCCAATATTAGGCAATGCCTTTCAAACGACATTTTTAAAAATCGGTCTAGACTAACCCATCAATGTTTATGTCCTACTTTCCAAAAATTACAAATTGACCTTTAAGCATAGTATCTGTGACAGATACTGCATCAAACGATTACAACATCCTAGTGCAATGTAGTCTTACGTCATAGCCATCATTTCAAAGGTTCCATTTATATGTCTTCACGTACTGCAATATAACATAATAGCCTGTCGATTGCTCTAAAACCCCCACTTGGTCTCCAGACATCCTCGGTCAACTTATCTAATCACCAAGATGCAACTTGCTCAAGGAGGAAGTACAAAGGCACGAGGAAATCATAAAGTAAACCGGAAATCCCACCGCTGGCAAAACTTCAACATTGAAGGTCTTTAGATGTTTCCCAGTCGATGACCGGGCTGGAAAGTGGACAAATGACAGAAACGAAAATACAACGAAGAGATTTAAAAAAAATGTTCGAAAAATATTTTTATTATTAACTTGGTCGAGAAAGGGGGCTGCCATTCTCTCCCTCTCCCTGCCGATTTACTTACAATACACTAGTCGCTGAATACTCGTAATAACATTGAATTTTCTCTCATATTTCCATCCTTCTATCGAGGCGTTCCTCTAGAGCCCCCTTTCCTAGTCGTATTTCTTCATTTCACTTTAATATTCCACCCCTAAAGGCACATCCATATACATAGATGTACCTACGGACGTACGTAGGTAGGTCTTGAGTGTCCGGGAAAAGAACGAGGGTGCTCGGCTGATTTATTTCCCTTTTCCTTGCATAAGAATGTCATTGCACTGCTCCGTGTACCTACACTCCTTACTCGTATATCGTAGTCGCGTTCCAGTCGTGGTGATTCCTTGATGGCTAGTTATGAGAACCGAACCGGATCACATGAACAGTTTAACCGTTCATTCAGAAATGTTAAATGCCTCTCCATCGTTGCTTGACAGCTTAAGGATTCATGGATTCGTTACGTCTTTTTTTTTGTCTTTCAGATGAAGCACATGAAATACTCAAATTAATTGATATTACGGTAATAATTGAAAGATAGAGAAAAGACTTCAATAACGTTAAGAGCCTTACGCGATACTTGGAATGATTTGGAATCGGTTATTGGTGATACTGTATAGATACTCGTACTTTTAACGAAGTCCATCCCCTTACATTCCGACTCAACACGCGACAGGAAAAGGAAAAAGAAAGAAACAAAAAAAAAAAAACACGAAAAACCGAAAAAGGAGAAGAAAAGGCCGAATCTAGGTTAGGTTGCACAACCCTGTTGTATGGAAAGGTTGTTGTTGTTGCTGTTGTCATTATTTACGAAATTGGTGTATAGCGGTCGTGGTTGCGAGCTTGGGATAATTACAAATTCATCAAAATGCAAAAGGAAAACAATTCAGCACCGGAGAATCATCAATTTGTCGGTCCCTACCGGTTGGAGAAGACCCTCGGTAAGGGTCAAACCGGTAAGTAACTCATTCCCTACATTCCCTTAGCTATATTCCTTAATGACATTTCCTTTTTGTTTTTCTTATATATAGGATTGGTTAAGCTCGGCGTGCATTGTGTGCTGGGCAAGAAGGTTGCCATTAAGATTATCAATCGTGAAAAGCTTAGCGAATCGGTTCTGATGAAGGTGAGTTTGATAGAAAATCATGTTTGTCACGCAACCATTGCTTGTTCTATATTTAGCATCTCCCGTATACGTAACTTCATTTATACATTTAATTGGTTCCTTGCTTCATTAATATAATTATCGATTGTATGTAACATACATTTTAAGGTTGAACGTGAGATAGCGATTATGAAACTGATAGATCATCCGCATGTTTTGGGGTTAAGTGATGTATACGAGAACAAAAAGTATTTGTACTTGATACTGGAGCACGTGTCGGGCGGTGAACTGTTCGACTACCTGGTTAAGAAGGGTCGCCTCACTCCCAAGGAGGCAAGAAAATTCTTTCGACAGATAATATCGGCGCTGGATTTTTGTCACTCACACTCGATTTGGTAAGCGAATCCGAGATGCTGGCATTGCATTTTCTTCTCATTGTATCTATGGTTCTTTCCTTTTTCTTAGTCATAGAGATCTGAAGCCCGAGAACTTATTGCTGGATGAGAAGAATAATATTAAGATTGCAGATTTTGGAATGGCTTCATTGCAACCAGCTGGATCAATGCTCGAGACGTCGTGCGGTTCGCCACACTATGCCTGTCCCGAGGTTATTAGGGTGAGTGAAAAGGAATCTGAACCCTGAACGTTACTTGTTTCTTAACTACTTTTTTGTGACGTCTATAAATAGATGGATGAGTGTAATTATCAAAGGCAACCCCTAAGTTGGATTAGTAGGATGAGGGTGGTTATTTGTATGTTTTTGCATTTTAAATTGGGTACTTGATGCGGTGGTATTAGCTGTTAATCAAGCCATCGCTGGAGGGGGATTAAGCGTTTTAAACATGACAATGCTGAATTCTTCCCGATTGTGTAGTTTTCCAATTATCCAATGATTTATTGAACCAGTTAATGGCCCTGAAGTATACCTGTCTGTTACGACAACTCGTTTCGAAAGAAAATTGAAATGGGACTCCCGTCGGGCGCCAGTTTTTTTTTTTTTCGATTCGTGGATAACCTTTCATGAGGATTTTTAAAAGTTTAAAAGTTTAAAAGCTTAAAAGTTCATGAGGATTTTTAAAAGTTATAAACTAGCTTTAGGCTGCCGGTAGAACATTTCTTCATTAGCGGCTGTCCGGCCGGCCAATTTTTTGCCATCAAGGGAGCTTTGCAGAGACCGAAACAAATGCTAGCTAGCCGGTATAAGATCCGGCAGCAAAACCCGACCAAGTCCCGTCAATTTATATCGAGATATCAAAGATGTGTGTGGCCACGATGGAACACAACTCCTTTACTGTCAGCCAGCTCTAGTCTTTCTTTCTTAATTGCTTCATTGAATCGGTCGAGTTGTGCACAGTAGAGGATCAGATTGATCGGCTGGCCAGGTTTTGGCGGGTTATAATGGACAAATCCATTCCAACCCCACCAAACACTCGGCAACACCTTGTTTGCCGTCAATCTAAGCTTTGAAGGGTTCTGTGGAGGCCTCTGGCTATGATCACTTGCTGGGTATTTTCATATTTAATCCATCACCCGTAATTCGCTTCACAAATGGTTCTCTTTCGTTGCGATTAAGTAGCGCTTCAATTAAGTTACTTCGGGCGATCGACCGAAAAGTGGAATAGCTCACTTCGCCGAGCAGGTGAACGCAAATTAGATTCATTGGATATTCAGGGTTTGGCACGAACCTTCTTGCCGAAAATGTATGCTTTTGGGATCGATGAGTCTCTTCTTCAATGGATTAGAATTTGTCTTTCAGATGGTTCAATTAAAGTTGTTTTGGACGGATTGAAGTCTGACAATTTTTAAATGCTGATGTTCCCCAGGGCTCCGTATTGTCTCCCACACTATTTCTCATTTTTATAAGTGACCTCTTGTCAGTCACTTCTAATCCAATCCATTCCTTTACTGACGACAGACCCCTCAGCTTCACATATTCGATCATTACCTTACGACAATGCTCTTCGGCTGTAAATAGAGAGTGGCAGCGTATGTTGGCCTCATTAAATTCTAACATCGACAGCATCATTGTATGGAGAATAGAGTGGAATTGAATGCTTCCAAAACACACTGCTATATTTTGTCCTCCAAGTGTGATGTCGACTCGCAGACATTATCCAAGAGTGACACTGGCATTTTAGAAACCGAAAAGCTCGTCACCCTAGGTGTGTGTGTAACTAGCAGTCTTAGTGAGAACGACCACATATTTGGTGAATCTTGCAAAATGCTTAGGCTTCTCTTATACAAATGCAAGAAATATTTCTTATCCTTGGATCTGGCTACAATCTATAAGGCGTTCATCTAGTTTAGTACATCTAAAACCTCATTGTATCCACTAGACAGAATTCAAAATCGTGCCATAATACTGATAGAAGATCCAGCATCACCATTAGATTCGCTGGCACATCACAAATAATGTTTTGAAGAGGTAGCCAGTTCAATTCCCCCCGTTCAACAATCTTGTTGCAACACACATCTCTCCAGGAATGCTCACCAATATACCCCGAAGCCCACTTTCGGACGTACCGCCAAGTATAAAGAATATTTCTTTAACCGAACCACACGAATCTGGAATTCATTGCCGAATTCCGTCACAGTTCAACATACAGGCATTTAAGGGCGACCCTGTTCTTCTTCCTCTTGACCTTCGGTCCGCATTAGACATCAACACCAACTAGTGACAAAAAACCATAAGGACGTAACAGCGGTCCCAATACAAGGTGGATGCATAAGAACCTACCAACCAAGCGCCCGGAGCATTAATCTATGTGACCTGACACTAACCTAATTGGACATGATTCCTTTTCTATCGCCGCTCTTTTAAGGCAATCCAATCGTGCAAATGATGATTGATGATTCCACGCCAATTTGACCAAACACCTAATAGCAAAACCTACTGTGATTCACTCACTACTCACTTGCCAAGAATTTTAGACCAATTAGTCTAACATCCTTCCTACTGAAAAGCATGGAGAGACTGGTAGAAATGCAAGTGTTCAAAGTTGCCCTTCGAATGTATCCTCTTTCCTAGACGAAACATGCTTATCAGCGCGGAAAATCCTGCGAGACTGTGCTTCATAACCTAGTTGGAAGAATTGAATGCGGGGAAAGGAAAGAGTAGGTACGCGCTAAGCATTATCGTTGGCATTGCGGGAGCTTTTGATAACGCAACTTTCGTTACGCATGTGTAACGCTCCCAGGACATTGATCGCTGATGCCATTCTCGGACATTGTGTCAAATCTGGCGTAAACAGGGGCTGCCCGGAAGGTGTCGTACTGTCTGTTATGGTGCTCGATGCTCTCAACGTCTCTGGAATCTATGCCCAGGCCTACGCGGATAATGTGGCTCTTCTCTCTGTCGACTTATATTTAGCGACTGTCTCAAAGCACAGGCATCGCTAAATGTGATCGATGAGTGGTGTACAAGAAATAGGATGTCGGTTAATCGGGTTACTGGCATGACCCAGCTGATGCTAAAAGGCACTCCCATTACAGGGTCCAATTAAGCTAAGTACCTGCGAGTCAAGTTAGATAGATAGAAACCACAAAAGCGCTGTCAGCTTTCCGGCAATGCAAATGAGCTTTTGGCAAAACACGGGGCTTATCGCAGGCAAAGGTCCTCTGGATCTACACGACAATGATAAGATCGATAATCTCATATGCATCGGTTGTCTGGTGCAGCAGGCTAACACGTAAATTCGTCGTAGTCTTTTTCACCAAACTCCAAAGAACGGTTTGTCTCAGCTGTACAGGGGCTTTTCCCAGCATGTTGGGCACTGCTCCAGATGCTATGAAGAACCCTCCACCCCTTGATATATTTATCAGAGGGTGTGCTGTGAAAGCCATGTCTCGTCTCAAGGACATGTCTTCTGAGGCATTAACACCCCTTATCCTACTGCACTGTAATTTCCCAGTCGAGTTTTCATGGTGTCAGGACTGTCTCTGGCTGGTTACTGAACCTGGAAAGATAGGATTTTTACGGATGGATCTAGGTCTGAAGTCTTCTTTGAGCGCGAAAACATCAGGATTGCACTTCTCGTTAGAAAATATGCGTCTGTCTTTCAATCAGAGATATACGCAATCCTAATGGCCATGCACTATGTTGTGAAGCACAGGTGGAGTGGAAAAGCATATGCGTCTGCAATGACAGCCAAGCTGCACTCAAAGCCGTACGCAACCCCGAGACTAGCTCCAAATCATTGCTTGAACTCAAGTCCTTCTTGTACAGAGTTGACAGACTGAATTCACTAAGGCTTGTATGGGTCAAGGTCACTCTGGGATCCCAGGAAGTGAGATCTCTGATGAACTCGCCAGAATGGGTTCAGCAGAGAGTTTCTCAGGACCTACACCTGCTCTGGCTCTATCTGCGTCCACGGTAAATTCCCACATTACCGATTGGGTGTTTAATACACACAACTGTAGATAGCGGGGTTATCCAGGATGCAGGATGACAAAGCGCGTATGCCCTGATATCTGCAAGTAATACAGACCATCGCACTTTTGCTAAGCATCTCTGCGTACTTGGCATCAGTGAGACCCCTACTTGTGCTGCATATTGCGAGGAAGATGACAAGGCAGAGCATTTTCTCTGTGACTGTCCCACCTTTCCTCGCGCACGGTGGCCGACGTGGTGTGTGCCGAACCATTAACTCTATATCACTGAAGCTTCCTCTCATTTTTCTCCGGAAAACAGGGAAAATACATTAATGTAAGGTGTCTGTCTGGAGTACAGTGGACCAGTATTTGCGTCCGAGTGTCCCACAGATAGCAGAAGCCGACAAAAAAAATCTGTGATTCAACCACAACCATTTTTGCCCGGGTAGATTTGGTTTCCAGGCCAGATTTTTTATTTTATAAAAGAAATAAACGTGCGTGTTCTGAGTTCAGCGCAACTGTCTGTAAGAGCCATCTAGTGTAAGTTAAGTATTATTCTCTTCTCATTGGTTGGAGTCAAAACTAGATGAATGGCTAACTCCATGCATTTGTTGCACTGTGTTATAATTCGCACTCGAACTTGAATATCCCTTTAAACCCTTAAGTATGATGTCATCCATTCCATATTCCTAGATTGCCACAACGTCGCTTAAGTTGCAATACTTTTCTCTCTTGATATTCTATTTTTATCAAGAGGTCAAGGTTATAACAAAAGATCTAGTTCCTGATAGTAGCCCTTATTTATTGATGAAAAAGTCACATTGCTCGATCACACTAACTCGCGCTTAACCCACTTTCTAAAAGGTCAACTGAGACAATTTTTAATTTCATTTATCCGTACCTCCCACTTAATTTCATTGAAACAAATGCTATCGAGATAGTATTTATATGTGTATATTGGTGTATCGTTTGACAGACTTCCCTCCTGTCAGTTAACCACAAACCACAATTAATTATTAACGAAGATTGTGTCATTTTCAAAAACAGGAAAGCGATAACTAGTGGTCAACCCACTAACCTACTTACATATACTCATTACATCCAAGCATCCACTGACAGATTGTTTACATGTCAAACCATTCCGCATCTGAACCGCTATTTCCCCTCAACCAGCCATCATTCACGGACACAAAAGTCAACACCTACGTACATCTAGCAATCTCCTTAACTCAAGCATACATCACTCATTGGGTGCATTCAGTCACTTTAAGGTTCACTGTCATCAATTCAATTAAAGCAGACAAGACCACTTCCAATCGATGATGACACGAGTAAGTTGTCAATTGCCGACTTGACAGACGTTTAATCCAGACGGAAAAGAAACGAAAATTGAAGTACGATGTACCTATCCCCAATATCCTCACCTGCGCTCGCATTACCGTCAGCATTATACAATGACATTCGCGTCCCAATGCGAATGAACACCAACCATGACCGCATTAGGGTGTGTTCGAGCAACAGTCATGTCCTTGAAATGTTCACGTTTTTCATCTAGATGACGAGATAAGATTCGATTGATGCATGTATTTAACAAAACGACCTTTAATGGGGATATTCAGCGAGCTTAAGCATGGGCGATTTGTGACGTTGCCTTTTGCATTGACTGAATAATTAAGGTTAATGCGGGTTGTGGAATCGCATCGGCTTAAGTGGAGAAGTAATGGTTCTAGATGAGTTTATAGATCGTAATTCGTTTGACGGAAGTGGTTCGGTAGAAGTTTTATTACCAGTTGCTAGTGGTGGTGCGGACTACTTATGTGCTCTATCGAGTTTTCTGAATATCCTTGAGAGTCGATCGCAGTTTACGTTTTCCTTCATGATTTGACTACATTTTGGCATAACAAGGCACTTGTTCCCTATGAACATACGCCAAACTTAAAAGACGAATTTCACTTACGCCAATTTTCTTCACGCCAGTTTTACTCGAGCACCTAAGACACCTGCTTCCACCAGAGCACGACCCATTTCCTGCCCAACATCAAGAGTTCTTCAGTTGTGTATGAATATTTGCTCACAAAATCTGGCAAATACTTGAGCGAAACTAACGAACTCATCCTCTTCACAAGTAAACCACGAAACTTCCTCGGAATGTGTGCCAATTTCCAACTAACAAATCATTTAACTCCTCCACCCGCCACGGATCACAACATGTTCGGTGAAGGGATAAAAAAACAAAGTTCGTTCCATCCGGCATTCCTTACACAGATCCTGGCGCATCCTTTTCAGAACCTTACATTCTATACGAGTGCATACGATGTGCTGTCCCTGTTCTATTGGCAATGTGCGGACAAGCCATACCCACTATGTGCAAATGTCCTATTGCATAGCATTCTCCACTCCATTTTTGTTTTGTGTGTGTTTTTAGGGCGAAAAGTACGATGGCAGGAAAGCGGATGTATGGTCATGCGGTGTTATCCTGTATGCCCTGCTCGTAGGTGCACTGCCATTTGACGATGACAACCTACGTCAGTTGCTTGAGAAAGTGAAACGCGGCGTGTTTCACATACCGCATTTTGTGCCGCCCGATTGTCAGAGCCTGTTGCGAGGCATGATTGAAATAAATCCCGAGAGGAGATTAACGGTAAGTAAGGGAATGCAAAGTGGTACGATGTGATGAATGTGCTTCATTTTCGAATTGCAGTTGTCGGAAATCAATCGACATCCGTGGGTAACGGCCGGTGGTAAGGGAGAACTGGAACTGGAGCTACCCATGATGGAGGTGGTACAGACGCATGTAATACCATCGGCGTCAGCAGTTGACCCGGATGTTTTGAATGCCATTTGCTCGTTAGGTTGTTTTAAGGAGAAGGATAAGCTAATACAGGAGCTACTAAGTGCTAAGTAAGTAGCTTAATCTAAATAAATGGATGCAGTAGTTACGACAAAATGTCTCTTCTTAGTCACAACACCGAAAAGGTAATCTATTTCTTGCTGTTGGATCGAAAACGACGACGTCCAGCTTTGGAGGATGATGATGAGCTCGCAAAACCCCGCAGTGATATGGATACATTAGATCCGCCGCGAAAGCGTTTAGACACATGCCGTATTAATGGAACGAATTCACCGACATACGGTCAGATAAGTGAAGGATCACCAATGACACCGCGGCGTCAGGCTTTCAAGTAAGTGACA
Source organism: Eumerus sabulonum (assembly GCA_951905685.1). Taxonomy (NCBI): domain Eukaryota; kingdom Metazoa; phylum Arthropoda; class Insecta; order Diptera; family Syrphidae; genus Eumerus; species Eumerus sabulonum. The sequence goes on from OX645061.1 coordinate 111,258,088, forward strand.
AACGTCATTCATACGTCAAAATCGGTGTTGTGCTCAGTATAATTGAAAGAAAAAGGCAAAAAATGAATAACATTTTCCCTACCCTTACCCTAATGCCCTTCTACAGCTTCCGCTCTTACAGTAGCTCAAGAAATCATCAGCGTCGTTCACCAACCTCGGTTTCCTCGGTACGTTCATCATCATATCACAGTCCAACGCGATGCAGCTCGCCCATCAACTCGTCACAGCCGAACGTCATCTCAAGGCCGTCCTCACCAGCCCCGGGTACACACTCGTCCAGGCATTCATCGTACACCACTTCGTCGTCACCGTCACCTAATGCCAATCGAACACCATCTCAAGCATCGACGGTATCTTGTCCAGGCAGTACAGCTGGTTCGCCATCAGCTGCCGCAGCTGCTGCAGCAGCTGTTTCAGCTGCACAGGCCGCTGCTGCCGCCCAAGCTAATGCACATCACCGCGCCAATTCCGGACCCACTATTGCCATAAGTGTTTTTCAAGATCCCGAAGCAAACACAGGTAAGAAGGATTTCTATACACCTTTACATCTCACTGCATCGCTCAGAGATAGAACTACCACTTTCAGTCATGAATCCGACGGCATCGCCTCTCTTAAACAACAGCTCAGCCGTAATGCCTGGACCGGGATGCAATTCACCCGGTGGTCAATTGTGGAAGACACGCTTAACGAATATTAAAAATAGTTTCTTAGGTAGCCCCCGGTTTCATCGGAGAAAATTACAAGGTACATCATGGGTGGACAGTTTGCTCAATGAGAATTTGCTTATTTGTGAAAAAGTCTCTGCAGATGAAGTCCATTTGACGCCCGAGTCATCACCGGAACTAACGAAACGCTCGTGGTTTGGCAACCTCATAACAACAGAGAAGGATGAGACGTTTACGATCCTGGTCAAAGGTAAACCGATAGCGACGGTCAAGGCACATCTCATTCATGCATTTTTGTCCGTAAGTAAATTGTCAAATTGTCACGTCAACATTTACGGATAACTTACTATTTGACAGATGGCAGAACTGTCACATAGCGTTGTGTCGCCAAGTTCTTTCAGAGTTGAATATAAACGAAATGGCAATGGCCCAGTCATGTTTCAACGACACGTTAAATTTCAGGTAAGCACGTCATCAATCATCAATGTCAATCGTTCGATTTTGACGTGATCATTATAGGTTGACATAAGTGCCATTTGTAAGCAAGGTGATATTGCCGATATGTTATTTGCTTTAACGTTTACACTACTATCGGGTAAGACTGTACACTTTAATTCGAGGGTTTAGTCTTTTGGAGTTTGAATTTTGTTTAGGCAACATACGACGATTCCGACGAATTTGTGAACACATCCAGTCGCAAGTGTGCTCGAAACGATTTCCCGGACCAAGCAGTCCACCAAATATTCCGACAGTCACTCAAGCCGTGTCGGAAAGTTCCTCATGTGGTTCCGTGTCTAGTGAACGATTGTGCTTTAAGCGACAGGTATATGGGTTATAATCAATCAAAAAACTATTTGACAGCACACAAATGTCACTTTTGATACATATGTAGATGGAAAACGAGCTAGAGAGTGATAATATTTTTACATATAAGTCTGGTAATGGCCGTCGTGCATCGGCAGCGAATAATAATAACGCTAACACTGATGTACCTGGGAGTCCAATTGCTGTCAGATCAAAGTAAGTCCTATCAACATCATTCTCTTTTCTCATCCAACATGCGACTAGATGGCGGGAAAAAATGATGACAGCTGTCAAGTGTCAACTGTCAACTTCATATTTTCATTTCATTTTCAATGTTTCGATTGACTTTCAGCTCCGAATCCGCTGAACATGACCGAAGTCGCGATCATCAAACCGAACAGCGTCAGACGACAACAATGTCCGGTAGTGCAATAGCATGAGAATTATTTCTCTGATTTAGTTCATTTTTTGAATTATTATTTTGGAAAACCAATAAACAACAAGACAACAACAACAGTATCTTTAGCAACAACATCACCGACAAGAATTTTATCATCATACGCGGCAGTGATAACAAAGAGAAAAAGTCAAATGCTCGTCGATCACGTAAGCGAACTCGAATTCATGATATTCATTTAATCAATTCTGAGGGTGGACCAAAAATGACCGAAAGGCGACATTATATCGCCGGTAGAATGGATACACTCTCTGAGGATGGTAGTGACTATAGTACGCCGTCGGAGATGTATGACAATTCGGATACCATGGATCAATGTAATTATATAAATCCCTCGCATGCTGCACGTAGTCGTAGTAGAAAATATCTACACTCTTTGCATCAGTCTACTCGTCCGGAGTATGATTATGAGAATAATCGACAAAAGAGACAAATCCGACGCCAGCTACAGCTACAGCTGCAGCGACATCAAAGACATAATCTAGCCTTTAATGCTTCTATTGGTTTTGTGCGTTTCTATTATTTCTATTTACTCCTAGTAATATCTGTCACTGTTGTAATTATAACAATTATGATTGCCGCCAATTTTAAAAGTATTAGTAAATTTTTTTACACGCCCGACACACTTAGATGCACGCAAACAACTTGTAATATTGCTACCGCTACGACTACTTCTACGGCAACAGCCACTACCAACAATCATCCGAACCATGATAGCTGCAGCGGTCTAATAGCACCGACTAACGATGGCAGTTATAACGAACTTTTACTACGTTTATAGAACTGTCAAAATGACATTTGACAGCGCGGAAATAGATGACTTTTGACAGGAAATACGTATATATGTGTAACTTTCGGCAGCAAAAAGTATTATTCGTAAACCAAAGAGCATACATAAGTATAATAGAATATATTTAAACTAATGGAAATAACGAACTATTTGTAGAACAGGGTGACTCGAAGGTGGTGGAGTGCTTTTTTCTTCATTCATTCATTTCCATTTCATTTTCCATCGAAAAACGATCAGTCGAAAGAGTGCTTTGTAGCTTTCTTAGCTTCTTAGTCAGATAAAGAGAAGTGTTTACGGGATGTATGGGATATATGTATCTAAATATATGTATATATATGTACTGGAGGAGAAAAAAACGATATTATAATAAAGCCGCCTTAAATATATATATATCAAATGCTAGTGCATAAAATGCGTAAAATGAGTGTGGGTGCTATGGCCTAAATTATTTTTGTACAAATACCTTAAAAAAAAAAATAACAAAATCTAAAAGGGATATTGACTCTTCTATCTAAGCTGCTGCTTTTACAATCCTTTTCATATAGGTCCTTCACCTACGAGTTACCTTTTTTTTCTGTTTTTTCTAAATACATCTTACCCAAGTCTTATCAATCCACTTAATCATACACTTAAATTGACTAAAATAAAAAGCGCTATCTGGTGGCGAATATATTTTGTATACCTTCTTGTCTACTTTGCATTGAGCTTCACCAAAAATAAAAAAAACCATGGAACACATTAAAACCACACAAATTAGAGAAACGATAACTTTATGCAGGACGATCATAGAAGATATGTATTTGCAAGAAATCCACTTAATTTTTTTACTAAAAAATAAAATCAACCGAGAGACTATTTAATATAATCGATGCCACTGTAATTACTAACCAAAACTACACCCATGCAAAATTTCAAAAGAAAAAAGCAAATACCAATTGCTTGACGAGAGACGTACCAAAACGTACCAAAAATGATTACGAAATGGAAAACGAAAAATTGAGCAAACCCAAAACCTAAAACCAAAAAAACAAGATAAATTGTTAGCTTTTTCGAATAAGATTGTAAAGTATTGAAGAGATAAACATAAAATTATATACTTATTGTCCTACTATAAAAAATTAAAATAAACAACAACAAAAACGAATATAAAAAAATAAGTTTATTATATACATAAGGACTACGACTAATATACAAAATATCACATTAAACACGAAATTCGTTTTGCAAAAAACAAAAATGAAATAGAAAATATATGGAGACACCATCTATGGACGTAGTAATTGTTCACACATTCCCTAAACCTACGAATATGTATTATATGTATTTTAATTTAATTATTTTTTTAACCTCAAAAAAACTCAGAAATAATGACTAAAATGAATTTTTTGATGATATTCGCGAGTATGCTCACCGACGGACTTGTATAATGTATATGTATATGATATTAATCCCTTTGAAACTAAAAACAAACAACTGGAACATATATAAATAAATTATGATTTATGATTTTGTTTAATTAATTTAATTTAATTTATGTTTAATAGGTTACCTTTGACAATATGAGAATTTTAAGTGAGTGATGAGTGCAGGATGACGGAACAGAGATGGAGAGACATTAACAAATGATTTATGATTTTGTTTGGTTCTGTGCTAATTGTTATATACATATATACATAATTAAAATATATATTATATATTTTAAGCTTTTTTCAAATCACACTCGTTTTGCCATGCAGTTTTTGAGTTTTCGTTTCTACTGGGGGATGTTTTGATTGCTTTCACTTCCGCTTTGTCTGTGCTTTATGTGCTTGCTTACTGTGTTGATGCGTTGTGGGAGTTTTTTTTTTTGTTCCATTCATTGGTATTCATGCCCTGAAGAAGAGTTAAGCCCTGAAGCCGCCGACTATCGGTCGACGGTGGCGTCCATAGCTCCGGTTAGTGGGAGCCATCTGGACAACATTCTTTTTGGAGCTGCTCGAACATATTTTGATGCCCCGGTCCAAAAGGAGGAGGGAGGGAGCGAGCAAACAGAGCGAAGAAGCTGATCGTGTTTAACGCGGCAAACACCAGCTTCGATCTCTGTCCCTGCTCAATCCAAGTTGACACTCCAAGTTGGCCTCCGAGTGGCCCCTCCTGGATAGCTGCCTAGGCACCCGCCGGACAGTGAACTAATGTGTGCAGCGACCAGCCCGTTGTTCCTGGAGCAAAAGGAGCCATCTGGACAACATTCTTTTTGGAGCTGCTCGAACATATTTTGATGCCCAGGTCCAAAAGGAGGAGGGAGGGAGCGAGCAAACAGAGCGAAGAAGCTGATCGTGTTTAACGCGGCAAACACCAGCTTCGATCTCTGTCCCTGCTCAATCCAAGTTGACACTGCAAGTTGGCCTCCGAGTGGCCCCTGCTGGATAGCTGCCCAGCCACCCGCCGGACAGTGAACTAATGTGTGCAGCGACCAGCCCATCGTTCCTGAAGTAAAAGGAGCCATCTGGACAACATTCTTTTTGGAGCTGCTCGAACATATTTTGATGCCCAGGTCCAAAAGGACGAGGGAGGGAGCGAGCAAACAGAGCGAAGAAGCTGATCGTGTTTAACGCGGCAAACACCAGCTTCGATCTCTGTCCCTGCTCAATCCAAGTTGATACTCCAAGTTGGCCTCCGAGTGGCCCCTCCTGGATAGCTGCTCAGGCACCCGCCGGACAGTGAACTAATGTGTGCAGCGACCAGCCCGTTGTTCCTGGAGTAAAAGGAATCTGGTCCTCCAGGTTGGCGGTTTTGCTTAGGGTTAACATCCCTATCACGGAAAAACCATCTTGTTACGAAACAACAACAAGCCTCGGATACGAACGATTCCAACGTTGACGACCCCTGCAAACGCAATGAGGATCTACGAATTTGCACCTAGAATGTGAGGTCCATCAACAGGCTAGGTGCGGGCAATCAATTGGAAAAACTCTGGACTGTTACAGTGCAGACATTACCGCGTTCCAAGAAGTGCGATGGGATGAAGCAGGCAAAAAACGGATGGAAAACTGTGATATCTATTATGGTAATTGCTGCAAGGAAAACAAGTAACGCTTATTAGAGTGCGGACTTGTTATTCGAGGTAGACTTAGGCAAAAAGTTTTAAGCTTTCGGCATGTAGGCGAACGATACATAACAATTCGCATCAAACGTGGTACACTGGGGAATATCACACTAACTTGCGTGCATGCCCCCGACTCCTAAACCGAACATACGCCCAATACCCCAGTTATGACACCAAAATCTTACTTGGAGATTTCAACGCAAAACTGGGCAAATAAGACATATTTAGATCGATCACAGCCTCCATAACACCACATCCGACAACGGATTTAGGTTAATCGATTTCCTAACAGGGCGTCCTTGTAGCAAGCACACCTGGCGGTCTCCTGATCAGTCGACCACCAATCAGATTGATCACCTTGCGATCGACGCCAGACACTCCTCCAGCATTCTCAATGTACGAATCTTCCGAGAAACCTACATCGACTCGGGCTACTACCCTGTTGTAGCCAAGGCACCACGAAAGAAGATAACAAGAATGCTTAGGAGTCGAGTAGGATAACGTAAGTTTGACGTCGGAAAACTACAATCAAAAGAGACTGCCAGAGTCTCTGCTAATCGTGTCTCCTTCAAGCTCTCTCAAAATCCGATCACAGCGGAACAAACAATTGAGCAGGAATGGGCGCATTGCCAGAATGACGCTGTCTCTGAGGTGCTGGGTTTCAAATCGCCACCACCTAGATACCCCCATGCAGCAAAAGAAGAGGCATATGGAACCATGCTGCAATGACGGACGAGAGCTGCTCACGAAATCTATGATTAGAAGAAAAGAGAGAGCAGAAGAAAGGAAAAGGGAATACGGAAAGCGTGAGTTCGAGGAGATGGAGAGATGCTTCCGCAGGAATGACACCCGGAAGTTTTACAATAAGGTAAAACGAACATGCAATGGCTTGAAAGCCAGAGCGGACGCTTGCAGGGATAGAAACGAAGAACTGGTAGTGGAATCACTGTCGATGCTGAGGATTTAGCAATACCACTTCTGCAGACTGTATAACGGCGATGACAGACAAGATACCGCTGTTAGGCAGAACGATTCATTCGTAATGGACGATGATGTAAGAGAATTCCGTCCAACCGACCTAGGCAAAGTCAAAGTAGCGATATCAAGACTTAAGTCTAATAAAGCCGCGGGCACAGACGGTCTGTCTGCTAAGCATTATAAGGCGGCTGGAGATGAGTATTTGCAAGATATGGTCGGGAGAAAGCATGCCCGACGAATGAAATCCCAGCATCGTTTGCCCGATTCATAAGAAAGGAGACCCGTATAACTGCGCCAACTATAAGGGAATAAGTCCCCTTGCATACAAGATCTTCTCTGCCGTATTGTGTGAACGCCTGAAACCGTTTGGGAATAACTTGATTGGCTCTTATCAGCGTGGTTTCAGGCCAGGTAGATCCACAATAGACCAAATATTTACGCTACGACAGATCTTGCAGAAGACCCAAGAATACCAAATCGACACTCACCACCTTTTCGTCGATTTTAAGGCTGCATATGACAGCGTGTATAGAGATGAGCTATGCAAAGCCATGTCTAGTTTCAACATCCCTGCCAAACTCGTCCGACTGTGCAGGATGACAATGGAGAATTTTGGCTGCTCCATTAAGGTGACGCGCTGTCATGCAACTTTTTCAACATCGTGTTTGAAAAGATCGTACAAGAGTCACTGGCCAACTCAAGATGTACGATTTATTTCAAGTCTACAAGATTGCTTGCGTACGCCGACCACATTGACGTGATTGGACGGACACAGTGAGACCTCAATTAGGCCTTTGTAAGCATTGAGGTAGAAGCGGCTAAGATGGGTCTTAAGGTTAATGAGGGTACCATTAACACTGTACCCTGTTAATGAGACACTGTGATATCTATTACGGCGACTGCTACAAGGAGAGAAGACAACGCTTATTCGGATGCGGATTTGTTATTAGAGGTGGACTTAGGCAAAAAGTCTTGAGCTTCCGGCATGTAAGCTAACGCCTCATGACAATCCGCATCAAGGCTAAATTCGCAAACATCAGCCTTGTTTGCGTTCATGCTCCTACCGAGGACAAGGATGATGCTACAAAAGACGATTTCTACGACCTCCTAGATAGGACATATGCCTAATGTTCCAGTTACGATGTTAAAATCGTACTGGGCGACTTTAACGCGAAACTGGGCAAGGAAGTCACTTTTGATAGGATCATTGGCTAACACAGCCTACACAACACCATAGACTGATAGACTTCGCAACGGGACGAAATCTTCTAGTTGCTCGCACGCGTTTCCCACCTTTCAACATCCACAAAGGGACATGGCGATCGGATGAATCAACCGTCAATCAGATTGACCACATTGCGATTGATGGCTGGCACGCATCCGATATTCTGGATGTACGAACTTTTAGAGGAGCCAAGATCGACGGTTGCGACTGCGAATATGCCTAGTCCAGGAAAATTGAGTAAGGCCAGCGGCATACAACGTCGCAATGCTACAATTGCAAGAGACCGCCAGAGCCTATGCCAATCGCGTCTCCCTCGGAAAATCCTCTAACACCTGCTCAGACCGTACAACACCAATGGACCTGTTGCCAACAAGCCTTATAGAGTGCTGCTTCTGAGGTACAGGGTTTCAAACTGCCACCAACAAGAAACCCATGGTTTGACGACGAGTGTAGGAGGGCACACGCAGCCAAGCAGCAAGCTTATCAAGAGGCGCTGCATAGAAGGACGAGAGCTACGCGTGAGCATTATGAGCAGAAGAGGAGGGAGGAGAGCATGAGAAGCTGGCGATCGTAGTGATGGAGAGATGCTATCGCAGATATGACGTTCGGAGGTTTTATCAACGAATAAAACAAACATGCCAGGGATATGAGGCCGGAACGGAAGCCTACAGGGACTAAAATGGAAACCAGTCGGTACTAAGAATCTGGAAAGACTACTTCTGCAGACTGTATAACGGCGATGACGAAACAGATCTCGCGGTCAGGCAGAACAAACCTTTCACAGCGGACGATGATAGCAGAGAATTTCGTCCCCGTGACCTGGACGAAGTTAGGAATGCTTAAGTCCAACAAAGCTGCTGGAGTAGATGGACTACCTGCCGAGCTCTTTGTGCGGCTGGACATGACCTGGTTGGGAGTATGCACCGATTCATCTGTAAGAATGCATGCCCGATGATTGGAATCTTAGTATCGTTTGCGCGATCCACAAGAAAGGAGACCCCTTTGTCTGCGCCAACTACAGAGGTATAAGTCTTCTGAACATCGCTCATAAAATCTTCTCTGCTCCACTGTGTGAACGCCCGAAAATTTTCGTTAATAAACTGATTGGTCCATATCAGTGTGGTTTCAGGCTAGGGAAGGCCACTACAGATCAATTATTCACACTGCGGCAGATCCTGGAAAAAACAAACGAGTTCCATGCATACGATAGCATAAATAGAGACGAGCTATACAACGCCATGTCTAGTTTTGACATCCCTGCCAAACGCGTCAGATTGTGCAGGATGACATTGGAGAACTCTCGCTGGTCCATCAGGGTCGGAAGCGACTTAACCGATAAATTTTATGTCAAAAAAGGTTTTAGACAGGGCGACACGCTATCGTGTGACTTTTTCAACATGGTCCTTGAAGGGATCGTGCAAAACTCACTGGTCAATACGAGGGGCACCATCTTTTTCAAGTCCGTACAACTGCTCGCATATGCCGATGACATTGACATAATTGGACGAAGTCGGCGAGATGTCATTGAGGCCTTTACGAGCATTGAGACGGAAGCGGCTAAAATGGGACTGGCGGTAAATGAGGGCAAAACGAAATATGTATATGCTGTCGGCGTCTTGGCCAGGGCGCACATATTGGCAGGTATAATTTCGAGGTGGTCAAGGACTTCATCTACCTAGGCTCCGCAGTGAAATGCAGCAAAGAAATCAGTGCCAAAATCAATCGCAGAATAACTCTTGCTGTTTCCTTGGGCTCGGGAGGCAATTGAGAAGCAAAGCCCTCTCTCGAAAAACCAAGCCCCTTATCATCCCGGTCCTGCTTTATGGCGCAGAGACATGGACCTTATCGAAAGCGGATGAGGAGACCCTTGGTCGTATTGAGGGAAAAATTCTGCATACGATTTTCGGCCCGACCTGCATAAATGGGGAGTGGAGGAGAAGACTTAATAGTGAACTGTACGCGCTGTACAGCGACATGAACGTAGACGGCGTCTTCGGATCCAACGCTTAAGATGGCTAAGTGATGTTGAGCGCATGGAAAACACAGCTCCGACCCGGAAGGTCCTTGAATCCAATCCCGACCGGGGACACAGTCGACTCGCGGACTTTGCGATAACTCGTAATGCGGTGATAAGTAGCACAAGATTCCCTCGTAAGCGAATTCACACAGCAACCTGGCGAACTCCGGACGGTCGAATCGCCAACCAAATCGATCATGTGCTCATTGACGCAAGGCACTCGTCAAACATCCTGGATGTGCGAACACTCAGAGGGGCAAATGTCGACTCTGGCCACTTCCTCGTAGCAGCTAGATTCAGAGCTCGACTGTCCAATGTCGGAAAATTGCACCAGCCCACCAGGAGAAGATTCGACATTGGGCGCCTGAGAACACCGGAAGTTACTAGAGTCTACAGGGAGCAGCTGAGCGAAAGACTCTGCGGTATGCCTACGTCGAACACAAATGCCAAGAATACGTGGCTGCATTGCCGCTCAGCCATTCAGGAAGTAGCCGAAACCACCTTTGGATACCTACCACCCCCGACAAGAAACCCGTGGTATGATGGCGAATGTGAGCAGAAAAAGGCAGCAACCGACGAGGCGTATCAAAAGGCGTTGCAGAGAAAAATCAGGGCAGCGCTAGAAGAGTACCGAGCCGGAAGAAGGGAGGAGAAAAAACTACTGCGGCAAAAGAAAAGAACCTTCCCAGCCTCGCAGCTCAAGGATATCGAGGAGTCTAGGATAAGCATAAAACACGAGCCTTTTACGAGAAAGCCAAAGATCTTGCAGGAGGCTTCAAAAAAAGCACCCAGGCTCTTCGAAACTGTGAGGGTAATCTTGTCATCGAACCACAGGGAATAGTGGATGTATTTAAGCAGCATTTCCAGCTGCTGCTTAACGAGCATGACCAAGAGAGAGTGGTAGGGACCGGGAAATCCCAACTCCAGCCGCTGAAGTAGTCCTCCTACCCAGCATCGAAGAAGTCGACACAGCTATTCAAAAGCTGTAGAACAACAAGACCGCAGGCTCAAATGGCTTGGCATCAGAGCTCTTTAAGGCTGGCGGCGATGTTTTGGTAGGGAGCATGCACCAGATCATCTGCAGAATTTGGGAAGATGAAAGCATGCCCGACGCCTGGAATACCAGCTCTATTTGCTCCATCCACAAAAAATGCGATCCTATCACTTGCAAGAACTATAGAGGTACATACATATATCCGTGCTCAATGTCGCATACAAGATCCTGGCCAGCGTATTGTGTGTACGTCTAAAACCATTTTGCACCGCACTGATCGGCAGCTACCAGTGCGGCTTCCGGCCCGGCAAATCAACTATAGACCAAATTTTCACACTTCGACAAATCCTGGAAACGACCAACGAGTTTCGAATCGATACACACCAACTTTTCATCGATTTCAAAGCCGCATAGCATTCATCGTGAAGAACTGTTTGGTGCGATGGCCGAATTCGGGATGCCGGGAAAACTGATGTAGTTGTGTCGCGCCACGGTAAAAAATACGCGATGGACTGTGCAACTCCGGTCTAGAACTTCGGAACCATTTGAAACATGCACGGGACTTCGGCAAGGAGATGTGCTGTCATGTGAGTTCTTCAACCTGGTGCTGAAGCAGGTAGTGCGACAGGCAGGCGTCAACAGGGAAGGCACTATCTTCTACAAGTCCGTCCAGCTGCTAGGATACGCGGATGATATCGACATCATCGCGTGTTCTCGCCGTGACATTGTGGAAGCATTCACGGCGATTGAAGAACAGGCGAAACGAGTTGGTCTTAAGATCAATGAGGATAAAACGAAGTACATGCTGTCAAGCAAAAACCAATCCGTCGCTCACCACCTGGGACAAAATATAACAATTGACAGCTTCAATTTCGAGGTAGTTGAGGAGTTTGTCTACCTCGGGGCAAACGTAAATTCCACAGATGACACCACAGTGGAGATCCGTCAGAGAATCGCCCTTGGCAACCGCTGCTACTTCGGCTTGTCCAAGCAACTTGGATCAAAACTCCTCACTCGAAAGACCAAAGTCATGCTTTACAAAACGCTCATACTGCCAGTCTTGCTGTACGGAGCAGAAAGCTGAACGATAGGCAGGACAGCGGACCTGATTTTGGATTCTTTCGAAAGAAAAATTCTGCGCCGGATATTTGGTCCTGTCTGTGAGGAAGGTGAATGGAGAAGAAGACACAACCGCGAACTCTACGAGCTGTACAAAGATGTGGATGTAGACCGGAAGGCAAAGATCCGTCGACTACACTGGCTCGGCCATATCGAGCGCATGGAAATTAAGACTCCAACTAAAAGGGTCTTCGACTCCGAGCCTCCTGGTTCGAGAAGAAGAGGAAGACCGAACATCCGGTATAAAGACCAAGTAATCGCGGATGTAAGACATCTTGGTCTTGATAACTAAAAGCAGCGTGACCGTCAAGGATTGAAGGCAACTATAGCTCAGGCTCAGAACCTCTATGGCTCGCTGGCCTGATAAGTAAGTAAGTATAGCAAGGGATAGTAGCATTAAGCAACTCAGAAAATATCGTAAGGCTGAGTTCACAGAAGTGTGCTTAAGAGTAAAGTACCAATAACTACATAGGTGCCCACTCATTCAGGCATCATTCTGCATGTAATCAAAATGATACTATTGGTTGAAAGTTGCACCCAAAACCATGTTTTCACCCCACATGACGGAGATGCTTTTCTGTACTTTTAGCCACTCGAGAGTTAAGAAAGAAGTAAAGGGATTCAAGGGCAATGGGTAATGCCAGAATGCATGTGTTTTTTTTTTTTTGTTTTTGGTTGCGCCAAAGGATGTGGAATCTTCATAGATACCAGTAGCCCGGGCTACAGGCATGCACGATTCGCAGGCCTGGCTAAAGATGTCAGGAATGCGCCTACGTGCTAAACCACACCCTGCACACTTCCAACCACTCTCCCCGCGGAACTGCCGTTAGGTACTACTTCGCGGGGCTGGCTAGCCTTTTAGGCAATTCTCTCGTTTGAAGCTCTGGTGTTTGAGCTATTCGCGTTACGTTGACGCTCTAGGCGCCTAAGGTCGCTCCTCTCACTTGTATATCGTGGACAATGAAAAAACACATGTTCCACGTTTTCTAGAACGTGTTCGCAATGTGGTCAGTAGGGGGCAACTTCGTGTTTGCGTTTGAAGAGGTATTCTCTGAAGCATCCGTGTCCCGTCAGAAACTGAGTTAAGTAGTAATTTGTTCCACCGTGGTCACGTTTTACCCATACCTTGATTTCTGGTATAAGACGATGTGTCCATCTTCCCTTTACGGATTCGTTCCACTGTTGTTGCCAGATTGCGATACTGCGATCCCTTTCATACTTTCTTTTATCGTCGTTTACCCGGCCGTTTCGAACTCGTTCACTTCTAAGTCTTTTCATCTCATCAGCTAGCAAGTCGATAGGTAGCATCGAGGATACGACAAGAATAGCATCGTTCGAAACCGTTCGAAATGCACTGGCGACCCACACTGGCGAAGTGCGCTGAGTCGGAGGACGGATTTAACTCCACGCGCGTAGGACTTGACTTTCGCGGCGTTTGCCCATATTTCTGCTGCGTACATATTTATTGAATTGGCAGCTCTTGCAATTAGTAGTCTTTTATTCTGTTTTGGGCCCCCAATATTACTCATTAGCCTTGAAAGTGCGTTAATAGCGTTCGACGATTTTTTGGATGCATATTCAAGGTGGTGTTTGAAACTTAGCCGCGCGTCGATAATCACCTCTAGGTACTTAATGAAGGATTGTGAGACTACTTCGTGCCGCCCGACTCGATAATCGATATCGTTTCCCGGACTTTCCTGCTTGTAACTAGCACTGCTTCGGTTTTGTGTTCAGCAAGTCGCAGACCAGCGTCAGTTAGCCAACGACGTACCAGAATGTATGTGTATGTATGTATATTGGCGTTACAGTCCATGAAGGACCTGAGCCGAGCTTCTCTCAATCAAACATGTTGTGTGTGATTTAATTTTCCCATAGGTGAAAGGGACCTACAGTTTATTGTCGGTTCCGAACGGCGAATTTCGAGAAGCTTTTCATGACAATTTTACTACAGGGGGTTTTGTCAGAACCCCGTTGAGGAGAAATACCGTGAAAACACGTTCGAAGACATGGCTGTGTCGGGATTCGATCCCGTGTCATCGGCGTCAGAGGCCAACACACTACCCACTGCGCCACGGTGGTCTCGATGCCAGAATGTAATATCCCATAGTTCCAGGCATCATCTTACTCTGCCTTTTGCGGTCCCAAAAACAACATTAATCGCAAAAAAGCGAGCCTGATTATGCAACTCTCTGAAATTACATAAATACTGAAAAATTCGCCAATTAAATGTATCTATGTCTATATGTAAAACAGTCGTATATTCAGCTACACCAATTTGTCAAAAAACGATGCACACACCGAAGGCACATTTTTGATTTATTCTGCTGTATCCATTAAAACGAATGAGAAAGAAATCCGCAATTTCGCACATGGGTCTTTTTATAGAATCAAGGCAACAGGTTGGCTGTGGACAGCACGCCTCTCCAATGCGCTAAGTATCAATTATGAGGAATAGAATAAGTGACGAAAAACGATTTAACCCTCTCATGCCCGAATTAAAATGGGCGTGGCTAAAATTTTTTTGAGTAGACATATAAGCTAGAGTTGACCTCAATATCAACTGACAAAAATTTCATTGTCCTAGGTGTCCTGGTTCAAGAGCTACAGGATGTTGCGTATATGCAACATTGGGCAATGGTGCTATATATTTAAAGACAAGTTGATTTTTTTTTCAAATGCCGTTTATTTATATTTATGTATGATAGGACACAAAACAATTTTTTTGGGGATTGGAGCACAAGTGCACATTACATTTGCTGCATTTACAGCTTGGAAACCCAGTGCTGCATACTCTACATCTTCCTCTTTTTCCCCATTCCGGCCAATGGTTATTACCATCAAGTCGTAGTGATTTTGCTGGGTCTGCAACATAAGCTCTTTTATAGGAGTTTGATTCAGAGCCCGTAGAAGGAGCTGGTGATGATGGAGCTGGTGATGATGGAGCTGGTGATGATGGAGCTGGTGATGATGGAGCTGGTGATGATGGAGCTGGTGATGATGGGGATGAATTCATTGTCAAAAGGAGTGATGATGGACGACCTCTCTTTTTGGCGACAACTTTAGTTTGACTTGCGTTCAAAAGCTCGGAAGCAACATCCAATTGAAAATTTATGAGCGGCATATGCTTCAATTCGCCGTCTGTATGTATGATGTCTCTGCGGTACAACAACCAACTGTTTACTAAACTTGAATTTATGCACCAGTATACTATGCGCATGTACCATTTATTTGAGCGGTGGTTGATTTTGTACAATTCAAGCAGCATGTCCGCAAGATCAACCCCTCCCATGTGTTTGTTGTAACATTCAACTATACCTGGACGAGGTATAGTTATAAACTTCTTCTCTTTGCGGCACCATCTGTTGCATTCACTCATTGGGTTCTTACCTGCATAATTTGAAACTAATTGTACGCTCTTATTATCATACCAACGACAAGCAATCAAGTTGTTCCTTGCTTCATATTTGAAATCGCTTGATCCTCGTCCTCGTTTTTGAAGGTCTTTCTCACTGATTAGAGCACAATTTTTCAATCGGTTGCTTCTAATTGTACCAACGGCCAATATGCCCTTTTCTTTCAGAGCAATCATCAAGCTTATTGACGAAAACCAATTGTCAAAAAACAGTTTGAAATTTTGGTTTACTGGCAAATTGGATGATAAAAATAGCACGATATCTGATGAAATGCCCAAGCCATAAGTCTTGCACGTTCCTTCTCCAATGTACAGAGTAAAATCGTATATAATCCCAGATACACCAGCTCTCGTAAACATTTTGAAACCCCACTTGTGGGGCTTCATTGGAAGATATTGTTTCAAACTATGTTGACCTTTATATGCAATCATTTGCTCATCTATACTTTGGAATTCTTCCTGCGAAATTTCATTGAATTTTTTTTTTATGGCGTCCAACAAAGGCCGAGCCTTGTACAACTTGTCTTATTCAGGTGTTCCCTTCTGAGGCTGTTTAGAATTATCGTTCAAATGGAAAAACTGTTTAATTTTTTCAAATCTGTTTCTTGGTAATGCATTTGCAACGGCTGCTAGTTTGAAATTGGCCGCCCACGCCATTCTATAAGCTGGTATTTTCACAACTGCAAGGTAAAGAAGTATGCCAACAAACCTTTTCATTTCAGGCACAGTGCATTTCAATTCTATGCCCTTCGTTTGCATAGCATATAAATTTGTTTCATCACATATTTTCTGCCACAGTTCATCCGCAAAGAAAGTACTAAAATATTGGATGGGGTTTTTCACCGCATAGCTGCATAATTCACTTTTCCAAGTGGTCTCGCTTTCCATAAACTCGGCACTTCTCCACTTCAAACTCTTCAAACCAATTTTTTCCATCACCTCCTGTACAACGTTTTCATTTTCATTCAAATCCCCATCATTTTCGCTTTCAATAAATTGATCAATCAAACCAACACTCACATTTTCAGCTCTGTTATCCAAATTTTTCAAAGTTTCTTCAATAATTTCGTCCATATTTCGATCTTCTTCTTCTTCATATTCCTCGTCAGCCGAATCATCCCAATCAAAGTTGACAAATTTTTCAATCTCAGCTTGAGTCAGACCTTTTGGGCGCATCTTACAATCTGCATACAAAAAAAAAAAATTTATTTTTTGAAAATTACCACAATAGACCAATGTTGCATATAGCAACACGACATTCACAAAATTATTAGAAACAAACTATATAATATTTTCATGAGGGGTTTTTTTTAAATACTCACTTACCTTTCTTTATTTAGTTGTTGAACTTGGTTTTAGGATGAAGTAATTATTTAAATGTTTTTTAACACTTTTTTAAAACCACGTTTTTTTGCACAATGAGTTTGTCAACTACGCTCTCGGGAGAATAGCTACTAACTAAACGCATGTGCAGCTGACTACCGAACAATTAGGTGTAAGCTCGCTCAACACATGCAGCTATATTTCTGCGAACGGTTCAAAACAAAAAATTTAAAATAACGGTAGTTAGAGGCTCATAAATACAATGTTGCGTATATGCAACAGCGGGCATGAGAGGGTTAAAAAAAAAAATAAAAAAAAAAAACTGGTTCGTGTCTGTGGTACTATTTTCAAAGAGTACGTAGTGAGGTGTGTGTCTAGGATAACAGGAGTACTTTAGACCGAATGAGAGGCAACAGATTCAAAAGGTGACTGGCACTTTGAAAATACCCTATCATTATTGAGTCTAGAAGTCATTAGACTATGAACTCTTTTTATTCCCCGGATTAGAGACAAAGTATACCCTGAGAAAGGGTAATGCTCGCAAGCATACGAGTATATGTATTTGTACATAAGTATGGCTTTAAGTCGGATTTAAGCTCGATGTTCAGACAATTATGTAGGTATGTCTTCAACGAGCCCTCAATGGTGGCTATTGAAAATCCTTGAATCCTTGCATCTCACAGCACAAACATCTCTCCCTCAAAGCACTATTCCCTATTCACCCCAAGCAACCAATCTCTATAATACCCAGCATTCCATCTCTTGGTTCCTCCCTTTTCCCAATTTTCACGACGTCGCATCCTTTCATTCTCCCGTCCTAGAGATATTCAGCAAAGTAAATCAAGGAAAGAAAAAAATTAAATCTATGTCAACACGTGCATGGCACAGCAATCCCACTCTCACAAGGATTCACAACGAAAAGAAAGGAACAACAAAACCAGAAAATAGATTAAACCTGTAAGCATCCCTTTTGGAAGTAGGTACAGCCAGCCACTTGATCCCTTAAGGATTTCCTAGGAGGGCACTCCACCCACACACACACACATATTTACAAAAACGTCCGCCCAAATCCCAAAACCAAACCGTACCACCGACATCTGTCTCCGACTAGTGAAACCATCGGAAAACATCCTTTCACGCGTCTCTCAGGCGCATGTCCCAACACAGCGCATCGGTGCTCGCTCGAATCGAAAAAAAGCTGCACAGTGAGTTTTGAAATTGAAAACAAAAGCCAAAACGCACACACGCACACGAACCGTCACCGTTCGAACGGCAGCACCAGAACCTGTAGGAGAAATTCTGCATTTTCAGTCCGCAGCGGGTGTGCATTTCAAAAACATCTCTCTCCCACTAGACTTGAAAACGCCTTCGGTGTGGTTCCGTCTGTGTGTGCGGTTTGGTTCTTCTTTACTTTCGTTTGTGTGTTTGTTGATCAGAATTTTCATTTTTCCGTTTTTTTCCTTTTTTTTTCTTCCGATTTTGGGTTAAAAAATTTTCATTTTTTTCTCCGTTAATGGTACTACGGTTTGCTACGGTAGTGGCTCGATGCATCTGTGCCTTGTTCTTGGTCGCGTTCGGGCTATGATGAGGCAATCTTAGTCGTTTTTGGTTCGGATGTGTTACGAGGAATTTCGGAAATTTCAAAAAATTTCAAAAATTTCCAAAAAAAGTGAGCAAAAGTTAGAAAAAGAAAAAAGAGTGTTGCCACTTAATGTGAATGTTAAGGGTACTAAACCAATGAAATAAAGATGCAAGCCGACCTGGCATAACGATTTAAATAGAAAATTCAATTCGAAAAAAAGAAAGAAAGAAATTTTGAAGGTAAAATCGAGTGTAGCCAAAGTGCATGGGAAGAGGAAAAAAAAAATATAAAAGAGAAAAGCAAGAGCAAAGTGATATTCGTTTAGTGTGTCAGCGGCGAAGGGAACACAAGAAAAATAAGCCAAAAATCCAAGAGAAAATAAGATGCATCCGTAGGATAGGTGGCACTTACTAAGGCCCTTCGAATAAGTAAAAGAAGTCATCGTCAGTGTTACAGCAGAATTTACAATTGCCAACAAACAGAGTGAGTTTAAAGTGAAAACAGACAGACAGAACAGAACGGCGGACGAGCGAATGCCAAGTGAAAAGGACGACAGCGACGGAGACAGAGAAGCAGGACACGACGAGAAGGATTGGCGAACGTAGAAAGTGTGGCGGGGGGTGAAAATAGCCTAAAGGATTTAAATAGCGAACGAGTTTCTGCCAATTAGGTAATATTATTGAGTTGACTTTTTTCTCATGTCCCTCTTTCTCTTCTCTTACATTTCTTCTCCTTCGTCCTCGTCGTCCTCGCGTCGGTGTCGTTCGCGTCGTGCATGTGCAGTAATTTGCCTAACACCCTCTAGGATATGAGAGCCTCCTGTTTCAATCATTTCAAGTTGATGCAAATTGCAGGTAAAGAAAACGTAAAGTAAAGAATGCGCTTAAGAAAGAATTTCACTACACGCAAGGGATGGATGCAATTATTCAGATTGCAACATAAGGGGCCTGGTGACATGTGCATGCCTAACACACTCGTATGTATGTACGTTTGTGTGAGTTCAGAGTAATTGTGCCCGATGCCAAATTGAGATATAAATAAACTTTGCTTAGCCCCTAAGCTTCTAACTCAATGTTTTACGACAAAGTGTTCGCTGTAGGCGGCACAATATCTCATGCGGGCCAGTGTGTCTCTAGTTTGTTGTTTTAACCATGACATTGCGGACGCATTGTCTTCACATCTCATTTACATACATACATACATATATACACCTAATTGTTAGTGAGAAAGGAATTTTCGGTGGTTGCATAAAATACTGGGAAAAAGAGCTTTTTCTTGCACAGGTTCGGGGGTGCTTACTGTGTTTTAGTGTATTGCACCTTTCGTTGCACCTATTTAGAGGAGTTCGACACAAAGGCCACTCTCCACCGACACGCGAGCATGTGTGTGTTCTCACTCTTGGCAGAAGTTCGTATTCATACAAAGTAGTGAAAACCGAAAAACAAGAAAAAAATAAATAAAATGTAGAACGAGACCATTGAGACGGATTTTTCGTTGCAGCTCTGCAAAGAGAGGTCTTTTCTCCCTACTAATGACCCCATGAAAAAAAACCGAAAAACACAGAAACAGCGATCTAACGAAGACTGTCACTGATTATCAGAATCAGTCATTATGGTCCCTTGTTTCCTTTTCTTCCAATTGTCGGCGAAAAGAGGGATTCGATTCGATTCGATTTTTTACCCTCCTCATTCGTACCATGTCACGTCCTGACGGACCAAGTTTTTGGTTCTTATTGCACATGCAGTCGTAAATGTTTGCCCTACCAACCCTCAAACTAGGTGAAAGTGTGCGTCATCATCATCATACAGTCAGCCCTCGAAGAGATGGATATCTAGAAGATACATAGTTCTACGTTTTTTTAAAATGTAGTCGAAGATGACGAGTATGTGCTTAAAGTTACTTCATTGCTTGTCGTAAAAAAAACTTTCAGTTGATGATAAAAATGGATGCAATTCGCCTGTATAGGATGGGGTCCTTGCGATATTTGTGTATTCACGCACTATCGGATGTCATATTTCGACAGCTGTGACAGAGTCATAAAATTTCAAATGACGCCAGTTATGCGATACTGTTGAATGGGTGTTATAAACACTCGTTGTTGTGCTTTTAGAAGATGCTTATCGAAGCATCAGGATGTGAGAGGAAATTGCATATCCAATTGGAAAGTGGTATCTATGACATTTGCATGTGTGGGCGTCGACTGGACATATTCTATCTCTGAAGTAATCATTTCCCATTTATCTAAGTGGTTGGGCAGAAAAAGGAAACATAAGAGGACGGACAGTACATACTGTAGGTTATAAGCGCTTTAATTGGCCCATCAACAACTCCGGTTTTTTTAAGGGGTCCCTTACACTAAGGTATTTGGGTGGGCCAAATACTTACTTACTTACTTAACGGGCGCTACAGTTTCGTTTGAACCTGGGCCAACATGCTCTTCCAACTAGCATGCAGAATCGCTCTCGCCAATCGCTATTTCTTTGGGTTCGGGAGGCAATTGAGTAATAGTACCTTCACCCGAACGACAAAGTTGACTCTATACAAGACCCTTATAATCCCGGTCCTGCTGTAGGGCCCAGAAGCATGGACACTTTCAAAAGCGGATGAAGAGGTCTTTGGTCGGTTTGAGAGAAAGATTTTGCGAGTGATTTTCAGGCCTATAAATTTAGACCGGGGATGGAGGAAAAGATTCAACCGCGAACTTTACGGGCTGTACAGCGACATGAGTCTAGTCAGGCGTCTACGGATTCAACGCCTAAAATGGCTAGGCGATGTAGAGCAAATGGACACCACAGCTCAAGCCCGGAGAGTCTTGTAATCCTACCCCGAGGGACGAAGAAACAGAGGGCGGCCGCACTTAAGATGGCGCACACATCCCCCAGTTTTCTAAGACCTTGATGGTTTCGGGTGGTAGCTCACGGATTTCTTGCATGATATTGTCCTTAAGTGTTAGAATCATTTCCGGATTGTTGGCATAACATCCGTCCTTCACGGTTCTCCCTAAAAAAAAGTCCAATGGGGCCAAATCGCAGCTCCTAGACGGCCAATTAACTTCGCCAAGACGACTGATAACACGACAAATTTGGTGCGCTGCAGTCGTTCTCCAACTGGCACGGTCTTTCGCCAGCAGTCTCCAGTGCCGCACGCCTCGTTGATTAAGGTCCTGTCCCACTTGGTTGCGCCATCTTAAATTTGGCCATACTTGACTGCGTCGCCCCTCGGGGTTGGATTCAAAGGCCTTCCGGGTCGGAGCTGTGTTTTCCATGCGCTCAAACATGACCTAGCCATCTTAGGCGTTTAATCCGAAGACGCCATGCTACGTCTTCTCCTCCACTCCCCATTAATGCAGGTCGGGCGCAAAATCGTACGCAGAATTTTTCCCTCAAAACGACCAAGGGTCTCCTCATCCGCTTTCGATAAGGTCCGTGTCTCTGCGCCATAAAGCAGGACCGGAATGATAAGGGGCTTGGTTTTTCGAGAGAGGGCTCTGCTTCTCAATTGCCTCCCGAGCTCAAAGAAACAGCGATTGGCAAGAATAATTCTGCGTTTGTTTTCGGCACTGATGTCATTGCTGTATGTCACTGCGGAGCCTATGTACGTAGATGAAGTCCTTGATTGCCTCGAAATTATACCTGCCAATATGTGCGCCCCGAATAAGACGCCGGTGGTTCGTGTCCTTTTTTGACGACAGCATATATTTCGTTTTGTCCTCATTTACCGCCAGTCCCATTTTAGCCGCTTCCGTCTCAATGCTCGTAAGGGCCTCAATAACATCTCGCTGACTTCGTCCAATTATGTCAATGTCATCGGCATATGCGAGCAGTTGTACGGACTTGAAAAAGATGGTGCCGCTCGTATCGACCAGTGAGTTTTGCACGATCCATTTAGGGACGATGTTGAAAATGTCACACTACAGCGTGTCGCCCTGTCTGAAACCTTTTTTGACATAAAAGGTATCGGTTAAGTCGCTACCGACCCTGATGGACCGGCGAGAGTTCTCCAATGTTATCCTGTACATTCTGACGAGTTTAACAGGGATGTCAAAACTAGATATAGTGTTGTATAGCTCGTCTCTATTTACGCTATCGTATGCAGCCTAACAGTCGGCAAACAGATGGTGGGTGTCGATCTGGAACTCGTTTGTTCTTTTCAGGATCCCGCAGGATGCCGCAGTATGGTTATGGACCTATGTATATATTTATCGCTGGAACCTTTCCTGGCGAGTTGGTCCCAAATATCTGCTTTCATCAAAAAGAGACGGGCAACACCGACGTATTGGCCAGAACCTCACCACGGGCAGATATAACTTTGCAACGGTCAAGGAATTCGTCTACCTTGGCTCACTGATGACCAGCGACAACAACACCAGCGCTGAGATAAAACGCAGAATCACTCTTGCCAACAGCTGTTTCTTTGGGCTCAAGAGGCAATTGAGAAGTAGAGCCTTCTCTCGGAAAACCAAGGTGACACTAAATAAGACCTCAATCATCCCAGTCCTCCTTTACGGCGCAGAGGCTTGGACCTTAACAAAAGCGGATGAAGATGCCCTTTGTCGTTTCGAGAGGAAAATTCTGTGCACTATCTATGATCCCGTTTGTTCAAACGGTGTATGGAGGAGAAGATACATATAATGAAGAACTATACGGGTTGTACAGCGACATCGGCCTGGTACGACGTCTACGGATACAGGTCTATGGTGGCTAGGCCATGTAGAGCTCCGACCCGATGAGTCTTCGAATCCACCCCGGAAGAAAGGCGCGGCAGAGGACGGCCGCATCAACGGTGGCGCACGGAGGTCGAACGGGACCTTAACAAACTGGGCGTGCGGCGCTGGAAACAGCTGGCCAAAGACGGTGCCAGCTGGAGACGCTTGTTGGTTGAGGCCCAGGTTCACCACGGACTGTAGCGCCACCTAAGTAAGTAAGTCTACTCGCAAGGTATGTACTTAAAATATTGGATAGTTCGGAAATTTCCGAAACTATTGGCAACAGTGAAATCGAACGATACAATTTCTTGTCTGTTAGTACTTTACTCGGCTTTGGAACCATTATAGCTTCTGCGATTTTCCACTGTCTCGGCACATATTCTAGCATAATTGCGGCATTAAAATGAAACAGGAGTTTTAGGAAAGCCTTTCTTGGTAGAGCCTTGAAACCTTCTCCTCTGATTAGACCATAGCCAGTAGCCTTGTCCGCTTTAAGCGATTCAACAATAGCCTTTAGTTCAGCGAACGTGGATCGTGTTATTGTATATTCCGATGTATCATCCGTTCGATAAACAAATTCTGTAAGCGGTTGACCTATGGACGGTTTCCTCAAGATATTCAGAGAAAACGTCTGCCTTTTCCTTATATCCTTTCGCTCATTCATTAAGAATTTTTCTTATCGGTAGTGCTTGAATTTGGGGCTTTTTGAGATCTTCGACAGCTTTCCATAGAGGGTAGAGCCTAGAATTTGTCTGATCGATTTTTCGAGTACATTGCATAATTGACTTAGATGAGTTTTATGCTGCGGCGCTCGACTTTGTTGCCGACGTTTACGCGCTTTCCGCTTCTCCTTAACTACTTACTTACTTATCAGGCCTGCGATCCATGGAGGATCTGAGCCTGAGCTATAGCTGCCTTCCATCCTTGACGGTCCCGGGCACGCTGCTTCCAGTTGTCAAGACCAAGATGACTTACATCCGCGATTACTTGGTCTTTATACCGGAGGTTCGGTCTTCCTCTTCTTCTCGAACCAGGAGGCTCGGAGTCGAAGACCCTTTTAGCTGGAGCGTTGATGTCCATGCGCTCGATGTGGCCGAGCCAGTGTAGTCGACGGGTCCTTGCCTTCCGGACTACATCCACATCTTGGTACAGCTCGTAGAGTTCGCGGTTGTGTCTTCTTCTCCATTCACCTTCCTCACAGACAGGACCAAATATCCGGCGCAGAATTTTTCTTTCGAAAGAACCCAAAATCAGCTCCGCTGTCCTGCTTATCGTCCAGCTTTCGGCTCCGTACAGCAAGACTGGCAGAATGAGCGTTTTGTAAAGCATGACTTCGGTCTTTCGAGTGAGGAGTTTTGACCCAAGTTGTTTGGACAAGCCAAAGTAGCAGCGGTTGCCAAGGGCGATTCTCTGCCGGATCTCCACTGTGGTGTCATTTGTGGAATTTACGTTTGCCCCGAGGTAGACAAACTCCTTAACTACCTCGAAATTGTAGCTGTCAATTGTTATGTTTTGTCCCAGGTGGTGAGCGACGGATTGGTTTTTGCTGGACAGCATGTATTTCGTTTTATCCTCATTGATCTTAAGACCAACTCGTTTCGCCTGTTCTTTAATCGCCGTGAATGCTTCCACAATGCCACGGCGAGAACACGCGATGATGTCGATATCATCCGCGTATCCTAGCAGCTGGATGGACTTGTAAAAGATAGTGCCTTCCCTGTTGACGCCTGCCCGTCGCACTATCTGCTCCAGCACCAGGTTGAAGAAGTCACATGACAGCGCATCTCCTTGCCGAAATCCGGTGCATGTTTCGAATGGTTCCGAGGTCCTAGAACCGAGTTGCACGGTGCATCGCGTGTTTTTTAGCGTGGCGCGACACAACTGGATCAGTTTTACCGGGATCCCGAATTCGGCCATCGCCCCAAACAGTGCTTCACGATGAATGCTGTCGTATGCGGCTTTGAAATCGATGAAAAGACGGTGTGTATCGATTCGAAACTCGTTGGTCTTTTCCAGGATTTGTCGAAGTGTGAAAATTTGGTCTATAGTTGATTTGCCGGGCCGGAAGCCGCACTGGTAGCTGCCGATTAGTGCGGTGCAAAATGGTTTTAGACGTTCACACAATACGCTGGACAGGATCTTGTATGCGACATTGAGCAGGGATATACCTCTATAGTTCTTGCAAGAGGTAGGATCGCCTTTTTTGTGGATGGGGCATATAGAGCTGGTATTCCAGTCGTCGGGCATGCTCTCATCTTCCCAAATTCTGCAGATGATCTGGTGCATGCTCCCTACCAGAACATCGCCGCCAGCCTTGAAGAGCTCTGATGGCAAGCCATCTGAGCCTGCGGCCTTGTTGTTCTTCAGCTTCTGAATAGCTGTGCCGACCTCTTCTATGCTGGGTGGGAGGACTACTTCAGCGGCTGGAGTTGGGATTTCCTCGGTTCCTACCACTCTCTCTTGGTCATGCTCGTCAAGCAGCTGCTGGAAGTGCTGCTTAAATACATCCACTATTCCCTGCGGGTCGGTGACAAGATTACCCTCGCAGTTTCGAAGAGCCAGGGTGCCCTTTTTGAAGCCTCCTTCATAGCCTTTGGCTTTCTTGTAAAAGGCTCGTATTTAGTTTCTACTCTTCCCTTCTTCTGGCTCGGTACTCTTCTCGCGCTGCCCTGGTTTTCCTCTGCAGCGCCTTTTGGTACGCCTCGTCGGTTGCTGCCTTTTTCTGCTCACACTCGCCATCATACCACGGATTTCTTGTCGGGGGTGGTAGGTATCCTTAGGTGGTGTCGGCTACTTCCTGAATGGCTGAGCGGCAATGCAGCCACATATTATTGGCACTTATGTTCGACGTAGGCATACCGTAGAGTCTTTCGCTCAGCTGCTCCCTGTAGACTCTGGCAACCTCCGGTGTGCTCAGGCGCCCAATGTCGAACCTCCTCCTGATGGGCTGGTGCAGCTTTCTAACATTGGACAGTCGAGCTCTGAATCTTGCTGCTACGAGGTAGTGGTCAGAGTCGACATTTGCCCCTCTGAATGTTCGCACATCCAGGATGTTTGACGCGTGCCTTGCGTCAATGAGCACATGGTCGATTTGGTTGGCGGTTCGACCGTCCGGAGATCGCCAGGTTGCTGTGTGGATTCGCTTGCGAGGGAATCTTGTGCTACTTATCACCGCATTACGAGCTGTCGCAAAGTCAGCGAGTCGGAAGCCGTTATCTGTTGTTGTATCGTGGAGGCTGTGCTTTCCGATCACTCCGCCAAGGGTGTTTTCCTTTCCGATTTTGGCGTTGAAGTCCCCGAGCACGATTTTTACATCGTACTCCGGACAAGCTCCGTAGGCGTTGTCCAGGAGGTCATAGAGGTCCTCCTTGATAGGGTCTTCAGCCTCGTCGGTAGGGGCGTGTGCACATATAAGGCTGATGTTATAAAATCTGCCTCTGATGCGGATCACAGCCAGGCGATCACTTATAGGTTTAGAGTCGATGACCTTCGACCTTAACCGCTTTCCCACGACAAATCCGCATCCCAGTAAGTGCAACCTTTTGTGACAGCTGTAATAAATGTCGCAATTTTTCTTCCTAATCATACCGTTTCCTATCCAGCGTATTTCCTGGACCGCAGTAATATCCGCCTTGTACTGCGTGAGGATTCCTTCTAGTTTATGAGCAGCTCCGGGAGTGTACAGGGTTCTGACATTCCAGGAGCATACTCGCAAATCGTGTTCCTTTTTCGTGCGTTGTCGTCGTCGAGTATCCGTCCGTGTATCCGAGGCATCTTGCTCATTCATAACTTTGGGTTTTTTTACGTGGGCGGATTGTTAGCCCGCCGCACAACCGCCATTCTGGTCGGGGTTTTTTTCGCTGCATACGTTTGTTCACCTCCCAACGGTTGTTGAAGAGGCTATCCAGAGGGCGCCGCGAGGAGGCCGTATGTCAACTTGACCCGGGCATTTAAACAGGGATCGTTGCTGGCATCTCGCCAGGTTGAGAGCAATCAACAACTTTACCCTGTATGTCCGAGCCCATGCCCTCCAAACTAGATCTCTAATTTCAGGTGGGTAATTTACTGAGAAATTAGCCGGTGCACTTTTTGGTAGGGGGTGTTATTCCACGCTGCGTTCTGTATGACTTCAACGAATTGGTCGACTTCGACTTCTAGTTAATAAGGTGTTCTTAGTGATACCCTAAGTTGAAGAGTTGCCTGTTGAGTAATTAGAGATCCGATAGCCCAGAATTCTTTTAACCAACGAAGGGATAGCAGGTGTCTCACACTCGGAAATATTTAGATACTCTGATTTTTTAAACGTCTGATTTTTGATTGTCAAGAAAGCGACAAAAATGTTGCAAAATTGTACATACTTTTTATACAAGCTGATAAACCTGACGCCGTGGCGCAGTGGTTAGTGTGTTGGACTCTAACGCACGTTAAGCGAGTTAAAATCCCGATAATGCCAACGCCATCGAATGTTTTTTACGCGACGTCCCCCCTCGGCGGGGTAAAACCCCCCGTAGTATAAATGCCATGAAAAAGCTTTTCGACTCATGCCGTTCGGAATCGGCGGTAAACTGTAGGTCCCTTTGACCTGTGTGAAAAATAAATCACACACAACATGGGTGATTGAGAGAAATACATATGTATATAAATACTCATAAAAAAATGTTGACTTGCCCTGATCGAATTGGATCACACAGCAAATTTTGATAGGTGTGTACGTGCGTGTGTGCGTTCGGATTTTTCACCTCGATTATCTCGAGAACCAAAGATGATATTGACATGGGACCGGGTTCATACCACGCGTAATTATGTAGCTTAGAACTGTCCAGCCGTTTTTTGTTGTAGGCAAAAAACATTAACACGCGGTGTTTCCAAGCGGTTCCCTATCTAAGTATTGACCGCACTCGACGCTGGTTGATTGCGGTGATCGAACGAGAACCCATACATATGAGATTGCTCGAACAGTGTTGTGGTTGCATTGAGCGTCAGGAAAAAGGCGGCTTGATGCCAACAACACGCGGTGTTCCTAAGCGGTCCTCTATACAAGTACTGACCGCTCACGACGCTGCTTGATTGCGGTGATCGGACGAGAACCGATATATTACCCACTATTCGCCTAAGAATAGGGTTTTTAACAAAAAGAGCTGATGACCTTGAAATATTTAAACAGATCATCGATGCTGAGAATATGAAAAAACCACTTCTGCAGACTGTATAACGACGATGTTAGTCAATATACAGCTGTCGGGCAGAATGATCCATCTCCAATCGAAGGAGACCTCAGAGAATCCTGTCCCCCTGACCTCGACGAAGTTAAGATTGCCATATCGAAGCTCAAGTCGAATAAAGCTGTTGGCGCAGACGGACTGTCTGCTGAGTTCTTCAAGGCAGCTTGGGATGATCTGGTTAGGAGCATGCACCATGCTATGTCTACCTTTGACATACCTGCTAAACTCGTCAGACTATGCAGGATGACTATGGAGAATGTTCGCTGCTCCGTCCGAGTCAGTGAACATGTTACCGATAGTTTTGATGTCAAAAAAGGATTTAGGCAGGGCGATGCGCTGTCGTGTGATTTCTTCAACATCATATTGGAAATGACTGTGCAAAAATCACTGGCCAAAACAAGAGGCACAATCTATTTCAAATCCTCGCAGCTCCTCGCAGGCGGCGAAAATTGGTTTATCATTAAACGAGGGCAAAACTAAATATATGCCGTCATCAAAAAAGAGTGCTCACCACCGACGTCTTGACCAGAACGTTTGTATTGGCAGATATGAGTTCGAGGTAGTTAAAGACTTTGTCTACCTTGGCTCCGCAGTGACCTGGAACAACGACATCAGTTCCGAAATCAAACGCAGAATCACTCTTGCTAATCGCTATTTCTTTGGGCTCAGGAGGCAACTGAGTAATAGAGCCCTCTCCCGAACGACAAAGTAGACCCTTATCATCCCGGTCCTGTTGTATGGCGCAGATGCACGGACACTATCAAAAGCGGATGAGGAGGCCCTTGGTCGGTTTGAGGGAAAGGTTTTGCGCGTAATTTTCGGGCCTAGAAATTCAGACGGGGGATGGAGGAGAAGATTCAAACACGAACTTTACGGGCTGTACAGCGACATGAGCCTAGTCAGGCGTCTACGGATTCAACGCCTAAGATGGCTGGGCCATGTAGAGTGAATGGACACCACAGCTCCAGCCCGGAGAGTCTTTGATTCCAACCCCGAGGGACCAAGGAGCAGTGGATGGCCGCACTTAAGATGGCACACACAGGTGGAAGGGGACCTCAGCCAACTGGGTGTGCGGCAATGGAAAAGGCTAGCAAAAGATCGTGCCGGTTGGAGGGGCATATTGGTTGAGGCCCAGGTTCACCCCGAATTGTAGCGCCCATTGAGAAGAAGAAGAAGAAGATCAAGACAACCCCTCAACTCCACCTTGATTAGGTTCATATCCATAAACATACTGCTACACTGAGCCTGTTGATTTCCGACAAAATTGTTCTTTGTCATATTCCAACTGGCATCAGCACTAGAAATGACTACTAATTCGTATTCCTAAGATTCTTGACACAAAAATGCTTTCTCCTGCTTACCATTTCCCTTTCGAGATACATTTCACACGTAACATGAGCTCATTAGAACTATGTGCAGCAAAATCAATTTTAATTATTATTTTCCATTTTTTTTTTTGGAAAATGTCGAGAAATATTGTCTAATGCGAAACGTTGGGAACATTGTTGCTTTCGTGTTCCGATCAAAAGCCGATTAACACGACACGAGAGGTGGAACAATGGCAACGTGTGACGTGTGACGTGTGACGTGTACTTTGCGGAATTGGATGCGGTTACAATGCGACTGCAACTGACGAGTTGACTCATCAAAAGGGTGAAGTTCAGTAGAAAAATCAAACACGTAATCGTACAGATATTTGTATTGAATTCCTTTAATCATGACACGAATCGTAAAGCGACACAGGCGGACGCCTGTTGGGAGCCATCGTTCCCGTGTTTACCCTTCATTTGTCGAATGAATAAATATTTTTTATTCGACGAGCGGAAAATCCATTGCACGACGACGAGTATTTCAGTATTTTTGTCAACACAGAGATACAAAATCTAATTCAGCGCACTACGAGTATACTCATCTGCTACATACCTGCCGGATAGTTTGATGTTTATTTGCCAAATTGCGTGCAGTCGGTAGATTTGTATATTTTTATCTATTCCCTCACTGAATGCTCGTAGTCGAAGCATATGACTTTAGATGCGTTGTAATCAGCATTTACCTCGGTCCTAGACATCTTGTGTGAAATATTTTCGTACATAGCGGTGTAGTCGGGTCGTATGCCACGTATGTACTTAATTAAAATGTGGCTCATTCGAAAGTATTTCAATGGTGGGGCACATCTTGTCATTTGTCGCAGAGAAAATATTTGTATTTGATGTTTGGCAAGCTTTATCTGAGCATGAGTATGTGTACTAGTAGGCCTGAGTAATATCATTTTCATTGTTCTTTTAGATATTCTTTGGTATTCATCTTACGATAGACGAGATGCGCTGTTGCTATAAATGCTTTCATTGAGTACATATTGTCGGTGGATCTCGACGTTATCGAGGCATCATCTTTACACAATTGTCGACGGTGCAATGCATACAAATCTGTACATATGTATCTAACTATATATAGTTCGAGAAAGATTAGTGAGTTAATTGCACATTTGTGGCACAAGCAATTAGGCAGAGTTTATGACAGCAATTTCCAGGAAAGTGATTTCAAGTTGGCAATTGATTGGTTTAAGAGGTTTCTGCGGTTTTTTGTTAATTTATTGAAATTTTTAGCTGAAAGTCAATTTGGTCAATGTGCTTTTGCCATTCTTCTGGTAGCTTCATACTTCCATCATTTTATCGACTCTGTAGCTTATCGGCGAATAGCTTGGCTAAGGGATTCTTAGCGACTGTTCGGCCGGCCAATTTTTTACCATCAAGGAGCTTTGCCTTTTTTTTTTTTTTGATTTCCTAATATATGTATTTACAAAGGTCTCATAGGGGTAGCACCTATCCGACGGATGCTGGCCTGTTAAAAAGCGAGAAGAGCCACCGCAGTCGAACATCTTGCGGCAATATTAGTAAGTCCTATCCCCACCTCCTCGTGGTGCCATCTGGATATTTCCTATGGAAATTGCAGACGGGGAAGGGCGAATGGCGAGCCCCCTGCGCCAAAAACTTGGATTAGTCGCTTGGGCTACGGCCTAGTAAGCCGTAACCGTAAAAAAACCACAAACTCCGAAACAACCACAAGCCTCGGATATAACGGACCTGATTTATGTTGACGACCCTTGCAAAAAACGAAAAAAGGACAATGATCTTCGGCTTTGTACGTGGAATGTTAGGTCCCTAAACAGGCAACTTTCCTTGCCCTAGACCGCTATAAAGCGGACATAACCGCCATCCCGGGAATGCGATGGAATGGACCGGGTATAAAGCGGATGAAAAACTGCGATATTTACTACGGCGACTGCTATAGGGAGAGAGGAAAACGTTTGTTTGGATGCGGATTTGTTGTTCGAGGTGGACTAAGGCAAAAAGTCCTAAGCTTTCGGCATGTGAGCAAACGCCTCATAACAATCCGTATCAAGGCTATATTTTTTAACATCAGTCTGATCTGCGTCCACCCCCCACGGAAGACAAGGATGACTCCACCAAAGATGAGTTCTACGATCTCCTAGACAGAACGTATGACCAAAAATGAAGGTGTGGCAATGCGTCCGAGACCGCGGTGATCATATCCAGTTCGGGAAGGTGTTGTAATATGGACATGTGACCCCCGGGTCTGCATGGCATATTTGTTTCCGAGCAAAGAATTCTGATTGCATTGCGTAACGCCATCTTTTTGATAAAAAGGTGCAACGGAGTGAGTCCAATGAGTGCTTCTTGGGCTGCCGTGGAGCAGGTTGGCATAGCGCCTGTAATGCCGTGACACGCTAGTCTTTGAAGGCGTTAAGGCTTAACAACTGTAGTTTTTTGCTCAACTTTTGCCCAGCATACGGTGGACCCGTAGGTGACGATATGTCTTACTATCGCGGTGTATAACCAGTGGACTGCTTAGGTTTAAGTCCCCAGATTTTAAGTGCGTCGACAGGCTCACATGGCCTTACTCGCTTTTGTAAGTTTGGTTTTAATATTGGAGTTCCGGTTGAGTCTGCGATCTGAAGATGCTATGTTTGTGCCATTTAGAAAGACGGAGTAGGGGTGGACCTTTCATCGATTGTCTTTCTAAGATTGTCTTATTCGCGTTAATCGATAAACCCTCTCTGCCACACCAGTCAGAGACGAATTGGAGCGTAAGTTGCAAACGCTCACAGGCAGTGGTCTCGCACTTGTCCGTAACAATGACTACTAGGTCGTCAACATATCCGATGACCTCGTAGCCCTGAGTGATTAGTTTCGCAGTAATTCATCGATGACTATCGACTGGAGCAGTGGTGAAAGGACTCCTCCTTGTGGACATTCTCTAGCCTTCGATACTGTCATTAAGTCCTCTCCGCATGTGGCTGATATGATACGGCTATTTAGCATCGCCCTATTCCAGTGTTTAGTGGGATGGTCTACACCCCTGTTTCTTCTGGTCGGAATACCTAACCAGGTCCTGTACTTAGGTGGGAGGGATCTCTTGGCGTCTCCAGGAAAGTAAGCGGAGGCGCATACAATCTCTCTTACTCCTCCATTGGTGGGGACTTCCACAATGACGGCGGCCAGGTCCCTTGTGATGAATTCTGGAATGGAAGAAAATTTATATTAGTGCCGATCACACATGCGGCCTTAGAAGGAAAATCTCCTGTAGCGTAAACTAGTTTACGTGACCTGTTTTGCAGACCCATAATCCATACCTTCATGGACCCATGGTTCTTGGATTAGTCCAATGCAGATCCTGTCGCGATAGAGTCGCAGGCTAAAGGTGACCGAGGCACCTTTGCATGGTGCAGGTTGTCCTGCAGCACACGCAGTCCACTCATTACTTGCGACGGTAGGCCGGGTCATTCGTTCGGTATGGCTTATTGTTGCCACGCCTGAAGCTACCGGCCCGATGGAAGTGATCCTCTGATCTACTGCCCATTGAGAATTCCCCATGTTTAGTTAGGGGACGTTTTGTTCTTTGGACGACCCTTAGTGGTCGTCGACCCAGATGTGGCAGCAGGTTTTGGTTCGTCACATCTTGGCGTCTCTACTACGACAGTAGGTGCAACCACCATACTGTTGCCTGTAGGTTTTCCTACAGCGATTGGTTCTACATCCACAAATGTTTTCTCTTGGCCCTTGATGATCATCTCAATGATGTCAAATCGGTAAGACACTTTGCCCTTGAGTTCTGTTAGTCGAGCTGTAGAGCTTGTCGCTGACTGCCAGAACCAGGCGCAGGAGGTCTTTCTTCTTATTTGACGTGCTCTGCATGACTCTCCAGTTCTGTGCATATAGGCCGTCATTTTGGGAGTCCAACGTCGCCAACATTTTTGTGATGTGAAGTAGCCCCGAACGATATGTGGTTTAGGGAAAGCTTCTTCTTCCACAAGCATAATATCAAGTCTACTATTGTTCTTGATGACCGTAAAATTGGTTTTCATCCAATCGACCGTGGCGGAGTTGTCACACACAAAGTATAACTACCACAATGTTGATGGTAAGGTCAGACAAAAGACTGAACTCTAAAAGACGGTCCCGTCATGCATTGATTTGCTGCTGCCCCGAGCGTTTACACGCAAGATTCTCACCATACACTTCACGTTTTTTTCGGTATGTTTTTGCATCGTTTCTGCTTTTTTGTAACTTTTAACGCCAATGATGAATCACAACACTGCGTATTCAAGAATACACCATATAGTGACAAAAAATTGTGGAGACTTGTTTCAGTTGCCAGTGGGAGAATAAGAGAGTCTCTTTCTTAGCTTATAACCAGGTTTAGTGTTGTTAGAATATTTCTGTCTAGCTTTCTCGTCATATTTGTGAACTGTCATTTCATCTATTGCCTGGACGTTCTATAGAAACTAGTATGCAAAAAGTCATCGTCATGGATATGGTAGAAAACGAAAACGCCAAATAATCGTAATTACGTTACATGTGCGTGCAGTACAGTAATTAACTTAGGTGTAATGTCAGAACTACTTAAGTCAGTCTTTCCACACTTAGCGCAGGGCAAAAATGAAAGTATTTGCCTCCTCAAAAGTGTAGCTGAGCATGGCAATAGATTTTCCATTGTGGCGGAAGGATGTTTTCTAATTTCGGCCCTTCCTACTACAGCGCATTACTGAAGTGCATAACATACTGTGAATTATAAATGAATTGAAATTTTACAGAAAAAAATACAAAAAGCAATCTCCCCGCGATTAAATTGGAAGTTTCAATTCGTATGTTCGGTTTGTTGATGTTCTAAATAGTTTTCCAATTTAAGTATGGACATGTCGAAGGATATAAGCTGATTAGATACTTCCAACTTTCAAGACCGTCAGTCTCATGCCCTTAGGCACTCACTTAAAAGCGCAAATAATGCAAAAAACAAAGTAAAATAAAATCCAGTGGAAAAGACAAAGGACTTCAAGTCAAATATAGAGTGGAACTAACAAAGGAGGAGGCAAAAAGTTTCTTGCCAAATTACATCGATGTCCTTTGAAGTGGAAATGAAACCAAATCGATTGAATGCCCACCAACGTCACAGTCAGAGCGTGTGGAACAACCGAATACAACTGAAGGCTGAAAACAAACAAAACAAAAAAAAAAAAAAAAAAGAGAACAGGACGAAGAAGAAAGAATTGTGAAAAGGAAAACAAATTACCCACGAACACACACGTGTAGTAAGGCGGTGTACATGGGATCCTTCGACTTATTGGTGTTTACACAACCGTATGCTTGTGTATCTCTTTCAAGTTGCAAATGGGTTGACTCGACTTTATAGGTACGTTAAGTGGGTGACGGAAAGGATGTGGATTTGTTGCATTTTTTTTTTTAATAATTAGAAGAGGGAATTCCGAATACGGTCATGCGGGCTAACAACTTTTCCTTTTCACCCAACGTCTATCCTAAACGATAAATTAAAAGGAAAAGAAGGACGAGGTAAACAGAAAGTGGAGAAATGCACAAAATATCCTTCGGTCCAAGGGGAGTCTAGTAATTTTATTAAGAGGCTCCACGGTACTAGCGGCTAATTAAGTGAAATAACAAAGATAAGCGGAGGCTCGAACAGGACACAATCTATGCCGTCGTTAGAACGACGTCGATACGAGTATACAAGAAAGATGAAGGAAATAAGAAAAAGACATGGTAATAACGGTTACGAGGAAACTTTTCAAGTCGCTCGCAACAGACCCATTCCACAGGATATTCGAAAGAAAATTTTAATTTAATTTTCAAGTGTCCTGCTGATTGGTAAGCCGATGGATTGTGAAACCACCGAGCGGGATAGAACTTCACGAACTGCTTTTGCCACTTTTGTTATAAGAGACCAGTGGAGTCGTCTTGAATCATGCCTCCGGAGGGAAAGTTTAGGTTTTAGTTAAATTTCTCAAATGTCCTTCCAGGAAAGGCAAGAAATCAGCTATGGTTGAAGGGATCATATCATCTTCGACATTTCGGTAACTTTTTTCTACTTTCTCCGTGCAACTGACAGCAATGACCTCTTGTGTTGATGCACCTTTAGCATTGGAATCCAACCCCTCTTGCCTTTTATTTTACATCCAATTTGATCCCTCATTTCTGGTTTTCGTTGTTTTTTCCTTTCTGGTCGTTCTTTTTCCTTGAATCCGTGGGAATATTCCATGCCCATAGCATATAGAGGGAATCTCATTGCACTCATGCATGAAAATGAAGATGAGATTCTAAGCATCGTCGTAACAACCTTCAGTGAATGGGGCTAAAGCTGATTCGTTAATAGTATGCAGTTTTCACAGCTTCATTTGAGATGAAAGGGAAAAGGAAAAGGAAAAGTTTGAGAGGGGTGGGTGCATTGAATGCATCCATCCTTGCTTTTAAGTCTTTAAGGATCTTTCAGCTCTTTAATGCTTTCCATCATCCTTCGATTTCTGTCAAAACGTCATAACAAGAACCACGAAGTATTCTTCAAAGGACATGTCGATTTCGAACGAGAAACAACAAAAACAAAAATATAGTGTCCAGGGATAAGCCCGTAGGCAAAATCAATAGTGGAACCTACTACCTGCCACAGTCATTCGGTTTCGTCCCAGGCAAGTAATGGCAGTTTGCACGAGCCTGACATACACGCTATTTCAATGCCTCTGCTGTTGTGTCGCGCTGATAGTATTGTATGTTCGTCGTCGTTGCTTTTATGTTGCTGGCGCGTTATTGATGTTTCCGTTCATGTGTTTCTTTTTCGTGTGCTTTCTCTCGGTTTTTAGTGTTTTTCTTTCCTTGATCGCTCGATTGTGTTCCTGTTTGCTTTAGTTTTCTCATTTTCGGGGGGCGGAGGTTGCGAGCGTAGTTTTTTTGAACTTGTCGTGCGGGGCGATTATTGAGGGCACCTACAGCCGTCATGTGCAGAAATTTGCCGAGAACCATTTGAAGCAGCAACATTAAAATTATTTCGTCATCTTGCTTTTCGGTTTTCCTTTTTCTCTTGTGCTTTTACCTTGGGTATAGCCTTCGTGCTGTTGACTGCGTTGAGGTTAGGTTACACCCTTGCTTTCAATTTTCTTTTTTTTGTTTTTTTGTCAATGCCCACTCCCTTGGTAGAAGGTTCCTTCAAGTACATTCATATGCCGCTTACATTCGTATTGTTCATACTCATGCATTATGGCTTACGTAAGTTGTACTGACTCATAACCTCACGTGACTCCATTCTCAATGCCTTGAATTACTTCGAAATGTAGGTGAGATTCCCAATTGAACGATAAAGGGATTTGTCATAAAAAATTAGTACTCCCCTTCATTGATGCAATTATAAATAAAGGATCCCGGTACCCTCACATCTTCACACTCTCCCCATATTTCCTCGAAGTTCTGGCCTTCCGTATCTGTTCGATTGGGGATTTTGGGCAACTATCAGTTGCCAGAGATTTTAATTTCTTCACTCAACCAGAAGCGGGTGTTGCTTCCCTTAGAGACACTGTGGTATAACGATTGATTGGGTTCTTCCCTTTTCCCATCCCTTTCCCTTTTCTTCATTGAATTGTACTCACAATGGTGAATGCATTCGGTGTCGGTAAGGACTTGAACGATTGAGTTGCATCGAGGACACAACTTGCAAGGATTTTGCGGTGGTGCGTAGGTACATATGCCAATGTGTGGGTGTAGATTTAATTATGCACGACATTCTCTCCTATCGATTGGGGATGGGGAAAGGCTCGCGGTTGTCAATAAACCAAATGGAAACTGAAAGTTTTTCGTCCTGTTTTTCTTTATTCTGTTTAATCCTCAGGCTCTGTTTTTGTGTGTGATTACAACTGGGAATTGTCTGGCTCTCTTGGTGATGCCTTTTTTGCTTTGTGTATCATTCATGTGAACGTTGCCACTTTGTCTGGCGCACCTTCCGACTTGTTGAAGTGAAACTTTGCCAAAATTCAATTGCGTTTTCTGTGGTTTTGTTTTGTTATCTTTTGGTTTTGGTGGTGGTCCCTTTTTTTTTTTGTCGCGTTGTGACAATTGCTTTATTGTGAATCATCTAATCTAGATGGGAATGGAGTAGTGCTTTGAACAGTTTCATAAAATATTATCGTGGAAGCAATTCAGAGGGGATTTTTAAGAAAAGATAGCCGGATGTTGAGACTTGGAAGAATAATATTCCACATACGCCGTGGAGTGCCTGAAAAGTGAATTACTTCGATTTGGACTGGGATTAAGTGCAGTATAGCACCTGCGAACCTTGGATGATACAGCCTGCACTTAACAATTGTCACAGCTTAGGTTAAGACACAAATTTACATCAACCGACGCGTGTATAGGGTTGACTATATAGGACGAGGGAAAGTAAAGGCAACTCATAGAGTAATGGTAAGCGGCTCAAAAAAAAAAAAAAAAAAACAATTAGATTCGCAAAACTCCTGGAGAAGTTTCTGTGGCTCTATCGAATCCTGTACGGATATGAATTGGTTGGCATAAGTCACACGTAGGCCGAAGTCGGCCCATTGTGAAACCACATTGATCATATTACCTTGATCGGCTACCTGAGAACCAACCGGTGCTTCTGCTGAAGCGATGGAGTTGCGCTATTTTTAGGTCTGCTAGCTCACTTAAATTTTCATAGAAGGGCGCGCCGAGGTAGATCCTCCTACGATTCGCAAAAGAAGGGCATGAGCAGAGGAGGTGATGTATCGATTCCCCTTCCTCCTCGTCCATGCAGCCTCGGCAGAAGTCCTAGTCTGGCGGCGTGTTTTCCAATTATACAGCGACCTGTAATGTCACCCACAAGAGTGCTTAAGTTTGCCTTTTTGTTTGCCACTAGGTCTCTGGTTCGTCCTAGGTTCAGCTTAAGCCAGATTTGTTTAGTGATAAAGCCGATTTTACTTTCATTCCATTGGAGGTTGGTCGCCTCTATGGTTTGAAGTTTTATCATGTGCTTTACCGTACTTAGGGTAGGAAGGCTGAGTGTGCTTGATCCTAACTTTACGAGTTCGTCGGCCGCGCAGTTTTCTGGAGTATCCCTATGCCCGGGAACCCACAGTACTTTAATGTCGAACTGTTCAGCCATCTCGTCTAGAGATAGGTGGCAGTTAAGGGATGTTTTTGACTTGTGGGTTACCGCGACCAGCGATTTTATCGCAGATAGGCTTTTATCCTTAGCGGATATTACATTGTTCCTGAGCCATGCAAGGGCCTCCGTTATCCCTGTTATTTCTTGATACACACTGCAGTGATTTGGGAGTCTGAATGATTGGTTGAGGTTAAGTTCCTTGGAAAAGACTCCACTACCTACACCCGTCTCCATCTTGGAGCCATTGGTACAGAGGGAAATCGGGTCCTTCGGTATGACTTTCTCTTCAACCCATTCCTCCCTGGAGGGAAGGACAACTTCGAAGTTCCTAGTGAACACATTCTGCGTGATGATGTAGTCTGTATCCATGGGTACGGATGCTACTTGGCTTTTTTTTTATAGCTCGCGCAACTTCAAGGGTTTTTACTCTTATAATGTTTATCACACGAGGGCGCCGTGGCGCAGTGGTTAGTGTGTTGGACTCTGGCGCACGATGAGCGAATTCGGATCCCGATAACACCAACGCGATCGAATGTTTATTTCGCGGCGTCTCTCCTCGGCGGGGTACTGGCAAAACCCCCCGTTGTATAACTTGCCTGGAAAAAGCTTCTCGACTCAAGCCGTTCGGAATCGGCATTAAACTGTAGGTCCCTTTCACCTGTATGAAAAATAAATCACACACAACATGGGTGATTGAGAGAAGCTTGGCTCTGGTCCTTCATGGGCTGTAACCCCACCAAAGAAGAAGAAGAATGTTTATCACACAACCTGCAGTGATTTGGGTCGTAGATGGTCGTTCACTACTCTCCAGGGGTGGTTATCCCAGATAAGTTTGCAGAGGAACCGACCGAATTTTCACGTTGGTTGTTGTTCTCAGCAACTGTTCCATGCACTTATGGTTTCATATTAGAATTGCACACATTCAGCTTCCTTCGCGACTGTGACAGGGCGCGGCAATATATTGGGGCGAAGCTGTTGTGTAAATGTAACTATTTTAAAAAATTCAACAAAAACACGAAGCAAGAAGCAATGACACTTGAAAAAATGCAAATTTTTATTCAATTGGAAATGGTTGTCATCAATTTCAGTTTGAGTTGCTCCATGGGACGTTCGCTCCAACAAAGATATCTTATATCATACAACTAAATCCTTCATCTTTACGGAAAATTAATTGACTAATGATAGAAGTCTTTTTTTTCGTGTAGTCCATTCATGTTATTAATTTTTTTCAGTCATTCATTTGAGAACGCAGCGTCCAGAAAGATACCTTTAATTATGTGAACTCTTGATAATGCAACATATGTATGTCATTCCAAGAGCAAATCCTTCCTCACTGGTATCTATGACGGCTTTATCCAAGGTAATGCTCTGTGATCAATGAATGCTAATAGCATGTGCAAGTTGAATAGGAAATTGTTTTCTGGTGAATGTTTGCCCATTTTTTTTGAACGAGACTAAGACAGGAGATATAGGAAGGAAGATGCTGTTCTTGAATTTTGGTCCAGAATAAGTAGGGCACTCAACCATTATACAAATAGGAAACTCATCAAGAAACCGGTTGTCTTCTTGAGGTTCATAAATGATGTCTACAACTTTGCGATTATACAAGCCAGCAGCTGTAAGCAAATTTTGTCTGAGAATAACTGGAGGTCCTTCGTAGAGATAGAGTTGCGCCTGCAGCCCTCGAGCTTCATCCACTGTGGCAAATGCAGCGCTTGGAGCATTATGAATTGCAGAAATTATAGTCACAAGTTTCCC
The DNA here is from genome assembly GCA_951905685.1 of Eumerus sabulonum. NCBI lineage: Eukaryota > Metazoa > Arthropoda > Insecta > Diptera > Syrphidae > Eumerus > Eumerus sabulonum. Next base: position 111,298,683 of record OX645061.1, read on the forward strand.
ATAATTCCAAGAGTTGAAATAAGTCTCAACGTGTCATTCAAGGAATTTTGTTGTCGCAGATTATTAATCAAAAAGCGCTTTTGCTGCAACTCTTGGTAGACAATCTTTGAAATCCCTTTGGCTTTCTCCATGATGGTTGAGAGCTTAAACACAATGCCAATGTGTTGATATACAATGCGACCTTGGTTTTCAAGCAAATCGCTGGCGTATGGGATACCATACGGTGGTTTGTCTGCAACAGGTTGCAGCTGATTGAAGTCTCCAAAAAAGACTACTCAATAACCTCCCATATTAAAATTATTTGCTGCCACCTGTTTCAACCGTTTATCGGTTCTGTCTTACAACTTCAAGCCAATCATTAAAAATCATCAATCATAATGACTTTTATAGAAGACACGTCAGTCTGGAATTGAAGCAGCATCTCAGGTGACATATTACATCATTGAACAGATGATATATGCACGTAGGGCGTTATGAATGGTTTGGCTGTTTATGTTATTTGCTGCCACTCCTGTAGGTGCCATTAAAAGCACTTGCTCTATGCTGATCTGATATACGATCTCATTGAAGGGGATTTCCAGCACCGGCAGCGCCGATAACCATAGCTTCAGCTTCAGTAGGAACATAATCCAAGACTTTTTGTTGTTCTGCATTCAAAATAACTTCAGAATCAAAAGCTTGTCGTGTGCCTTGATATTCATCCTCAACTTTCTTAACGAAATGAACACGTTCTTTAATATCAGGATAGACATTTAAACCTCGATTCCAGTTCATGGAAAGATCAATGTCACGGTATCCCAGTTTGATATCAACAGGCATGTTACTTTGAATTGCCTGGGCATGAGCCTTCCAATCAAAAGGCTCTATCCCTGCTTCTTCCTCATCATCCAGGTTGAAGGAGGACCGTAAACTAATGTAACGTTTACGTTCGCTTCCAAGGTCGAGACGTCTTGTAGTGCCTTTGGAAACTTAAATCTGCATGCCTTTTTATTATGCAGGATCATGTAAACAGTAGCTTTCGAAACATTTTGTATGTTTCTGTACTCTGTTAAGTAATTGAGAAAGTCTTGATGGATGTACGACTGCTTTCTCAGCAGTCGGCAAAGGATTGACAGCAGAAACTAAAGCATCGTACAACTGTTTCGCTATTAGTAATTTGTCTGTGCTCATCTGAGAAAGCTGTCTAATATCAGGAGCATTTTCTATCCAAAACATGCCGTGAATGTGAGGGCTTCCTCTGTTAGCTGACAACAGCTCAACGAATATATTTACCCTTTTTGCAAAATATTCGTCTGCCTTCAGAGGATTCTGTGAAAGCAAACGTTGCATATCTCTTGAAATTTGAAATTCCGTTTTATTGCTGGGGTAATAACCAGAAGCTTTAGAAGACATGGCCACCACAAGTCTGCAGAGCTTAAAGTGAAAAATAAAGTTGGAACACCCAACTGAGTCACCATGGCTTCTAATTCCATGCGTCGCTGGTACCAATGCGGCTCAGTACCTGTAACCTTTGGCCCAAACGAGCGATCCTTATTGACACTTTGCAGCAGGTCTTCAACTGTTCCAATGAAATTACTCATTTCAGCATGACGTTGAATGGTATTCAAGCAAAAATAACAAAACCTTGAATCATACGCGAACTTCTGATCTTCACAACGCAACAGATGCTGTGTCCATTCTTGAAACATCACTTTTCCCAGACGTGTATGGACATGGAAATCAACTTTTCCTTATGGAAAAAGCTGCAGGAATGCTTTGACAATGTAACCAGCATGCTGAAATTCATTTACCGGGTTAGGGTTATCTTGGGGCCAGGACAAAATATCTTGAATAGCACCAAAGGCAGCCCATTGGTATTGACTTCATCGTCCTCGATGTTTTCAACAGTAATAGCACCTTCTAAAAAGCGTAGACTGTTTGCGATGTTTCCATCGGCAGGTAAGTCACCTATCACTTGATGATCGATGATCAAACCAGCATAGAAAAGGTTGTTCGCTATCAGCCAAGTCAAAGCATCCAAAACTTTGCTTCTGCGAACATGGAAATCAATATACCTTCCATGCCAGCCCTTCGCACTAATACCACATCCAGTTCGCACCATCCACAACCTCCCAGTTTAAGGATATCGAAGAATCGAGGGACCAAAACACGATAAGGACCTCTTATAAAAAGGCCAAAAGCCTTGCAGCGGGCTTTAAAAACAGCACGCAGGCTCCTCGAAATCGCGAGAACAATCTCGTTACCAACCTGCAGGGAATAGTGAATGCTTTCAAGTAACTTTTTCAGCGGCTGCTTGACGGGCATGAAGGAAAATATAACGGTCGGCAGCTATAAATTCGAGGTGGTGAAGGAGTTCACATACCTCGGGGGAAACATAAACTTCAGGAATGACATGATAGTGAGATTCGGCGCAGAATCACCCAACTTCTACTACATCGGCTTGTCAAAACAGCTAGAGTGCAAACTCTGCCCCGGAGAACCAAGGTTATGCTCTTACTTACTTACTTAGATGGCGCTACAGTTCGGGGTGAACCAGGGCCTCAACCAACAAGGCTCTCCAGCCGACACGATCTTTGGCCAGCCGCTCCCAGTGCCGCACGCACAGTTGGTTGAGGCCCCTTTCCACCCATGCGCCCCTCCGGGTGGGAGTCGATGAATCTTTGGGCTGGAGCGGTGATGTCCATTTGCTTTACATGGCCCAGCTATCTTAGACGTTGGATCCGAAGACGTCTAACTAGGCGGATGTCGCTGTACAACCCGTATGGTTCTTGGTTGAATCTCCTCCTCCACTCTCCGTTTACACAAATGGGACGTCCAAGCCTCGGCGCTATAGAGCAGGACCGGGATGATTAAGGTTTTGTAGAGGGATACCTTAGTTTTTCGAGAGCAACGGTTGGCAAAAGTTATTCTGCGTTTTATCTCAGCGCTGCTTGTCACTATCGAGCCAAGGTAGACGAAGTCCTGCCGTTCTGACCAAGGTGTCGATGTTGTGCGTCTTTCTGTGATGACAGCATGTATTTGGTCTCGTCCCCATTTACCCCTAGACCCTCTTTAGCCGCTTCTGCCTCAACGCTTGCAAACTGACATAAAATATTTAATATGATCCTGAAATCAATTTCCATCTTGAATGCCAAGTTTCAGGAAAGTTTCCTATTCCTTCAAGTGTTGTTTACATTTTCAATTAATAATCCCCACACACAATCATCTAAACCCTTCACCTCATCCGAGCTAATTTACAATCTGATAAGTCGACTGTCTAAAATGAAAATTGAGTGTCGTTATCCCTTTACAAGCTCCTCGAAGCGAACGCGTCCGTACAAAGCAGCCTCAATATCGACTCGATGGAACTCTAACCCAGTCCTTAACGATTTTTTACCGCCTACGGCTTCATACCAAGTACCTACTTATCTTGCCTTTGTCTCGGCATTCTTTCCCTATTAGAAGGCCCTATCACATCATCAACATCATCATCATCATATCGTTCCAGCGTCACGACACGATGACAAGAAGTAGCAACTCATCATAGTCAATGGATGGTGTAGAGCATAACACTACTCATGTCATTCGAGTGACAAACTGACAAACAGTGTCACATCAACTTTTCTTTTGTCGTCAATCTGTCGTATGCCGTACCCCATTGCTGTCAAAAAATTTAAATCGATAACTGTCAGAGTGTGTCACCTTTTCTGTGCGTCTCTATCGTTCCTCCTATCGAGAATGAATGGGTTCAGTCTGGGTTGCTTGCTTCTTTGACGCGATATTGCCGGCAGGCTGAATACACTCGTTTTGAAACGGACGTAGTTAACGGTGTGGGGTTGAGGAATGTCTCATAATTAGAGCACGATTACTATCCAGACGAAACCCAATTACTTATCGTTAAATAAGCGCTTAAGTGCAAAAGGACGCGCTGCGACGGCAGGTACGAGAGGGGTTGTTTTAGTGTTTAGATATTTCCTTTTTCTAACATTTTGCCCGTTTAAACGCTTGGCGCCTTTGTTTCTGTGCTCATCGTCGCCTGCTGGCGTTGTACTTAACCTGTTCGGATGATTTCAAATAAGTCTGCGTTCATTCTTTGTAGTTCGAAAAGTGATGCACTTGTGGATCCTGCTTGTTGTGATGATAAATGGCAGTGAAAATTTTGCTTTTGGTTTTTTGAGGAAAGGCGTCATTGAATGCGACGTGGCGGTGATGACGTTTTTGTATGGCTTAGGGTGACAAAGAGTGTGCAGTGTACAATGGGACTTCTCATCGGTGAGGTGACGGTGATCATTTGTAGCAGAATATGGCATTGCCCTTAGGCTTGTATTGTGTGTATCTCCCTTCGGAATGGACGGAAGATGTACATAATATCGGCCTATGCAACCGAAGCACCACAGCCCAACTACTTTATCACAGAGCTCGAAACACTCTTTCGTTTTCTGCGCTTGGACTCGGCGGAGAACTATTACGCCGGGAATTTGAATGCCAAACATGGTGGTTGGGGAAATAATGTACAAAGCCAGTGGTGGGATCTGCGGAACATTGTGTACAAAATCAAGTTACTCCCAAGGACAGTCCGTCGTTTACTACAGGCGGGTCCTATCTGGAGCTTATGCCGCTTGACTCGCAACAGAGACTGGCTGACACGAACGAATGGTCTACGAACTGTCTACGGACCGTCGAATACGACAATGACCACTACGGACTTGATGCCGTAATCCAAATACCGGACGAGCTTGCAGAAATGGCAGAGTATGTCCAAACGCATCCCTACGATTATAGTAGGGCATGTTGGCCAAGCTTTACCAACTGCCTGACGAGAACACTCTCTTCGAGCGCCTCATTCCCACCGAACAATAGGAGCCTATCAAATGAAGAAATTGATAGGCACCTAAAACAAATGGACGGAATAATTAAACAATACCACTGACGTGTATCGAAACGCGACCATAGACGCACTTCACAGACAGAAAAGTGAACCACAACTTGGAGAACATAGCCCTGTTAGACCACGTCTATCTACGAAACGATATCGAACATTGGCGCTCAGTGAAGGGCGGTTTCACCAGGTTCAATAACGATCATCATCATCATCATTTTCAGTAGTCCGCATGTTCCACTAAAAGGGTCGCGGGTGTAAAGCACGCACGAGGAATCTCCAGGCAACTCGATCCTCCACCATCGACTCGAACTCATCAGGCGCTATGCCCAAGCGCACCCAAGCGAGTTTTTGGACTTGGTCCAACCAACTCGTCCTGGGTCTGCCAAGCGGTCGCCTGCCTGATGGTATTGCATTCAGGGGACGCTTCGGAAGTTGTGATGATGACGACATTTGTCTCACATGACCAAACCCTCGAAGCATAGCCGTTTCCGTTCGGAGAAGCAGCTGCCCAACATTGAGCTCCCTGTGCACTGCCGTATTTCTCACCTTATCCCGGCGAGTAACTCCCACAACAACACGAAGAAAGCTCATTTCGGCAGCTTCTATTCGCGATCCTATTCCTTTGGTCAATACCCAAATTTCATGACCAGAGATTAGAGCTGGCACAAATAGCGAGATAGAAACCGCTTACTTGGCATTGACACTAAGCTCGGTCTTCCTAATTATAGGTCTTCCAAGCTGTTTCAAAATTAACCCAGCTTGGCCAATCCTGCAGGAAAGCTCAGTAATACTCCTCCCATCACTCGATTGGAGGCAATATCGAAAAGATTCGAGTGTTTCAGAGGCAATATCTAAGGACTTGTCTTGGATTGCACAGAACACTAGAATACGAGTACACGAAGTTCTATCCTAACAGGGTAATTTACAATAGGGCAAGGATTACAGGGATAGACAACAATCTGATAACGCTGATTCGAATTCACATTGCGATGGAAATAACCTCGGTCAATAGCTTGATCCCTGGGGCTTACTACCCCAACAGTATGTACCATGAGCGTGTGCGACTCGTAGATCATTGTAGATTGATTATGGATAGATTGGTGGTACCGCTGACCTTCAATGTCGCCCGTAATTACGTGGAACGGCAATTCCTGTACGGGGCTGATGTCGCGCTCTGTGCGCCAGAGTGCCTCCGGTTCAGCAGGGCAGTTTCAGACCACGATCGGAGAGACGTTGTCCGGCAGTATCAACGCTTTTGGTGGCTGGAGAGGAACCCGCGGACATCTTAAAGCCTTAAAGCAAACCTTTTTCAGTCTTTAGGATAGAGCAGGTTAGACTAAGGCAGATTAGGTTAAAATATTATCAAAAAAAAAAAAAAAAAAACAAGAAAACATGCATATAGCTATTGGGTGAGGTAGGCTTAGTTTTTTAACCTATCTTTTCTTAGCTTTTAATAAATATTTCAAATTCATTATTAAGGAATAAATGTTGGTTATCTTAGAGTGCCCGCACGGGGTCAGTACTTACTTACGTAAAATTTTCCTTTTGAAACGACCAACGGCATCTTCATCCGCTTTTGGTTCCCCGCACCTTGGTTTTCCGAGAGAGGGCTCTACTTCTCAATTGCCTCTTGAGCCCAAAGAAACAGCGATTGGCAAGAGTAATTCTGCATTTTATCTCAGCACGTGTGTTGTTGTCGCCGGTCATCAGTGAGCCAAGGTAGACGATTTCCTTGACCACTTCAAAGTTATACATATCTGCCATGGTGATATTCTGGCCATTACGTCAGTGTTGCCCGTCTCTTTTTGATGAAAGCAGATATTTTGTTTTACCCTCATTAACCTTAAGGACCATCTTGGCCGCTTCTACCTCAGTGCTTACAAAGGATTCATTGACGTCTCGCTGTTTCCGCCCAATCACGACCATGTCGTCGACGAACGCAGCCAATTGCGTAGACTTGAAATAGATCGGACCTCTTGTGTTGGCCAACGACTCTTCCACGGTCTTTTAAACACGATGTGGAAAAGTTGCATGACAGCGCATTACCTTGTCTAAATTTTTAACATCAAAGGTCTCGGTTTGTTCATTATTGACCTTAATAGACCAGCGAGAATTGCCTCAATTGTCATCCTGCACAGTCAGAAGAGTTTGGCAGGGCTGTTAAAACTAGACTTTGTATAACTCGCCTCTATACAGGCTGTCATACGCGGCCTTGAAGTCGACGAAAAGGTGGTGATTGTCGATTTGGTATTCCTGAGCCTTCTCCAAGATCTGCCGTAGCGTAATATTTGGTCTATTGTGAAGTTACCTTGCCTGAAACCACACTGATAAGAGCCGATCAGGTTATCCACAAACGGTTTCAGGCGTTCACACGATACGGCAGAGGAGATCTTATATGCGATGTTAAGGAGACTTATTCCCCTATAGCTGGCGCGGTTATAGGGGTCTGCCTTCTTATGGATCGGGCAAACGATGCTAAGATTCCATTCGTTGGGCATGTTTTCCTCCGACCAAATGAGATGGTGCATGCACTTTACAAGCTCATCTCCAGCCGCTTTAAAAAGCTCAGCAGACTTAAGTCTTGATATTACTATTTTGACTTCGTCTAGGTCGGGTGGACGGAATTCTCTTACATCGTCGTCCATTACGAATGGATCATTCTGCCTGACATCACTGTCATCGCCGTCGTACAGTCTGCAGAAATGGTCATGCCAAATCCTCAGCATCGACTGTGATCCCACTACCAGTATCTGTCTATATTAGCATAAAATAGCTATAAGTATACAATAATAAAATGAACTTTAAACTGTAAAGAAAAACAAAAAAAATGGCATTGCTCTTCCAAACAGACTATTGTTTCCATTTGAAGAAGTGGCTTTTGTCACCTGTCGTTTGACCTATTCCGATATTCCAGTATTTTTTGCATTCCATTGTCGATTGTAACTGGCTACTGTCATGAGCCTTGTTCCATGTGACATAATTGGCAATTCGTCGTGCTCTACATACTGAATTCATTAGAAGTAGAGTTAATTAAAGAGTCAGACAACTCACGACCAAATTCTCTCTAACAATCCACTCAATCACGTTAGCTCATTACCCTATTCATCTGTTCCGATGAATCACCATTGTAACCATTTTCACTTGCAAGTCTTTTTCTGTATCCCCTCCATTCATTAATCCAAGAACCACACAACATCCTTCACTCCATACAAGCGTTCGGCTATCGATTAATCGCTTTACCAGCTACGGCATGTCCTTGCACAAGGACATCCCATCCCCCTGTTGTGGTTTGTATGCCTTACATCACTTAATTAACTCAAGCATATGATTGTATTTGCTCGCTACTTGAAATTATCCACGCGGTGTTCCAGTGAATCCGTCATAATTCCATTGCGTTTCAAGTGAAACAGTTTTATGTCATGAATAGCTAAAGGACCCTCTTCATCAATAATGAAGTGATTCATTTAAACCATCGTTCAGTTGCAGTATATCCATCATAAACTAAATACTGACAGACTGCAGTGGTCACCACTGCTCCTCGTAATCCATGGCATACGCTTACATGTCAAATAAATATTTATTCTTGCCGCCAGCACGAAACCTGTAAGCTTTGATCCGTAAATCGTTTTCGATACGATTGAATTCTCCTCGGTAGACCGGATGACCGCTGTCATAACCATCGATAAACCTATAATACGATGCATGCACAGCCTTATCTGCCGTCCAACATGCGTTGATGGATGACTGGAATACACGTAAACGTTCAGCATTTGTTTGTTGCCCTTGTGAACGCAACACATGTCACCGTCAGCGTCACCCTGACAGTTTACGATCAACCTTGGGCCCATATGCGCCGTACACTATGCACTTTGAGCCCACAGTCGATATGACATCAGAGCATGCAAAAGCATAGAGAAGGAACAATGAAAAAAGCAGTGAAAAAGCGAAAGAATCGTAACAAAAATGATTGCATACAACGGTATTAGTACTAAGCTCAAGCTCAGAACAATGGGATCGCACAAAAGTACATAAAACGACATGAAATACTAAAAACAGAACATGCAAATGATGGGTAACAAGCAGAAAAGCAAATTAGAGAAATCCCTATCATAACACGAAATCGGGAGGGGAAAAAACGACAAGAAATCGAGGAAAAAGGAGACCACCAAAGCCTGGCATTAAAGTTGCCTTGCAATTAAGAACGTATCGCCGTGGGCGTGAACACAATCTCGGCAATATGCGGATTTGCTACGGATTTGTTTACCCGGCCTGGGTGGGCCCATGAACTGACGATTGTGTATGCCTATGTCACTCTGTCATTATTGACAGATAAATATTAACTAATTGAAGCAATTGTCTAGTCTGGGGGATGGATGGTGGAGGCAATAATTAGAATGGGCTATTGGTCGGGTGGACATCGAGTGGAAAGGCTTTTAATTACTTCAGAATGGTTTTAGTAGTTCGTATGTCTAGTTAAGTGATTTATCGACGTGGGGGATTAGTTGTGAAGGCAGAGGGCGCTCTCGCGGTTGCTATTATGTATGTGACAGGATGGTTTGTCATCGATCCCTGAAGGAATTATCTTTGGTTAAATGGATTCTGTACGGGAGGCATACAATATGTATTGCAACTGAAGAGATGTCCTACGGGATGTTTGATGACCAAACACGGGTTGACCTAATAAGGAAATGAGATGACATGAATCATGATCCCAATGCGGTCGTAAATTGCTACTCGTTTCCTATGTAACCGGAGATGTTTTGTCGCCAAACTGAATTGCCTATTGTTTGCCTTTTACTCAGAGGGGAGTTGGTCAAGAACCGAGTGACAGAGTTCACGAATTTTGCTATACAGATTCGAGTCTACTAAAGAGAGTGCCAAAAGTATCATGGGTCATTATGATCAAACACGTAGCAGAGGCTATAACTCGTGACTTCATCAGAAAATTTTCCTTAAAAATTGATTTAACGAATTTTTCGAAAAACAGCAATCATCACGATGCTTAGTCTAGCAAGCAAGAAGCCTTCGAAACTTGATATGAAAAACTGGTCATGTTATTGTTGAAGAGCAGAAACGTAGAATTGATAGCTAGGACGTGGAAAGACTACAGACTGATTGACTTCCTTCACTAGCCAGTCAAACCGACAACAAAATTTCTCTTTCAAAAAAAACTGAACTTTTAGCCTAAGCCTAATAACTGAAACTTTACGTCGTTTGCTAAACCTATGCAAAGAAGGCGTTTCGAGTAGTCTAATGACAGCAATACGCATACAAGACATCTGAAAGTATCGACAAGATCACAGTAGGTTTGCACGAGTTTCTAACCCACCATAAAGTATGGCAATTAAGTTGACTATGCTTTCATTTCCGGCGTGTAGTGTTGGATACATATTTAATGAACGTTATAAGAACCCTTTCCCATTGCCCTTAAACATATCCAAATTGTGCTCTGAAGTGGTCATGCGATTTCGTTTTTGCTACACCAGGAAAACTTTGAAGAACAAAGAGATAGATTGTCAATGGCTCTGAAGAGAACTAATATTGTTATAAGTCTCAATACACCGGAGGATGGGGTTCCGCATACAGGGTAAAGTCCTTGATCATCCTCAACACGTGGAGCCAAAGTTGTCCCCCCTCCCACCCTTGAAGAAGTAGGCATAGCTATTAAAGGGCTGAAGAACACACCGCCGTCTCGGAAGGATTACCATCAGAGCTCTTCAAAGCTGAAGGCGATTTTCTGGTAGAGAGCACCAGATTATCTGTAGAACTAGGGAGGACGAATTCATGCCCGACGACTGTTCTATGTGCTCCATCCACAAAAAAGGCAATCATAACTCTTGCAAAAACTACAGAGGTATATCCTTGCTCAATGTCGCTTACAAGATCCTATCCAGTGTATTGTTTTGCACCGCACTAATCGGCACATACCAGTGCGGCTTCCGGCCTGGCAAATCGACTATAGACCAGACCTTCACATTACGCCAGATCCTGGAAAAAACCAACGAGTTTCAGGTCGATATTCACCACCATTAAGCCGTATACGACAGTATTAGTCGTCAAGATCTCTAAAGGGCGATGGCCGATTTTGGAATCCCGGAAAAACTGACTCGGATGTTTTGCCCACACTGGAAAACTCGTGATGCACTGTACAGTTTGGACCCCATACCTCTGATCCTTTCCAAACATGCACCGGGTTTCGGCTGTGGTGTGATTTCTTCACTTTAGTCCTTGAAAGGATATTGAGGCAGACAGGTGTCAACACCTGAAGGCGGACGACATCGTCATCATTGCCAATTCACGGCATTTGTAAAAAACGCAGGCCTCATTGGCTATCGACAGATATAATTTTGAGGTAGTTAAGGAGCTTGTCTACCGCGGGCAAATATTAACTCCACAAATGACAACTTAGTGGACATCCGACGAAGAATCACTCTGGGCAACGGGGCTACTTCGGTAGCTACAAGGTACTCTTCGGCGAGTAGAGGAGAAGACACAACCGCGAACTCTACGATCTGTATAATGATGTAGACACAGTCGGGAAAGCAAGAATCCATCGACTACTTTGGCTCGGCCACATCCAGGGAATGGACGACCGCGCTCCTAAAAAAGGCCTTCAAATTCTAGCCATCTGGTTCGGGAAGGCAAGGACATGCGAACTTTCGGTTCAGAAACCGAATAATCGCGGACACCAGGAAACCTGGACTGTCCAATTGCATTCAGGGTGTCCGAGACGGACATGAGTGGAAGCAGACTCTCGTTCAGGCTCAGACCCTCCAAGGGTGGCTAGCCTGAGAAGTAATTAAGTATCAAGTTAAGACAAGGGATTGAGTCCTCATCTTGTCCCCAAGGAATAGATCAATCTCGAGGCCGGCAGCAGCTATCTATGATTTATGGGTGATTTTTTTACTATTTGTTTTTTCAGCATGTTCTCTTTGACAGATCGTGCATGACATGCGGCACGCATCAAAGTCAAGCGCACTCAGCCAGTATTCTCCTCCACTCCCCATTTATGCAGGTCGGGCCGAAAATCGTACGCAGAATTTTGCCCTCAAAACGGCCAAGGGCCTCCTCATCCGCTTTCGAGACATGGGTCTCTGCGCCACAAAGCAGGACCAAGATGATAAGTGTCTTATATATGGTCATCTTGGTTTTTCGACCTCAAAGAAACAGCGGTTGGCAAGATTTATTCTGCGTTTGATATCGGCACTGATGTCATTCCTGCATGTCACTGCGGAACCTAGCTAGATGCCGTTATACAGCTCATCTCTATGTATACTATCGTATGCGGCCTTAAAGTCGACAAACAGATGGTAGCTGTCGATCTGGAACTCGTTGGTTTTTGATTGATAGTGGCCTTCCCGGGCCTGTATAGAAGATTTTATAAGCCATGTTCAGAAGACTTATACCTGTTTGATTGGCGCAGACAAAGTGGTCCCCTTTCTTGTGGATCGGCAACATATACTAAGATTCCATTCATCGGGCATGCATTCTTCTGACTATATCTTACAGATGAGCTGGTGCATACTCCCAACCAGGTTATCTCCAGCCGCCTTAAAGACCTTGGCAGGTAGTCCGTCTGCTCCAACAGCTTTGTTGAACTTAAGCTTAGAAAAAGCATTCCTAACTACGTCCAGGTCAGGAGGACGGAATTTCCTGCTATTATCGTCCGTTGTGAATGGTCTGCAGAAGTAGTCTTTCTAGATTCTTAGTACCGACTGTGAATCCACTACTAGGTCCCTGCGGGCTTCCGTTCTGGCCTTATATCCCTGGCATGTTTGTTTTATTCGTGACAGAGAGCTTCTCATGCTCTCTTTTCTTTGGTTTTGAGAAATGTATGCTCCTCCCTACTCTTCTGCTTGGTTGCGTGTGCCCTCTTACACTCGCGTCAAACCATGGGTTTCGAAATCCAGTACCTCAGAAGCAGCACTCTCTAAGGCTTGTTGACAACGGGTCCATTGGTGTTGTACGATCTGAGCAGGAGTTGGAGAGTTTTTCGAGGCATAGGCTCTGGGGGTCTCTTGAGATTTAAGCATTGCGACGTTGTATGCCGCTGGCCTTGCTCGATTTTTCCGGGCTAGGCAAATTCATAGTCGTAACCTGGCAGCCACAAGATGTTGACTCCTCGGATAGTTCGTACGTCCAGAATATCGGATGCGTGCCTACCATCAATCGCAATTTGGCCAACTTGTTTGACGGTTGATTGAGCCGAGGACCGCCAAGTCCCCTTTTGGATGTGGAGATGTGGGAAATGCGTGCTAATAACTAGAAGATTTCGCCCGTCAGGCAGAACGAACCATTCACAATAGATGAAGACGAAAGAGAATCCCGTCCACCCGACCTAGACGACGTTAAGATAGTTATATCGAAACTTAAGCCTTATAAAGCTGTTGGAGCAGACGGATTTCCCGCTGAGCAGCTGGCGATGAGCTGGTCAGGAACATACACCAACTCATCTACAAGATACGGTCGGAAGAATGCATGCCCGACGAATTGAATCTCAGCATCGTTTCCCCGGTCCATAAGAAAGGAGACCCCTATGACTGCGCCAATTACAGAGGGATAAGCCCCCTGAACATCGCGTACAAGATCCTCTCTACCGTACTGCGTAACCAGTGTGGTTTCAGGCCAGGAAAATCCACGATAGACCAAATATTTACACTACGGCAGATCTTGGAGAAGACCCATGAATTCCAGGTCGACACGCACCATCTTTTCGTCGACTTTAAAGCCGCGTATGACAGTGTTTATAGAGACGAGCTATACAGAGCCATGTCATGTTTTAACATTCCTGCCAAACTCGTCAGACTGCGCAGGATGACTATGGAGAATTCTCGCTGCTCCATTAAGGTAGGAGGTGAACTAATCGACCCCTTTGATGTTGGAAAAGGTTGTAGACAGGGTGACGCACTGTCATGTGATTTCTTTAACATCATTCTTGAAAATATCGTGCGGAACTCTGCCGGCAATACAAGAGGTACGATCTACTTCGAGTCTACACAATTGTTTGTCTACGCAGATGACATTGACTGTATTCGACGGACAGAGCGAGACGTCAATGAGGCGTTCGCAAGCATTGAAGCAGAAGCGGCTAAAGTGGGTCTAAGAGTAAATGGGACCAAGACCAAATATATGCTGTCATCCAAGAAACACGCGCAACAGCGACGTCTTGGTCAGAACGTCACCTTCGGCAGCTATATTTTTGAAGTAGTCACGGACTTCGTCTTCCTTGGCTCGATAATGACAAGCAGCAACGACACCAGCGCTGAGATAAAACGCAGAATAACTTTTGCCAATCGCTGCTTCTTCGGGCTCAAGAGGCAATTGAGTAGTAGAGCCCTCTCTCGAAAAACTAAGGTTTCCCTCTACAAAACCTTAATCATCCCGGTCCTCCTCTACGGCGCTGAGGCTTGGACGTTATCAAAAGCGGATGAAGAGGCTCTTGGGCGTTTCGAGAGGAAAATTCTGTGTGCAATCTTTGGTCCCGTTTGTGTAAACGGAGAATGGAGGAAGAGATTCAACCAGGAACTGTACGGGCTGTACAGCGAGATCGGCCTGGTTAGACGTCTTCGGATCCAAAGTCTAAGATGGCTAGGCCATGTAGAGCGAATGGTCATCAACGCTCCGGCCCAAAGAGTCTTCCACTCCAACCTCGAGGGACGGCGCAGCAGAGGACGACCGCATTTAAGGTGGCGCCGCAGGTGAAAAGGGACCTCAACCAACTGGGCGTGCGACCTTGGAAGCGGCTGGCCAAAGATCGGGCCGGCTGGAGAGGCTTGTTGCTTGAGGCCCTGGTTCACCCCGAACTGTAGCGTCGTCAAAGTAAGTAAGTAGGTTATTATTTTTATCTTTGTTGTTTTCCACTAAATCCCACGAGTAGCGGAGAAAGAGAGTACCACCCCTGCACAGAGATCCGCAGTACGCAGGGGAGGGCTAGATAATCCTGAGTGCGCCTGGTGCTTATGATACTCCGTTAGCGACTGGGCTATTTTTGAGATGGGCCCACAGCCAGGCTGACCTTCGGCACGGGTCGTGTAACACCTTGATCCGGCCCATCGACCACATCTTGGCTTCATGTCTCCTCTGGGGTAACCCCTAGAGTCATTGACCTTTACTGGGCCCTTGCACCGCGTCAAGATGTGTAGTCACGCAAGGAAAGGTTGTACTATAAATTTAAATAAAATTTGATACTCTCTTACAATTTGACTGTTTTTTTTTTTGAAAAATAAAACCAAACACTTAAGGAATCACATGATACATGGGGATGCTACATTTGATGGTGCGATCTTTCGGTCAAAGCATTTGGATAGCTTTGAGGCCACTTTCCCATGATCCAAGTATGTGTTGAGGCTGCTCGACACCACATTTCCTGATCAAATCAATCCAAACGGATCTCCCTTCAAATTGTCAGCATGATTTGCATCACGCCATCCAGGCATCAATATTTCAGTGGAAACCCCTCAAGAAAAACATACAAATGGAAAAAACGAACCTATCAGCGTCGGGACACGTCAGTATTTTCACATACATTCTCCTCTCCACTGCGGCTTCCATAAATTGCGTTCAGGATAAACATTAAGTGCAAAAGTGACCTACACCGAACGAGTTGTTATAATGTGCAATATTAGGGGTGAAATTTATTTAAATGCCTACTCCTTACCGTTGTACTATAGAGTAATGATGGCAATGCTGCTAATGTGCACGCCATGGACTTTCCCATTAATGACAGTTGAGCGAAGGGAGCAATGAATATCAAAATGTTGCATGGGATAGACGAGGCTAGTAATTAGTGTTAATAATCAACTGCAAAAAAAAAAAAAATCAATGAGAAAAAGTATCTTGAAGGCTAAAGCACAAGGACTTAAGAACAACATTGCAGGATACATAAATCAGCGAAATTTCTTCGTCCTCGAGAGGAGTTTTGGGTCGTCCTGATTTATTTCGACGTATTCTTTCCTCCCCAGGTCATTAGGACAAGAGCTTCGCGCTGAAAGTTCAGTGGCATTCACGGGTGGATGCCATAATCATTTCGAATGGGCACGCAAGTGGTAATCAATTCTCGTTCGTATAAATATGTACCTGCGTCGATGGTGGTCCACCTGACCTTGAGATATTTATAGGTCATGTTCGTTTTGGATGCCTTTTCTTATGGGAAGAAAGAAATAAATTTTAAGTTCTAATCCAAGATCGATTGCATGAGACCGTAAGATACATATGTATATAGGCCTTCAAAGCAACAATAAAAGATCAGTGGCATTTACTGAGAGCCATAACCATCTACCTGTTCACATAAATATCCGGGACATTTACCAAATCCATGAAGGGGTTTATCTAACCTTGGTCGTGAATGATATTAGCTGTAAAGGTCGTGCACGCAAATAGCATCGCATTTGGAGGTTATGTTCAAGTACATTATGTGGTGGTGCCCACCTTACATGCCAACAAATTTGATTCACTGGAAACGATAATAAATTTTAATGCTACAGCCAAAAACAAACACTACATATGTCATGAGGAGAAGGCCACATAGCAACTGGCATGACTTGAGGTTAATTACTTGGTCACACTTGTGTCACGAAAGAGTGTATGAACAGGAGGCATAGCCTACCATGTAGTTCTTAATAAATTTTAGAGTGCAGTTATCGTAAGAAAACCAAACAACTTAGTCCTTCCGAAATCCACTTTATGGTAAGAAAATTCCGCTTTGCTTCTTTAATTAAACCGCACTTTGGCCAACTTCAAGCACTCCAGTCAAAGACTGCATTAACACTCGAATCACAATTTAAACACTTGAACTCTAAGCACTTGAATCCTTCCATCGTATCACCATTCGACTGTTGTTCCTCGTTCTACTTCGTTATGCATTTCTAAAAATAGACTTTGACTATCAACCAAAACTCTGCTAATTAGAAATACCCTCCTTTACACTCCTTTTCATGGGCTCTTAATTAAATCAAATGTCAAGATCACGTTATGAACTTATCGTATCCTTCCATGGACTCATACCGCATTCAGCATACTCGTATTCTTCGGACGAAGAAGACTAACGTCACCGACACCCTGAATAGAATTTAGATTCGACATAGTCTCTGGCATCCATCGAAACTAGGTCTAACATGGGAACGTGTAAATACTCCTTAAACACGGTAATCCTCTTCCTTTTAGTATGTCTTAATCACAACTTACTCGCAAGTCGGGAATACCATAAGCCGCAACAGTATATGCCGCGAAGGATTCAAGTGGGCATAGCATGGCAGACAATTGGCTCAAAATAGAGACATCAAATTGAAAGAAAAAACAAAGAACACGAAACACCCTCGACGAGCTTGTGAATAGGCATCGTGAAAGCTAATTCAAATAGTTAGATACATACTTCCATCGCCGACTGAATACGAAATTAGGCACGAGGTGGCAGAGCGCATGATGTCTTTTGTCTGTCGTCTGTCCTCTGATGTTGATTCGAAATCCGGAATCTGTTGACACAGATTTCGTTACTAAAACGGAAATATTTACTGTCCTCCTTCCCTAAAACCTAACGATGTACAGTGGGTGTTGATTGATATAATGTACAATATCTTTCCCTTTAAGTATCTCAATAAAAACCCGAAATAATCTGTGTCTGGCTTTTTATGTGATTGCAGATGTCATAACATGGGCTGTATGTTCGAAACAGCCAAGAGGAACCAATGCAATGAGATTACGCCCAGGGATAAACTACCCACACTAACAGCAACCAAGACAACAAACGCAACAGCATCGACACCATCATCATCTCCCACGAAATTAACGACAACAACAAGGACATCAGAGTCAAGCATAACTACAAATACAACCTCGACCGACTACAAGCAGATTGTAGATTCCATTGAACTACAAATCCAACCATTTTCCAAATATTTCCCATCCTCATCACCATCATCCTTACCATCCGCTCCATTGACCCCATCGACCCACATCGACCACTACAGTAGTGTTCTATCGGCAAAAAATGAAAACTATCGTCCAACTCATTACCACCAACACTATGTCGGATCAGCAGCAAATACAACGCCATCGATGTCGGCCAAGGGTTGCATGGATGAGTACATACGAGCCGGATATTACATAACATCGCGATTGTTCAACACCACCACCAATAGTGACAGTATGCAGAATGCCTGCAGCGGTGGTAGTAGTGGTCGACGGTGGAGTAATCGCAGGCAGAAAAGCAATAGTTTAATCAATTCTAGTCATACAAATTGTTTAAATAATAATCATATTAATAGTAATGATAGTAGAAGCAACGCATACCCGACAGCAACAGCAACTTCATCAATTCGCAACTCAATTAGCCTTTATGCTGCATCTAGTGTAATATTAGTACTGTGCTATCTAACGTCGTCTACATCGGCTGCCGCTATTGACCATCCGATGTGAGTATACATTCATTCTGTTTGTTTTCGTGTTTTTTTTTAGTAATCAATCAAATCAATCAGTTAGTCAATCAATCTGCTCAATCACTAACTAAGGAAACTAAAAATATTCGCACCAAATTTACGATTTATATTCAAACCCACTTCGAATAGGGTTCGCATCACTGGATTGCGACAAATTACAACCGTCTCCTTTTAACACACAATCACTTTTACTATTCCACCACATATCAATTATCTGTACGATTCACATCTCGCTAGATGGCTTGATTACCGATCGATCACTCGTTTTTGAATCTCGGGAACTGAATGCTCCCAAGGGCGAGCGTTCGCGCTTATATAGCCCTCGGTCCACTTTCTCGAATGTTCGCCGTTCCATTTCAGCTTCACCAGAGTATTCGAACTTCGACAGCGAAATTCAAACTTAACCGTCGGTTTCTGTCTCCGTTACACTGTCCTCCTCCTAAACTTGTTCGTCCTCGAACATGCGATTTGATCCTTCTCCGTAGTATGGAGTTAACCAGGGATTATGAATGAGATGGCAATCCGATGGCTTTGACAGGCATTTTTTGACAGATTGCACCAACAACCGCTTTGCGGTTAGACGGCGTCTTGACTATGTCATTCAGCCTTGTTCCGACGTTTTGACTCTACACATCGACGTCTTGAAAGTAACCCAATGATAAGTCAAAAACGGCGTTTTTAAACGAGAATAACACGTATAGTATTGGTGTATGATAGAAGCAACAACCAACCCCCTTGCGGGGATCACAGAGTAGACGTACGAAGGCTTTCCATCTCTGGACAATCTGATACTTCGCCCGTCTGTTTACCGTCTGCTGTATTGGATATACCACGTCGTTGAGATTCTTGATGACCTAATATGGCCCATCCCGGGCTGATTGCTCTTTGGGGCACAAACATTATTTTTCGTTGTGGGTTTTACAGCAATCCCAATTGTCCTGTTTCGAATCTAGAAGAGTTTGCCCTTATCCAGCTTTCGCATGACTTTGGTCCTTCGAGTGAGCAGTTTTGACCGAAGTTGTTTGGACAAATGGAAGTAGCAACGGTTGCCAAGGGCGATTCTATGTCAGATCTCCACTGTGTTGTCAATTGTGGAGTTTGCGTTTGCCCCGAGGTAGACGAACTCCTCAACCACCTCGAAATGATAGCTGTCAACCGTCATATTTTGTCCCAGGTGGTGGTGGTTTTTGCTTAACAGCATGTACTTTGTCTTATCCTCGTTGATTTTACGACCAACTCGTTTCGGCTGTTCCTCATTCGCCATGAAAGTTTCTGCAACGCCACGCTGAGACATTGATGTCAATGTCCGCGTATCCTAGCAGCTGGACACACTTGTAACCTTCAGAGGTCCTCGAACCGAACTGCGCAGTGCATCGCGTATTTTTTTTAGTCTGGCGCGACACAGTCAGATCAATTTTCCTGGGATCCCGAATTCGGCCGTCGCATCAAACAATTCTTTGCGATAAATGCTGTCGTATGCGGCTTTAAAATCGATAAGGAGATGGTGTGTATGGATTTGAAACTCGCTGCTCTTTTCCAGGATCTGTCGTAGTGTGAATATTTGGTCTATAGTCGATTTGCCGGTCCGGAAGCCGCACTGGTAGCTGCCGATTAGTGCGGTGCAAATGGGCTTTAGACGTTCACAAAGTACGCTGGACAGGATCTTGTATGCGACATTGAGCAGGGATATGGCTCTATAGTTCTTGCAAGAGGTAGGATCGCTTCCAACCTTGAAGAGCTCTGATGGTAAGCCATCAGCAAACATTTTAACAGCAAGGCCTTTTGTTTCGTATAAAAGGCCCGTATTTTATGCTTGTCCCTAGGCTCCTCGATATCCTTGAGCTGGGAGGTCGCGAGGATTCTTTTCTCTAGTCGCAGGAGTTTATCCTCCTCCCTTCTTTTGGCTCCGTATCCCTCTCGCGCTGTCCTGGTTTTACGCTGCAGTGCCTTTTGGTACGCCTCGTCGGTTGCTGCTTTTTCTGTTCACATTCGCCATCATACCACGGGTTTCTTGACGGGGGTGGTAGGTAATCAAAGGTGTTCTCGGCTACTTCCTGAATGGCTGTGCGGCAATGCAGCCACATACTGTTGTTTTCGACGTAGACATACTGTAGAGTCTTTCGCTCAGCTGCTCCGTGTAGACTCTGGTTGTGCTCAGGCGTCCAATATCGAACCTTCTCATGGTGGGCTGGTGGAGCTTTCTGACACTGGGCAGTCTAAATCTTGCTGCTACGAGAAAATGCCCCCCCCCCCCCCCCCCTTGGCATTGAAGTCTCCGAGTACGATTCTAACATCGTACTCCGGACAAGCTCCGTAGGTTATGTCCAAGAATTCATAGAAGTCCTTTTTGATGGCGGCTTCAGCCTCTTCGGTAGGGACGTGTATACATATGAGGCTGATGTTGTAAAATCTGCCTCTGATGCGGATCACAGCCAGGCGATCACTTATAGGTTTAAAGTCGATGACCTTCGACTTTAACCACTTTCCCACGACAGATCTGCACGCCAACATGTGGAATCTTTTGTCACAGCTGTAATCGATGTCGCAATCTTTTTTCCTCATCAAACCGTTTCCTATCCAGCGTATCTCCTGGATCGCAGTAATATCCGCCTTGTACGCCGTGAGGATTCTTTCCAGTTTATGAGCAGCTCCAGGAGTGTACGGAGTTCTGACATTCCAGGAGCATACTCACAAATCGTGTTCCTTTTTCATGCTATGTCGTCTTTGAGTATCCGTCGTGTATCCCAGACCCATTTCCATGGGCGGGGTGTTGGCCCGCCGCACAACCGCCAGTCTAGTCGGGGGTATTGTAGCGCCCTCTTGCCTAGGGCGATAGTTGCATACATGTGTTCACCTCTTAACGGTTGTTGTAGAGGCTATCCATAGGGCGCCACGAGAAGGCTTTATGCCAACTTGACCCGGGCATTGAAACAGGGATCGTTGCTGGCATAACTGTGGATATAATATGTTGCAAATAACAGTACAGAAAAAATCGAGTGACATTTATTCCATAAATTGAGAATACCCTGTCGCTCCCTTGATCAGTTCCTTCATTTTCGGAGATGAGGTCTCACTATTCAACTGCCAAATTGGATGCCATCACCGCATGACATTTCCATAAACACGTTACACTCAAATAAAAAATAAATAAAATTGACAGCTGTCACTTTCGGCTTATCTTTCACAGATTTGATGAATCAAGCTCGGATAAGGAAATCCTGGACCATCTATTGCAGAAGTCACGTTACGACAAAAGACTCCTACCGCCAGTGAATGGTAAGCTGTTTGTCCTGTCATGTCAAAATTGCTTTTACGTTTGACAGTTCAATTCAAGAAGTTTTTGATTCTTGTCTTTGGTTTATTATCGGTTCTTCTTCCTTTTGATTGGTTTTTTGCAATTTCATAAAAGAAAACCAAAATCGTTCGAATTTGAAATGAAGAGAATTTGCACATTGAACATCAGAGGATTGTGTTGAATAGATTTTTCCTAGTTTTGAGTTTTTTTTTTACATAAAAACTTGGATTTGGTTTTAAACATAATTATTTTTTGGTTTTTATTGTGTTTCTTCCTTTTTTTTTAATGAGTGCCTCATGTCCTTTATTTTTATTTCTCTTGTATAGAATGAGTAGAGAAAAGAGAAAATATTGAAATAGAAAGAAACAAATTTCCTTGCTCAGAATCACCACCACAATCCTTTCTAGTGCATCCTCATTGAATCGTTTGTAGTCTGGTTGATCAAAAAATGTAAACAAAAAAGAGAAAATGAAATCAATTTGATTTTGATTAGAATACCTTCTTAGCTAGACAGAAAAATTGATTCGAATTTTATAAATTTAATCAGAATCCAATCGAAAACGAATTGTATTTTTTTTGAGCATTTGCTAATATCATGCAACATTTTTCCAGATGAAGACTTCTGCTGTGGCTTATCATCGCCGGATATGGCAAAAAACCAGACTACGATGAGACCACATCATCGCGGTTAGTTCAAATTACTAAAAACAAAAAATCAAACGTAAAACAAAAGAGATTCTATTCTGCACCTAAATTCTTTCCTTTCCTTACCTTTTTTCTCATTACCGTTATTGTTTACCTTTTTCGGTTCGTATTTCTTCATTTTTGTTCGTTCTTTGTTATTTCAATTTCAATTATGGTGCACAGACCAATAAAAAATTAAAACAAAAACCATCTTTACTGTGAAAAATGTTTGCTTTTTGCACCCATGCCACGCCTGCTGGCTGATGTCTTTTTGATTTATTACAAAAGTCGTTTGCTTGATGTACACACAGTTTTTTTGTTTTTATTTTATTTTGTAGCCTGTTCGACATAAATATAGTCACTACTACAGGGTGGGTGTCTTTTTTTTTTTAATCATAGGTTATTTTGACACTGACAGCTTGTTTTCCGCTCGAAATTTCGACAGAAAGTCACTATCATACCTCAGCGGAACGAAGTGAATCGCTTTACGCTTGTCCAACGTTGGGAAACATTGTTGCGAAATTTCGAATCGAGTCCGAATAGGGTTCGAATTTCGAATCACTGGATTGTAATAAACTACAACTATTTGCTTGCTTATTCAGATCAATTATCTGAGCACTTCACCTTTATTTATTGTTACAACCTTTTACACACACGTCACACTTCATTACAGACACTTTACTATTCCACCACAGATCAATTATCTGTGCGCTTCACATCTCGCTAAATGGCTTGATTACCGGCCGATCACGCGTTGCGGAATCCCGGGAACTGAATGCTCCCAAGGGAAAGCGTTCGCGCTTATATAGCCTCCGGTTCACTTTCTCGAATATTCGCCGTGAGACGTTCCCCTTCGGAAGTCTCTAGAATGCTCTGATATTCTGCAGTATGCCGCTGAAAGTTACCATCATTTTCATTTCAGCTCTGGTGAAGCGTTCGAACTTCGACAGCGAAATTCGAAAGCACCCTTCGATTTCGTGTCTGCAACAATATTAAAAACTTATTTCCGAAGTGAGTGCTATGTAGCCCAAACAGTGCGTTTTTTAAAAAGAAAGTTTTGGCCGAAATAAAGCCCACCGCGACTGCTGTACGAAAGTCTTTGTAAAAAGTTGAAAAGTTCGTGAGACTGTTATGCTAGTGGACAACACTCAAGGTCGCCGTCGTCGTACGGTGCACACAAACGAGAATGTGAGACTCAATTCACGAACATCAACTCAACAGCTCAACATTTCAACATTTCACGCACTAGCCTGAGGGGAATTCTGCACAATGATCTCGGAGTATTCGCTTGCAACGTCCAATTGACTCAGCAGTTGAAAGCGCGCGACCATTCGCTTCGCAGCTTAGGCTTTAGAGCAGCTTGAATTGAACAACGATTTTGGGCGAAAAACCATCTATTCTGACGAGGGACATTTTTATCTCGGAGGCTCGCGAAACCCACACGTTATTGTCAAGAAGCCACTGCTTCCACAGAGAGTGACATTTTGATGCGGATTGTGGAGTGGTGGCATCATTGGACCATTTTTTTTTTTCGAAAATGAGGCTGGGAACAACGTTCCGGTCACCGGTGGGCGTTACAGAGCCATGTTGACCGACTTTTTATCTTCCCAGTGGAAAGTTATTGTAAAGGGGCCGATAGTGCGAATTCCAAATTTTGACATATCTCCACGTTTCAGGGTCACCATAATCCAAATCCGAGGTTCTTCGGAGGTATATGTGTGTGTCTGTACGTATGTATGTATGTATGTGCGTGCACCTCGATTATCTCGAGAACTAAAAATGATATTGACATAGGACCGGGTTCATTCCACGCATTATTATGCAACTTAGATCTGATTAAGCTTGCAGCAAACTCGGCCCAGCCGTTTTCTTGTTAGAAATTAAATAACTGAAAAATAGGCAAATTAACAACACGCGGTGTCCCCAAGCGGTCCCCCATCTGAGTACTGACCGCGCCCGACGCTGGTTGATTGCGGTGATCGGACGAGAACCGATACATTACTCATTATTCGTCTAAGAACCCTACCGCAGCTAACAAAAAGAGCTGATGACCTTGAAACACCTGAACAGATGTTCACAAATTGTAGCTAAGAACCACCTGGATCACGTTATCTTTAAAGAAAAATAAAAGCATTATAATCCGTCCATTCGTTCAAGAGCTACGATGCCATAGACAGACACACAGACACCTCAAACTTATAACACCCCTCTTTTTGCGTCGGGAGTTAAAAATAAAAAAAATATCAAATTAAATGGGTGTTTTAATTTTTCCCACTGGGAAGTTAGCCGTGTGGGCCTTGCGGGTCGCACCTAGACTACATTTTTTTTTTAAGGACATAGATTTGGACGAACTTTGGTTCTTGCAGGATGGCGCGCCAAGCCGCCCGGCCATGCCACAATCGATCATTTGAGCACCAAATTCGCAAATCGTGTTATCAGCCGTCTTGGCGATGTCAATTGGCCGCCTCGGAGCTACGCTCTGACCACTTTGGACTCTTTTTTGTGGGAAACCGTGAAGGATCGATGTTATGCCAACAATCCGGAAACGATTCAAGCACTCAAGGCCAATATCATCCAAGCAATTCGTAAGCTACAACAACGTCGTTCCTTCTCTGGTGAGCATGTCAGTTCTTTCATTTCCTGAAATATCGCTGTGTCCTGGGTTGCATGTTAACTGTTCAGCCATCTCGTTAAGAGATAGGCGTCAGTTGAAGCTTGCCTTGGATCTGTAGGCCTAAGACTCCAGTGATTTCAGGGCAGCTTGATTGTCAGTGAAGATTTATATATCTGTGACAGATATCACGTTCCACTTTAGCCAAGACAGGACTTCCTCTATTGCTAGCAGATCCGCCAGGAATTGAATTGTTTACAAAAGACTCCGCTACCCACCCCATAGTTAGTTTCTAACGCATCTGTGTAAAAGTCCACACAACCCCAGCGGGGTCGCGTTTGTTTGGATCATTTTTGTCTCTCTTCTTCTTATTCCTCTTATCGGGCGCTACAGTTCGGGGTGAAACTGGGCCTCAACCAACATGCCCCTCCAACTATCACGATCTTATGCTATGTGTGTGCTTCCAACTGTGTGTGTGCCATCTCAGGTGCGGCCGTCCTCTGTTTCTTCGTCCCTCGGGGTTAGATTCAAAGACTCTTCGGGCTGGAGCTAAGGTGCCCATTCGCTCTACATGGCCTAGCCATCTTAAGCGTTGAACTTGTAGAAGCCTGACTAGACTCCTGTCGCTGAACGGCCCGTGAAGCTCGTGGTTGAATATTTTCCTCCATCCCCCGTCTACGTTTATGGAACCGAAAATCACACCAAAATCTTTCTCTCGAACCAACCAAGGACCTCCTCGTCCGCTTTTGATAGTGTCCATGCTTCTGCATCGTACAGCAGGACCGGGATAATAAGGGTCTTGTATAGAGCCAACTTTGTCGTTCGGGAGAGGGCTCCATAACTCAGCTGCCTCCTGAGTTCAAAGAAATAGCGATTGGCAAGAGTGATTCTGCGGATTTGCGGAGCTATGTTTTCCATTCGCTCTACATGGCCAAGCAATCTTAGACGTTAGATGTGCAGACGTCGTACCAGGCCGATGTCGCTGTACAGCCCGTATAGTTCGTCTCCTTCACTCCCCGTTTATACAAACGAGACCATAGATTGAACACAGAATTTTCCTCTCGAAATGACCAAGGGCCTCTAAATCCACTTTCGTTAAAGTCCAGGCATCTGCGCCATAGAGGAGGATCGGGATGAATAAGGTTTTGTACAGCGCAACTTTGGTCTTTCGAAAGAGGGCTCTACTTCTCAATTGCCTCTTGAGCCCAAGGAAGCAGCGCTTGGCAAGAGTATCCATTGTCATTCTGCACAATCTCACGAGTTTAGCAGAGTTGTCAAAACTAGACATGGCACTGTATAGCTTGTCTGTATGGGTGTCGATTTGGTATTCTTGGACCTTATCCAAGATCTGCCTCAGTGTAAATATCCGGTCTATTGCGGACTTACCTGGCATGGAACCACACTGATAAGAACCTATCAGATTATCCACAAAGGGTTTCAGGCGTTCAGACAGTACGGCAGAGAAGATCTTGTATGCGATGTTATGGAGACTTATTCCCCTTTAGTTGGCGCAGTTATAAGGGTTTCCTTCTTGTGGACTGGGCAAACGATGCTTAGATTCCATTCGTCGGGCATGCTTTCCCCTGACTATACCCGTATCTTACAGATGAGCTGGTGCAAGCGCCCTTCCAGATCATTTCCAGCCGCTTTAAATAGCTCGGCAGACAGTCCGTCTGCGCTCGCGGCTTTATTGTTTCTGAGCTTTGAAATTACTAGCTTAATTTCATCTAGATCGGGTGGACGAAATTCTCTTGCATCTTCGTCCGTTACAGAAGTGTCCTTACCATATTCTCGGCATCGACTGTGACGCTACTACTAGCTGTCCGTCTTCATCCCTACAGGCTTCGGCTCTGGCTTTAGAGCCCTGGCATGTTCGTTTTACTTTTTCTTGAAACTTGCGAGCATTATTCCTGTGATCTCTCTCTCTCTCTCCATCTTCTCGATCTCAGGCTTTTCATGCTGTTTTTTTTGTCCCTATAAGCGTGTGTTCCTCGCTCCGTGTCTGCTCGTAATGTTTACGAGCGGCCCTCGTGCGTCTATTAAGCATGGCTTTGTCGGCGGTTTGCTTTGCTACATGGGCTTGCCCGCATTGTTCATCAAACCAGGAGTTTCTAGCTGACGATGGCTTGAAATTCAACACATCAAACGCAGCGTCTCTGATGGCATGCTGGGAATGTTCCCACTATTGTTCTGCGGGTTGCTCCGGTGTCATTGGAGTTTGCGAGAGGTTGAGGGAAATTCGATCGGCAAAGGTCCTAGCGGTCTCCTGCGATTGTAGCTTTCCGACGTTAAACTTTCGTTGTCCAACTCGACTCCATGGCATCCTTGATATCTTCATTCGTATGTTGGCTACAACAAGGTAGTGAGCCGAGTCGATGTTGGCTCCTGGGAAGGTTCGTACACCTAGGATGCTGACGTCGATCGCAACGTGATCAATCTGATTGGTGATAGACTGATCCAGTGATCCCCAGGTTCCTTTGTGAATATTGAGATGCGGGGATTGTAGCCGATGTCCGTTTTCGGACGTGGTGTCGTGTAGCCTATATTTTCCCGTGAACGACTCAAATATGTCCTCTTTGCCCAGTTTTGCATTCAAATCTCCTAGAACTATTTTTGCGTCTTAGCTGGGACATTAGGCATAGGTTCTGTCTAGGAGATCGTAGAATTCTTCTTTGAGTCGATGGTCCTTTTCTTCGGTTGGTTCCAAATTTAGCTTTGATGCGGATTGTTATGAGGCGATCGCTTACATTTCGAAAGCACCCGAATAAGCGCTGTTTGTTCTCCTTGTAGCAATTCCCATAGTAGATGTCGCTTTCTTACATAATTCTTTTGCCTGGCCCATCCCATCGCACTTCTTGGAGTGTGGTTATATCTGAGGGTTTGCTCCAATTGATCGCCTGCACACGGTCTGTTAAGGTACCCCACATTCCAGGTTCAGACTCTTAAGTCCTTTAGTCGCTTGCAAGGGTCGTCAGGTTTGTATCTGTCCGTATCCGAGGCTTGTGGTTATTCCGGAACAAGTGTTTTTTTCCCTGATAGGGATATTACCCCTAAGCACAGCCCCCAACCGACCATACGGGATCGAATCCCGACAACAGCCATGTCATCGATCGTATTTTTCACGGTGCTTCTTCTCAGCGGGGTACTGACAAAACCTCCTGTAGTATAGTTTCGCCGTTCGGAACCGGCAATAAACTATAGGTCCCTTGCACCTTTGGGAAAATAAAATCACACACAACATGGGTGATTGAGAGAAGCTCGGTTTTGGTTCTTCATGGACTGTAACGCCAACATATGTACATACATACATACATACAACCCCCAGTGGTTGGGTCGCTGCACACCTTGGTTTACTACCTGGCAGCTATTCAGGGGAGGTCACGCGGAAGCTGTGTGTCAACTTGGATTGTGCAGTGACAGAGATCGAAGCCATGCTATACGCGATCAACCCCCCCCCCCCCCCCCCCCCCCCCCCCCCACACACACACACACACACCACACACCGGACTTTTTCTTATGGGGTTCGTAAAGGCCACAGTCTATATCAACAAGCCACGACGGACTGTGGAGGAGCTCAAGGCCAATTATCGATGCGAAATAGCCGCTATAGAGCCCGCAACACTTCACAAAGTTATGGAAAATGTTCAAAAACGAGCTCATTGTGCCATCCGCTGTAAAGACGACCGTTTACATGATGTCATCTTCAAGAAGTGGTCAAAACAAATTGTTCAAGGTCCGAAACAAAAGACTAATCAGTTAAGAGCTAATAAATAGGTTCCTTGTTTTTCCAGTTATTTATAAAGCAAACGCTTACACGTCAATTGGGCCACCCTATACATGGAAAAAAAATTAGATTTGTTCATTTCTGTGTATTTTCAAAAAGAAACTTGTATTTGACCCACCCTGTAATTAGGCAGCCTTTGCATTAGATACTGGTTCTTTTTAGTATTGTAGAACAGCGAGTAGTTCAATTGTTCAGTACCATTACCGTAATATCAATAGATCTCCATTCCTTTTTGCATTCAGCATGAAAGTTGCTTTTTCTCTTATTTTTGTGTTTTGTTTTTGAAAATCCTTTTCAATTGTTTCTCCTCAACTATCGCTATTTCCATCACAATGTCAACGGTCAGGAGTGGACGAAGTGAAAGAATAATAGGGAAAATGAAGACAAAAAAAAGGAACACTACGTCCACTATTCCAAGCAATCGCTTCCTGTAGCTCCCCGTGAATTTATACTGCACTTTCAACTACACCGACTAAGGTACCTTCATACTCCAGTGGGTAGTCTTCCATAACACCGGCAGTAGAACTACAGTTCGAATGAAAGAAATAAATTTCCCCGGGGTAGCCGATTCGACCTGGAGTTAGACAAGAGCAACGATTTGAATATTTAAAATGGGTCACTTCGCGCACCCAATCCACGCCCGTCCTATTTGTAGTTCAGAATTTTAAATAGACGATAAGCTACCGTGCAACAATACTAGGAAGTTGCTTTGCTGCAACGATGCAGTCCGGACACGAATTCGAATCGAGGTCCGGTTATTGTTAGGCCCACGGATCAGGTCGCAATAATCGATTGTGGGTGTATCAATGAGTAGCAATTTGCTAACTGAATTTTAATATCGTCGATTTCAAAGTAGCTGAAACAGAATCCGAAACTGAAACTGGTAGAGAGTTTGAAATGCAAATATGTCAAGTGATTTATGCTCGACGAGGGGGGACACCAAGCCACGATAAATGACTGACATGTGTGGATATTGCGCAACGTGATGAATGTACGACCCGTCCCTGGACGAATATACTGTACATGTAACGTGTCGATAAACAATAGATACGTTCGACGTTATTCTAATTAATATTTTATAGGTAGATACCAACTTGTCCAGAAGCAAGAGCAAAATAAAAATAAAAAAATATTGAAAACAGCAACTGTGAAACTGTTTTTTAAAAATGAGGTCAACTTACCAGCCAAGCTATGAGGACCAAATGTTTTATTGGAAAAGTTTGTCGTACGCTTGATTGAACGTTCATCCACCATCGTACAGTCATGAAACTTTGATGACCCACCCACACAAGCGTACACGTATCCCAACGCTATGTGTTCCAAGAATTGAGGTATTTTGAATACGAAACTCTAGGCTGCAGGCTAACTTTGAACGCTATTCCTTCCTTGCATTAATTTGATTTTTATCGATTAAGTACGCGTGCATATGAGTCCTTTCGTCGAAGTAACTCTTATCCCTTTGTCGAGCGTGTGAACTTCTTGAATGATACTTCGATTTATTGTATTTTTTATAAGCTCGTTATAGAAACTACCTTATCAGAGCAGGCCATTCTATTCTCGTTTACATTGATGTTGTTTCATTTTAAACAAACTCGAATGGAAAAGTTTTCATTTTGTTCTTTAGGTATCGATCCACGAAGAAAGTTTCTCGGTAATTCTGTGGTGTATTACTGGAAATACTGTTTATCGTATCGGACTAAAAAGGAGAACTAATTACGTAAATATCTAGGATTGAGGACTCTCAATTTAGCCAAGGCTCGGATGTTATGTTGCATGTACATATTGTTGCATATGTACATGCAAAAGTGAATTTTTTTGTCTGCCAACAGCGAGAACAACCTGCTCCTCTATTCCACTTTTCCACTTCTGGGTAGCCGTCGAGCACAGACGCAAATATCCCATAGGGATAACAAAAATCTTCTTCTTTGGTGGTGTTACAGCCCATGAGGGACCACAGCCAAGCTTCTGTCAATCACCCATGTTGTGTGTGATTTATTTTTCGCACAGGTGAAAGGGACATGCAGTTTAATACCGATTCCGAACAGCGTCGAGTCGAGAAGCTTTTTCACACTTATTCCGCCGATTAGGAACGCCGCGAAATAAACATTCGATAGCGTTGATGTTATCGGGATTCGAACTCGCTCATCGTGCGCCAGAGTCCAACACACTAACCACTGCGATACGGCGCCCTCAAAACAAAAATTATAAATAAATTAAAAATACTGAGAGTTGCGTGTACTCAGTCACCTTCCTGCCCCTCTTTTATCCTGTGTTGAACAATCGTCCCACTAACCGAGTGCAAACATGTTTCTCTTAGTTGATGGAGCAAATCACGCTATCACCAGGGCAGAACACCTAATTACTTACTTACTTACTCACATGTTCACTTACGGTGTAAACCTGGCCTCAACTAACAAGCTTATCTAGATGGCACGGTCTTTTACTAGCTGTTTCTAGCGACGCACACCCAGTTGGTTAAGGTCCCCTTCCACCTGTGTGCGCCACCTTATATTCGGTCGTCCTCTGCTGCGTCGTCCCTCGGCGTTGGACTCGAAGACTTTTTGGGCCGAAACTGGCATAGCGATCTTAGACATTATATCCGTAAACGCCGTACTAGGCCGATGTCACTTTACAGTCCGCATAGTTCCTGGTTGAATCTTCTCCACTCTCCGTCAACACAAACGGGACCGATGATTGTACGCAGAATTTTTCTCTCGAAACGACCAAGGCCCTCTTCATCCATTTTTTGATAAGGTCCATGCCTTTACGCCGTAGAGTAGGACCGTGATGATTAAGGTTTTATAGAGGGTCGCCTTAGTTTTCCGAGAGAGGACTCTACTACCCAATTGCCTCTTGAGCTCAAAGAAAAAGCGATTGGCAAGGATTATTCTGCGTCTAATCTGAGCGCAGGTTTCGTCGCCGCCTATTACCGGTGAGGCAAGGTAGACGAAATCCTTGATTACGACAAAGTTATAGTTGGCAGTCGTGACGTTCGGACCTTGGAAAATGCTCGCTGCTCCATCCGAATCGGTGAGCACCTTACCGATAGTTTTGATGTCAAAAAAGGATTTAGGCAGGGCGATGCGCTGTCGTGTGATTTCTTCAACATCGTATTGGAAATGATTGTGCAAAAATCACAGGCCAATACAAGAGGCACAATCTTCTTCAAATCCTCGCAACTCCTTGCATACGCCGACGACATTGACATAATAGGTAGATCGCAGCGAGATGTCAATGAGGCGTTTGCGAGTATTGAGATGGAGGCGGCAAAAATTGGTTTGGCAGTTAATGAGGGCAAGACTAAATATCTGCTGTCATCGAAAAAGGACATTTACCACCGACGTCTTGGACAGAACGTGCATATTGGCAGATATAAGTTCGAGGTAGTTAAGGACTTCATATACCTCGGCTCCGCGGTGACTTGGAACAACGACACCAGTTTCGAAATCAAGCGCAGAATTACTCTTGCCAACCGCTGCTTCTTTGGGCTCAAGAGGCAACTGAGAAGTAGAGCCCTCTCTCTTACGACCAAGTTGACCTTATATAAGACCTTAATTATCCCGGTCCTGTTATACGGCGCAGAAACATGGACTTTATCTAAGGCGGATGAGGAAATCCTTGGTCGTTTCGAGAGAAAGATTCTGCGTTCTATTTTCGGTCCCATAAACACAGAGGAGGGTTGGAGGAGAAGATTCAATCACGAACTGTACGGGTTGTACAGCGACATGAGTCTGGTCAGGCGTCTACGGATCCAACGCCTAAGATGGCTAGGCCATGTAGAGCGAATGGACACCACAGCTCCAGCCCGTAGAGTCTTTGAATCCGACCCCGAGGGACGAAGAAATAGAGGACGGCCACACCTAAGGTGGCGCGCACAGGTGGAAGGGGACCTCAACCAACTGGGCGTGCGGCATTGCAAAAGACTAGCGAAAGATCGTGCTAGGTGGAGAGGCATGTTGGTTGAGGCCCAGGTTCACCCCGAACTGTAGCGCCCGTTAAGTAAGTAAGTAAGTCGTGACGTTCGGGCCAATACGTCGGTGTTGTGTGTCTTTCCTTGACGACAGCATATACGAGTATCCTCTTTTGCCCTCGTTTACCTTCAGACCCACATTAGTCGCTTCTGCTTCAATGCTCACAAAAGCTTCATTGACCTCTCACTGCATTCTCCCAATCACGTTAATGTCATCAGCGTATGCGAGCAGTTGTGCAAACTTGAAGTAGATTGTGCCTCTTATATTGGCCAGTGAATCCCACACGATCCTTTCAAGCATAATGTTGAAAAAATCACAAGACCTGTCCGAATCCTTTTTTGACACCGAAGGTCTCGGTTAACACCTTACTAACCTTAATGGAGCAGCAAGAATTCTTCATTGTCACCCTGCACAACCTGACGGGCTTGGCAGGAATGCCAACATATTACCTGGCGCAATATAGGCACTGTCATATGGGGCTTTAAAATCGACGAAAAGGTGGTGTGGGTCGACTTGAAATTCATGGGTCTTCTCCAAGATCGGCCACAGTGTGAATATTCGGTTTTCCTGGCTTGAAGCCACTTTAATCGACTGGGGAGGTCATATTAATAATGCGCTTATTGAAATAATAGAAGAGCGAAAACTGTTGAAATCTATGATTGTCTCGAGAACGGAAAACTGCTGGTGAGTCAATTCACTTCTTCTACTTCTTATCGGACGCTACAGTTCAGGGTAAGCCTGGGCCTCATCCAACATGCCTACCACCCATTTGGCTGAGGTCCCCTTCCACCTGTGGTCCCCAACTTAGGTGCGGCCTTCCTTTTTTTTTCGTCTTTCGAGGTCGGATTCAAAAACTCTACATGGCCTAGCCAACTTACGCGTTGAATCCGTAAACGCCTGACTAGACTCATACCGCTGTACAGCTGTAAAGCTCGTGGTTTATTCTTTTTCTCCATTAATAGGTCCAACATCACACACAAAATCTTGCTCTCTAAGCGGCCAAGGATTTGCTAACCTGTTTTTGATTGTCTGCGTGCTTCTGCGTCGTACAGTAGGACCGGGATAATAAGGGCCTTGTATGGAGTCAACTTTGTCGTTCGGGAGAGGGTTCTATTACTCTATTGCCTCCCGCGCCCAAAGAAACAGCGATTTATTTCGGAACTGATGTCGTTGTTCCAGGTCACAAACGTTCTGGCCCAGACGTCGGTGGTGAGCGTCCTTTTTTGATGACAGCATATTGTTGTGAGCACCGTGGCGCAGTGGGTAGTGTGTTGGCCTCTGACGCCGATGACACGGGATCGAATCCCGACACAGCCATGTCATCGAACGTGTTTTCACGGGATTTCTCCTCAGCGGGGTTCTGACAAAACCCCCTGTAGTAAAATTGTCGTGAAAAGCTTCTCGAAATTCGCCGTTCGGAACCGGCAATAAACTGTAGGTCCCTTAAATTAAATCACACACAACATGGGTGATTGAGAGAAGCTCGGCTCAGGTCCTTCATGGACTGTAACGCCAACATACATACACATACATATTGTTGTGAAATGTAAATAGTTCAGATTAGGGTTCGATCACTGGATTGGGATAAACTGTTTGCTTATTTCTCAATACATACACTTTATTATTCCACCCCAGATCAATTATCTGGGCGCTTCACCTTTATTACAAGGTTTTGTAACACTTAACACTTTATTGCTTACATACAACTTTTTTTTACACACTTTGTCTCTACAGTTAGATAATCGTCCACTAGATAGCTTGATTACTTTCACACTGGATTACCGACTGATCACTGAGCCACTGATACACTGAATGAGTACTGAACACTGAACGCTCCCGAGGGCGAGTGTTCCTGCTTATATAACCCTCGGTTCAATCTCTCGCATGTTCTCCGTTAGATGTTCCCCTTCAGAAGTCTCTAGAATGCTGTGGCATTGACATTCTGCAGCATGCCGCTGAAAGTTACAATCACTTCCTTTTTGGCTACACCAGAGCATTCCAAACTTTGACAGCGAAATTCGAACATGACCGTCGGTCCGTGTCTGCAAACAATATACATATTTAGTTCTGCCCTCATTGACTGCCAAACTAATTTTCGCCGCCTCCGCCTCAATACTCGTAGACGCCTCATTGACATATCGCTGTGTTCTTCCGATTATGTCATCTGCGTATGCGAGGAGTTGTGAAGATTTTAAATAAATTGTGCCTCTTGTGTTGCCCAGTGAATTTTGCACAAGCATTTCTAATACGATGATGGAGAAGTCACACGCCAGCGCCTCGCCCTGCCTAAGTCCTTTTTTGATATCAAATCTATCAGTCAGATCCGCACCGATTCGGATGGAGCAGCGAGCACTCTCCAAAGTCATCCTGCATAGTCTGACCCGTTCAGCAGGGATGTCAAAGGTAGACGTGGCGTTGCATAGTTCGTCTCTAATTTGCGGCGTTGAAGTCGACAAATAGGTGGGGATTGTCGACCTGAAATTCATTGGTATTTTCCAGGATCTGCTGTAGTGTGAACTCGCATTGATAAGGAGCTATCAGCTTATATACAAAAGGCCTCAGGCGTTCACACAAAATGACGGAAAAGATTTTGTAGGCGATGTTAAGGAGACTTATTGCTCTAAAGTTGACGCAGTCAAATGGGTCTCCATTCTTGTGAATCGGGCAAATGATGCTGAGACTCCATTCCTCGGGCACACATTCATTCCTCTGACCATATCTTACATAAAAACTGATCCTAACCCGGTTTTCTCCAACTGCTTTGAAGAGCCCAGCAGACAGTCCGTATGTGCCAGCAGCTTTATTCGGCTTGAGTTTCGATATGACAGTCTTAACTTCGTCGAGGTTGGGGGGGACGGAATTCTCTGCGATTTTCGTCGATAAGAAATGGATCATTCTGCCTGACAGCGGTATATTGACTAACATCGTCGTTATACAGTCTGCAGAAGTGGTTCTTCCATATTCTCAGCATCGTCTGCGATTCTACTACTAAGTGTCCGTTCTCATCCCTGCAGGCTTCCGTTCTGGCTTTGTAACCTTCACATGTTCGCTTTATCTGTCGGTAAAACTTTCGATCGTCTGCAGTAACTCCTCTACAAGTCCCCAATCGCGCGCTTCTCGTGCTCTTTCTTCTTTCTCCTGAGAAGCTTATGGTACTCAGATGTAGTATTTTTCGGGGCTTGTTTGTTCCGCTGTTGTTCTAATGACAGCGTTGAGGGCTGGGGTATATAGGAGAGCTTAAGGGAGACACGATCGGTAAAAGCACTAGCGGTCTCCGGCGATCGTAACTTTCCGACGTCATAACTTTGAATTCTTACTCTACTCCGCTGCGTCCGTTATATCCGTAGGCGCAACAGTGGCCCGAGTCGATGTTAGCTCTTTGGAAAGTTCGAACATCAAGAATAGTGGAGGAGTATCTGACGTCAATCACGATGTGATCAATCTGGTTAGTGATTGATTGATCTGGCAACCGCCAGGTGCCTTTGGGTATACCGTGAGGCGGGAAGCGCGTACTGGCTCAAAGGTGATTTCGCTCCATAGCAAGATCAACCGGCCGGTATCGGATATGGTGTCGTTCGTGGTGTCGACATTGAAGTCTCTTAGTACAAATTTCATGTCATAGCTGGGACATTGAGCATATGTTCTGTCTAGGAGATCGTAGAATTCATCTTTGGCGGAGTTATCCTTGTCTTCCATGGGGGCGTGGATGTACATCAGGCTGATGTTAGAAAATATAGCTTCGATAGGGATCGTTATGAGGCATTCGCTCCCATGCCGAAAGCATATAACTTTTTGCATTAGTCCACCTCGAACAACAAATCCGAATCCGAACAATCGTTGTCCTCTCTCCCTATAGCAGTCGCCGTAGTAAATGTCGCAGTTTTTCATCCGCTTTATACCCTGTCCATTGAATCGTATTTCCTGGATGACGGTTAAGTCCGCCTTATAGCAGTCTAGGGCGTCCGCAAGTTGTTCGGCTGCACGCGATCTGTTTAGGGACCTGACATATCACGTACAGAGCCGAATATCACTGTCCTTTTCCTCATTTTTTGCAGGATTCGTCAACATTGATCCGGTCCGTTTTATCAGAGGCTTGTGGTTGTTTCGGAGTTTGTAGTTTTTTTACGGTTACGGCTTACTGGGCCGTAGCCCAACCGACTAGTCCTGTTTTTTGGCGCAGGAGGCTCACCATTGGCCCTTCCTCGTCTGTAGTTTCGATACGAAATCTTCAGATGGCAGCATGAGGAGGTGGGGATGGGACTTACAAACAGTGACGCAAGATAGTCGTCTGCGATGGCTCTTCTCGCTTTTTAGTAGGCCAGCATCCGTCGGATAGATTCTACCCCTACGAGGCTTTTGTTAGTCCTTTGCCATGCTTAAATAGGACCAACCGTTACATATACGCCAGAGCCAACTATATAAAAACTTTTTCCATAACCTAAAAATAGAATTCATATGCAAACAAAAGCTGGTCGTTGACACTTTTCTTCCATCTAAGTGACAGTACGAGTATGACCATTGTCGCCCCCTCTTTACCTGAAAACATATTTCCTCAAGCACCGTCTGTGTTTTTCCAACTCCCTGGACTCCTCTAAGTACCATTATTCTGAAAAACTCTTGCACTGATTTGCTAACATACACCGTCTACCCTCACACCTGATAAGTCCAAGACGCATCAACAAGGAACAAAGCATCCTTGGCATATAGAACACGTTATTTGCAACTCATTTCTCAGTTTTTGTTTTTTGTTTTCGCATTTTTTCCTCGTTGAATGCTCCTGCACAGCATGAAGGCAGTCAGTGCGTTACCATATCTAGAAATTGCCTCATTAAATCCACCTGTTTACGGCTTGATAAACGACTCTGCCATTTATATCTTCTTCTCTCTGCTTGCAGGTACATTAACGGTTAATGTAAACGTATTACTCCTTAGCTTAGCATCGCCTGACGAATCTAGTTTGGTAAATATATGTACAATATATACTAGATGACTATCTGACAATGTAGACCCAATGTACCCATCGAGTATCTCTATCATATCATTTCTCTTCTTTGTAGAAATATGAAGTGGAGTTCCTATTGAATCAACAATGGAATGATCCTCGACTACAATACGGTAATAAATCGCAATATGATTATTTAAATGCACTGCATCATCATGACAATATCTGGACACCAGATACATATTTCATTATGCACGGTGACTTTAAGGACCCCATCATTCCGATGCATTTCGCTCTGAGAATCTACCGGAACGGGACCATTACGTACGCAATGAGGTGAGTACCTACATACTGTCCATTCGTCCAGCGACTGTTCCCAATCGCTCTTGACCATTTCATCGTTCGTTTTTTTTGAGTCGTCGTATATTTAATGATGATATTTATAATGATCTGGCGATTTGTATTCATTGTTGTTTTTAACGGTTTTTCTATGTATGTGTTTTGTTTCAGACGTCATTTAATCCTGTCATGCCAAGGAAGTTTGCATATATTTCCCTTCGACGATCCTAAATGCTCATTTTCAATGGAAAGCAGTAAGTATCTACAACCTGTTGTTTTGTAAATAGGTATGTTTGTATGAGCGTATTTGTTGGGTACTTGTATTTCTTATGGGACGGGCAAATGTGAAAGTGGTGTCTGTCCATTTGCATTAATTAGAGTTTATTGTCGGCAATGAGAATCTTGTATTCATCTGCCTTTTTGCCTAATGATGATAGCGGTGATTTCTCTGTGAAATTTTTTCTTTTCTTTTTTGCCTCTTCGTCATCTGTTGTATAGGGTGGGCCATCTAGTGCTTTTTTTACGTCATAGGTTATTTTGACACTGACAGCTGTTTTCAGCTCGAAATCTTGACAGAAAGTCACTATCATATCTCGGCGGAAAGAAATTATGCTGAGTCACAATGCTACAACACGGTGATGCGACAGCGCGACTACAAACGCCGTACCTGTCAAATTATGGAGTAAGTCGAATTGGCACGGGTGTCGTCGTGTCGCTGCGCTGTAGTTTCGAAAATTCCAAAAACTATCGCAACTACACGGCGTTGTGCCATTTCGAATTCGGTATTGGAGGAATACGTTTGATAACTTGGTCTTACCCATCAACTTCCTCTGATTTTTTTTCCAATTGTTTTTAACTTGTTATAGGCTAAAGCAGCCACACATTTTAGCAATAACGTTCTTTTCGAATTGTTCTTATCCATTTATGAACTTATTTCAGTTTCACTGATGCCAACTTCACTCTAAACAATTCACCTCCAACTTCACTCACAGAAGTAACCTAGCTGTCAAAAAAAAAAAGCCCTTGAAACTCGCTCCATTGTATATTCATTGAACACGGCAGCGTTTGTAGTCGCGCTGTCGCAACGCCGTGTAGTAGCATTGGGACTCAGGCATGAATCGCTTGACACTTGAACAACATTGGGAAACATTGTTACGAAAATTCGAATCGCGTCCGAATAGGGTACGAATTTCGTCTCACTGGATTACGATAAACTACAACTATTTGCTTGTTTATTCAATACGCTTTTATTATTCCACCACAGATCAATTATCTGTGCGCTTCACATATCGCTAATTGGCTTGATTACCCACCGATCACGCGTTACTGGATCCCGGGAACTGAATGTTTCCTCGCTTTTATAGCCTCCGGTCCACTTTCTCGAATATTCGCCATCAGACTTTTCCCATCGGAAGTCTCTAAAACGCTCTGACATTCAGCAGTATGCCGCTGAAAGTTACTATCATTTTCATTTCAGCTTCACCAGAGCATTCGAACTTCGACAGCGAAATTCGAACATAACCGTCGTCGGTTGTTGCGGAGATGCAAACGGACGGTTAATTTCGAATTTCGCTGTCGAAGTTCGAAAGCTCTCTGGAAGCGGGGATTGGAATGATGTCAACTTCCAATGGAATTGTCAGAGCGTTCTAGAGATTTCCGAAGGGGAACTTCCAACGGCGAACGTTCGAGAAGGTGGACCGAGAGCTATATAAGCGCGAACACTCGCCCTCGACATTCATTCAGTTTGTGGTATTGAACAGTGTGTGAAAAGTCAGTGTGATCAAACAGCGTGAAAATAAAAGCTCTCAATAAAGGTTTGTTTGTGTAATAAAGTGGATAGTATTGGATAATAAGTAAAAGTGGTGAAGCTACACAGATAATTGATCTGTGGTGAAAGAAAGAAAAGTGCGTGTGTTTTTATTCGGATACAAAGGACAATTGTAGCTTATCGCAATCCAGTGGTGCGAACCCTATTTGGTGTGGGGATCGAATAAATTTCCTAACAATATATATTAAAAACTTATTTCTGAAGTGAGTGCTATGCAGCCCAAGCAGTGCGTTTTTTTCGAAAGGTGTTTTGGAGTTAGGTCTAGTACCTCCCTGCGATTTTTTGTAATAAATGTGGGTGTGTGACCCTCGTTGCAAATAAAAAGGTTAGCTCTTTCGTTTGTATCGCTGCTGCCCCAAATCATGTGATGCGCATTCGCATCTGCACCGATAAGGAGTCCAGCTTAATGCTTCGACGAGTCCTTGACCAGTCTATTGATTTCGTCCGAAGGAATGGACTCTTCCTGTGCCATGTAAGTAGAGGCTATTCATAGCTTCATCCCGGGTGATTGGATTGCAATTACTGTGGTGTCAGGGAAGCTGTAATTTGGAAGAAGGTAAGCGTTTAAAGATTTCTTTGCAAGCTTACCTTCTTTTTGTGATATAAATAGGTTGTAGGCTGGGGTTCTTAGTCCACGAACCTTGTGTTCATTCACCCACGGTTCTTGGATTAAGGCTATGTCTTCTTCTCCTTTGGCCAGCCTGAGAAGAAGGTTCGCGTTTGCCACTTCTGAGTGGTGGAGATTAATCTGAATTAATCTCAGCATCATGGCTGTTATTAATTCGATCTGCCTCCACCACGGTGGCGTTAAGATCGTCTTCCATCGGCGAGCTAGTAGAATAGTCCTCGCTTCCGGAGTCGAGCAATGACGCCTGATCTTTAATGACCAGGGATGTTGCTGGGGTTACAGTTTCTACCGGCGCAGGGCCCTTGCTCCCCGAGGGGATTGGGGGTTCCTGCTCCGTAGAGCTTCCGTTTCTGACCACAGTGTTAGCCGAGTCTGTATTGCCGGATGGTGGCACTACCTCATCCTTTTTGTATATGTTAAGTTTTACTTTTTTGAAGCCAAACCTGATATGGTAGTCGCATAGGGCCAGAGGTTCCAAGGCTTCACAATTCAGTAAAATAATTGCCTGTCTTGATCGGCCTTTCGGTTCCTCCAGCTTTGCGACTCTCCAATCTCTTGTTGGGAGATTGGGGTTGCAATAGTTGATTGTCTCAACTATTTCGAGGGGGTTGTCTGGTGCCAGCGGGAGCCAGCATCTAGCTCGCGGTCGTTTAGGGATCTGGTCCTTAGTCTAGCTCCCTCCCAAACTTCCCCTATTTCGGCAACTGTAGCCTTCAGAAGATCAACGGATCTTTCGTCGCCACAATTTATCAGTTTGACCCTACCTTGGTACCATCCAGCGTCGTCGCAGATGGGCGGTGGTCCAGGGTTCTTTCTAGGAAGTTTGTCGATAGCGCTTGATCGACATCCTTCCATTTTTCGGTCGTCAGTTTGCCGTCCTACCTACCTACCTACCTACAGCAATTTATTGGAGTTGAATTGGAACACACATTGAGTGCAACCATGCAATAATCTGTTAATTTTAAATCATGTACAAATTTATGAAATTTAGGTTTTTTTCTAATTCGCTCTAAATTTCGATGTTTTGTTTCAGTCTCGTACGAGTTATCACACATTAAATACGTATGGAAGAACGACGAGGATACATTGCGCAAGAGTCCGTCGTTGACAACATTGAACGCATATTTAATACAAAACGCAACCGTAACGTGTTCTGTTAAAAGCTGGAGAGGTGAGCGGCAATGTACTATTTTTTGTTTTATTTCTTTTACTTTTAGTTTTTATAATAAAATTTTAGAAAACAGTATATGATAGTGACATAGATCCTTCGGTAGGAATTAAAGGATTTTTTTTAATTTAACATTTACTTTATAACTTAGGGAATAGGTTTGAAACGAAGTGAATGAATTTACGAATTTTTGTTTATAAGAGTTTGTTTTGATTTTTCGTTGTAATAATATTTAGTTCTTTTGTTTTTGAGAACTATCTGAATGTTTTGGTGTTTATACTCTGAAAAATGGTGTAAGTGTTAGTAAAAAAAAACAAGAATAACTAGTTTAACTGCTTGAGATGGATTTTAGTTTTTTTTTTTTATTAAACTTTTCTTCCTTTCTGTTTTCGTTCCTATTTATGATTTATATTTACAAGTTTAGGCATTTTCTGTAAGCACTCAAATCTGTTTTGCTTTTAGCCTTCATCTCATCGTCAAAAAAAAAAAAATTACGTTGTCTACGGTTGTGTGTAGATTTTTACACATACGTATGGGGTTTTAGTGTGTTTTTCAAGGTTTTCTTGTATTAACAAACAGCTTTTGTGCAAAAACAACATATCGTCTCTCATTACATATCGTTTGGCCGATTTCGCGAATTCCAAATTTTGAAATATCTTCACGTTTCAAGGTCACCAGAATCCAAATCCAAGGTTTTTATAGAGATATCTGTGTATTACTAAGACTTCGCTGTCCGTCCGTCCGTCCGTCTGTCAGCAGGCTGTATCTCATGAACCGTGTTAGTTAGACAGTTGAAATTTTCACAGATGATGTATTTCTATTGCCGCTACAACAAACAGAACAAAATTAATATTTAAGGGGGGCTCCCATACAACAGACATGATTTTCATCCAAAAAATCCCATTGGTCAAATACTGAACTAAGGCTAGTCGACAATATCCCACAACCAGTAGCAAACTTCCCAGTTTTGATCTCTTTTGTTTCTTTGATGAATTAATCCTAGCTGCAAACATTTTTCCCGTTGCTGTCAAGTAAGATAATTGATTTGAATTCAATGGACACTTTGGCGATCAACTATATCATCATGAAGTTTTTTGATTATCAAAGTAATATGCCGATAATCTGCCTGCAACCAAGATCTGTCATCATACAAAAAATGTGATTTAATGTGATGACTGATGAGGTAACATACATAGTCTCCTTTGGATAGGAATCCTTTGTGGATCATAAAGTCAGAAAATTCGGGAAGTCATCAATTAGTGGTTTTTGAAAAAAATTAGAAAACTGGTAGATTTCTACACAAGGATGGGATGAAGGTTAATGAGTTCTAAATTATGAAATTTAGATATTTTTGAAGAAATTGTAAAAGTGCTGGTGACGGCAGCATGTATGCTATTAAAATTAGGCAACGGAACTACCACTATCGCGACCTAGGGTAATCACTCCCAAAAGACCTTTTTTTGATTAAAAAAAAAAAGTTGTCTACAAAAATTGCCGATTACTCTTCCCTTTATTTATTTATTTATTTTTTCTTCCTTTTAACATTCTATGTATATGCCTTGTTTGATTTTAACATTTATGGTTTACTTAGAATAGAAAGATGTCTGTTCATTTTCTTAATGTAAGATTACGATGTTCTAAATGTTAGTTAGATTAAAATAAATTAAAACTAACCAAAAAAAATAGCAAACCAAGCATAAATAAAACAAAAATATCATGTAGGAAACTACAGCTGTCTTAAGGTCGATTTAATATTTACAAGAGATCGAGCATTCTATTTCACCACCGTTTTTATACCTGGAATAATATTGGTGACGTCCTCGTTTATCACATTCTGGCTCGAATGGAATGCAGTTCCTGCTCGATCCATGATAGGTAAACCACAAAATTCCACAAAAAAACAAAAATGAAACCAAATTTAACACAAAAAAACAAAAAGCGCATCCCACCAATTTTTAGATGCTGTCGACATCATCTATGAAATAAATTTTTATTATTTTTAAATTGTATTTAGTTAACCAAATGTTTTACTTTTTTTTTAATAATTCGATCAATTTTATAAAATACCAAAAAAAAAAACGGAAAAAGGAAGACGCATCTATTACACAAGAGAGAATTTCAAATCCCTCATTTTTTATTTTGCCGATACAATAGATTCAACATTATTTTGGTTTCGTATTTTCTCCTTCGTCCTTCTCTGGCTATATCCCGCTCGCAGCCAAGTAACAAAGCCAAGTTGATCAAGCTGCTAAACATGCATTTTTTATTCAATAAACTTTTAACGCATAAAATCTATATAAATATTTATATATCTGTAGTTACATATATAAAATATTAAAATTAAATACAACAAAAAAATAATAATATTTATTGCGCCTGCTGTAGCTGATTGCCTTTTCTGATGAATGCTATTAATTAGTGACTTAGTTTGATTTACTCCAAGCTCTTTTTAGATT
This sequence comes from Eumerus sabulonum, assembly GCA_951905685.1. Taxonomy (NCBI): domain Eukaryota; kingdom Metazoa; phylum Arthropoda; class Insecta; order Diptera; family Syrphidae; genus Eumerus; species Eumerus sabulonum. The sequence goes on from OX645061.1 coordinate 111,342,683, forward strand.
CCAACTGGAATGACAATGAATTCATTTAAATTGTTTTATTTTTTATTTTTATTTTTTAAAGTATTTGAGATTTTAGAAGACTTAGAGGGGTAGACACCAAATGACGCCATTCGTTTGTGCATGGATAAGCAATATTTTTGATTTTGTTTTTCGAGTTGCTTTGTTAGTTAACGCATAGTCGAATTTAGAAAAATTATTTATTTATATTTATTGTATTTTATTTTAGGAGTAGTTAATTTCAAACTATTACTAAATTAACTAGGTAGACATGCTAGGGCAATATAAATAATAAATATGTTTTAGATTTTCAATCTTACTAAATAAGTAACAGGTTAGAGGAAATCTGAAAGCCCAAAGTACATTTTCAACTATTTGTTACGAGTTATTTCAAGCCGCAAAATATTCCAGATATACTCGTACTACTTGTGGCTTCTTACTACGGCCTAAGATTACATTTAATTTTTGTAAAAAAAAATTCACTTCATTTTTAATGGCCGTATCACAATGTGGCGTGCGAGCGCTCGGGCTTTTGACAGACTTTGTACCGACTTCCAATAAACATATGTCAAAAGCGCGACCTAGGAATTTCTATAACGAAATATGGCTTCAGGTGCTACGAAGTTCAAAGATCGGGCATATGAAAGAATGTAAGCAAGATTACTTAAACAACCCATGCACACATTCAGCGCCAAAAGAACATTGCAATTACTCTCTTGATGTTTCTTTTTTACAATTACAAATATACGACACAACCTAGAGTGTGATGAAAACGTCCATGACACTACTTGGGGTAGCTCTAATACTAACAGTAGGGGTGAGTCTTTGTTCAGTTGTGTCCTTAGTACTTACCTAGTTATATGTATATAATAGGGGCGATTCGCCAACTTTTATTACTAGTAGTAGAAGGGAGGTTCTAGACATAACACTTGTAATTGTTAACGGTACTGCAGAAGTTTCAAATCGACAAAGCATCACTTTTTGCTCATTGCTAGATTCTCTTTGACTTGAATTTCTGTATGCCGGACAGGAAGGTCTTTCAAAACCCGCGAAAAGCGAACGGGCAGAGGTTCAATACCTAGCTGTGTGAGATTCTTAACCGACCTCCGGAAGGGGTGATACTAAACCTCACCAACAAACTAAATCGGTCCTTCGAGAAGGCATGTCCTACCGGGTGACCCAGTAAAAGAACCCCCCCCCCCCCCCCCCCCCCCACCATGGTGGAATGCTAGAATAGCGGAGCGGCTTCATATCTCTAGACATAACTGGAACCTCACAAAAGAGGGGGTCAACTTATAGATATAATGTTAAGCGGCTCAAAAAAGAAAATAGATTCGCCAAGAAGAACTCCTGGAGAAGCTTCTGTGGCTCTATTGAATCGTGTACGGGTGCGGCTCGTCTGAGAAAGTTCCTTGCCAAAGTTCCCATACAGATATCCTCTATAAGAAGATCTGATGGTAGCTGGACAGACTCAAACGAGAGCGTGTTCGATTTACTATTAAAATGTCATTTCTCTGGCTGCGAAAATGCAAGAACTTACAATTCGGTAGACACGCTTTCAAGGGAATGTATCGAACTGGGAAAAAGATCCCATGGGGCGTCAAATCATTTGACCCCTACAAAGCATCGGGAATGGATGGCATTTATCCGATAATGTTGCAGGAACCATGTGAAGTCGTTCTTCCATAGGTGAAGCGAATTTACTCCTGGGGCCTCAGGATGGGTTATGTTCCACAACCGTGACGGAAGTTAGGGTAGTTTTCATACCCAAGTCGGCTAAAGTCAACCAGCTACTGCAAAGGACTATAGACCTATTAGTCTATCGTCCTTCCTTGTGAAAACGCTGGAACGATTAACAGACATGTAAATAAGGAATGTGATTGGTGACAGCTATCTGTCATAATCGTACGACGCGTACATAAACAGAAAATCGGTAGATACTGCTCTTCACATGGTAGTCTATTAATGTCAGTACCGAGGCAATAGTGTCCAACCTTCATATGGCTCAAATAAACTCGGGGATATGCAGTTGGATTGTTTAAATGCTGAGTACTCATATAATAACCTCGGCGATGGGTGGAGTAAGTACACCACAAGGTGGCGTTTTATCACTCCTCCTGTGGCTCCTTGTGGCTGATGGAATGGTAAAGATTCTAGAGGCAGATGGTCATCAGGTCATCAGCGATAAACTAAGTTATGCACTGATGTTAGTTGATAACTGGGTCAAGGCATGGGAGTAAACCCGGCGAAAACCGAGATAGTACTATTCACAAGCAAAAGATCCGTACCGAGATATACTTACCCCCGTGTAAATGGTATCGATCTGATCCCCGGATAATCTGGCAAATATCTTGAGATAATCCTAGACTCCAAGCTTAGCTGGAAGGAAAATATCGATGTTAGAAGCAAAAAGGCCTACGTGGCACTATATTCTTTCAGAGTAGCCTTTGGAAAGACATGGGGCCTCAAACCGAAGATGGCATATTGAGGTCGCATTCCGTGTTACTCCGTATGAATTCATTCCTACCCATGCTGTCAAAAGCGCGAGCGCTCTCATTGTGATACGGCCGTAAGAGATTAAAGACAGAATAATAATAATAATAATAATAATAATAATAATAATAATAATAATAATAATAGTACGTCTCGTCCCATTAGGCAATGTAGCAGGCCTAATCTGTAGTGTATAGATTAAATACGAGTTAAGTTAAATTTTCTTTTAAATAAAAATGAGAAGCCCGAAACGGGCCATCGGAGTGTTTCTGATCCTACATTTTTGCGCACGTGTAACCAAATCTCGTCTATTCTCATATGCGGTTTCACTAATTAGCCTTAAGGACAGAAATCCACATTCCACGAGTAAATAAATCAAAAAAAAAAATTAACCGGAACTAATACAATTTATAATGACGGCCAAGTTCTCGTAGTTTACCCGGAAATCCACATCTTTGACTAATAGATTTCGATGAAAAATTTAACGAATTCTGTGTAATGCTTAGGATTGCTAGAAATCAAACGATATTATTCCCGTAGCAGTCTTTTTTCTTAACTCTTAAAATTGAAAATATGTATGAACCTAAGCCAAACGAGTAGTTTGTTAGCCTCAAAACAATACCACTACTTCATAGCTTAGTATTAGAGTCAAAATGAAATTAAAATTAAAATTTGTGTGAGTATATATGTTACCTAATATATCATATATTAAAAGCAAAAAAAGTCAAAATAGTTTTCGCATAAATTTAGCTTATGTTTTAAATAAAAAATCAAAATAAAACAAAAAACTGAATTTTTCTATAAGCAATATTTAACTAAAAAGGCAATGGCAATTGCTCGCTTTTCTTTGAAGGTAACTACAGTTGCCTGAAAGTTGAACTTATGTTCACAAGGGATCGTGCTTTTTATTTCACAACTGTATTTATACCCGGAATCATATTGGTGACATCATCGTTTATCACATTTTGGCTGGAATGGAATGCAGTACCAGCCAGAGTTATGATTGGTATGTAACAAAAACACAAACTAAAACCAGAACGAAGATTTTTAAAAGTCAGACAAAAAATAAAAAAGAAGAAAATTTTAAAGCCATAGGGAGTCCAAAAAATGTACTTTTTCGAAAATCACCAACTTCAGGTTATTTGTAAATAATCTAGTACAATCTTAAGAATTGGTTGATAGAGATAGGAAATATGGCTTAGGTCTAAAGCAGGGATTACAATTAAGTAAATGTTTATTTTTTTTTTCACACAATCGTATATATATATATAAAAAAAAAAACAAAATAATTCTAGTGTAGGTGTAAACAATCGTTTAGTTTGATTGTCCTCTTTCTAATTTAATGTATTCAAAGCGGCCAGTTTATTCACTTTTATATGCACTAAGCTGTTTGCTGCATGCGCAATTGTTTATTTTTTATTTTATCCTTACCTCACTTTGTTGAACGCTCTGTCCTCTTTTTAATCGTTTTAATTAAGTTTGTTGTTCTCATTGTTTTTGGTATACCACCTGCATAAATATATGAAAAGGGAGTGCATTCAAATTCACTAAATGTGTAAATGCGTGTACTCAAAACGAGTATGCGAAAGTGAGAGGAAGACAAGTGGTCGAAAAACAATAAACCGGGTTAAGCGGGCATCCTTACAAAAGCAGCCGTAGTAGCAGCAATACGATGCAGTATTTAATAGCAACTGCTCGTGCGAACAACAACAAAAACAACTACCACTGGTGATAGTACATTATAATTCAACAATAAATTCACACGGAAAGGGCCATAGAGCAAGGGGTTTTACGAGTACCTACATAAATACAAAGATAGTACCAGAGAAATGGTGTGAGTTGGTTTTTCTTTCATTACTGTTGTAACAAGCAGACGAACGCAATTGACTACAATTCATCTCTAAAGTGATGCCCCCCAGGACGTACTTGTACGACAAAACTGCCATGTGAATGTATGACTCGGATTCTGTCCCGGCTCAATTTTTTTTTGTCCATTTTTCTATGACATCTTTGTTGGTGAAGAATAAGAGGATTGTGCATTCAAATGTATTGCGGATATTAATATAAAAAGGACAATTTTTTTTTCTGTGCAATACTACCCACAATAGCGAACAGACCACATCATATGCCATTTTTATTTTTGAATGAATGCGGAAGAGAGACAATGGGGTAAAAATTGGACACAATAAGCATTCGGATGATGCGGATAAAATCGGGTGCAAGTGATACTGCTCTGCTTGCGGGGTTATTTATCCTCTTAACACAGATGACATTTGGAAATGCTCTGTTGTTCTGCATTTATTCTTGTAATTTGGAATCGTATGACTATGGTTGATGGTTATAAAGCACTTGAAAGTTATCATTGGGGACTAGTCTATTTGAAATGTAAACGAACTGAAAATCCAAGGATTTTCTGCGTAGGTCAAGGACGTACGTTTGTACAAATCTTTTCTTCCATTACAGTTTTTTTGCTCATTACTATTCACAATTTAATTGTTTACCCCATCGTTTCTCTTCTTGTTTCGAGAGCAACATCATCTTTTCATAAATCAATGCCAAATGGAGGCACCATGCAGTGTGAACCGCCTCTGAGAAATGGATTTCATTTAAATACCACATCCATTGCTTAAAGGATATTTCTGTTTTTTTATTTTTCTGGTACTTGTTACGATGCTGTGTATCTAAAATGTGTACTTGAGTAGATTTTACTAAGGGGATCTTGTCCACGTTATGTTCCTATTGATCCTTGATATTTTTGCATGGACCTATTGCTGTTTGTTTTTTTTTTTTTTTGTACAATACGCAAAGTAAATTGTCGTTCAGTTCAGATCACATGCGGTGACAGATTAGCGTCTTTTCTGCCAATATGACATCCCACCAAGGACCAATTTGTCTATGTAATCACTTCAACTTCTAAATTACAAATAAAAAAGAAATTTGCACGTAATGGGTATTGAATGAGCCACGATGAAGGTGAAGTTCACTCCTAAATTTAAGTTCAATCATCGTGCTTGCGGGTTCAAAACGTTCAAAGGCGAAAAATAAATATTAACTGCGGAAAGTCCTTAGTCCTTCCTTAACTTGAAGCTTCCTTTATAACTATTTAATCAATAACCGAGATAAAATTCAAATTATTTTTATCAGCAAAATAAAAGAGAAATTCAACGACATTTTGATTTCTCGACTTTTGATATAACGATGTGACGGGGGTGTAATGGTTTCACATAAAGTTTGCACTGTTAAGTATTATACAATCTAGTTAAGTCTTGTTGTCATGATATACTATCACATGTAAATGCTTTGTAGACGTTTTAAAACTCAATTAGACGCTTGATCCTTACGGTATATACACATGAACCCGATATTTATTTATTTTTCATTTTATTTGTTTTCTTTTTTTCATGACCACCACATTACCTCCATTCATACATCAAGTGTGTTGTTGTTCATTACAAAAAAAAAAAAAAACAAAAACGAAAACTTTTACGATGCAGATAAATGTTTACTTCAATTAACAGGTGTAACAACAATGTTGAACTTTTTCACAACCTCCAACGGTTTCAGAAGCACATTACCGGTCGTCTCAAATCTGACAGCCATGAACGTCTGGGACGGGGTGTGTATGTGCTTCATCTATGCATCATTGCTGGAGTTCGTGTGCGTAAATTACGTTGGCCGTAAACGTCCACTGCACAATGTCGTCTATCGTCCTGGCGAAAATCCAGTAACACAGGTAATGCTAAAACATTTATCCATACTCTACCAGTGACAACCACAAAAGTGAAATGATAGATTACATGATACTTTACAGATTCATAAAAACTAATTAAAATATTATTTGAAAATATCTTTTCTTTTTTTTTCTGTGTGAAATATATCTGAAAAATGTAGGAATTTCATTTGCAAATCGTCATCTGTCTGTTACTGTCATGTATTTATTGTTTTGTCCAGAATTGATCAAAGTTTTAGATTAATTTCACTTTATGAATGTTCCCTGTAAGTTATAGTGTAAGAGTCAGGTCTTTGTGTTCTTTGTGTATAAACGTCCTTTTTGATATATCGCGAGTTTTGTATAAATCAGTTGGGTGTTTTGTTTTGGTTTTTGTTTTTATTTTACTTCAATCAATGTCTCACCTCATTGCAACGTATAGTACGAAGATAATTGTCTGCCTATTGTTTATGTAGTTTTTTCTCTTATCTTATTTCTGTACTATACTATTGGATACAGCCAGATAGGATAGATATTTTTTAATATAGGCAGAGCTAAACATGATATGAAAATTGCATGTCTTTCCAGGTGTTTTTCTTACAATAGAGATAGGTTTCTGTTAAAAATAAAAATAAATTAGATTTCGTATCACTAGGTTATACAATATGTAATATCTTTTACACATTTGTTACGTGTTCCTGGTAACGTAAAAAAATATAAGTATTTAACGTACGTAGATAAAAGAAAAAAATCGAATAAAAATCCCAATATTCTCAAAAAAAAAAAAAAACATTATTTCCCAATTTTCGTGATTAAAACAACTATCTCTACCTCTTACCATAAAATGTTTATCTTATTGCACCCCTAACCTTAATTAAAAAAAAAATATCCTACAGCGATTAAATAAAAAATAATTTATTTATAAAACAAAAACAAAATAAAAATACAACAAATTCTTAAAGTGTGTTTTGAGTATGAAAATATTTTGTGTACATTTTTCCAGCGTCTTCCAGCGGTTCTAAGCAGGATCGGAGTTATTCTTGCAAGTCCTTTGGTAAGCTATTTCGCACAACACCAAACTATTACTTACAAAAACCACTACAGCCCCACACACAAATTAATACAAATCAATTAAAACTTAAAAAGAAATTATTTAAATGCCCAAACCCCAATTTAAAAATATTAACAAATAATTGAATAAAAATTAAAAAAAAAATCACTATCACCCGCTTAAGCTTGCGTTTATATCAAGTTGATCGCTCTATTGTTATTGATCCTAGAATTCCAGATGCATGCTGTTTGGATTTTTTTTTTCAGTTAAGCTTGTAGAATAAAAATTGTCCATTTAATGATTGTGCACGCTTTTTCATTGATGTGTGGCGTTTAATTTAATTTAAAAATATATTTTAGCATTGCTTGTACTTACAACTTCTTCTCAATACTATGATTGTTTTTTTTTTTTTTTTGTTACTGAAAACACACTTTAAGGTCACAAATAATTGGGAAAAATGTTTCGGGTACGCACAACGTGCGATAAACGGCATTTGTAAAAAAATAAAAAAATACAACACTATCTAAAAAGAACAAGTACGTATTAGGTAGTGAAAGTAAATTAAACCTAACTTAACAGTCTTAAGGCCAACTGCAATTTAAGTAGTATTTACTTTGCTTAAGCTTTTATTAAACCAAGAACGAACGAAACAATAAGAACAAAACGTTTTTCAAAACGACAACTATATTTACATATTTACTTAGAATTATGCAATTAAATACATAGAATAAGCTATTTTAGTTACAAACGTTAGGTTCAATGCTTTCTGTAAAAAAAAAGAAAAAAAAACAAAAGTATTACGAAGCTGCCTTATTTGAAATGACGTTTGATGAACAATTTTAAAGTTTGTTTTCTTTGTTGTTTTCCCTTTGTCCTTTATCGTTTTGAATAATTGTTGATTTGATTTTGATAAATCATGTTATTGCTTAAAATGATTTGAGAAAGTGACACCCTGTACAGGATAAGTTGTTATGAATGACTTATCACAATGCGATTGCCTAATGCTGAGGTTACATCATGCCACGACAGCATAACGTATCACTCTCTAGAGCTAACCATAATGACCGTATCACAATGTCGCGCTCGAGCGCTCGGAATTTCTATAACAAAATGTGGCTTCAGAGGCTTGGACGTTCATGCAACAAAAAAAAAAAAAACAAAAATGTTCTTACATATCATGCATATGTATATGTAAGTATGTAAATGTATGGCGCATTTGTTGAATTGAATAAGTTCGTGCATAACGTGCAATTTTCTTGAAGAAAACATCATTAAACAAAAGAAAAGCATAGTCGGCTGTCAAAACGCACGACCGAGTAGCCACCGGCTCTACTCTGGCGTTGAGCTTGAGCTTGCGATATTTACGATACCAGAAGCAACGCCTGAAGTCATATTCCGTGTTACTCCGTATGAATTCATTGTTCCTACCCATGCTGTCAAAAGTTTCGTTGTGATTCGGCCATATTAGACTTAAGCGAGCGTACGCCAGCTTACGGAAATGTCTAAATACATGTAAAGCTTATGACTTAAGGGCTAACCATAATAGACTTAAGCGAGCGTACGCCAGCTTACGGAAATGTCTTATTACATGCAAAGCGCATGACATGCCCATAATGGAAATACGTGTGGTTTCGTTAAATGGTCGTTAACTTAAGCGAGCTTACGGAAGGTATTAATGAAAGAAGACATACCGTACGGAATTTTGTCAGCTGATAGTGAAAGAAACCAAAAGTACAATAAAGAAACACTTTTAAGTTTCTAATTGTTTTAATCCATTTTCCATTATATTATTTTCCATTTGTCTCACTTTAAACAAAATAATACTTGTAGCCACGCCTAAAATAAACAGACTGAATGAAAACTATTTGACAGTTCTTTCGCTTAAGTTCGCTTAAGTTCATTATGGGTAAATTGACTTTTCGTTGAAACTTAAGTGAGATTTTCGTTCGGTTTTGACATAAGCTTAAGCTCGTTTAAGTCTATTATGATTAGCCCTTTACTCATAATGGGAATATGCGCGGTTTCGTTAAATGTTCCTTAACTTAAGCTAGCGTACGAAAGATCTCAACGAAAGAAGACATTCCGCGTGGAATTTTAACAGCTGACAGTGATAGAAATACAGTGAAACATGTCGGAATACGATTTTATCAATTTATTTTTATTTTTCTCGCTTAAAACAAAACGATTGTAACCACACCGAATATAAGCAAAATGAATAAAAACAATTTGACAGTTCTTAGCTTAAGCTCGCTTAAGTCTATTATGGTTAGCCCTTCAGTGTGACGTGGTATTAAACTGGTCGAACTTAACGAAACTTGCTTAATGTCACATACCGTGTTTTCCAATAAGGACTTGACAACTTTGAATTCGATTCGTTAACGCTCTCTTTCACTAATCATCGAACTATCATTGTCAGTTTATTCAGTAAGCTCAACATTTTCATCGTGGTAAAATACACGAAGGGGAACGTGTGGAAATTATTGAAATTTTATTTAAAATAAAAGTTGTCAAGTCCTTATTGGAAAACCCTATAAAATTCTTGTCGTTTCCCGTGTTTTAAAATGACGTTAACATTACGATTGGAAGAAAAAAAAATCCTTCAATTCAGCTTTATGTATTGTAAAGCATTCAAAACATTTACCATATTAGGTACTTATGTTTGTGTCAAATTTAAGCGAACATTTCCTCATGTTTCCCATGTCCTCTTTATTTTGTTTTTTTTTTTTTTCATTTCATTTTTCATTTTTTCATTTGCCTTTCGAAATCGAGTCAGTAAATATCGACCAAGAAACTAACCGTAATTTGATCTTTTATTTGGTAAATGTCAAATCCAATAATAGAACACTCTGCTCAATGTCATTGTTAAGGCAATTTTTTGTTTCTTTTGTGTAGTTCCTAACGTCAACGTAACATTAATGTTCTTGATATCATAGATTGACAGAGTTTTGATCGAATTTCCTTATTAACTGACATTAACCTAATTTGTCAGCTGCGTGTTTGACAGATGGGCGCCTTACTAATTGACTGAAAGAAAAAAAAAATTAAGAGTTGCAAATAACGTACTAGATTCTAATAGCTAAATCTCTCTACTATCCCGACTAACCGCTATATAAGCTATTAGAACTCTCTAACCATATCCCCTCTTCTATGTTATTCCAATTTCCCCACAAACTAAAACGAGAAACCAAAAATCATAAACAGCTCTCAATAATTGCAACAATTAGGAAATAATCGAACGAGAATTTCACGCTGCTTTGTCATCCGAAAAGGCTGCAGCAGCCGCATCAACACCACCTCAATCACCATCTCCACCTCAATCTTCTCAAATTCGATCAACTTCAACTTCAGCAATGCATTTTTCCGCCATCCACTCAAGTCAGGCAATAAACATTCATCGTGAGCCCGTCTATGCTGAAGTGTATAGCAGTCCAGTAACGATGCGTTTGTCACGTTCAATGTCCACTAATACGCCATCGCTTGTAGTTGGTGGTCGAAAAGTGTCACCATCTACGAGAATGACAGCTATAAGTGGTGTGGATAATGTAGTAAATGTTGAAATGACCGATGCAACGCAATTGCCCGTAAGGCCGCCAAGGCGAAAATCGAGTCGTTCAGTAACACCAACGGGTAGCGGTAGTGGTGGTGGTGGCGCACATGATGTCGAAGCTATAGCTGGTCAAATGAGAATGACAGACAATCTAGTAAGTGCCTCAACTATGTACTTGGGTTATGTGTTGTTTGTTAATTTCCTTTTGTTCTTTCTAACCTCTATCTAACCTAAAATTTCGCTTGACGAGTGAATTACATAAGTGTGTGTTTCAGGAAGTACTTACTGTGCTCCTGTACAGGAATTGTCCTCACAATACGTCGTTAGAGAGATACATATGAGTACTTGCATCCATACATTATCAAAGTGTCTCAGTGCGAATCGGCAGAGACTGGAGGGTTCAAGAGGGTCAGTTGCATTCTCAAGTGCACTTTGTTGCCCCCCTTTGTAAGCACTAAAGCACTTGCATGATAATTCGGAGGAGGTTTGGAAGATGTGCAAAAGAAGCACTTTTCCACCTCCGGGAGCAATTTAACCTAAATTTCTCCCTCTACACGTGTGTGTTTAAAGTTTTTACTATCTTCGCAGATCCTCAAGTTGCATTGTTATACATGGTATTCGTACGTGTTGAACTAATAATGGGAAGGACGGATAAAGATACCCCCTATCCGCAGTGTTGTTGCACACTTACTTAAGTGATCCAATTTCTTGGCTTCCTCTAGACTATAATCCGAAATCTGTAAGTCTTCTGCTTTACATTTTATTGCTATGCGATGGGGGTCCGACGAAGAGAGTGTAATTGAATCATTTTAACTTTTATAAAGGACTGAAAGTACAAGAATGAATAGTTGATGATCCTCAAGGCTACTTGAGCTGTTTTCATTTCCCTTACGTCCATAGATACATATGTATGTCATGCTACGCTGCTCTTGGAAAATGTATAATGATGTTGACAAATATGACATATGCTGGCAATCTATTTACGCGCTCTTAGTTAGGTACCTTTATTCGTAGTTGCTTCCTCAGAACTATTGTTTGACGAAGTTTATCTCTTGCGAAAGTAGGGCAAAGTTGCGTTGGAATTTTGCGTCGCAACAAAGGGACAATGAAAATAGTTGCGAAAGTCATATAAAATCGAACGATGTAGATGTAGACAAGAGCGAATGCATGTGGAGGAATCTCTCTCTACGGTCGTAAGTGGTGTTCAATTGTTCTAAAGATGTTATCAATGCAATATGTGGTAATCTGGGGAGGAATAGTTGGGAAACTCTTTTGTTCGCTTAATGCAGCTGTCCCTTCGAACTGTTCAATGGATGTGACTAGATGTATCGGGTAATTAGGTCAATCGGTTTCATTTTTATTTAGGGTTTCGTAAAACTGTTTAAAAAATCTTTAAAAGAAATTCTAAGAGAATTCTAGTACATTCTTACAAATGGGTGCGTTCGTGGACTTTACAATTTTTTTATTTTAGTTACACTGTTATTTTTTTAGTTGTCATCATTTTTCTTATTTAAACCAATGTTGTAAGATATAGTTAAAAACAAAAACAATGCTTATTCAAAGTACTTGTAGCTTGTTCGAGTTGATATATTTAGACAATTCAAGCGTTAATTAATATAAAAAACGTTACAAAAGCAAGTTCTAGCAGCTTTCAAGTTCGAAAATATGACACGTTCCAACAGTTATCATATTTCAATTGCATTTGTACATTAATTCCTATTGAATGCTTGCGAATCACCCTCGTTTCATGCCTAAATAATTTCTTAATCACCATTCTACGCACATCAACCACTAACATCCGGGGTATGAATGTGTTTGCTAAAAACAGTTTTTTTGTTTATAAACATATTCACGCAACCGAACCAAGAACACAATCTCGATTTAATTACTTCATTTTATAAAAAAAATCTCTTTTTTTCCATTTTTTTCAGTTCTCATTGTCATTAATTCATTGCATAATCATCACACACAAAAAACAATCTAGAAAAGAAATTACAAAAAAACATAAATGAAAAATTTCACTATCGAAATTGAAGTTTTTCTGTTTTTTATCTCTTTTGTTACTTAACCTATATTTGCCGCTGATTGATGGGATTAAAGCCGGTGAGTAGGTCCTTCAGCTGTTCGCAAAATTCTGCTTTTTGTGTTTAGTTTTTAGAGTTTCACGAAAAATGAGATATTCAAAAGGACGGGGGCAATAACACTTTGTTCTTTCTCTTCATAGGGTGAGAAGAAGCGCGAAACTGGTGGCCCAAATGAAATAGTCGCATGCACTAACTGTGGCGGAGGCAGTAGTCCATGCACGCATTCAGCCAACAACGGATGTGCAACTGAGGTAAATATGATTTTGAAAAATCTGCTTTCACAGGTAATAATTAAGTCGTAATTACGCTGCATTTATGGACTTGGCGAAATCTCCCGCAACCTCTGACGTACTCACTATCTTTGACGAACGAAGTGTCGAAATTTTTTACTCAAAATTGCAAAAAAAGATCCCAATCTCGTCGGTCTATTCTGACTGAATATTGGTTCCAATTTGACCCCCGGCGACCCTATGGCATAAGGTCTGACAAGGTTTTACCTGGCTGACTGCCAAAAAGGTAAAAGACTAAGAAAGGCCTAGCAGAAGTAGCATCTGCCGAGGGTTCCGTTAAAAAAAGCAACTAAGAGCCTCTACAGCTAAACAACTTGCAGCTCTGTTAGCCTTGTGGTACCATCTGGAAATTTCGTGACCATGAAAATCACTAACAGAAGAGGAAGAATGGCGCCACAAAATAGGAATAATGTCGGTTAGGCTGCGGTCTAGCAAAAAACCCCACAATTGCTCAGAAACAGCCATAAGCCTCGGATAAAACAGACCGGATTAATGTGGACGACCCTTATAAGAAACGGAAAAAGGACAATGATTTTCGGCTCTGTACGTGGAATGTTAGGTCCACTATACAGACCACGTGCAGCCGAACAACTTGCGGATGCCCTAGACCGCTATAAAGCGGACTTACCCGCCATTCAGGAAATGTGCTGGAATGGACCAGGCATAAAGCGGATGAAGAGCTGCGACATCTACTACGGCGACTGCTATAGGAAGAGAGGACAACGATTGTTCGGATGCCGATTTGTTGTTCGAGGCGGACTAACGCAAAAAGTCCTAAGCTTTCGGCATGTGAGCGAACGCCTCATAACAATTCGTATCCACGCCCCCACGGAAGAAAAGGATTACTCCACCAAAGACGAGTTCCACGATCTCCTAGACAGAACATATGCCCAATGTCCCGACTGTGACATTAAAATTGTACTAGGAGACTTCAATGCTAAGCTGGGTATTGAAAGCATCTTTGAACGAGTCATCGCTAAACACAGCCTACACGACACCACATCCGATAGGGACACAGGCTGATGGATCTTGCTACGGGCCGAAATCTCCTTCTAGCCAGTACGCGCTTTCCGCACCTCGATATACACAAATGCACCTGGCGATCTTTTGATCAATCGACCTCCAACCGGATTGATCACATCGCGATCGACGTCAGACACTCCTCCACTATTCTTGATGTTCGAACTTTCCGAGGAGCTAACATCGACTCGGACCACTATCTTGTAGTCGCCAAGATGCGCCTACGGATATCACGAACGCGGCGGAGTAGAGTAAGAATACAAAGTTATGTCGTCGGAAAGCTACTATCGGCAGAAACCGCTCGTGCTTTTACCGATCGCGTCTCTCTTAAGCTCTCTCATACACCTCAACCCTCCACGCAGTCAATAGAACAATAAGCCCTGAAAATCACTACATCTGACGTTTTAGCCTTCAAGGCTCCACTACGAAGAAACACCTAGAAGCGGGAGGCATATAAAGCCTCGCTGCATAGAAGAATAAGAGCAGCTCGCGAGCTCTACGAGTTGAAAAGAAGGGAGGAGCATTAGCTTCTCAAGAGAAAGAAGAAAGAGCACGAGAAGCGCGGGACTGAGGACTTGGAGAGGTGTTACTGCAGTCATGACATTCGAAAGTTTAATCAATAGATAAAGCGAATATGCCAAGATTATAAAGCCAGAACGGAAGCCTGTTGGGATGAGAACGGAGACCGTAGTAGTAGAATCGCAGTCGATGCTTAGGATATGGAAAAAACACTTCTACACACTATATAACGGGGATGTTAGTCAATATACTGCTGTCGGAAGACCGCAGAGAATTCCGTCCCCCTGACCTCGACGAAGTTAACATCGTCAAATCGAAACTCAATCGAATAAAGCTGCTGGCGCAGACGGACCGTCTACAGAGCTCTTCAATGCAACTGGAGATGACCTGGTTAGGAGGATTCACCAGTTAATCTGTAAGATATGGTCATAGGAAAGCATGGCCGAGGAATGAAGTTGACTGCGTCAACTACAGAGCTCAGGAGGCAACTATGTAATAGAGCCATCTCCTGAACGACAAAATTGACTTTACACAAGACCCGTTTCAGGTCTTCTTATTCTTTTCAGTCTTCTTAGCTCGTTTTGCACGCTCGTTATTAATGAGCAGATTTCCAGCTATTAGTCCTCTGAGCTTATCATACAGCTTACTAGAAGCTTTGGGATCGGCAAGTCCATTCTTGCCTCTGCAAAGCGTCTGCAGTGAAATACGGCGAGCTCCGCGTCGATAATGGACTTCCCGGGCCTGAAACCACACCGATATGGACCAATCGGTTTATTAACAAATGGTTTCAGGCATTCACACAGTGCAGCAGATTGGCCAATCCGGTTGATGGTTGATTGATCCGAAGACCGTCAAGTCCCCTTGTGGACATTGAGTTGTGGGAAACGCGTGCTAGGAACTAGAAGATTTCGCCCGGTTGCGAAGTATATCAGCCTAAATAGATTTTCGGGTGTTGTGTTGGGCAGACTGTGCTTGCCAATAGCCCTATCAAAAGCGACTTCCTTGCCCAGTTTCACCTTAAAATCTCCCAGTACGATTTTAACATCGTAATTGGGACATTGGTCATATATTCTGTCTAGGAGATCGTAGAAATCGTCTTTTGTAGCGTTATCCTTGTCCTCGGTAGGGGCGTAGGCTAATATTGGCGACTTTAACCTTGATGCGAATTGTTATGAGTCGTTCGCGTACATGCTTGAAGCTAAAGTCTTTTTGCCTAAGTCTATTTCTAATAACAAATCCGCATCTGAATAAGCGTTGCCTTCTCCCCTTGTAGCAGTCGTCGTAATGTATGTCACAGTTTCTCATTCGCTTTCTGACCGGTCCAGCCCATTGCACATCCTGGATTGCACTCTAGGGTCTCCGCAAGTTGTTCGACCTGATTTGCGCCCATGCCCCGGCAGAGAACATGGATGACAACAGCAAGGATGAATTTTATGATCTCCTAGAAATAACGTACGATAAATGCCCAAGCTACGACACCAAGATCATTCTAGGAGACTTCAATGCACAACTGGGAAAGGAAGAAGTTTTCGCCAAAGTCATCGGAAAGGGACGCCATCTTTCTTCAGTCCGTACAACTGCTCGCATATGCCGATGATATTGACATAATTGGACGAACTCGGCGAGATGTCATTGAGGCCTTTACAAGCATTGAGGCCAAGGCGGCTAATATAGGACTGGTGGTAAATGAGGGCAAGACGAGATATATGCTGTCGTTGAAAAAGGACACACATAACTTCGAGGTAGTCAAGGACTTCATCTACCTAGGAAGGCAGAGAAACACTGTCAAAGAATGGAAAGAAGATGTGGCTAACAAGAAATTTGGCGGTCTCCTAAGAGTGCTACTTTTTGTCAGTGAATATTGGTTGATTGGTTCACATGTTAGTTTTGACATGTGTAATATTAGAGAAATAATTAAGGTATACTGCCCGATCGTATGCCCGATCCATAAGAAAGGAGACCCCTTTGATTGCGCCAACTATAGAGGGATAAGTCTCCTAAACATAACCTACAAAAGTTAGTACTTCGATACGCCTCGAAAATCTTATTCAATGCCGCAGAAAATCGACCATTAAACTTTTGAACATAGCAATTTCCAAAAGGAAATACCCTATGACATCAGGTAGGATGGATGCACACAGAAATATGACTCCGTGTGTTTCAATATGTCAAATACTTAGGTCAAAACGACAATAATGTAATATATTGTCACCAGAACCTTTAGTGTGATAGTTAGTCGTAACAAGATAATACATAAATGCGATAAGAGCGTCCGTTTTCATCCCACTCCTAGACTTGTTCCAACAAAACAAAGGATCAATTGATAAGAACTCCGTCCTCTTTAGAAGACTTTAAGAAAATCCCGTAGCAGGAGGGGAGAATCACTGATGGTTAGCCGCAAAAAGGACGCAAATGGTACAAAATAAAAAGACGTTGGTTACGTGAATATAAGTATGCTAATTCGATAGCCTCATTTACCCCAACCCTACTGCATTACATTCATTCCGCGGAAGCTCGTTCTGCTCATTCGTGCGACGTGACGGTAATGTGATCAGATTATGCGACGTCCTTTCCCAGGTCCTGCTGTTTGCGTCGCTTGATAAGGCTTATAGTGATTTTAAAACCGCTTTTTATTTTAATGCCCGATTATCTGCCATGGTAAACGCAGATTTTTTTTTTTTTTAAATAATTTGCGCGCACTCAAGGTCTAATAACCTTATTATGTCGCCGACACTGTGCGGGCAGAAGGTAGAAAGGAAGAGGGATAGGGGAGATGCCGATGGACATTGATCTTAAATGCTTGCATGTTGCATTGAGGGGGGAAAACCGAATCCGGCAGGGAGTTCCAGATTCGTGAGGTTCGGTTAATGAAAGATTCTCTATATTTGACGGTACGTCCGAAAGCGGGCTTCATTGTATATTGGTGAGCATTCCATGAGAGACGTGTTTTGCGGGAGAAATGTTGAAGGGCGGAATGAAACTGGCGTTTTCAGCAGAGGATTTTTAGTGGAAGTAACGATAAAACAGGGAGAGGCAGGTAACATTCCTGCGCTGTTCCAGCGAGTCTAATGTTTTGGTAATGCTGGAGTCACCTATCAAATTTTATCGCGTGTTTTTGTATTCTGTCTAGTAGGTGCAATGAAGTATTGGAAGCACCGGACCAGACATGAGCGTTAAACTCTAATTTGGGGCGAATGAACGCCTTATAGATTGTAGCCAGATCTAAGGGTGAGAAATATTTCTTGCATCTGTATAAGAAGCCTAGGCATTTCGCAGCATTCTTGGCGACACTGAATATATGATCGCTCCAATTAAGATTGTGAGCACACATACCCAGGATGGAAAGCTTTTCGGTTTCTGAGATGCAAGTGCCATTCATGGATAATGGCTGCGGTGCAGCCCGAAGTGCAGGGTCGTAAACTAGTGAACGAATATGAGAAGCTGAGGGTACTGTCGTCAGCGAAGGAGTGAATTGGATTAGAAGTAACAGACAAGAGATCATTTATAAAAATAAGAAAGAGTGTCGGGGACAAAACGGAGCCCTGGGGAACACCGGCATTTACAAAGTGAGTATCAGACTTGAATCCATCCAAAACAACTTGAATTGAACGATTCGAAAGATGGCTTCTAATCCATTGAAAAAGAGACTCATCGATCCCAAAAGCACGCATTTTCGACAAAAGGGCTTCGTGCCAAACCCTGTCAAATGCTTTCGAAATATCCAGTGCAACAATTTTGCTTTCACCTGCTTGGTGAAGCGAGCGATCCCACTTTTCGAAGAGATATGCCATCAAATCACCAGTGGATCTGTTGCTGCGGAAACCGTACTGACGGTCATTGGGAAGTTTCCGTGATTCGAGATATTTCATAAGCTGAGGGTTAATCAGCGTTTCCATGACCTTGGAAAGAATGGACGTTAGTGCAATGGTTCGGTAGTTGGAGGGAGAAAATGATTCGCCTTTTTTGGGCATAGGCTGGACAAATGTTGTTTTCCCCCTATTCGGAAAGAGCCCGGATGAGCAGGAAAGGTGGAAAAGCTTACGCAGTGGTTTTGCCAGCGTAGAAGAACACCTCTTCAGAACTATTGGGGCAATACCATCTGGACCAACGGATCTGTGCATGTCGAGGTCCTTAAGAACCTCGGGAGTGGATTAGTCCTATGGTGGAATTGATGACCTCTAGTACAGGCGGAGACAAAGAACATGCTGGGAGCTGAGAACTGATTGCGAAAGGGGCAGCAAGTAGGTTAGCTTTGTCTAAGGGGGTCACTGCTGGAATGTCATTGTGGATGAGCGTCGGCATAGACGACATAGTTGAGTTTTTTTTTACGTTTTTTTATAAACAACAAGAAACGTTTGCCACCTTTGGAACTTAATTTTTGGTCGAATTGGAATTTAACCCGACGAATGTGGATGTTGCGGTCACTTCTGGCTCAAAACTTAGCTCCCTGAGTCTAATAGCCTCTTTGCAGCTCAAGTCAAATGACGTATTATCCTTCCGCCTGGTGCTTTTAATCTTGCTAGGAATAAACTTTGCCATGCCGATTCGGTTAATATTTGCGATAGTATCAGTTACGGCGTCCACGTCGTTGTCGAGGAAGCACAACGACCAGTTAAAGATCCGAACGAAGTTGTTAAGGCCGCATCAGTTGGCTTTCTTGCATAGCCATAGTGTTCTCTTAGGAGCTTCTTCTTTAACTGGATGGTGGGAGTTCGAGAATTTTGCTGATATCACGCAACGGTCAGACGAGCCTAGGGGCGACAATACATCGATCGTGTATTTGTTAGGCTGAGAGGTAAGAAACACGTCCAGCGGTATGACCAGCAACATCGGGGATACGCGTTGGCTCATTCACAAGTTGAGTTAATTGATTTAACTCAGCAAAAAATTTCAACATGCCTTCCTTCGGGTGTTGTCTGTCCAGAATGTCGAAGCCACTGAGAATTGTGTACATTGAAATCGCCCGCTAAAACGATTTCAGTGCGAGGGAACAGGAAAACAATTCTTTGGATGGAATCAGACATTGGGTCGAATGCGTAAATTGCATTCCTGTCTAGATTGGGGCTTCTATAAAGAAAACAGTAGTGAGCGGAGGTGGATGTTTGGCTATACTGTGAAAGAAGCTGGTAAGCAATGTCACTACAGACATAGATGGCGAGACCGCGGTGAGAAACGAATAATGGCAACTTAACCGCCGAGATCTATCTTTTCTTTTAAAAGAAGTTAACGTTAATCCCAAAATAGGTGCGATTGAGTTAGCCAAAGGCATAGCAATAACATCAAACAAGATCGTGAATCCACGAACAATTCAAACAACACCCCACCCCAGAACCCCACGTAAAAAGCCTCTTATAAGTGAAAAAACCGTAAACTTTGATTGGAATTCACCCGAAAGCACATTAATGAAGGAATCGGTTTCTGGAACAGGGTTTTGTTTACAGACGAATCCAAATATGTATAATATGTTTGGAAGCGATGGGAGGGCTAAAGTGTGGAAAAAAAGCAATAGAGCAATAGACCCGAAAAACTTAATACCGACGGTTAGGCATGGTGGCGGCCATGTGCTGGTTTAGGGTACTGTTGCTTCGTCTGGAGTGGGAAAATTAGTCTTCATTCAAGGAAATATGGATCGTTTTTAATATAAGACCATTTTGGAACAACATTTAAAACAATCAGTGGACAAATTAAGCCTTGGTAGCAGTTGGATATTCCAACAAGACAACGATCCAAAGCACACCGCTCATGTCCTTAAGAACTCGCTTCTACATACATATATCATGCCCCACGTCAACTGAACACACCTGCTCAGAGTCCAGATTTAAATATTATTGAACACATAGGGGAACTTTTGGATCGCAAGGTAAGAAAGCATGTTATTAGAAGTGCTCCAGTACTTAAAGAGAAGCTTGAAGAAGAATGGAACCGAATATCCCCCACTAGTATAGAAAATTTAGTGAACTCAATGCCTAGACGCTTGCAAGCCATTATAGATGCTGGTGGTAGACCAACGAAGTACTAACTTCGGTTAACAAACATTTTAAGTGCCCTGTTGAAGTTTTTTCTCTTAATTTTTAAGTCGTACGTAAATTTTTGTCAATGTTATTTTTTTTTCGTTTTTTTTTTTTGTGAATAATTTGTTAAGTTAATGTTAAAAAAAAAGTTAGTTTTTTAGTTCAGTTTAGTTTAGTTTATTTCATCAAACAAAGACACAATGCTTTAGTGATTACTAGAATATTAATAAGATTTCATTAACTTAAAATTAACTTAAAAGTAACAACAATTTATTCTTAAATGAAAGCCTACTTAGACTAAAATCAATCATATCAGAAAGTGAATTAGTTACTCTTAGGCACCTTGACAATGGTTCATTGGCTGCATAATTTGTTCCAAGGTGTGAAATTTTAAAAAACAATCTGTTTCTATGCATCCTCGAAGGAACATTAAAGTTAATTAAGGCCAAAATATCGGAACAATCGATATGATTAGCTAACAAGTCACGAATGAACATCACCTCAAAGAACTTTCTACGAGTTTTTAGAGGCAATATTCCAAACAATATACATCTTTTTTCATAAGAAGGCATATCAATTTCCCATTGAAGCATTTTCATTAGAACTCTAGTAAAGCGCCTTTGAATTTTCTCAATTCTAAAATAGTGAACTTCATACGCAGGATTCCAGATAATACTGCAATATTCCAGGTTAGATCTAACAAACGCAAAGTAGAGACATTTCAAGGTGTGGGGATCGCAGAATTCTTTTGAATTGCGCAAGACACAACCTAACATTGAATATCCTTTAGCAGCTAAAGCTTAATAAAGTCCAATTTTTGATCAAAAATTACCCCAAGATCTTTCTTGAAGGTAACTGTGGAAAGAAGGGAATGATTCATTTTGTAAGAGGAGTTAATTGGGGAACGATTTCGACAAAAAGTTAAGCTTTGACATTTAGAAATATTCGGGTGTAAGGAGTTAAGCAGGCACCAATTCGATAATTTCTGAAGATCATCTTGCAATAAAATACAATCATGTTCTGTTTTTATACACCGGAACAGTTTCAGATCATCGGCATACATAAGGCATTTAGAATTTAAAAATATGTTAGGAATGTCATTTACAAATAATAGGAAAAAAAGGGGGCCAATATGACTTCCTTGGGGTACACCTGAAGTAACATCAATAGGTAAGGAGAGACTGTTATTTATCCCTACATACTGTGTACGATCCTTTAAATATGCCCTAATCCATTTTAAAAAGTTAGAGTGGAAACCCATTTTATTTAATTTCAAAAGCAAAATATTATGATTAACCCGGTCGAAAGCTTTTGAGAAATCTGTATAGACAACATCACATTGATACCCTTTCTTAAAGCCATTAATAAAGTAGTTCGAAAACATAGTGAGATTTGTGCAGGTATATCTACCAGCAATAAAGCCATGTTGATATGGAGAAATAATGCTCTTTACAATCGAAGCTAATCTATTGTAAATCAATTTTTCAAACAATTTTGGAATAGTAGCAAGTTTGCAAATTGGTCTATAGTTAGAAACATCCTGCCTATTACTTGACTTGAAAATTGGTGTGATAATAGAGCTTTTCCATTTCATTAGAAACTCACCACTTAAAAGGGAACGGTTGAAGATAATTTTTAGTGGTATGGCAAATACCACTATTTTACGTATCACGTATTATTAAAAAAGGATTTAGAACAAAACTGCATCATTACTTTTTCTTATAATTATCTTGGACTCGTTAAACAGTAGAAATAGGTACCGTACGTAGACTTTTGTCGGCCACTGTATTTAGATAGAAAACCGTCAAAGCAGAGCCGTGCAAGTGAGGTTCTATCGCCGGATTTGCAAAAACAAACTACCGTAGGTGTTACGCCCTTACGAAAGTAAGATTTGCTGCACCAACAAAGAACAACACACGCGACCCGCTACGCGTCGGTTGCGTTAGCACTCAATCGGTGTGTGTGCTGAGTGCAAACACTGGCACGAGTGGGGAAGGGGGACAGGCAGGAGTACGGCCCAGTGCTGCTGCCGATCAGGTGTTCGGTTGCGGCACTTTTACGGTTTAATTTTTTTTTGAGATTTTGTTAATACGAGTACATTTGAATTTCTTCTTTTCCAGACCTGCTTTGTGCAAGTGCGGAAAAAGGAGCCACCGCATCCGATACGTGTCGCTAAAACAATCGACGTCATCGCAAGAATAACATTTCCAACAGCTTATGCAATTTTTTTAATCTTCTTCTTTGTTCACTATAAAGGATTCTCCTAGAAATTAGAGAGATTAGTCAGACTAGTCTAGGATAAGCCTGTCACAATATATATTTATGTACATCTGCTAAAGAAAAGGAAAACATTAGAAAAGCAAAAAGAGATATTTAAAAAGGAAATGAGATTTCTATTGATTTCTTTTATTATTTTATTCAATTATTATAGTACCAAATCTTGCAGAAAACAAATCGTCAAAACTGTGAATTAAATTAGTTTTAAATTGATAGATAAAATGAATTGTTGAAAACAAAAGCATAGCTAAGTGATAAAAAAAAAAATAAAACAGAAACAAGCAGACAAAATGGAAAATTTAAAACAAAATACTGATGGCAATTTCTATAAATTGTTTTACTTAAAAAAAGGGAAATAGAACAAATTATATTGACTGCCTTTTGTAAACTAAAAACGGAAAAAAATACAACAGCAAATCTAACATTAAAATCAATCATAACCAAAATGATTTATTACATCACATTTATTAATTACAAAAAATAAATGAAAATAGGTATAAATCGAGATTGCAAAATTGAAAACCAGTACGCACTCTAGATACCACATTGTTTTCAATTTAAATAAAATACAAAAAGAAAAATGTCTATTTAAATACTTGTTAATTTATTTATTTTTTTATTCCTTCTCTATTTAATTTTCATAATTCACCTAAAATCCAATGCTTAAAAAAGACAAAAAATAAGAAGAATAGTTTTAAAAATATAATATGATAACTAAAATAATATTGCATTGATTCTCGATATACAACGATTTACTTTTAAGAATAGGACATCATGCGCACTCAAAATCCTTGTAGATTAAAAACGAAATAACAAAAAAAAAAAATAAAAATAAAATACTTCAAGTGAAAAACTAAGCAAATGACAACACAATGATCTGAAGAAATAATAGTTTTAATATAAAAAATAAGGATAAAGTACCAAGAAAAAAATCTGCGTGTGAGAAAAACAATAAATAATTATTTTTAAACACAATAACACGAAAATAGATGATTTTATTTTATTTTTATCACATTTCTGTTGCTGACATGATTTTTTGGAATGATGTAAAAAAGACAACTACACGAATGGCAGGATTTCTTATTTCTTCTACTTTTTCTTTCTCCATTAAAAATTAATACATATCATGAGACACTGATTTGCAATATGACAAATTCTTATGGGAATGTTTGAGTTTTTTTTTAGAAAATGTATATGTATTTATTAAGGATACAAAATGCTACAGTTATAATTTAGAAACACATTTTTCGTAGTCTTACAAGAAGACCAATCCTTAATCGAGATGATTCAATAATTATTTTTGGCTAACGATCCCGAGGTTAATGGAACAAGAAATACAAAACTAAAATCAAAGTGCTTTTTATATAAACTTAAATTCATACTAAAATTAAAAGGAACCATTAAGCAGGTTATTTAAGTATTAGTAAATATTTACATCATAAAGAAACTATTTTTCAAAATGACATTATTGCCTTTAATATTTAATGAAGAATATAAATAGAAAAAAATTATTTATTCGGACAGATGTTAATTAAAAAAATTAATTAAAATTTAATTTGCTAATTTCAACTTTATTTTGCATTTGAAAAAACAAAATAATAAATTGACAATCGCAATACCTACATACCGATATGTATGGATTTATAAGGTAATCTCTCCACCAGTGTTTGCCCGTCCAGTTCAGATTTTTTAATTAGCAAGCTTTACTCGCTAAATTTCGTTTTCACATTTAATGCAACTTAATACAATCAGAGCAATTAGGGCCTCAATTGATTTCTGCCACCGTCCGATTGCCACTATTGTGCTCTCTCTTTATCTCTCTATTACAAACACGAAATATAGAATTCTAATAGCTAACAATGTTTTGTTTTTGAATTATGAAATGGAAGTTTATACTCGTAGGTCTCAGAGAGTTTCGATTTTAATTATACGTTCCATCTTATGTTGGCCTTATATTTAAAAGCTCAGAATACAATGGCTCTTACTGCTTAAGGTTATGTTATCTGCCCTCTATCACTGGCCACTTTTAGTTCTATAGCTTAAAATAAACCAATTCACCTTGTGACGCGCTTTTTAATAGCTTTCAATGTCAAATATGATTTAAATCGAATTCAATACTTGTTCAAAATTTAGCTTTAAAACATTAGGATGGACAATATTGTCATTTTATTCCTCACCAAAAACGTACCTTGAATTGAACAAGAAAAAATCCCTATTTAAATATTTAAAAGCAATTCGCAAAACAAGAAAAAACCAAAAAGATGTATTATTGTGTGCCATTTAAAAATTGCAAACACTCATAATTTCATTGCCTTTACTTGCACTTAAGTAGATTTTTTATATTGACTAGAGTATGTAAGAAAATTAAATATTTATTGGCAAATTAAAAGAAAATCCCTCAAATCAGATTCTATTATTAGTATTTTGTTATAAGAACGCACTTTTCTTTTTGAAATATTTAAAATTATTGTTAAATCGAAAAAAAATCCAAAAGATGCCAATGCTTTAAAAAAATCACGTAAAAATTATCTGTGAATATAAGAAAATTAAAAAGAAACTTTAATAAAAGTCGCTTAGAATTTGTTCATAAAAAAAATTAAATCTGTTAGTAAGTAATATTTAGAACAGATAGTTTGTAGAAAAAAACTACCAAAAATCGATAGGTGCCTTTCTAACAATTTGTTTTTACTATGATTTTCCATTTAAAATTTATTTTTCAGCTAGATGAGACGCCTGTTCAATTAAAATGATATGAAGCACACTGAGAGGAATATCAACTGCACGAAATATTACCATGACATTTATTAAACCTACATTTTCACTTAAGTTGTATTTAATTTCCCAATTAGTAAAAATAACAAAATGTACTTATCTAGATAATTGAATAAGGCACTGAGCTTAGGTAAAAATGTAAAAAAAAACCTAGATATCGTAAAAAGGAGAAAATACGAAGAAAAATAAATGATAGATACAACAAAGGCATAGAAATGCTTTTGAAACGATTTGACAGAAAAATACAAGTCTCGCTTAACCAACCGACCCTGACCACCCATAAGAAAACAAAAATGCCTTTTCTTTTTTAATATCGTATTTATTTTCTATTACTAATTAATAATATTACAAACAAAGTGAAAAATATCCTTGCACCTTACTACGCATAAAAACCAACATCACCAAATTGTAAATAACATTTTATTACTATTTACTACCTAAACGTATCTATTGTAAGCGGAGAAACTTTGTAAAAACATTAAGTTTTAGAGAAAATATAATTAAAATTAAATATATGTATATTTTCCTGTTAAAAAAAAAGCTCGAAATAAAAGAAAAATACATAAACGCAAACAATCTAACAGAGAATACACACGTTATCGTATTTACATTATACTATATGCTTATAGACATTTATTGTTTATGTTGTATTAATTAAATCACAAAAAACAAAAATATTTTATTTTTCACAAATGATATTCTAAATAAAACGTTAAATGTATTATCTGTTTATTTAGTTGTTAATATAAAGACATGAATAGATTTATTTACAAGAGAAACAGAGTGTAGATTAGCAACAATTTAAAATAACAATTTAAATGAAAAATAAAATTGGAGAATTTTGAACTTCAAATTTCGAATTATTCGAATGAATATACATTACACAAATCGTATTTGTAATATTGACAAAAAGATAACGAAAAACTCAATACGACATGGAAATAAAACGTAAAAAGGATATGTAAATACACACACACGAAGCTTTGCAAAATAAATCTAAAATAAACAAAAAAACAGGGAAATTGGTTTTAATTTTTTTTTTCAAATTTAACGGATGCAATACCAACGGAAGGAGCGATGAGGCACATTCATGCCAGCCTTTTTTTTTTTTTTTTTGTTTTGTTAAGAGCTTCTGTTAAAAAACCCAGAATCTATGAAACAAGTAAAATTGGGCAAGACTTATACCGCAAGAAATCTTTATTACCACACGACTGTTCTCTAAACCGAATACAACTTACTTACTTACTTATCAGGCCAGCGATCCATAGAGGATCTGAGCCTGACCTATAGCTGCCTTTCATCCTTGACGGTCCCGGGCACGCTGCTTCCAGCTGTCAAGACCAAGATGTCTTACATCCGCGATTACTTGGTCTTTATACCGGAGGTCCGGTCTTCCTCTTCTTCGCGAACCAGGAGGCTCGGAGTCGAAGACCCTCTTAGTTGGAGCGTTGATGTCCATGCGCTCGATGTGGCCGAGACAGTGTAGTCGACGGATCCTTGCCTTCCGGACTACATCTACATCTTGGTACAGCTCGTCTTCTTCTCCATTCACCTTCCTCGCAGACAGGACCAAATATCCGGCGCAGAATTTTTCTTTCGAAAGAACCCAAGATCAGCTCCGCTGTCTTGCTTATCGTCCAGCTTTCGGCTCCGTACAGCAAGACTGGCAGAATGAGCGTTTTGTAAAGCATGACTTTGGTTTTTCGAGTGAGGAGTTTTGACCCCAGTTGTTTGGACAAGCCGAAGTAGCAGCGGTTGCCAAGGGCGATTCTATGCCGGATCTCCACTGTGGTGGCATTTGTGGAATTTACGAAATTGTAGCTGTCAATTGTTATATTTTGTCCCAGGTGGTGAGCGACGGGTTGGTTTTTGCTTGACAGTATGTATTTCGTTTTGTCCTCATTGATCTTAAGACCAACTCGTTTCGCCTGTTCTTCGATTGCCGTGAATGCTTTCACAATGCCACGGCGAGAACACGCGATGATGTCGATATCATCCGCGTATCCCAGCAGCTGGATGGACTTGTAAAAGATAGTGCCTTCCCTGATGACGCCTGCCCGTCGCACTATCTGCTCCAGCACCAGGTTAAAGAAGTCACATGACAGCGCATCTCCTTGCCGAAATCCGGTGCATGTTTCGAATGGTTCCGAGGTCCTAGAACCGAGTTGCACGGTGCATCGCGTGTTTTTTAGCGTGGCGCGACACAACTGGATCAGTTTTACCGGGATCCCGGTCGTATGCTGCTTTGAGATCGATGAAAAGATGGTGTGTATCGATTCGAAACTCGTTGGTCTTTTCCAGGATTTGTCGAAGTGTGAAAATTTGGTCTATAGTTGATTTGCCGGGCCGGGAGCCGCACTGGTAGCTGCCGATTAGTGCAGTGCAAAATGGTTTTAGTCGTCCACACAATACGCTGGGCAGGATCTTGTATGCGACATTGAGCAGGGATATACCTCTATAGTTCTTGCAAGAGGTGGGATCGCCTTTTTTGTGGATGGGGCAGATAGAGCTGGTATTCCAGTCGTCGGGCATGCCTTCATCTTCCCAAATTCTGAAGATGATCTGGTGCATGCTCCCTACCAGAACATCGCCGCCAGCCTTGAAGACCTCTGATGGCAAGACATCTGAGCCTGCGGCCTTGTTGTTCTTCAGCTTCTGAATAGCTGTGCCGACTTCTTCGATGCTGGGCGGGAGGACTACTTCAGCGGCTGGAGTTGGGATTTCCTCGGTCCCTACCACTCTCTCTTGGTCATGCTCGTTAAACAGCTGCTGGAAGTGCTGCTTAAATACATCCACTATTCCCTGCGGGTCGGTGACAAGATTACCCTCACAGTTTCGAAGAGCCTGGGTGCCCTTTTTGAAGCCTCCTGCAAGGCCTTTTGCTTTCTTGTAAAAGGCTCGTATAACCGAATACAAACCAATTAAAAAATGTG
This sequence comes from Eumerus sabulonum, assembly GCA_951905685.1. Lineage (NCBI taxonomy): Eukaryota > Metazoa > Arthropoda > Insecta > Diptera > Syrphidae > Eumerus > Eumerus sabulonum. Next base: position 111,371,386 of record OX645061.1, read on the forward strand.
GTCTAGATGCGACTCGTAAGGCCAACACGGCTAACTTCCCAGTGGGAAAAATGGAAACACCCATTTCTTTTAATTTTTTTTCATTTTTAACCGCCGACGCAAAAAGAGGGGTGTCATAAGTTTGAGGTGTCTTTGTGTCTGTGTGTGGCATCGCACTCCTGAACAAATGGACCGATTATAGTACCTTTTTGTTTTTCTTGGACGAATAATAGGTAATGTATCGGTTCTCGTCCGATCACCGCAATCAACCAGCATCGGGTGCGGTCAGTACTTAGATGGGGAACCGCTTGGGATAACCGTGTGTTGTTCATTTTATTTAATTAATTTAATTTCTAACAAAAAAACGGCCGCACCGATTTTGCTGAAAACTTATTCAGTACTAAGTTGCGTAATTACGCGTGGAATTAACCCAATCTTATGTCAATACCGTTTTCGGTTCTCGAGATAATCGAGCGGGAAGGTTCGAAACGCACATGCGCACATAGATCCATGCACACACACATACAGCTCTATAAAAACCTTGGATTTGGATTCTGGTGACCTTGAAACGTGGAGATATACCAAAATTTGGAATTCGCAAAATCGGCCCCATTACAATAACTTCCCACTTCTTCTTCTTTGGTGGCGTTACAGCCCATGAAGGACCAGAGCCAAGCTTCTCTCAATCACCCATGTTGTGTGTGATTTATTTTTCACACAGGTGAAAGGGACCTACAGTTTAATGCCGATTCCGAACGGCGTGAGTGGAGAAGAGAGAAAGGAAGAAGAAATTCAAGTAGAAAAGAGGTATAAAACGTGTTGTCGAGATTACAGCAGATTGACCGTGAACAGGGATGATATCTTCGTTAAGTCGCTAATTTTCAACATCCTCGGCCCGGCAAGATCTAGGAAGCTCAAGGGGTTATAGGAGCTGCACCGGCCTTCTCATCCTGGAGCCATCTGGTAAACGTAGTACGCAAGCTCGAATTTCGCCCTCCCGTACAACAAGGTCCTCCTCGACGATACCCATTTTCCACGATATTCGTGGTTTACAGGAATCAAATACCAGCACTACATCGTTCGGCTTGAGTTGGATTAACGAATGTTGTTTTGAAATGTGATAAGATCTTAGAAGTTGTATATATCCGACTCGCCAACGATTGGACAGCATTCTGGTGTATTTTAATCTTTGCAACCAACGTTTTTGGATTTCAGAAGAGGTAATCCTGTTCTTCGGACTGTCCGTCGTCGGGCAGCTACCGACGACGAGACGTACCAAAAGGCACCAAGGCAGCATGGGAGGAATACTGAGCCAGAATAATGGGGGAGAAAAAACTGCTGCGACTAAAGAAGATAATCTTCGCGGCCTCCAAGCCCAAAGATTTCGAGAAGTCTAGGGACAAGCATAAAATACAGACCTTTTATATGAAAGCAAAAAGCACCCAGGCTCTTCGAAATTTCGAAGTTAATCTTGTCACCGACCCGCAGGGAATGGTGGATGTATTTAAGCAGCATTTCCAGCAGCTGCTTAACAAGCATGTCCAAGAAAGGGTGTTAAGAACTGGGGAAATCCCAACTCCAGCCACAGAAGTAGTCCTCCCACCAAGCATCCAAGAAGTCAGCTATTCAAAGCTGAGAACAACAAGGCCGCAGGTTCAGATGGCTTGCCATCAGAGCTCTTCAAGGTTGGAAGCGATCCTACCTCTAGCAAGAACTATAGAGGTATATCCCTGCTTAATGTCGCATACAAGATCTTGTCAAGCGTACTGTGTGAACGTCTAAAGCCTTTTGCATCGCACTAATCGGCAGCTACCAGGGCAGCTTCCGGCCCAGTAAATAGACCAAATATTCATGCTGCGACAAATCCTAGGGAAGAATAACGAGTTTCAAATCGATACCCATCACCTCTTTCTCCATTTTAAAGCCGGATACGACAGCATTCATCGCAAAGAATTGTTTGATGCGATGGCCGAATTCGGGATCCCAGGAAAACTGATCCGGTTGTGTCTCGCCACCCAAAAAAATACGCGATGCACCGTGCAGTTCGGTTCCAGGACCTCTAAGCCGTTTGAAACATGCACCAGATTTCGGCAAGAAGTTGCGCTATCGTGTGACTTTTTCAATTTTGTTTTGGAGCAGGTAGTGCGACGGGCAGGTGTCAACTGTAAAGGCACTATCCTCTACAAATGTGTCTGTCCAGCTGCTAGGGTACGCGGATGATATTGGCATCATCGCGCGGTCACAACGTTGTAGAAGCTTTCACGGCAATAGAAGAACAGGCGAAACGAGTTGGTCTTAAAGTCAATGAGGATAAGACAAAATGCATTCTATCAAACTGATCCGTCGCTCATCACCTGGGACCAAATATAATGTCGGACAGCTAGTATTTCGAGGTGGTTAAGGAGTTCGTCTACCTCGGGGCAAACGTAAACTCCACAAGCGACATCACAGTGGAAATCCGGCATATAATCGCCCTTGGCAACCGTTGCTACTTTGGTTTGTCCAAAAAACTTGGGTCAAAACCCCTCACTATAAAAACCAAAGTCAAGCTTTACAAACCGCTTATACGAGTACGGCCAGTCTTGATATATGGAGCCGAAAGCTGGACCAGCAGGATGCCGGCGCTGATTTTGGGTGCCTTCGAGATCAAAATTCTGCGCCGGATATTTGGTCCTGTCTGTGAGGAAGGTAAATGTACGCTACGAACTGTACAAAGATGTAGATATAGTCCGGAAGGCAAAGATCCATCGACTTTGTTGGCTCGGCCACATCGAGCGCATTAACACCAACGCTCCAGCTAAGAAGGTCGTCGACTTCGAGCCTCCTGGTTCGAAAAGAAGAGGAAGACCAAACCTCCGGTATAAAGACCAAGTAATCGCGGAGATGTAAGACAAATTGGACTTTATAACTGAAAGCAGCGTGTCCGGAACCGTCAAGGATGGAAGGCAGTTATAGCTTCGGCTCAGATCCTGCTGGCCTGAGAAGTAAGTATTGCCAAATTCGCTGTTGGTATGAAGTAGATGAGCTACCTTTTTCCATAGTTGTTATAGATTGAAGGAAATCCCAGATATTGTTGAGCTCGTCGTTTTGTGCTTAAATTGTGACGTATCGGTTGTACAAGTCGATGGTCTTCATAGCATTCTAAAGCCACTGCTATCTTGAATAAACCGTGGACATCTAAAACGCTACTGTAGATGTATTTTCCCATAGTAAAGATGTTTTGAGCTGGTTTTGAGTAGTGATCATCATTGATTTATGCTTTTTACGTCTTGTATGGGTGCCCTTGGATGGTAGATTTTCATATCAGCTGTTGGTTTATGTGGGGTGCATATGTCCATAGTCTTAGTCTCCTGAGGGTTGATTATCAGATTGTGAGCGTGACACCATCGAACTCTTTTTGCATTATTCTCGCTGCAGTATCAGGACACGTATGTTTCACTACAATGCCAATATCATCTGCATAAGCAAAAGCCATACTTTTTGTAAATATACGCAATAAAATATTGGTGAACAAAATTAACAGTATTGGGCCTAACTCAGACCCCTGTGGCACACCATAAGGAATCTGTTTTTCACTACTAATAGTATTGCATACTTTTACCCTAATTGTTCTGCCTGATAGGTAGTTTTCTATCCATTTCGCTACATTCCCTCTTATCCCTACTCTGTATAAACTGTCGAGAAGTTTGTTCTGATTCAGAGCATCGGACACTTTGCTAAAATCTATGAACAATACTAAGGCCTGTGACTACCAGATTCGTCAGCTCTCCCATATCTCTCCCAATCGAAGCCATACCGGTTCGATTGTAAAATTGTGTGTTTTTTGCGACATTGTTGATGTTTTCATTATGCGAGGGATACTTATATTTACTGCTCAAAACTTCTATAAATAATTGTTCTGATTAAATGGTAAAACTTTTAATATCAAGTCGACCAATTGACCATGTTGCCTGCACCCAAACTTTGGTTTGTTTGTAGAATTGTCCTGCGAGTTTACAAAAGTCGTTATAACTTTTTTTCCAGAAAAGTTGTTGACAATTACTTCATCTACGGGTAGTTTTCTCCTCCCCAGAATCTCGTTTACAATATTCCAGGTTGTCCTAGGGTTGCTCTTAGCATTGAAAAACTTAGTCTTATAGTAATGTGACTTCATTGTTTGTATGCTTTTGTTTACAAAATTTCTGAAATGCTTATATCTGCTTTGGCTTAGAGGGTTATTTTCCCATCATCCTTTTTCTTGCACATTTGGAATATGTCGGGGAGTATTCATGGCTTTGTTGGTAAGTTTCTTGACTGGGTGTTCAAACTGCAAATGGTCAGTGTGTTACGGCAACACACCAAAAGGTGTGTTTTCATTGTAGTATTTTTGTTGTGTGTGTTATTATGAAAGCACACACAGAGGGATATTCCCAACTTTATGCAACCTTGCCTGAAAGTAATTTTCGCGTCATATCCATGGTGTCATGGTTAATTAACTGGACTCCCAACCGAGTGATCCCGTGTTGAAATCTCAAGGCTCAAGGGAAAAAAGAACTCATTCATCCGAGCATTTGTGGCTTCACGACTCATCAAGCCCGCAACATTGTCTTTGTTTGATTGTTGTGAAGCAACATCGTAGTGATCATGCCATCGGGAGAGGTTGAGTATCCTTGCTTTTTGGTGGCTGCAGACCTTGGTTCGAAGGCGCAGTGGTAGAGTAGAGTAGAGTTAGAACATCATGTTATGACGTCGGAAAGCTACTATTGCCGGAGACCGCCAGTGCCTTTGCCAACCGCATTTCCCTTAAACTCTCTGATACACCTCAATCCTCCACTCAGTCAGTAGAGCAACAATGGAGCCTGTGCAAATAAGCCCTGAAGAGCACAGCAACGGAAGTGCTTAAAGCTCCACCACGACGAAACACTTGGTTCGATGACGAGTGTAGAAGGATTCAAGCAGAAAAGCAGGAGGCATACAAAGCCTCACTACACAAAAAAAAAAAAAAAAAACCATGAGCGTCTGGTGAGCTCTACGAGTTCGGCCGCACCTGGTCTTTTAAGGGAACTAGTATTCCACGTGCTGAACGGATACTCTTGCCCTTTCATACTCTTACGAAAATTAAATCGTTCCCGAATAAGGTTCGAACACTGGATTGCGATAAACTACAACTGTTTACTTGTTTATCCAATATAGACTTTATTATTCCACCTCGGCTCAATTATCTGAACGTTTCATCTTTTTTACAAGCTTTTACACACTCTACGCTTTATTGCTTATGTATATATGTTGGCGTTACAGCCCATGAAGGACCTAAGCCGAGCTTCTCTCAATCACCCATGTTGTGTGTGATTTAATTTTCCCATAGGTGAAAGGGACCTACAGCTTATTGCCGGATCCGAACAGCGAATTTCGAGAAGCTTTTCATGACAATTTTACTACAGGGGGTTTTGTCAGAACCCCGCTGAGGAGAAACACCGCGAAAAACACGTTCGATGACATGGCTGTATCGGGATTCGATCCCGTGTCATCGGCGTCAGATGCCAACACACTACCCACTGACCCACGGTGCTCTCGCTTTATTGCTTATACACACCTTTATTACACACTTTGTCTCTACAATTCACTAGGTGGCTTGATTGCTTTCACACTGAATAGTGGCGAATCGCTCGTTACTGAATCCCGAAAGCTGAATGCTCCCGAGGTCGAATGCTCCCGCTTATGTAGCCCTCGGTCCACTTTCTTGAATGTTCGCCGTCAGACCTTCCCCTTCAGAAGTCTCTAGAATGCTCTGGCATTACATTCAGTAGTATGCCGCTGAAACTTTGACAGCGAAATTCGAACCTAACCGTTAGATCTTTTCCGCAATAATACGTTTGCGAGGGTCGTCAACATGTAGTTCGACCGTTAAATATAAGGCTTGTGGATGTCTCTGAGTTAATGTAGCTCAACCGACTAAGCCCGTTTTTTTTATTTTTTTTTTCGCTTTCCATTCACAACTGTGTTGCATACTTTTTTCTGTATAGGAATTGCTTATTTCTCCAGAGAAAATCTCCAGATGGCACCACGAAAAGGTGGGGATGGGACCTACTAACAGTGCCGCTAGGTGTTCATCTGCAGTGGCTCTTCTCACTTTCTAGCAGGCGACCATCCATTAAAGGATGTTACCCCTATGAGCTCTTTGTTAGTCCTTTGCCGTATTTAAAAACCACTCCATCGAATTAAATATTTGGAGTGTGTGTGTTGTGGAGATCCAGCACACCAGTAGCAAGTTCTTTGATAGTGTAATCATAGGTGAGGAGGCAAAGTGAGAGGGGCTCAAAGTGGAGCTCTCAGTCATTTCCAGCCTTCCGGTTTCTGGTGGGTTAATCAGAGGATCGCTTGTTATCTTCGTGGCCGTCACGTTGAGAAACGCATACCTCCTAAGACAGAATTTTGCCTCGCACTTAAATACCTTTCGACTTTAAGTGTCTATCAGAAACGGCCATATGAAGACTCTGTTTTTTGATCAAAAATAGTTTCTCTCTTTTAGTTTTTCGTGACCCTCATCAAGGACCTCATAGAAGTATTTATTTTAATAAAGCCTGGTTGCGAGTTGGCATTACCTTGAAGGCTTCTGCTATCTGTTGGAGCACTCAGACGCAAATACTCTTAATTACCTTACAAAACATATAAATCTACCTCTAATAAAAAAATGATACCTACTTACTTTACAATTACTGCCTTCAAAAGACACGGGCTCTATTAGGACTCTTCAATGACAAAGGTCATAGTCAATAGCTCTATCTTTCGCCCCTAACGAGGAGGTTATCTTTCCTTACCTTGGATTCAAAGACTCTCTGGGCTGGGGCTGTGATGTTCATTCACTCTACATGGCCTAGCCATCTTAGGCGTTGGATCCGTAGGCACCTAACTAGACTTATGTCGCTGTACAACCCGTAAAGTTCGTGATTGAATGTTTATAGGACCGAAAATCGCACGCAGAATCTTTCTCTCGAAACGACCAAGGATTTCATCATCCGCTTTAGATAAAATCCATGTTTCTGCGCAATATAACAGGAGCGGGATAGTTAAGGTCTTATATAAGGTCAACTTGGTCGTACGAGAGAGGGCTCTACTTCTCAATTGCCTCTTGAGCCCAAAGAAGCAGCGGTTGGCAAGTGTTATTCTGCAGGTCACTGCGGAGCCGAGGTACATATATGAAGTCCTTAACTACCTCAAACTCATATCTGCCAATATGCACGTTCTGGCCAAGACGTCAATGGTAAATGTTCTTTTTCGATGACAGCAGATATTTAGTCTGAGGGCGCCGTGGCGTAGTGGTTAGTGTGTTGGACTCTGGCGCACGATGAGCGAGTTCGGATCCCGATAACACCAATGCCATCGAATGTTTATCTCGCGACGTTTCTCCTCGGCGGGGTACTGGCAAAACCCCCCGTAGTAAACTTGCCATAAAAAAGCTTCTCGACTCACGCCGTTCGGAATCGGCATTAAACTGTAGGTCCCTTTCACCTGTGCGCAAAATAAATCACACACAACATACGTGATTGAGAGAAGCTTGGCTCTGGTCCTTCATGGGCTGTAACGCCACCAAAGAAGAATATATTTAGTCTTGCCCTCATTAACTGCCATACCAATTGTTGCCGCATCCATCTCAATACTCGCAAACGCCTCATTGACATCTCGCCATGATCTACCTATTATATCAACGTCATCGGCGTATGCAAGGAGTTGCGAGGATTTGAAATAGATTGTGCCTCTTGTATTGACCAGTGATTTTTGCACAATCATTTCTTCATATGATGTTGAAGAAATCACACGACTGCGCATCGCCCTGCCTAAATCCTTTTTTGACTTCGAACTTTAGGTCAGTTCTGCCCCGAATCGAATGGAGCAGCGAGCGTTCTCCAAAATTATCCTGCAAAGTCTGACGAGCTTAGCAAGCAAGGTAAACATGCCGTTATATAGCTCGTCTCTAAATACACTGTCGCATGCGGCCTTGAAGTCGACAAATAGATGGTGGATGTCGACTTGAAATGCATTGGTTTTCTCCAAGATCTACCGTAGTCTGAAGATTTGGTCGATTGTGGACTTCCCTGGCCTGAAGCCACACTGATAAGGACCTATCAGCTTATTTACAAACGGCTTCAGGCGTTCACACAGCACGGCAGAGTAGATCTTACATGCGATGTTAAGGAGACTTAATCCCCTGTAGTTGACGCAGTTATAAGGGCGTCCTTTTTTGTGGACCGGGCAAACAATGCTGTGACTCCGTTCCTCGGGCATGCTTTCCTCTGACCATATCTTACAGATGAGCCGGTTCATGCTCCTAACCAGCTCAACCTCAGCTGCTTTGAAGAGCCCAGCAGACAGTCCATCTGCGCCAGCAGCTTTATTCGACTTGAGTTTTGACATGGCAGTCTCAACTTCGTCGAGGTCAGGAGGACGGAACTCTCCGCGATCTTCGTCATAAGAAATGGATCATCCTGCCTGACGGCGGTATGTTGGCTGTCATCGCCGTTATACAGTCTGCAGTAATGGTTTTTCCAAATTCTTAGCATCGACTGCGATTCCACTACCAGGATTCCGTTCTCATCGTCACAGACCTCCGTTCGGGCTTCATAGCCTTGAAACATTCGTTCTATCTGTTGATAAGATCTTCGAACGTCGTGGCTGCTTCTCATGCTCCTTCCTTTTTTTTGGGAAGCTTATGTTCCTCCATACTTTTAAGCTCATAGAGCTCCTGAGCCGCTCTTGTTTTTTTGTGTAGTGAGGCTTCTACACTCGTCATGGAACCAGGTGATTCTTCGTGGTTGAGCTTTAAGGCCCAGCACTTCCATTGCTACACTCTTATGGCTTGCTTACACAGGCTCCATTGTTGCTCTCCTGCCTGAGTGGAGGGTTGAAGGTATATGGGAGAACTTAAGGGAGACGCGGTTGGCAAAGCCACTGGCGATCTCCGGCGATAGTAGCTTTTTGACGTCAAAACTTGGTGTTCTAACTCTACTCCGCGGTGTTCGCATATTATCCGTTGACGTATCTTGGCTACTACAAAAGTACGAACATCAAAAATAGTGGAGGAGTGTCTGGCGTCAATCGCGATGTGATCAATCTGATTGGTGACTGTGTATATCGAGGTGAGGAAAGCGTGTGCTAGCTAAAAGAAGATTTCGCCCTGTGGCAAGGTCGATCAGCCTGTGTCTGTTGTCGGATGTGGTGTCATGAAGTCTGTGTTTGCCGTTGACCCGTTTAAAGATGCTTTCTTTACCCAGCTTAGTGGTCTGTTTAGGGAACTAACGTTCCACGTACAGAACCGAAGGTCCTTGTTTGTTTTTTGTTTTATTAAAGGGTCGTCAACATAGGTCCGTTCCATTTGTTTATCCGAGGCTGTTTTTTGTTTCCGAGCAATATGTGGGTTGCTAGACCGTAGCCCAACCGACACTAATCCTGATTGGTGATTCCCCCTTGTAAGAGAATTTCCAGATGGTACCACGTGGAGCTGCAAGGTGCTCGGCTGCAGAGGCTCTTACTCGCTTTTTGTCGGGACAGCATCCGTCGGCAGATGCTACCCCTACGAGGCCATTGCTTTACCATACTGGGCTTCCACAAAGTACAAATAGTGCTCTAGTTCGAGATCAAGAGAAAAAATTAAATTAAGTTTGGTCAAGCGGCAAATACATGGGAAGCGAAAGCAAACGCTTTCACGGCGAGTGGTAACGCAATTATTGTTCTAAAAGTTATACATGAGCTATCTACTTATGATCTGTAATCTCTTGTGAATTCTCCTGGAAACAGTAAAGGTACCAATTTAGAATTTTGCGATCTTTTAGCATATCTTTGTTAGCTATTATGATAAAGCCGTAAAGAAGAATGTCGTTTAGAGTCTTACAAGGCTTCCGACTTTAATTACATTAACTGACCCTCATCCGCACTATCTTGAGTGCTCCTTTCCAATGTACCCTGTGATCTCCTAGCAACTGACCTTTTTGTATTTTAATTCAGATAGGCACCAACTGCCATCTGCAGCTGATTGTTTCTGGTCGTATCTCCCGCTATCCTATTATGTCAAAAATACTTAATTTGTTAACGTCCATTACCTAGACTACAGCCTATTATACGAACAACAACACATGCTTCACGTTCCTATTGAACTGTGTACCTGTCTGCGCAGAGAGGACAAAGGCCTCTAAGTCGTCCCTGCCAAATGTTCTACATGAATGATCACAGCATGGTGATGGTGTCTGTCGGTAAAAGAGCACACCTACAGTCGGCATTCACCCCGCAACAAGTCCGGTAGTCTTTACTCCCTTTTCACTTTTACCATTCCAGGTTGAGGTTCCATTGACTGCCTCAGTCTGCACCTGTCATTATAAGAACAAAAGCAAGTGGCATGCGGTCAAGCGATCCGATTAAACACATGTGAACATACACATGTATGTAGGTACGTACTATAGGCATCACCCTCGGATGGCACATACTTCCTCGTTCTTCTTCAATGACGTTCGACCAGCAGTGGAACCTGTCGCGGGAATTCCGGCGCGAAACAAATGTATGAAGGAGATCGCCAAACGAGATCGTAACGTATTTTTGACGATTGTGTCTGGTGTCGTCATTCGCAGTTTGATCAATCTGTATCGTTCCTTTCCAGATTGCCTTGGTGATGAAAAACCGCATCGTAAATATTGACATCTACACCCACCTACCCTGACATGCCAAAGCAGCAACTTTGCCCCATGATACATCTTAATATGGTGCATTGGCAGATTTGAGCTAAGCTCAGTGTGATCCTAAACTGCGCTCAAATTCACCTGCAACTTACAGTCCTTCTACCTTGCATCAACCTAGTTTCGCGCAGATTGCCTCAACTCAACCTCTGCGGTACGGCTTCGTGCTAACTTGGTCCTTACAAGTATAACCAATTTCGAAAATGATTGCATGTGGAACACATATGTATGTACATCTATACCTCCGCTAATGGAGCACCCTTCTCTCATACTACACATAACACATGCAGCACTACCTCCCGCCACTTACATCGTAGATCCTTAAATCGTGATATGGTCTCAAACCAGCAATCCAACCACTCCAGCGCCTGGTGTATGCTTTGATTTTGTTTTTTCGATATCACGAACAAAATTACTGCTGCACACCACGCCACCTTAGATTGTAGTTGTTGGTCGTACATAGGTATCTCTATCTACTGGGTGAGTATATGGGATTGTAAATACAAGTTTGTGCATTAGCATGTCAGATAAGACGAGTTGGGGTGGAGGAAAATTCCTTAAGTGAGGTTTTTGCATTTCTCGACTCAGGCTAGATTGGTTTCGATCCAACAGTCGTATATTCTAGACATTCGTACATACAAGGGCTATGTACTGTCGTTTCCTTGGTTTCCATATATGTGACGGGGTTTTTGGCTTATAGCTCTAATCGTCAAATATCAAAAGACTTAATAAGGGTTCCTATGGTCATTTTTGGTGTTTGGATTGAATCGATTATGGACAGTTGCATATTAGGAATTGGTCTCGATAAGGGTTGGTTCCTTTTGGTTGTCAACTGATTTATTAGGTAATGACTAATCTGAAGTACGTAGGTATGTGTACCCAGAATGAGGAACCTGGTACTATGCCAGCAAACACTCAAAATTACCTTTTGCTGCAATGCAGCAAAATTTAAATGGATACTGTTGCGGGGGTGGATCCACTTGTTAAGGCCATATTGCAACTATCTAACAAATTTACATTTTATGGTCAAGGTAGTCGAAGAACTACGGGTTTTCAGAAATCCTGGCGAGTAGTATGGCTTATGGAAATAAGTTAACTCTCTAATTCGGTACTTTGGTCACTCAATTTTAGAAATCTGTGCAAGATGTCTAGTTACTCTAGCTCTTGTGGCCACAACATGGAACAACGCCTTTTCTTATTTTAACAAAAAAGAAGGAGAAATAAACCACCGCCAAGGCGACGTTGGAAAGATTTTCAAAATAGTAAATACCTTATTCGGACTGCTGCGGCGATCTTAAGAGGGCTACATGACAGCGCCGTGTTCCCGTCGTAAATACTTACTACTTACATACTTAGGTGGCGCTACAGTCCGTGGTGAACCTGGGCCTCAACCAACAAGCGTCTCCAGATGGCACTGTCTTTGGCCAGCTGTTTCCAGCGCCGCACGCCCAGTTGGCTGAGGTCCCCTTCCACCTGTGTGCGCCATCTTAAGTGCGGCCGTCCTCTGCTTCTTCGTCCCTCGGGGTTGGATTCAAAGACTCTCCGGGCTGAAGCGGTGGTGTCCATTCGCTCTACATGACCCAGCCATCTTAGGCGTTGAATCCGTAGACGCCTGACTAGGCTCATGTCGCTGTACAGCCCGTAAAGTTCGTGGTTGAATCTTCCCCTCCATCCTCCGTCTGCGTTTATAGGCCCAAAAATCACGCGCAAAATCTTTCTCTCGAACCGACCAAGGGCCTCTTCATCCGCTTTTGATAGTGTCCATGCTTCTGCGCCATACAACAGGACCGGGATGATAAGGATCTTATATAGAGTCAACTTTGTCGTTCGGGAGAGGGCTCTATTACTTAGTTGCCTCCTGAGCCCAAAAAAACAGCGATTGGCAAGAGTGATTCTACGTTTGATTTCGGAACTGATGTCGTTGTTCCAAGTCACTGCGGAGCCAAGGTAGACGAAGTCCTTAACTACCTCGAACTTATATCTGCCAATATAAACGTTCTGGCCAAGACGTGGGCGGTGAGCGTCCTTTTTTGATGACAGCATATATTTAGTTTTGCCCTCGTTTACCGTCAAACCAATTTTCGCCGCCTCCATCTCAATACTCGCAAACGCCTCATTGACATCTCGCTGTGATCTACCTATTATGTCAATATCGTCGGCGTATGCAAGGAGTTGCGAGGATTTGAAATAGATTGTGCCTCTTGTATTGACATGTGATTTTTGCACAATCATTTCCAATATGATGTTGAAGAAATCACACGACAGCGCATCGCCCTGCCTAAATCCTTTTTTGACCGATGTGTTTACCGATTCGGATGGAGCAGCGAGCATTCTCCAAAGTCATCCTGCATAGTCTGACGAGCTTAGCAGGTATGTCAAAGGTAGACATAGCGTTGTATAGCTCGTCTCTAATTACGCTGTCGTACGCGGCTTTCATTGGTTTTTTCCAGGATCTGCCGTAGTGTGAAGATTTGGTCGATGGGGGACTTCCCTGGCCTGAATCCGCACTGATAAGGACCTATCAGCTTATTTACAAAAGGCTTCAGGCGTTCACACAAAACGGCAGAGAAGATTTTGTAGGCGATGTTAAGGAGACTTATTCCTCTATACTTGGCGCAATCAGAGGGGTCTCCTTTTTTGTGGATCGGGCATACGATGCTGAGACTCCATTCCTCAGTGAGGTTGGTAAGCTGAATTCACTAACGCTTACTTAAGTCCCGGGTCTCGCAAGACCCCTTTGCGCCCACTTTAGCGAACTCAACGGAATACTTTTCGGAATCTGGGCCTGCTTTGAGATTGCCTCCATATATGGTTACGTTCTCTATCAACGACTGGGCTTTTGAATCAAACAGAAGCATATGAAGAGACATTCAGGAATGCACGCTAAGAGAGCGCTTTCGCCCTGATATCTACGAAAAATCCGCAATTATATCCATACCCTTAAGGAGGATTGATTCCAAAGGGTATACGTTATGGGCCACTGCATTTTTGCTAAACATCCTTGGCATGCATTAAGTGAGGGGCTTACCTGTAATCTGAGGGGCGAGGATGATGACACAGCAGAAACATCCTATCTACCCTCATGTGGGGCATACTTTGCTGTTTGGTTTTCTAGTGTTCTGTTTTTGACAGCTCACACATTATTCGTTAGATGCATCATAGCCAGGCATACTCAGTCAGACTTGCTATTTTTTCGAAGGATAACAAGCTCTCGAACGAGTATTTATCAATTATTGAATATTGTTATCAAAATGTTTGCTGTGTGATAGTCAAACCAATTCTATGCTCTAAGTACTCTGTGGGAGCAGCTTAAGAGGGATAATGCGGCAATTGGACTAAAAATTCAATTACAGAAAGATAGGGCATTTGATATACGTTTGACATAAGTTCTTAAATCAAGTCACAAACTGTATAATGACGAAAGAATCTACGAATGCCGTGCTTAAATTTTCGAAATAGGCATTTCAGCTTCGGCTTAATGAGTCTTCTAAACCAACGGTGTGTCAACGAACGAGCTTTAAATGCAGCAATGGGGATGGCGTTCTGAGCCTGAGCTATCGCTGCCTTCCATCCTTGACGGTCTCGGGCACGCTGCTTCCAGTTATCAAGACCATGTTGACTTACATCCGCGATTACTTGGTCTTTATACCGGAGGTTTGGTCTTCCTCTTTTTCTCGAACCAGGTGGTTCGGAGTCGTAGACCCTCTTAGCTGGAGCGTTAGATGCGCTAGAAGTGCCCGAGCCAATGTAGTCGACAGATCTTTGCATTCCGGACTATATACAAATCTTTGTACAGCTCGTAGAGCTCGTAGAGTTCGCGGTTATGTCTTCTCCTCCATTCACCTTCCTCACAGCCAGGACCAAATATCCGGCGCAGAATTTTTCTTTGGAAAGTTTTGACTCAAGTTGCTTAGATAAACTGAAGTAGCAGCGGTTGCCAAGTGCAATTCTATGTCGGATATCCACTGTGGTCTCACTTGTAGAGTTTACGTTTGCCCCGAGGTAGACAAACTCCTTAATTACCTCGAAATTATAGTTGTCAATCGTTATATTTTGTCCCAGATGGTGAGCGACGGATCGGTTTTTGCTTGACAGCACGTACTTTGTCCTATTCTCGCTGACTTAAAAACCAACTCTTTTCGCCGTGAAAGCTTATACAACGTCACGCTGAGACCGCGCGATGATGTCAATATCATTCGCGTATCCTAGCAGCTGGACAGACTTGTAGAAGATAGTGCCTTCCCTGTTGACGCCTGCCCGTGGCATTATCTGCTCCAGCACCAAATTGAAGAAGTACACACACCAGAGCACCTCCTTGCCAAAATCCGGTGCATGTTTCAAACGGCTCAGAGGTTCTAATACCGAACTGCACGGTGGATCGTGTATTTTCTCGCGTGGCGCGACACAGTCGGAGCAGTTTTCCTAGGATCCCGAATTCGGGCATCGCATTAAACGATTCTTTGCGATGAACGCTGTCGTACGTGGCTTTAAAATCGATAAAGAGATGGTGTGTTCCGATTTGAAGCTCGGAGATCTTTTCCAGGATTTGTGGAAGCGTGAAGATAGTCGATTTGCCACGCCGGAATCCGCACTGGTAGCTGCCGATTAGTGCGGTGCAAAAGGGCTTTAGACGTTCACACACGCTGGACAGGATCTTGTATGCGACATTGAGAAGGGATATACCTCTATAGTTCTTGCGAGAGGTAGAATCGCCTTTTTTGGGAGGGGGCTATAGAGCGTATATTCCAGTCATCTTCCTAATTCTTCAGATGATCTGGTGCATGCTCCCTACCAGGACATCATCTCCAGTTTGAAGAGCTCCGAGCCTACGGCCTTGTTTCTCTTCAGCTTTCTAATAGCTATGCCGGCTTCTTCAATGCTAGGTGGGAGGACTACTTTAGCGGCTGGAGTTGGGATTTCTTCAGTCCCTAACACTCTCTCTTGGACATGCTCGTTAAGCAGCTGCTGGAAATACTACTTAAATACATCCACTATTCCCTGCGAGTCGGTGGCAAGATTACCCTCGAAATTTCGAAGAGCCTGGGTGCCTTTTTTGAAGCCTCCTGCAAGGCTCGTATTTTATGCTTGTTCCTAGACTCCTCAGTCTATTTGTTCTCTTCCCTTCTTCTGGCTCGGTAGTTTTCTAGCGGTACCCCTGTTTATCGCTCCAGCGCCTTTTGGTATGCACCGTCGGTTGCTGCCTTTTTCTGCTCACACTAGCTATCATACCACGGGTTCTTGTCGGGGGTGGTAGGTAGCTTAAGGTGCTCTCGGCTACTTATTGTTGACATTTGTGCTCGACGTAGGCATAACGGAAAGCCTTTCGCTCAGCAGTTTATTTCCTTTAAAGGATTAAAAGAAACTTTTCCTTCTTGTAGATGCCGTCGCCCCAATTCAGTGTCTTTCCGCACTTTTAATATCATGTTTGGTGAAACATCACATACTCGTACTTATCGTTAACGTCAGGGGAACATGTCGCACTTGTATACATATGCGTCCTCATTCTCCGATTAGAAAATTCCTAGTCAGATCCACGATTAGTTAGACAATAGTGAGGCATTCCGTAAAAGCAATCGAAACATGTCACTTCTCGGCACCTAGAGCTGAATGAAATGTCCTGGTCTTATATCCCAAACACAAATTGTTTGCATATGACCACTGTCCGAAAATCGATTTTTGTCGAAGCAGAAAATTCCACCCACACATCCCCCCCAACAACGCGACGTAAGTTAATAACTTTTTCTTGATTCCTCGCCCGCTCAGGAGGCGCCCATGCCGCTTCACACATCTTCCTCCTCGGTGCATTTCCACAATGACATTTCCTAGAATTTAATTTTCATTAAGCGTGTACAATAATAAAAACCGAAACAACGGTATTGAGCAATATGAAATTGTTGTCGTTAGCCTTTTCGCTAGCTACTTGTCATCGTTGTTGTATTGTAGTATGTCATTGCAGAAACCGAAAATGGTGAAAAGGGCAAGAATGCACCACCACACCAGAGAATATGACGACGACAATGACAGGACGTAACACTAGGAAGGAGGGACGACCGACGTCAGGATATGAGTGTAATTTGTTTCCTTTTGTTGTTTTGTACCTGTGCACGGAGGACAGAGTGTGCCATTCACTGACAGGTGGGTTCATACTATCCAACCAACTGGGCCAGGTGGTTTGGCGCGGTAAAGAGACAACTCGTGCGGTGGACCGTGTAGTTACACCGTCACCTTTACTTTTCTTGTTTTTATTTTACCATTCCATTCGTGTTGTTCATATACTATACTATTGTAATACTACAATAGTATTAAGCCGAACTACAATTTTTTGTGGGTTTTGGTATAATGAAGTGAAAGAAAACGACAAAAAAAGCAGGTAGTGTAGTGGTAGTGGAGTATGGTGTAGCGGATATTCATCAGTTCCTTCCTCCGCAATAGTCATGACGGTGAGCAAGAACGACACAATGACAATGCCGACAGCGCGGTAACGCCAGAGTCGATGAGCGCCACCGTTCGTACCATAGTACCGTCGTGCCACCATGACCGTGCCACCGTGCCATCCGTCAACTACATTAGGGGAAGGTTATACAATTGTATTGTCCGTGTATGACGAAAATTTCTGTATTGGTGGTAATGGTAATGTCAGTCGAATCGAAAAAAACGAAGAAAAAACACAAAATTTTTTTAAGGGCTTGGTTGGTGGAAAATATTCGGTCGTTTCGTTGGCTGGTTGGCTAACTGAACCGACTGCGAGCTGGTGGAAGTGGAGATTTTTCGAAAAAGCGAGACAACAACAATAGCCCATCGACACAGGACCCCCTCGTCAGCGGTATGTTTAAGTTTCAGCAAATAATTTTTAGTTAGTCATTCGTAGTCAAGGATACAGTGCGTGTCGTCGTAGTAACGTCCAGGATAACAACACAGTTTTTTTTTTTCCATATTCCTTTCACCTCGATATGCCCTCGTGCAACTACTATAGACGTACATACTTTAATAGTTATCGACTGTAGCCAGTACATAGAGTATTCGAATAGCAAATGCGTTTATTGTACAATAGCAACGAGCCGTCGATTATAACAAACCGTGGAGCCTAAGAAAAACCCCATACTATTGCTCATAACTCTTAAGCTTAGTGCAGAAACCTAAAT
Organism: Eumerus sabulonum; assembly: GCA_951905685.1. Classification (NCBI taxonomy): domain Eukaryota; kingdom Metazoa; phylum Arthropoda; class Insecta; order Diptera; family Syrphidae; genus Eumerus; species Eumerus sabulonum. Next base: position 111,389,207 of record OX645061.1, read on the forward strand.
ATACATACGTTCTTCTATTATTCATAGTGTGTTACGAACGTGGTGTTCTTTTTTTTTTTATTGTGTACTTGCTGTGCGCCTGCATTAGTTCGTAGTATCCTTTCGGCAGTAAGTTGCTAGTGGTGGTAGTACGTTACCTTCCACCTAGTCGTAGTTCTAGCTCTGGCCGCGAAACAACTAATTCGAATCGGAGTGAAATACTTTTGATTTTAGTTATCGACGTGAGCTAAAAGAATTAACATGGTCTTCCACAAAAGTTCACTCCTGTTCATTCCAGTTCATTTCGAATCACTGCCATCAAGTGCATAACCTCAAAAAACAATAAATTTAACAAAAAAACAAATTTTAAAAAGAAAAGTTAATAACAAATTATAAATAAACGATGATCTTGTCAGAAATCGAGTAGCAGGATTTGTAGAATTCTATCGACAAGTTCAAGTGCCAATTTCGACAAACGGCGGACAATTTGTTTCTTTTCTTTATTGCAATTTCCATTAGATTTAACGGTAAGTTTAGAATTGATTTGAATTTTTTCTCCTTTCAATTAAAAGAATGACATATGGTGAACCTTTGATGGACCTTGGCACTGGGAGAATTCACAGTTGAATAGTTTTGCAAATTCTGTGGATCTTTTCGTGCCAAAGCTCAAAAGAGGACTGCAAGCCGCAAAAAGAGATAATTTCTAATAATCCCTGTTTAAAATCATTTGTTGGGTGAATTCATATATTTTAGATAACTAGCACCTACACTAGTATGAGGAAGTAGCAACCTTCATTTTAGCCGCGTTCATTGACTATCTTATTTTCTCTTCTTATATCAAGCCTTTTCTGATTCACCCCACAAATATTGTAAAATCTGACGTCATCCACAGGTGCGTGCCCTCACCTCTGACAGCCCTAAAAGACCCATTAAAACGAACGGACAACTTGTAAACAGGAGAATACCCGTCAAAATGTCATATTTCAAACGCCCTACACCACCTGGAATAGGGGGCCCTATTACACTCACCATTTATCTGATGAACTGCTATAGCTAAATTTTCATTAAAATTTTTATCCAATAAATTATCCCCATCCAGTCGTTTAAGCAACCCCCGTCCAACTTCGTCTACCTCCACTCATACACACATACCGAATAGGCCATTTACATTTATCCCTAACCCCGATGGTTTGGTCGTCGGCAAATTAACCCTCCATTTTGTATGGAATAATCAGTAAAGAAAATGAAAAAACAAGAAAAAGTCCTTAAAACGTTTCGGGGGCTATTACCTATTGCGTTCTGACTACAGCGGCCGTCTGTTGTGGCTATCCTGGCTGCCTAGTTGCTGATGATTACCACTGAACCACCAAACGTTAATGGTAGCAACAACAGCGCTAGTGATAGGATAGGTACGATAAGAGTGTAATAAAAAAAAAATTGCACGTACACCGATGCGGTATATGGCCACTTGCCATGCAATCAAACAAATACACCGGATAGCATGTCCTCTATGCACTGACCATGGGAATGATTAGGGTGACAGGCTATCGTGCATCGAATGGCTGGTAGGATAGGACACAGATTGTAAGATTGTAGGCGCAACCACTGTTTCTTCCTTTTTTATTTTCTACTTGTTTTTGTAGTTCTCAATTTTGAAATGCAATATATCCTCACCCCCCACCACCACTATCGAACGGTAGCAAGGAAGAAAGGTTGCTGACATGACCGACGAATACATCCCTCATACCCGTGGCCCAGACGTGTGTACTTTATTTTAAAATAGCCCGTGTATCGGTTGTGCATGCAAAGTAGGTAAGTTTGTATATTTAGAAGAGGATATGACATCGACTGTAAGCCATCATGATAGGTGTGGGGACCTGCTTTAGTGGGTAAAAGGTTTTAGGTTACCATTTGGATTTGGTTTCTTGGGCTACAGTTAATGGTTTTGATTGATCGATCGATTCGGTTGTTAGGGGCGTTGATTTGTTATTTGACGAATTTTATTGCGTGGATGTTGTGTAATCGTTGCGCAATATCCTCTGTGATGGTTTTACATTTTATTTTAGATTTGTTTCACCCAATCATCGTTTCCTCGTAGTTTTTACTTTAAAGAATTATTTCAATCAATAGATTTTCAAAAATAAGAAAATAGAAAACTGGCGCCCGACAACGGATTCATTTAGAAGTTGCTACAAGAAATGTACATTTCCGTGTACGCTTTTTGTAGGCTTGCCTTGATAAGCTAATACGTTCTCAAAGACCTGACTTCAGCTATTGGAAAGGATACTAGCCAATAAACCATGGTGGATTTTGAAGACCAAGGTAGTATATGTGACTTCAGGGTAGACTCTGATTTTTGTTTATTAAATTTTACTGCAAAATAGATGTAGCTCTAGCCTGTCGTTCGAAGTTAAGCATAACAAACTCTAAGAGACTTACATGTATATACTCATCTAGCTGCATCATTTGAATTAACAGACAAATCAAAGAAAAATATAAAAAAAAATCTAAAATTGGCGCCCGACAGTGGATCACAGTTTTTAGTTATTCATTATTTTATTTTATTTTGTACAGGGTGGGCCAAATACAAGTTTCTTTTTAAAAAGTGCAATAAGATGAATGAAAATTAAATTGCTTCCATGTATTATGGCTTATTAGTAAGAAGGACCATTCCCATTAATTATAAAATACAACGTCGTTCAAGTGACTGTCTCGGCTGGCTTCTCAGTAGCGCGTTCTGTCACCACAGTTTTTCAGGACCTTGTTGATGGTTTCGGACTGTAAAGCACGGAGTGCTTGGATCATAGTGGTCTTAAGTGCTTGAATCGTTTCCGGATTATTGGCATAATATCGGTTCTTCACGGTTCTGCGTAAAAAAAAGTTCAAAGGAGTCAAATCGTAGCTTCAAGGTCAATTGACATCGCCAAGTCGGCTGATAACACGATTTGGAAATTTGGTGCGCAAAAGATCGATTGTGGCATGGGCTGTGTGGCATGCCGCGTCATCCTGCATGAACCAGAGCTCGTCCAAATCCATGTCTTCAATTTTAGTAAAAAAAAAAAGGTAGGTTAACATGGTTCTATAACGCCCACCGTTGACCGAAACGTTGTTCCCTGCCTCATAGTCCAATGGTTTCGCCACTCCACAACCCGCACCAAACTGTCACTCTCTATGGGTGCATTGGTTCCTCGACAATAACATACGGGCTTTCCGAGCCCCAGATGCGGCGATTTTGTTTGTTAACGTAGCCCCTGAGATGAAAATGCGCCTCGTCAGAAAATATGATTTTTCGCCCAAAATCGTTGTCCAATTCAAGCTGCTCTAATGCCCAAACTGCAAAGCGATAACGAAGCTGATGGTCGCGCGCCTTAAATTGCTGAGTCAATTTAACCTTATAAGCGAATAATCCGAGATCTGTGTGCAGAATTCTCCTCAGGCTAGTGCGTGAAATGTTATTGATGTTTGTGAATTGAGTCTCACACTCTCGGCCACAGCAGCCACATTTTCATCTATGCGCACCGTACGACGACGGGGACCATGAATGTTGTCCACTGGCATACCCGTCTCATGAACTTTTTGCACAAGCTTGCGTACAGCAGTTGCAGTGGGTGCTTCGTTTCGGCCAAAACTCCTTTTCACAAGACGCACGGTTTGAGCCACACAGCAATAACTTTGGAAATACGTTTTCAATATTTTCTAACGTTGTTCAATCGTAAAGCGATTCATTTCGTTCCGCGAAGGTATAATACTGACTTTTTGTCAAGATTTCGAGCGGGAAGCAGCTGTCCGTGTCAAAATAACCTACATATTGTACCTACAGATGTAAAGTAGAGAGGTTGCCTTCATCTTGGATACCAGGTAGAGTGACTACTCCACGGCAATGTATGCTAAATGAGAACCTCACACGACGGTTTTTTTATGTAAAATTACAATTCGGATAAAAATTGTGTGAAATTGGTAAAAAGAAAATTACTAAAACTGGCGCCCAACGATGGACTAGACATTGGAATTTGAAGAAAACCTAGGTAAAGCAAATCAGCCAATCTTCGAGTTCCATACTGCAATATTGATAGAAAAACTCATATAACGAAACGAATTAAACTTGACTTTTGCGGATTTTATGATGTAGAACTAGACAATAGGTGCCACACTTTTTTTTTTTCTTTTTTTGTCGCACAGGCTCAAGAGTCGTACTATTATTATGTTTGTCACACAACCTGGATGGAGTGCGGATGGTTTGGGTCATAGATGTTCGTTCACTACCCTCTCCGGAGGTGGTTGTCCAAGATAGGATTCGAGAGAAACTTTACTGAATTTTCACGTTGGTTATAGTTCTCAGCAAATTTTCCATGAATCTTACAGAGTATGAATTTGAACATATGCTGTAAGTGTTATACATACTTCAGAATTTTGATTACCTCTCATTCATAACAGCTGTGTTGCGCGTTTTTTTTTTTTTCGTATAGGAAATGTTTTCGATATTAACAGACCTTAAACTACAGACCTTCCGCTAAACAATCGGTGATGTTTACTACTGCACCACGGCCAGACTGTATGAGCATAACCAGTTTCCTAGGTATCCACGGCAGGAAACAAACCGCACTCATGTTTGTACGAAAATTCCGGATAACTATCAGTTGTACGAACACGAATTTGCATATCTGCAGTCGCCACCACCATTTATTACATTCAATTCGGAACAAGCCACCCTCCCTCCTTCTGACATTTCCTGTTTTCATATTATATACTTCCACTCCATCCTTTAGCTTTTTTTTCTTTGTATTTTTATCGCCAACAAATGATCTTAACTGAAGCTCTAAATTCATTTTTCCACACGCCACACGTTTATTGATTCACTATGTTATGTTCGTATAGATGGCGCCACATAATTCGACGTTGATTGACGAAAACTATGACGGATTTCCGTCATCACAGGAACTCCGACATTACAGCCCGATCCCGAGACCACAAAATTACGTACTCCCACGACCTGGTCGGTCTATATCGATTCACGGATCCACTAGCACGCTAGTAAGTTACCAATACAACCACAAAAAACAGGAAGACACACATTTTATTAATATTTGGTCATGTGTCAAATAGGAACAAGGAAACAAGGAAATTCCCATTTGGGTGAAAAATGAAGCTCGATATGTCGCCGGTGTTACCAGTCGTACGACATGCAACGATATTATCAAAGCTTTGATTGATGATGAGGTGAACAACGGTAATGACGCGGACTACAGTCGAGGTACGAAAATTATATCCATCTAATTTGTACTTTGTTTGTATATGTATTATTCTATTTTGCACTGTAAATGGTTTGTGTTGTTTTGCAGATGGTGTGGCGGGATCGCGTGACTACGGTGATTATGTTATAACCGAATGTTGGCGTGGCGTTGAGCGTAGCTACGACGGTAACATGGCTATTTTGCCAGTTTGGCGAGCCTGGAGTCGTGTACACAATGAGGTAATGCTCTTAGCCATGTTTTTTAGTCCCAAGTCCTTGATATGATGTGACACTCGCTCCTGCTGTTGTTTGCTTAATTTCTGTCAAGATTGCATAAGAATTATAATAACGCTTTAGCGCCTTAGCGCTTTGGGTGCTCGCTTGATGTGAGGATTTTCTTGCCTTTGATTCGCGTGTGGCGCCACGAGAACGTAAACGTCGCGAACGATGGGTGCCTGGCTCTTACGTAGCGTGTGGGTGGGTGGAGTTGAAGAAGATTAGTCATCGATCGATATTTTTTTTTTTTTGTTGTTCTTCCCCTTCCCCTACACAACATATCCACTCCATTAGCGCTAAAACTAATCATATCCTCACCTATGTGGAGCGATAAAAAAAAAAAAAACAATCGGCTCGGCACAAGCCTCATTTGATTACTCCTCAAATGTACATATATGACATGACTGAAGGGGGAGAGAATCGGATAATTTCATTGTAATTGCCGGGCATTGAAATAGTAGCGAGCTTTGGGAGTTGAGAGGCAATTTTAGTGCCATTAAACAGAGTGGGTTAGATTTTTGATTGCTGACTGTTGTCAGTTGGGAGCTATGTATAGTTTGATTCTGGTGACATTAAGCAAAGACAGAGGTTAACCAATCAATAAAGCGTTATGTTGTTGTTTTTGTTTCATTTCAGATTCGTTTATCGTTAAAACGACACTCGGAAGTAGTTACACACCCTAAGAAGAAGGTACTTATCCTTAATGTCCTTATAAATCACTTTTCATGCGACTGTCTGTTTTTTTTTTTTTTTTATATCTCTATCCCATTCCACGCGATAGGCTAAATACCAACGAGCTCTGACGTCAATCCGAAGGCATTTAACTAAATTATTAAAACTCTTGACACGAAAAAAGAAAGTCAAGACCACTGCGGACTGTCACCAAGCGAAGAACGAGAGCGAGGTGGACGAGTTGCTATTTGTGATATTACCTGACAAGCAATATGATAATGAGACTGTCATCAAAAAAACCGAAGAGTCAAGAATGAAAGAACGACTCTATCGGCTTTCAGAAAACTCCAAGAAGCGACGGGGAAGCTTTCGTCGTAAACGCACTCCTAGCAAAGTGGTAAAACCTATTGAGAGTAACCGAAGAATGCGTGAGATGCCCCTTCGTAGCCTACTTCGTACTCAGATTGCGCAGAAAACCTCCGAGGTCGATCAGCTCTTTAACAAAGAATCTCATCTGCTCAAGCAGCTCTCGGCCAAGTGTCTTCAATTCAAGCTACAAAACGAACTCTACACCAATCACGAACAGCAATTGGAAATCTCAATAGGACAGATTCAAAAGAGCATTGAGTCGTATGCGGAGGAGATTGTAAAGACTGAAAAGGAACTGCTAGAGATTAAGAATGAGATCAGACATGACATATCGATCATTAACAACTTGAAGAGGTTGACGTTCAATCAGCCAACGCAGCAAAGTGGTAGACGAACTCCAAGCACTTGGGATGCTCCGCGGGTAAAGGATGTAGATGTATTGGACGAGCAGCCACAAGTTCAGTTTGTTGACAATATTTATGAGTTTTGTGACAATAACGCCAGTATGGTGGTATAGGTTAAGACTGTTGAAAGTATCTCTGGTTTTTGTAAAGCCAAAGTTACTTTATCTATTATGTGTACATGTCAATAAACTTTTACAAAAGCTGTTGAAAAGGAGTTTTAGCTAAAGTCAATCTAAAGCTAACTGTTTCGACGTAAGTGTGATTACGTCGGCGGCGATTAGGTGATTCCTAATAAAACTAAAAAGTTTCCAATGAAACACGCGGTTCTGTTTTTCCGTTTTTATTCTTTTATTCCTTTCGTTCTTATTACGTTCGAGGCTAAGCGAGTACTGGCTCGTTTTACTAATTCACATACAAGTCCTCGTTTAAGGTTAACGGTAAAAACTATTTACATGTATATGGGTTGCAAAATGTTTCTTTTAAGTATACATATTTAAGCTTTAATAGCGGGGAAAATTATATAACAGTGGACATAAAAAGTAAGGTATTAGTATTTTATATTTAATTAGCCACAAGGATAAATAATAAAAAGCAAAAATTCAAAGTCTGATACGTAACATATCGGCCCCCTTGATGTATCTGCAAAAACAATACATCAACTTATTCTTCTATTGGAATTGGAGCCACCTTTTGTATCGCACGTCTAATGCTCCCATTCTTCGTTTTCACCTCGATAACTCGTACGTAGCCATCTTTGTCAGGAAATGTTTTCGTTGTTCTTCCCAACAGCCATTGCTTAGGTGGTAAGTTGCTTTCCACTACCAGAACTAGGTCACCTTCCTTTAGGTTACGTCGTTTCCTCGTCCACTTTGCTCTTTTCTGCAGTTCATGCAAATACTCGGATGACCACCTTTTCCAAAAATGTTGTTGAATTGCAGTTAGCCGCCTCCAACGGTTCAAATGCGAGATCGGTTTATCTTCAAGAATGGGCTCTGATATTCCAGCCAACGGTTCCCCTATTAAAAAATGTGATGGCGTTAGAACCTCTACATCAGATGAATCATTGGACATTGTCGTCAACGGTCTTGAGTTGAGTATCGCTTCAATTTCTGCTACCACAGTGCTGAGTTCCTCAAACGTAAGGAACGATTCGCCCAAGATGCGAGTCAAATGGTATTTGGCTGATTTGACTGCCGCCTCCCACAGCCCCCCAAAGTGCGGTGAACGTGGCGGAATGTGACGGAAATCGATGTTATGGGCTGCACAATATTTCGATAGTATGTTTTGCAGCTGTTGGTCACAAAAAGCTTCACGCAGTTCCTTCAGCTCTCGTCGCGCACCCACAAAATTCGTTGCATTATCGCAAAACAGTTGAGCGCATAGGCCTCGACGAGCCACAAATCTTTTAAGGGCCGCAATAAACGCTTTTGCTGAGAGGTCAGAAACGACTTCCATGTGCACTGCTTTCGTCGCAAAGCATATGAAAACTGCAACATAGCTTTTGATAAGACGCATTCCTTTTTGTTTAAAAGTCGTCATAATTGGTCCACAAAAGTCGACGCCTGTTGAATTAAACGGCTTTGCAATGTTGACCCTTTCAGCAGGCAGATTTCCCATGACTTGTCGCTCTATGCGTGGTTGACATCTGAAACAACGCAAACATTTGGTAGTTACTGACCTCACCACTTTTCTGGCGTGCACAATCCAAAATCGTTGACGAAGAATTGCCATCAAAGCCTGAGTACCCACATGCATATTGGTTTCATGCACATAGCGTACATAGCTCCGTACGAACTTGCTCTCAGCCGGTAACAATATCGGATGTTTAGTGTCAGGAGACAGGTTTGAATTTCTTAACCGACCCCCAACTCGTAAGATTTCGACATCGTAACATGTATCAATAAACACGTTCAAACCCTTAATCCTGCTTGATGAGTTCAGCTCGTTTTCCTTCTTTAGAGCCTGATATTCTACGCTGAAGAAAAACTGTTGCAAGCAATATATGATTCGAATCGTCGCTTCGTCCAACATCGCCGCTGTTAGTGTGGGCAATTCACCGCGAGAACCCTTTACTCGCCGCGCCAAGCACAGAAAATATGCGACTCGCTTCCTGGTTCGTTCGAATTCACTTCGCCCTTCAAGCCATTCCACGAAGTAGTTCTGCTTAATATCAGCTGTTAACGCAGTAATCCTCTTGCGTCTCTCGTCTTCCACCTTTACTTGTCTATGGCGTTCTTTGTTTACTGGCCATTCATCGCAAGGTTTAGCCAAAAACAGTGGACCTGAGAACCAGAAAGAATTTAGTAATTCCTCTACATACATACCCCTTGATACGATATCGGCTGGATTTTGCCGTGATGGAACATAACGCCAGACCGCCGACTTGGTTGCTTCTTGTATTATGGCTACTCTATTGGCTACGAAGGTTGTCCAATGTGACGGGTGAGCGCTCAGCCACTCGAGTACTATTTCGGAGTCACTCCACAGATAAACCGCATTAATTTGAATGGGCACGCTTGATTGCATTTTGAGCACCAATGTTGATAGTAAGTGTGCGGCCATCAACTCCAGCCTTGGCAACGACTTTGTCTTGAGCGGTGCAACTCTGGATTTTGCACTCCATAATCTTACTGTGACATTATTTTTGTTGTCGATACAACGCACGTAGAGGCAACATCCATAAGCCCGTTCAGAAGCATCAGCAAAGCCATGCATTTCCACACGAATGCTCTTTGTGGGGCTTAATATGTATCGAGGAATCTTGACTTCCTTTATGGCTATCAACTTCTTTCGGAACTCAGCCCATTGTGTGTGAAGATGTAAAGGCAATGGCGCATCCCAAGGTAGCTTCATGATCCATAAGTCTTGGATAAACATTTTTGCTTTCACCACAACTGGATTAACCAGTCCAAGAGGATCAAACAATGATGACATTTCTGCTAGCACAATCCTTTTCGTAATGGATCTATCATTCGGCAAGTCAGGCCAAACGTACGTGAATGCGTCCAATGTAGGCTCCCATACTATACCAAGAGTCTTTATAATCTCACAATCATTGACTCGCAGTGGTCTTTCCTTGTCACCGTCAGGTAACTGTTGTAGGAATTTAGCGTTGTTCGAATGCCACTTACGTAATGTGAAATGTGCAGAGTCCGTGAGTTCGGATACTTCTGTGTATGTTCGAATAAGCTCTTCTTCTGTGTTAGCTCCACTGATGAAATCATCCATATAAAAATCGGTTAATATCTTTTCAGATCCCAATGGATACTCTTCCTTGTTGTCTTCAGCCAACTTTTTAAGGCATCGTGTCGCGAGGTATGGAGCAGCGGTTGTGCCATAGGTGACTGTGAGGAGGCGATACGTTTTTAACCTTTGCTGACTCGATTCTCGCCACACAATGGCTTGGTATTTTGTATCCTCATCAGCAACCCATGCTTGTCGGTACATTTTCGTTACGTCAGCGGTAAGAGCAAACTTGTAGCTTCGAAAACGTAAGACAATCGCCAGTAAATCATCCTGCACTATCGGCCCTTTCAGCATTACATCATTTAGGGATAAGCCAGAGCTAGTTTTACAGCTACAATCGAATACAACACGAAGCTTCGTGCTTGTGGACTCAGGTCGTAACACATATTGATGAGGAGAAAAGTATTTCAAGCCACCTACCTCTGCTGTTTCCACTTCGACCATGTGTCCCAGCTTGATGTATTCATCCATAAAACCCGCATATGCTTTTTGTAACGCTGTGTTCTTACCGAGTCGTCTTTCTAAGGCCAAGAAGCGCCGCTCCGCAGTTTGAAAGGAGTCTCCCAACTGTTTCACACTGTCCTTGAATGGAATTTTTACAATAAATCTGCCAACTCCGTCTCTACGCACACTTCGCAGAAAAATACGTTCACATTCTTGTTCTTCATCAGTTAGGAAATTTGTTTTCATAGGGATTTTCTCAGTTTCCCAAAACTGCTCCACCAATGTGTTAAGCTCCCTATCTTGAACTTCTTTGGGTGTCACAACAGTTGTCATATTTAGAGCGCGTATTCTATCCCCTTCACACTTCTTGGCACCACCAGATACCACCCAGCCCAGCAAGGTCTTCTGAAGTCGCGGCAATCCACAATTGAGTTTAATTTGGCCAGTAGACAAAAGATCCAGGAATATTTCTGCACCCAATAATAAATCTATGCGAGAAGGTATATTGAAATTCGGATCAGCCATCTTGATGTCTTTTGGTATTCCCCATCTAGTGATATCCACAAACTGATCAGGTTTTCTCCCAGTGATTTTTGGCAAAACATAAAATTCTAGCAACATCTCGTAATTGCTGGTTCTTGATTTCATGGTTGTTTGCACCTTTTTTGTTATGTTGGTGCTGATGTCACTAATTCCATTAGCATCCAGTGCACACGAAGTCGTCGCTAGCTTTAATGTTTGCGCCAAGTAATTGCACATAAGATTAATTTGCGATGCTGAATCTAAGATGGCACGCGCTGGGTGATAGCGGCCAAAACCATCTTTTATCAATACTATTGCCGTTTCTAGAAAAACCTCCTTTACCACGGGTGAGCGCAAGCTGGTACATAATGCGTTTTGGGCTGACGAGAGATTCTCTCCATGACGTTCCTCGGTTTTGGCTGCATTTGACACCTGCGTTGTTGTGATGTTTCGATGTAATAAAACATGATGTGGCTGATTGCACTTGTTACATTTCTCAGCGTTACAATTCATGAACCAATGTCCCTTCTTCAGACAAAGAATGCAGAGTCTTGACGATCGTGTCGCTGAGTAGCGGTCATGTGGACTCATACGCAAAAATTTAGAGCAATTTATTACCTCGTGCCCAGTCTTGCGACAAATAGTGCAGGCTGCATGTTCTATGGCCAACGAAGTGGTCTGATTTCTCTTCGGAATAAATTTTGCCTTAACGTCCCGACGAACATCTCGAGCTAGCTTTTGCGTTTCTTCGTTGCGTTCCGATTTCGTTTCCCGCGCCTCCAGAGTCTGGCAACGTCTGGATAGAATCGTTGAACACTCATCCCATGTTGATAGCTTCGTATAGTCAACTGCTTCTTCCCATTTGGCTTGTGATTCTGGATCTAGTTTTTCTATTACAAGGAATATGATTAGCGCATTTGCAATGTTCTCATAGTTACCAAGTGAAAGCATCGCACTCAAACGTGCATTTGTAGTATTGATCACTTGACGCAAGTGTTCTGCAGATCCTCTGGTTACCTTTCGCATTTCAAACAGAGCAGCGATATGTTCTTCAAACATAAGCGCCTTCTTATCAAAACACTTCTTCAAGCGTTCTAGTGCCTTCGGATAGTTGTCCTCTGTCTCATCAAAATCCGCAATCGCAGCTAATGGCCTTGAACCCAAGCTTTCTTTTAATATCAGAAATCGTTCACAATTATCCAATGTTTTATCTTGATGTACCAACTTGTTGAACAATGTAATGAACTTTGGGAACTCTGAATATTTTCCTTCGTATTTTGGCAATTTGATTTCCCGTCTTAAACGCGATGTGGAGGGTGGAAATGCAGGTGCTTCCATCATACTAACATCCGACACAGAAGTTCTTTGTTTAGGCATCCATTTGAGAATATTTGACTTCGCACTGATGTATGATTCTTCGATTTCTCCGATAAGTGTAGCATTTGTCGCTTTCTCCACTTCTGGGCAAATCTTATCAATGCCCGCTTGAACGGTAAGAATCTGTTTGAAATACGACTCCAGGATTCCAAGCCTACACTCTAACTCTTCTGGTGGTAGTGTCGATCCTTTGTTCGCAATCAAATTTCGGATCCGCGTGATATTGCCCTTTGTTGAAGTCCTTAGTGACTTTAATTCCACCAGCCGTTGATTTGACTTTGCATTTTCTTCTTCCGAATCGAGCATTCCTTTTTCATCGTCTGAGGTCATGTTTGTTTACCTTTTTTTTTTTTTTGACTCACTGATGACAGTATATGAAAAGCTCTGTTTGACGATTACGAATGCGTAGCGTTCTTGTGAGGGTTGTTTCAATTCAGACGTGCTGGCAAGAGTGTACCTATGTACAAAAGCTCTGTTTGACGATTACGAATGCGTAGCGTTCTTGTGAGGGTTGTTTCAATTCAGACGCGCTGACAAGAGTGTACCTATGTACAAAAGCTCTTAACACACTCACAATTGTTCGATACACGCGAAATAACTGTCGACCGAAGTATGTGGGCTATTCCAGGAACTTTTCCTTTTTTTTTTTTTTTTTTTTTTTTTCACGTTTTAACCTGCGAACTTCACACAATCTTACTCGCGACGATACTCCGCTTAGCCTTTTCGGATTCGATTTTTCACCTTTTACTTCCAATGAAGCGTTCGCACCACTATTACACGTCTGGGACCAATGTCCCGGGTTTCGGCACCAAAATGTTTCGACGTAAGTGTGATTACGTCGGCGGCGATTAGGTGATTCCTAATAAAACTAAAAAGTTTCCAATGAAACACGCGGTTCTGTTTTTCCGTTTTTATTCTTTTATTCCTTTCGTTCTTATTACGTTCGAGGCTAAGCGAGTACTGGCTCGTTTTACTAATTCACATACAAGTCCTCGTTTAAGGTTAACGGTAAAAACTATTTACATGTATATGGGTTGCAAAATGTTTCTTTTAAGTATACATATTTAAGCTTTAATAGCGGGGAAAATTATATAACAGTGGACATAAAAAGTAAGGTATTAGTATTTTATACTTAATTAGCCACAAGGATAAATAATAAAAAGCAAAAATTCAAAGTCTGATACGTAACACTAACGTTTCCGCAGTTACGACTTACTTACTTTCACCGGCTTAGCTTTACCCTGATTTTTCATCAGATTCATGTCAAGTTGGTAGAAAAGATGTGTGATGTGGTGGAAGGTCTGGTTATTTCTTTCAAAGCTTCGGTGGACATCAAACCCTTTGAGCGGCGAGTATAATATTTCCAGTCTTCCCAAAGTCTTGCGTTTAGGGACTCAATGCTCGTCGCCCACTACGGAACTATATCACCAAACACATGGTAGCTTAGGAGGTTAATAAGGCCGGTTTCTAAAAAATCGCCGCTACTCCAACGATTTTGGGACCCTAACGATAGAGAAAAGTGGATCCGATTGAACGATGGTAACATAGACGTTTTACGAAGATCCAGCACCGACACGTATGTCTTCCAACTCCTCTCATCTCCACAGTTTCGCTCTTGGGTGCCTCCTGCCCGAATAAGAATCGAGTAAACTTTGGTTTTCTAATCGTCGACAGGCGACTCTTGCGGAAACAAGCATTTACATCTCGCCTCTGTCAGCGAACTCCTACACTCACCTCCACGTGGTGAAACTTGGGAGCCTGGGGGCTGGTAACGAGAGAGGGGGAAGTATAAGAGTAAATCGGCTCCAGGGCTTAACTCTTCAGGACGGCGGCGGACGAGCTAATCAATCCATCGGTCAACAGCTCCGGTTAGTGAGAGCCACCTGGACAACACCTCTTTTGGAGCTGTTCGAACATATTTCAATGCCCAGGTCCAAGAGGAGATCTCAGGTTGGAATTCTGGAAAAGAGATGGCGGCAGATGAGCCCTACATAGTAGAGCCAACGACGGCGTTCACAACCTCAGCAGGGTTATCGACACCAGACCTCGAGGATAAAAAAGGCTCCTGGCTTCCCATAACCCTTCAAAGACAACCACAAGCCTCGGACTAGGACGGATGGATTTACTGTTGACGACCTCAGCAAAGAAAAAGAGGACAATGAATTTCGGCTCTGCAAGTGGAATGTGAGGTCCCTTAACAGACTACATGCAGTCATTGTCTCGCGGAGGTCCTTGACTGCTACAAAGCTGACATTACTGCATTCCGGGAAGTGCGGTAGCAGGATGAAAAACTGTGACCTCTGTTACGGCGATTGCTACAGAGGGGGAAGACAGCGCTTATTTGAATTAGGACTTTTTGTTCGAGGCAGACTAAGGCAAAAAGTCTTAAGCTTTAAATATATGTATATGTATAAGCGAGTGCCTTATAACAATCCGCATCAAGACTAGATTCGGCAACATAAGCATGACTTGCGCCCACGCCCCAACAGAGGACAAGGACAACAACAGCAAAGATGACTTCAGTGGTCTTTTAGAAAGGGCATGCGATGCCTCAGCTACGCACCAAGGTCGTTCTAGAAGACTTCAATGCAAAGCTGGGAAAGGGAGTAGTCTATGGCGGAGTCATCGGAAAACACAGTCTATACGACAATACATCCGGGAACGGAGTCAAGCTAGTGAATTTCGATTCGGGGTGGAACTTCTCTGTAGTGAGTAAACGGCTCCCACACCTCAACATCCATAAAGAGACCTGGCGGTCAATCAACCGTCAACCAGACTAATCACATTGCGATCGACGTCAGACACTCGTCCAGTATTCTCGAAGTCCGAACCTTCGGAGGAGGCAAAATCGACTCGGATCATTTCCTTGTTGTGGCCAAGGAGAGAACACGGATATCAAAAAAACAACGGAGGCGAGAAAGAACACCAAGGTTTGACGTCGGAAAGCTACAATCGCAACCGAGCGCTAGGAACTTTGCCGACCGAGTCTTCCTAAAACTCTCTGAAAGTTCGACGCCGCCTGAACTAACGGTGGAGGAAGAATAAAAGCGTTGTCAAAAAGCTATTAAAGAAGCTGCCACTGATGTGCTGGGTTTTACGTCACCACACCGCTCAGGAATAACCCGTGGTCTGACGACGACTGCAGGCAGGCCCATGCAGCTAACCAAATGCCTATAAAGCAATGCTGCATCGAAAGACGAGAGCTGTTCGTCAGCTCTACGAGCAGAAAGGCAGGGATAAGAACCGGCTTCTCAAAAAGAAAAAGGAGGAGCATGAGAAGCGCGAGGTCTAGAAGACGGAGATGTGTTACAGCAGGAATGAAGTCCGAAAGTTTTACCAAAGGGTAAATCAGCTATCCAGTGGACCCAAACTTCCGGACCGAAACTTGCCGGGACAACTTGTAGTAGAGTCGCAATCGATACTGAAAATTTGGAAGATTCATTTATGCTGTTAAACTGTTAAACGGCGAGAAAGACTCAAATACCGCTGTGAGGCAGAATGTTTCACCCAACTTGGACGACGATGGACAAGAATTCCATCCTCCCTACTTTAACGAGGTCCAAGATAGCAATATCAAAGCTGATTGACTATCAGCGGACGGGCTGTCCGCGAAACTGTTTAAAGTAGCTGGGGATGTTGGTCGGAGAAATGCATGCGCGGCGAGTGAAATCTCAGTGTTGCTTGCTCGATCCACAAGAAAGGAGATCCCTTTGACCGAATCTTCACAATTGGGCAGATCCTGGAGAAAAACCCAATAAATGCAGATCGACACTCACCATATGTTTGTCGATTTCAAGGCGGCATATGATAGCGCGCATCCCTTCCAAACTCGTCAGTTTGTGTAGGATGACGGTGAAAAATGCTCGCTGCTCCATCAAAGTCGGTAACGAACTTACCGTGCGAAACTCACAAGTCAGCACTAGGGGCACGATCTTCCAAAAGTCCGTTCAACTACTAGCTCACGCCGATGATATTGACGTAATTGATCAGCGAGCTGTCAATGAGACGTCTGCTGGCATTGAAGCGGTGGTGACTGAAATGGGTCTGGCAGTAAATGCGGGCAAAACGAAGAATATGCTGTCATCAAGAAAGGACGCACAACATCGACGCCTCGGACAGAGCGTCACAATGGGCACCAAGAACTTTAAGAGCAAGAGATCGTGCTGGCTGGAGTCGCTTGTTGGTTGAGACGCAAAACCATATCGGCCATGAAGAAGAAGAAACCGCTTTGTAATGTAATGTAGTTACACTACATTCCATGACGCACGGTGAAAGTAGTCTTTATTCCCGAGATAGGGACTAACTAACATTCTTCGTGCTGAAAGCATGGCATGGAGAGAATAGTAGAGTTGCACGTGCGCAAAATTGCCCTTCGAATGCATCCCTTTTCGGAGATGCCGAAAATTCTGCGAAACTGCAGTTCAAAACCTAATTGGGACGATAGAATGCGACTCGAAAGGAAGTGGACGAGTGTGCTGCGCATTTTCGTCGACATTGAGGGAGCTTTTGATAACGCAACTTTCGACAGCATGTGGAAGGCTGCTAGACGGTATAACGTAGATGAAGCACTTTGTAGATCAAAGCAGGGCTCGTGCACAGGACACTGATCGCTGACGCATGTCTCGAACAAGGTGTGAGATCTGACGTAAGCAAGGGCTGCCCCAAGGTGGCGTCCTGTCTCCGCTGTTATGGTGCATGGTGGTCGGCTGTCTACTCGATGCTCCCAATGCCCTTGGAATCTATGCCCAGGCCTATTAGGATGATGTCGCCATTCTCTCTGTCGGCTCATGCTCAGCGACCGTCCGCCTCAAAACACAGGTGGCGCTAAATGTGATCGATGAGTGGTGCACGAGAAATTGGCTGCCAGTTAATCCTCTTAAGACCGATGTCGTTCTCTTCAGGAGAATGTGGAAAAATACTGACATGACTCAGCTGGTGCTAAAAGGCATTCCCATCCTCGTATCCAAGGAAGCTAAGTACCTGGAGTTATCTTAGACAGCAAGCTTCTTTGCTCAAAGCATGTTGTCAGCGTTCTGGCAATGCAAAGGTGCTTTTGGCAAAACATGGGGTTTATCGCCGGCAAAGGTTTCCTACACGGCAATGATCAGACCGATAATCTCAGATGCATCGGTTGTCTGGTGAAACAGGCTAACACGCAAACACGTCATAGCCCCTTTCACTAAACTTCAAGGAACGTTTCGTCTCAGCTGTACTGGGGCTTTCCTCTGCACGCGGGGCGCTCTAAAAGCCATGTTTTGTCTCAAGAGATATGGTTTTTGGTACAACTCGCATTGGAATGACAGTGCGCTTGCGCGAGGACCCGTTTCTCATGGGTATGTCATTTGACGCCAATGACACGTGTCATTCTACTGCACTATAACTTGACAGTCGAATTTCCATGGCGTCAGGATTGGCTCGACCACATACTGAACCTGGAAGGGATTGTTTTCGTATTTTCACAGGTTGCTCCACAGGTCGGACTGGGGTCCGGCGTTGCGGTTTTCTTTGAAAGCGAAAACATCCCACTGCACTTTTCGTTAGAAAACTATGCGTCTGTCTTTCAGTCAAAGATATACGCAATCCTGATAGCCATGCACTATGTTGTGAAGCACAGGTGGAGTGGAAAAGCATATGCGTCTAGAGTGACAGCCAAGCTGCACTCAAAGCTGTGTCCAACCCCTTAACTAGCTCCAAGTTAGTGTATGAACTTAAGGCCTTCCTGAACAGAGTCGATAGACTAAGCTCACTAAGGCTAGCTCGGGTCCCAGGACATTCTGGGATCGCAGGGAATGAGATCTCTGATGAACTCGCTAGAGTGGGCCCAGAGGAGGGTTTCCCAAGACCAAAGCCCACATCCACGATTGTGTCTTCAATGCCCACAATCGAAAATGGAGGGAATATACAGGAGGCAGGATGGCTAAACATCTCTGCATGCTCGGCATCAGTGAGACGCCTACTTGTGCTGCATGAACACTTTATGTGTGACTGTGCCGCCTTTGCTCGCATACAGTGGCGCACGCTTGCGGCCGAATCTCTTAGCTCTACATCACTAAAGCTTCTTCCAATTTTTTCTCTGGAAAACGGGGAATACAATAAAGGTAGGTCCTTGTCTGGCTGTATAATGGACCGGTCTTTGTGCCAGAAGCCTTCAACAACAAAAAAACGAAATATTATACGGACACAACAGGGAAGCGCTCCTTATTTACAAATAAATGCTCCCAATGAATGAATCCTTAGGTCCAACCATGCATCTCAGTTCTTCCTCCAAACACCAACCCAATTTTAAAAGTCGCATTCGCGAACAGCACCCCGAACTGACAGCGCACACGTTCCGTCCCGCTTTGCAAACATACCCCAAACGTCAAATCACCCACCTTAGGAACAACTGCCATCCTCTTCTCACATCCGTCAACTAATCAATCCACAATCGACCTTCCCTCCCCCTCACACCGTCACCTAAATGATTTCCGTGAAAGAAAAACGAAACCAAATTGATTGAGACGTATCGTCCGCTCATCGTTCGTGTCTCTTGGCCCGGATTCATCATCATCATCACCTTTTGCCAAAGTAGAAAGTAAAAAGACAGTTCTGGGTTTTTCCCTCTCGCTTTGTCAACGCCAATCACTACAGTAATCGCCACCACAACTGGTACAGAAAACACAAAACTCCACCGCTGCATTCGAGCACATCAGTCCGCAGTTCCTACAATTTCGGATATATTCACAACCGTTCGATTAGCTGCGCTCTCATCTTCGCCAACGGCATTAGGTAAGGATACCCGCAAGCAGTTTCTCGTATTTTAACCTAAATCCAATGCGAAGGCACGCAGTGAAGAAAACACGAGATCGGAGCACACTCGGCGGTCAGTTGTGAAGTGAAAATGATTTTTTTTTTGTTTTTGTTTTCCTCGCACTTTCAGATTAGTGGTGGAAAATGGCACGTGGACACCAGAAGATTCAATCGCAGGCAAAGGCTGCCGAGAAGCAGGCAAAGATGAAGAAGCAACAAGGACACAGTGCCAACGACCAGAAGAAGGCCGCCCAGAAGGCACTAGTCCATGTCTGTGCGGTGTGCAAGGTAAGATGAGGTTTGCTTGTTTTGTTGTTTTGCTTCCGTGTCGTGACTAATTGTGCTGGCAACACATGGGTTCGAGTAGCTAGCTAGTGTGTCTGTCAAGAGCGTGTTTCGAAGATGAGTTGTTCGAGCTAATGATGTTGCACTTTCACATTTGGACTGGGATGTTGTCATAATGGCCAGTGCGATGGCTCAGTTACGTATCGATTTCGTGGAGTGCGAGCATATGTTGTGATTTCCACGGCTCGTATCAATATTTTAGTGAAAGGTTCGATTGTTGGGGATTTCGTCATTGCGGCTCATGGGGTGGATGGGTGGTTTACGTCAGTGTGGTGGTCAGTGAGTTTTTGACGCATTGGTAAGTGCCTGGAGATGCGGAAATGTTACAATTTTACGTGGGCGTGTTGAAGGAGGAATTGCTTACATAGATTCGTGACTAGAGATACCAAGAAGCTAACCGCGGTCGCTCATGTGTTATTTTTAAAGTTGTATGACTGGTATAGAGGGCACCGTGGCGCAGTGGTAAGTGTGTTGGACTCTGGCGCACGATAAGCGATTTCGGATCCCCATAACACCAACACCATCGAATGTTTATTTCGCGGCGTCCCTCCTCGCAAAGTACCGGCAAAACTGCCCGTAGTATACTTGCCATGAAAAAGCTTCTCGACTCACGCCGTTCGGAATCGGTATAAAACTGTAGGTCCCTTTCACCTGTGTGGAAAATAAATCACACACGACATGGGTGATTGAGAGAAGCTTGGCTCTGGTCCTTAATGGGCTGTAACGTCACCAAAGAAGAAGAAGGTTGCTGGTAAAGCAGAATGAGACGTTATTCGACCGTTTTTGTTTCGGACTAGAGCTTCTTAGGCGTTGAGTTTCTAGTTCCTCAACTCGCCAAACGAGCAGTTCAGGACGCTAAGTTGAAATAGTGTAGATGACGCACTCATGACACGGTAGAAGAAGCAATAGACTCCCAGGACATATTAGAGATAGGAAATGCGCTTCCCAGCTTGAGCAGAGTTATGACTTCCAAGTCAGACCACAGGTAGGGAAGACGCAGAGGTAGGAAGCAAGCTTCCAAGTCTGACCGGAGGTAGGAAGCACGCTCCAAAGTCAGATCAGAGGCAAGAAGCGCGCTTCCAAGTCTGACTAGTCGTAGGAAGCGCGCTTCCAAGTCAGACCCTCGGTAGGAAGCACGCTTCCAAGTCAGATTAGAGGTGGGAAGCAAGCTCCGAAGTCAGATTAGAGGTAGGAAGCAAGCTCCCAAGTCAGATTAGAAGCAGAAAGCACGCCTCCAAGTCGGACCCGTGGTAGGAAGCACGCTTCCAAGTTTGACCAGAGGTAGGAAGCGCGCTTCCAAGTCAGACCCTCGGTAGGAAGCACGCTTCCAAGTCAGATTAGAGGTGGGAAGCAAGCTCCCAAGTCAGATTAGAGGTAGGAAGCAAGCTCCCAAGTCAGATTAGAAGCAGAAAGCACGCCTCCAAGTCGGACCCGTGGTAGGAAGCACGCTTCCAAGTCTGACCAGAGGTAGGAAGCGCGCTTACAAGTCTGCTCAGAGGCAAGAAGCACGTTTAAAAATCTGCTCAGAGGCAGGAAGCACACTTCCAAGTCTGACAGGACGTAGGAAGTGCGCTTAAAATGCGTTATTGGACAGGAAGACTTGTACAGCCATTATGGCCCTAGAGAGGTTGTCTCCGAAAATTATGAAAAGATTTTGAAGAAAATCCTTGCGCTAGGGACGAAAGGTGATCTGTTTCGCCTGTATTTCCTGAATAACATGTGCAAAGAAGCGCTTAGAGCCATGCAAATTGCATTTGGAACAGTTTAGTGGTAGCTTATCATGTAGCTGACGTTCTCTTTTGTAAGGAATCGTGTCCAAGCAGTGAGCTGAACCCTTCTGTTTAACTAAACCACACAATACCATGACCTACTTTACCCAACCTAATCCCTCTCTTTCTTCCAGTCACAAATGCCTGATCCGAAAACGTACAAGCAACACTTTGAAAACAAACATCCCAAGAACGAAATGCCTGCCGACCTGAAGGACGTCTAAACAACACACCGTCGTCCCCCAAACACCGATTCCTTCATTCACGCAGCCGAAAAACATCTCCATTATGTAAAATGTCTTTTATATTAAATTTTATTTGAGGAAAACGATGGAAAACCACAAAATAATGCAACAAATATCCTGATTTACACACAAACGAGAAAGGACGAACACAACAAGGAATAGGAAAACGAACTCACGCAGATGTAAATCGCACGTATCTCTAGCAAATTCAAGTATTCTATCAAAAAACGAAAATCTGTGTCTCTTTGCTCCTAACAACAAAACTAAGACAAGATCAGGATGTACGCTGGTCCACTGAGCCCCAGCAGCGCGTTCCCTGACCATTAGATAAACAAAAATGAAACGTTTAAGTGAAAAAAGCAAATAAAAATGTAAAAAACGACTGTTCTCGCGAAGAAAACAAGGAAAACCTTTAAAAAAATTAACATA
This sequence comes from Eumerus sabulonum, assembly GCA_951905685.1. Lineage (NCBI taxonomy): Eukaryota > Metazoa > Arthropoda > Insecta > Diptera > Syrphidae > Eumerus > Eumerus sabulonum. The sequence continues at coordinate 111,411,303 of OX645061.1, forward strand.
TGTAACTCACTTGTGAATTTTTAATTTGTAATTTAAAATAAATGAAAATTTGAAAAGAAAAAAGGTGGACGAGTCGTTGGGCTAGGCTAAGAAACGTTTATTATCTATGTACATAGGTCTAGGTATTGAGGAACTGCAGGTGTTCAATGCTGGGAAAGTCGTTGAGTATTATTAAACCGGCGCCGTTCTCCTTGAGGTTGACTATGTCCTCATGGTAACCGAACCAGTAGATCACTATTCCAGGACCAAATCTACGGAGGGAAACGGATGTCAAGTGGTTTTGGGTAATTTTTTGTTTGGAATTTACCTGTTGCTGTAGCTACTCAGCTGTGAATTCAGGTACTTGCGGTGCGTTCGAACGTCTCCGAAGAGCGCTTTACTCTCTATCCAATTAACTACGGAGCCTTTGTAGAGGCAAGGAAGCACTAGCTTGAGATCAGGCGTTTTATCGAATCCCGTCCGTCGTAGGTCGTTCTCATCGAAATAAGCCATATTCGCTTCCGTTGCCATCTGTTTCAACTACACACACACGAAGAAATACAACAACTATCCACTTAATGTCCTCGTTGATGACTCACCTTCACTTCGTACTCTTCGCCGAGACATCGTCGTCGAATATCGACTATAGGTCCCTCTTGGTTATCACTCAGCATACACTGACGTACGTTTCCCGCCAATTTTTCATCATCGATCAACTGCGGTCTCTTCATCATCTCCGATATCTCACTCTTCTGTACAGTCTTGTATTTCTCCTGCAGCACTATCCGGCTTAGAATCACCGGCGACATTCCCTCCCATTTAGCCATATCCAGGAGCACATTGTTGTCGTATGTCCCCTCCGTTAGCTCGTCGAAACTAACCAAAAACATACAAAGTCAATCGAAGTGAAATACACGATCTCACTTACATACCTCTTCCGATATCGTCTGGCATTCGCCACATAACTACTAAAATTCATCTTTGTCCTTTGTCCCATCTCCGTGAACAGTATGCTCTTCAGCGTTTGCCGATGAATCCCGGGGAACTGCTGCTCCATATCCAATTCGCAATCAATCGATAATCCCTCGTACGCGTTGATATAATCAACAATTGCTTTGTACTCTTCATGGTTAAGGATCGTCTTCGTGCCCACTCCAGTCATGGTTATTGCATTTTTCAGTGATAGTTTCGCGAAATACCCTCCTCCACTTGGCACTGCGAATTCTGCTTTGTTTACGATGTTGCTTCCAGCACATATGGCAATTTTGCATTTGAGACGTTTACATCGAGTGGTTGTCAGCTGTTTGACAGATTGTAGTAGATGAACGATTAAGGGGACGGTTGCAGTTTGAAAGTTTGAATTTGATTTTTTTAGTTATTTTTAGCAGGGTGTGTGTCGTAAGCAATCATTTTGTGCTTTTCTTTGCTTTGTGAATACATATTTATGAGGAGAAACAAGTGTGTTGGGGTTCGGCATAAGGTAGTTTGTATTGCCTTTCCATGTGCGTCATGGTCATTTATAGAAGAATGTGAGCATCTGCTTAGTAGACAAGATGACAATATGTACCAGAGTGGCGACAGAAAATGCATGCACGCCCTACCTCCTTCGTGTGGTTTATTTTAATGTTTTAGGCTAAAGGGGCACGAGGTTCGAGGCAGATTATTGGAGAACGAAGGTGATTCTTGTCCCTAAAAGCGGAACAAGTATACAGACCATCGAGGGAACTGTTTCTGCTCCTCATGCGCCATATACATATGTACACTATTGAGAATGCGAGGTCTAAACGAGTTTACTCAATTAGAATATCTTTGGGTCACCATTTGGACAACGGCAAGAAGTGACTAGTTGACTTTCCCGGCACTAACGTCTTCAGCTATCTGTTATCTAAACAATGGCACTACACCTAGGCAAAAGCATGTCAAAAGTCCGATAGACTTTTGCTTTTATCTTTTTGTGACATGCCATCGTTGCTCCCAATTATGTTGCCTCTCTAGAGCAATCCCATTTATTTAACTCGGCCAGCAGGACTATTTAAAGTCTGAATAGAATCATTCAAAAAACAGATTAAGTAGGCCGTAACCATAACAAAGTCATAAACTCAGAAACAACCACAAATCTTGGATTTAACGGACGGACTACATGTTGAAAACTCCCGCGAACGTATGAAATGACAAGAGTATCGATCCTGCATCTGGTAAAAGTTCCTTGTCAGATCGCGTGCGGTTGTAACCCTAAGCTACTATAAAGCAGACAGTACCGCACTCAAAGAAGTGCGACGGATAAGACCGGGTAAAAAGAGAATGAAAAACTGCGACACATACTGCGGAAACTGCTTCATGGAGAACAAACAACGATTATTTGGATACGAATTTGTTGTTCGAGGTGGACTTAGGCAAAAAGTCCTGAGCCTTATAGCCAGCCAGCCGGCTAACCTCGCCACTAGTCAGCCAAACTAGCCAAAATGGCTACCAGCCACCAGCCAGCCAGCCGTGCCACCAGCCCGCCTAACTGACCACCAGTCAGCCGACCCAGTAACCAGCCAGCCAGCCCGGCCACCAATTAGCCAATCTTGGTTAAAGCAAGACAACATGCCACCAGTCAGCCAGCTGTACCACAAGCCAGCCAACCTGGCTACCAGCTAACCTGGCCAGCAGCCAAGCATACTGGCCACCCCCAGCCGACCTGGCCATCAGCCAGACAACCTTGCCATCAGCTGCTCAACCTGACCACCAGCCAGAGAACCTTGCCATCAGCTGCTTAACCTGACCACCAGCCAGACAACCTTGCCACTAGCCAGCAAACCTGGTTACTAGCCAGCCTTGCTACCAGCCAGCCAACCTGGCCACCAACCAGCCAACCTGGATGCAAGCCGGCTAACCTGGACACCGCCCAGGCAATCTTGCCAATAGCCAGCCAACCTGGACACCAGCTAGCCGACAGGTCGAACAGCCAGTCAACCTGGCCACATCCCAGCCAGCCTAGATACAGCCTGCCAACTTGGCCCCCAGTCAGCCAACCTGGACACCAAATAGCCAATCTGGCCACCACCCAGCCAACCTGGCCACCAGCCACGCTCACTGGCCACCTGGCTAATAGCCAGTCAAGCTTGCCATCAGCTGCTCAACCTGACCACCAGCCAGACAGCCTTGCCCCTAGTCAGCAAGCTTGGTTACCAGCCAGCCTTACTACCAGTCAGGCAACCTGGCCACCAACATGCCAACCTGGATGCAAGCCGGCCAACCTATCAACTAGCCAGCAAACCTGGACACCACCTAGCCAAACTGGCCACTGGCCAGCCAACCTGACAACCTGCCTGCCAACCTGCCTGCCAACCTGACCGCCAGTCACCCAGCTTGGACATCAGCCGCTCAACCTGACTACTAGTCAGCCAACCTTGCCACTAAACAGCCACCCCGACCACCAACCAGCCCACCTCGCTGCAAGTCAACCAATTTGGCCACTAGCCAGCCAACCTGACCATCTTTCCAGACAACCTGAACACCAGTCAGCCAACCTGACCACCAGCTAGAAAACCTTTCCATCAGCCAGCCAACCTCACCATCAGCCAGCCATCCTGGCCACAAGCCAGCCAACCTTGCCACCAGCCAGCAAACCTGACTACCAGCCAACCTGGCCAGCACCAGCAGCCAAGTACATTGGCCACCACCACCCGACCTGGCCATCAGCCAGACAACCTTGCCATCAGCTGCTCAACCTGACCAACAGCCAGACAGCATTGCCACTAGCCAGCAAACCTGGTTACTAGCCAGCCTTGCTACCAGCCAGCCAACCTGGCCACCAACTGGCCAACCTGAATGCAAGCCGGCCAATTAGTCCACTAGCAAATCAATCTGGACACCACCCAGCCAATCTGGGCAACAGCCAGCCAACTTGGCAATTAGCCGCTCAACCTGACTCCCACCCAGCCAACCTCGCCACCAGCCAGCCAATTTGGTCATTAGCCAGCAAACCTGACCATCTTTCCAGACAACCTTATCACCGGCCAGCTAACCTGGACAACAGCCAGCCAACGTGACCACCAGCCAGTCAAATTTGCTACAAGTCAACATTACTACCAGCCAGCAAACCTAGCCAACAGTCAGACAGCCCGGCCGCCAGCTAGACAACCTGTCTATCGGCCAGCCTCGCGGCTACCTATCCTGGCTTCAGCTAGCCAAAATAGCTACCAGCCAGCCGACCCTGCCAACAAACAGCCAACCTGGCCACGGCCCAGACAACCCCGCCACCAGCCAGACAACCCCGCCACCAGCCAGACAACCCCGCCACCAGCCAGACAACCCCGCCACCAGCCAGACAACCCCGCCAACAGCCAGACAACCCCGCCACCAGCCAGACAATCCCGCCACCAGCCAGCCAACCTGGTCACCAGTCAACCAACTCTACCACCAGCCAGCTAACCAGACCACCAGCCCTCTAACCTGCTAGCCACCCAGACAACCTGGCCATCAGCCAACCATTCCTGCCACCAGCCGGTCAACTTAGCCGCCAACCACCCAACCTGACCCCAGGCGGCCAGCCGTGCTGTACCACAAGCCAGCCAATCTGGCTGCCAGCTAACCTGGCCAGCAGCCAAGCATGCTGTCCACCCCCAGCCGACCTGGCCATCAGCCAAACAACCTTGCAATCAGCTGCTCAACCTGACCACCAGCCAGACAACCTTGCCACTAGCCAGCAAACCTGGTTACTAGCCAGCCTTGCTACCAGCCAGCCAACCTGGCCACCAACCAGCCAACCTGGATGCAAGCCGGCCAACCTGGACACCGCCCAGCCAATCTGGCCAATAGCCAGCCAACCTGGACACCAGCTAGCCGAAAGGCCAACAGCCAGTCAACCTGGCCACATCCCAGCCAGCCTAGATACAGCCTGCCAACTTGGCCCCCAGTCAGCCAACCTGGACACCAACCAGCCAATCTGGCCACCAGCCAGCCAACCTGGGCACCAGCCAGCCAACACCACCAGCCAGCAAACCTGGCCACCACTACCGAGCCAACCTGTCCACCGCACAGCCGACCTGGCCATTAGCCAGTCAGGCTTGCCATCAGCTGCTCAACCTGACCACCAGCCAGACAGTCTGTCCACTAGCCACCCAACCTGCCCACCAACCAGCCAACCTAGCTAGCCGCCTGTGAGCCACCTTATCCGCCAGCCAGCCACCTGGCCACCACTACCCAGCCAACCTTTCCACCACTTAGCCAACCTCGCTACAAGCCAGGCAACCCAACCGCCACCCAACCCACCTGACCACAACCGGCTAATCTGGCCACCAGCCAGCCTGTCTAACCACTAGACAGCCAAACTGACAACCAGCCAACCAACTGGGCCACAAGGCAGCCAGCGTGGCCAAAACCATGCCAACCTGGTCACCAGTCAGCCAACCCTGCCACCAGCCAGCCAACCTGGCCACCAGCCAGCCAACCCGGCCAACAGCCAGCCAACCTGGCCACCAGCCCTCCAACTTGGCCACCAGCCAGCCAACCTGGCCGCCAACCAGTTATCCTTGCCAACAGACAGCCAAACTTGCCACCAGCCAGCCAACCTGGCCAACAGCCAACCCGGCCGGAACCAGCTAATCTGGCCACAAGACAGCCAAACTGACCACAATTAAGCCCGCCTGGCTACCAGCTGGCCAACCTGGCCACCAGTCAGCCAACCCTAACACCAGCGAGCCCACCTGGCCACCAGCAAACCAGTTTAGCCACGAGGCAGCCAACCTGACCATCAGCCAACCAACCTGGCAATCAGCCAGCCAACCTGGAGGCCAACCACCCAGCCCGGTCACCATCCAGCTAATGCTGGTTCCAGTCAGCCAACATGCCACCAACCAGCCAACCTCGCCAACAACCAGCTAATGTGGCCACAAGCCAGCCTTGGAAATAAGTTTTCTATATTTCTCAACGACGTTCAAGCGTAGAGCGACTCTTTTCGTTCCGCAGAGGTATGACGATATTTATCTCTGGGTATGATACTGACCAGGGATAAGGAATGAGTTACCAAGCCAATCTAGTGGCCTTGACAGGCACTTTGACAGATAGCTCCTACAAACGCGTTGCAGTTTGACGGCGTCTTGACTATGTCATTCTGCCTTGTTGCGACCATTTTGCCACGTCTTGACGCTTGAGACTATCATCGACGCTTGATACTATCATTGTGTTAGTCAAAGCGTCGTTTTTAAACGGAGAATAACACGTATAGTATCGGTGTGTATTACAAAAGCAACAACCAACACCTGCGGGGATCAACCGGCAGACGTACGAAAGATTGGTATCTCATTGTTTATCCCTGATACTGACTTTCTGTCAAGATTTCCAGCTGTCAGTGTCAAAATAGCCTACATACATGGCGCACTCTATATACTATGTGAGTGAGGTGCCCTCTGCCATCTTAGGAAGTGTATCCTTCTCAGTGAAATGATGATTCATTAGGGGATCATCTCAGCTCCTACAAGAGACATTCTCAACTTTATTAAGGAAATGGAGAAATTCCTCGTCTAATCGGCTAGTAGGCACAATAGATATACATATAAAGGTCGCAGTGTCCCATGCAATTTGCTAGCACCAGTGTCCGCAACTTTATTGCAACCATTCTCAAAAAAACGGCGTCCATCCATATCCGTTGGCATAAAGTCAAAAATCAAAATTAATTCCACAGTCAATTTCCTTGTGTACCGACCATTAGTCACCTAGCAAAAACGTACTAGATCACCACCACCAACTACTCCATTCTCATTCCGATGTGTCACCTGGCTGTGTGAGTCTGGCATTTAAAAGAAGCGAGAGAGAAAGAAAATGATGGAACTTGTCAACAGTTTGGTTTTTTAATATTTTTCATTTCGCTCCCGTTAAGTAGTTTTTGGAAACGTTTGTTTTGTTTTATTTAAAGGTGAACTCACCGGTCAACGTTCAAATTATATAATTTTCGTATTTATAAATACCCAATTGACGGGTGATCTCTGGTAATTTACGCACTAAAACAGATGTTTCCACTTCACTCTCTGGTCTCAACCGTCGAGAAGAAAGAAATAAAGAAAACGAAGAAAGAAATAGGAAAAAACGTCTGATTAAGTGCTAGATTGCAGTATTGTTGCATTTTATAAATAAAGGTAATAATAGTGAAGGTGTTTTGGTGGTGTTTTGCAGTACAGTGCCGATAGGAAGCTCGCCGAGTTGAGAGAATCGTGGAATTATGGATATTCTGGATATCGATGAAGCTCTAAAGGACGATTCATTTATGTAAGTTGTGTGTGCGCCATCCGGGGGCCAGTGATGAATGTTTTTTTCTTTTTGTTTTTAGATTCCTAGAGGATAAGACGCACGACGATGTCTCGAATATATTGCAGCAATGGAGAAATAATAATAACAATTGCTCGGCTGGTCATAATTCGGAACAAGGTGAGGGGGATAGAACGAGCCTACGCCTGGTGTGTGTGGACGACTGGTCTCGTTTCAAACCCACACACATGGGGCAGGGAAATAATTAATTTTTTGTTTGGTTTTTGTTGTGATGTGTGTGGTGTGCTGTGCGCTTTCGTTTTCCTTTTGTACATACATATCTGATCGTAAACGTCGACCTGATTGCCTTTTGTTCTATGTCTACTTGCAGCTTTCAAGCTAAACACAAGAACATTCACTCGTCCGAAGAGGAAAACTGCTCAAAACTTGGAGGCGCAATACGTAAGTACCGAAAGTGTTGTGTAGCGGGCAAGTGTTTGATGTGGGAACTTAAGGAGAAAACTGGTTTACAATAACGTGACTAGATAAAGTCAGTACGTGGAGTACCACTCTTGTGCAAGAGGCGGCACTGCTTTTTTTTCTTGTTAAGTTCTCTTACTTACACCTTTGACGATGGCACAGGGAGGAGTTTAGTGAACTTGTGCTAATTTGGAATGCAGATCGCTTGTGTTCCCAGACTGTAGACACCTGATGTTCGTTCATGCACTGTTACCGTGGGTAACGGGATAAGGGCAATGCGTTTTTATTGAGGTCAATTCGACGGTAGCTCGACTTTCATTACCATGTGGAAAGGGGGATATAAAATATCTTGTTCGCTTGTCTGTCGCTTCATTGCTTCACAGAGCAAGTCGATAAGTGACGAGTTATGAAAACACGGTATCAGTCTCTATTGTCGCTCAGACAGCAAACAGTGAACAGAGCTAACTAACTAACTATTCGTTCGAGAGAAACGAAAACGCAGTTGATTTAACGAATGGAACGGTCAAAGGAGCTATTAGGCATATTATTCGAAGTATTACGCTCCGGACCATGCTTTTGGAAGGTTTCATATCTCACCAATTACCCTTCATACCACTTTACCGACTATGTGCTTGTATATTCGATCATTTCTCGTTTCTTTTTCAGAGTCCCGTCGCTCAGTCACACAACGCCGCCGAGGGAACAACACAGAATGCCACCAATGTTAATCTAGAGATCGGCGGTCTCGTCACCACCATGCAAAAGAGTTTCCTCCAAGACACATCGCCACCATCCTCAATATGTTCCTCAATGGAAGTGTCCGTAAACGGCATGGGTGGTAGTCTCATCACATCAGCCGACTTCAGTAATATCAATTTCCTTCAATCGACCCGAGGCGATGACGCATTGTCCGGCTTGTTTTTCAACACTGAAAAAGCCACCAATGACGGCTATACACTTAGTGATATGATTCGTGATCGAAAGGCCCTCGAATCCCTCACACTCTCCGGCGAGGGAACTCTCATTAAAGATACGAATATTGCTCAAATAGATGACATTTCGCTCATCAACAGTAAGACAACATCCGCGTGCAGCACAATGAATAATTCCACAGATAGTATGGCTGGCGGTGGTTATTCGGATTGTTATTCGAACCGAACGTGCAATACGACGGTACAAGAACGCAAAGACGACACAGTCGAGAAGAAGCTCATTCTAAACGAGACATTTTCCAGCGGAAAGGACAAAGTCCATCCCAATGGCGGTGACTATGATTGTATCGAAAATATCACCCTCAACCTGGTCGATAGTAGTATAGTCATTGCTCCACCACCATCCGAAGCTGTCAATGCCAATGAGACCTTTAAGAAGCCATTACTCGAGGAAACCGTGTGCCTAAAGCGATTCAATGTCGCCGATGTAATTGACACAACGTTCGATTGTAACGACACGAAATCGCTATGCGAAACGCCCGAGAATGCCAGCAAACAAGCAAAACACTACGAACAATCGACACCACAGCAAAACTCTGCAATTCGCCAAAAACAACAGTATACGCCATCGATCAAAACCGCCGAAGTGAACATCTCGCCAATTGTCGGTCCGGCCTCGAACCGTACCCTCAACGAAACCTTCGCCAAGTCCGAGCATCCGAACAATCTTACTACGAATATACTCAAGGAACGTGTCAACAATGAAACTTTCTCCGAACAACAACCGTTCACCCGTGTGCCATGCAATCGTAATCCAGACTACGAGGCCGATGTGAATTTGGCCTTCGAGACAATGGAATTGCTGGAGAATATCAATCCGAATGAGACGTTCAACAAGAATCTGTTGAGCGGTGCACCCGCTCACATGGATGCTGTCGACGAGGAGGCATTCGATCATCTATTAGATAAGATCGGAAAGCTCGAGTTGAACGATGAACAAATCAAAATGCGCAAATCGCTGGACACAATCAAGAAGCGATTCACGTACGGTATGGCGGACAAGTCCGAGGGAAAGGAGACTTCCTTGCACAGTAGTACAGGTATGCCTTAGACCGTTGTATCCTGTGATGGAATTTAAATATTTTGTTTTTTCTTTGATTTTAGAAATGGCTTCCAGCGGTTTATCGATGAATAGCAGTGGTAACGGCGATCGTCTGCTAAGTAGACGTAGTCGCCTATACGACGACATCAACATAGCAAAATCCATGAAAAGCTCCTCACCGAGCAGCTCAATCAATTCCATTTCCTTCGTTAAAGAGACTGATTCAGGAGCAACAGGTTTAGGAGAAAACCAAAAGACTGACGAGCAGAATAGCACTGAATCCAATGAACAATTTGCACCCGTAGATGAGAAACAAGCACGTAGTAGTAAACTAGAGAAACGCGATCGTGATCGCTTCAAAACCATTCGAATATTTAAACGGCAAGGGGACGGAGCAACTGAACTGAATGTGCCTTGTATCGATGGAGAGCAACCGCAACATGACTCTGAACTGCAACAGGTTCAAGAGGAGACTCCACAAAATGAGATTATTACACCCGTGACAGAACGAACTTCCCGGAGAGGTAGTACACCTCCAATTGCGATGGAGAGCAATAACTATGCGACGTTTAAGAAACCAAAGGATAAAGTACGACGATTTGGTGGATTTGCTAATGGTGCGGCTAGTGATCAACTGGTTCGACCAGTAATCCCGCCACCATCGGGCGAAAAACCCATCGAACCACAGAGATCACTTTCTCGTCCGCGTTATATCAGTGGACTACAGAAATTCAGTGCTACCGGTAAGGCCATATCAGCTGGCGATCTTGAAAAGGCCGCTCAGCCTAAGAAGGGTGACGGAGAGGGTTATGGTGTGAATCAAGCTGCAGCGACGACAGCCGAATTGAAGAGTCCGATGGGCGTCAAATCAAAGTCCTTTCATAATTTATCGAGTAATTTTGGTTATGGTGCAGCAAAGGCAGGACCGGCGCTTACGGCGCCAATAGGAGTGCGTAAATCAACTACAGCCGGGAGTGTTCCAGCAGAGAAACAGGTGAGAGTGATAACGTCTTGATTGATTGGTGGCCATGTAAAGCTGTTTTCTTTGTAGGATAAGGTAAATCCAATACGAACGACAACGCGACAAAGTGCCGCATTAGGTGCGACATCAACGAACCTGAAACAACCCAACACCAAAACTGAGGTAAGTGATGCTAATCGTTATACAATACATATATTCATGGAGAATATCATTTAGCAGAAGTCCGATGATGCAGTGTTCAAAACACCGAGTCTAGTCTCTGGCTTACGTGCACCGTCAGCCAAACGCACTGGTCTCGTTCGTCCCTCATCGGGCTATTACAGTTTCACTGTGGCGAAGACCGGTGAACCCGTATTGAATGCCCCCGATCTAGACGCCGGAAGACATTCACCAACAGATGTAAGTAACAGAATTGAAAACAGTCGACTCTCATTTGATTCATTCTCTCGCACACAGAGTATGTCTTCAGCGAGTTCACGTGGCAGTTCAATCGGCAAACCCATCACCAATGGCATTAGTTCAGAATCCATATCAATGCCACCACCAACGTCAATACAACCGCCGGCGCCGCCAGCGGCTAAATCAACTGGTATTCCCAAACCGTCTGGTCTACGGCCGCCCACAAACATTAGTAAACGTAGTGGCCTACCGCGACCGGCTAGTATTGTTAGGCGATAGTTTTTAGAACAAATAATAAGAAATCACTATTAAACGGTTAATTAAAATGAACTAACACTGTTAACGGTATATAAATAGATACGTGAGCGAAGATATTTTTTTGTAACCAAAACATCAAGTGAAATGAGCCACTCCTTCGCTCTACCATCGTCCAAGAGCTTATAAACGTATTCAAATATGATTTTACTTCGATACAGAACCGCGCCTTAAGTCGGGGTGACCGCCACGGTCCCCCCGTCCCACTGATACAAAGTAGGAAACAGATGGTTACTATTGTACTTCTTAAGTTTATTGTTAGCGTTAGCAATTCTCTTTCAAACACATATGTACACGTCTACCCTCTCCCCTACTGATCATTACTTTACTTTATTGCTCATTGTGTTTTCCCCCATGTGGTCCTGCCTTAATTATTATCAATGATCGCATAACCGCTACGTGTTACGTCAGTTCGATAAACGATAAGAGAACAGAAGCAATGCCGGTCGCGGATCGGGGATTGGAAGATCTCAATGTGGATCCACTTTCACGATTCCGCGCACAGCCCTTAGCTTATTTTCTTTTTTTTTCTTCATTTTACCATCTTCAGCGCTATCCTTATCGCTTCAAGCTGCGTATTTTTAGATTTGTTCTTTCGTTTTCATTACTTTGTTTAAGGATCAATGTAATATTTATGTGAGATTTTATCTGTTTATGTTAGTAGTTGTAGTCGAGGCCCGGAGGGGCGATTATCGAATATTCTGTTTCTCTGTTTACTATTTGATAAGTTTTCTTTACGATTTTGGCTTCGATTTGTATTATTGACGTAGGGAAAGTCTAATATTGATTCATTTACATACACAATCCTATACATACCGATGATATATACTAATAAAGAGATTGATTTCGTTTTAATATCCTTTTGAGTTAAAGGCGATTGTTTCATTGCTTTGTGTGGAAGAACTCATTGTTCTTTGGCTGGTATGGACGCGCTGAATGTGGCGGAAGCCAGTACAACTAATGGGTGAAACGCAACAATAGAGCTATTTGTTGGGTGCAGGTGTTGTAGCCTTCAATACGGTGTCCGACACTCGGGTATCGTTTTTCAGGTAAGAAGGTAGTGTTTCACACCAAGCGAGCTTTCTAGTCAACGCTGACGAGTCATTCGTATCGAACGAACAGTATGCCGGCCATAGTTGATGGTCAGTGAACAAAGAATCAAGTGCACCGTGGCGCAGTAGTTAGTGTGTTGGACTCTGATGCACGATGAGCGAGTTCGGATACCGATAACACCAACGCCATCGAATGTTTATTTCGCAGCGTTCCTCCTCGGCGGGGTACTGGCAAAGCCGCCCGTAGTATAACTTGCCTTGAAAAAGCTTCTCGACTCACGCCGTTCGGAGTCGAGTTTGCCATAGACCAGGGATGGCGAACCTTTTTAAGACGTGGGTCGCTAACGCTCATTTGCACCAAAGTGCTCAAAATGCTCAGTTAGCATTTTTTGCCTAAATCCTTTTTTGACATCAAAACTATCGGTAAGGTGTTCACCGATTCGGATGGAGCAGCGAGCATTCTCCAAAGTCTTCCTACATAGTCTGACGAGTTTAGCAGAGATGTCAAAGGTAGACATAGCGTTGTATAGCTCGTCTCTAATTACGCTGTCGTACGTGGCTTTGAAGTCGACAAATAGGTGGTGGGTGTCGACATGAAATTCATGGGTTTTTTTCAGTGTCTGCCGTAATGTGAAGATTTGGTCGATGGTGGACTTCCCTGGCCTGAAACCGCACTGATAAGGACCTACCATCTTATTTATCAAAGGCTTCAGGCGTTTACACCAAACGGCAGAGCAGATTTTGTAGGCGATATTAAGAAGACTTATTCCTCTGTAGTTGGCGCAGTCAGAGGGGTCTTCTTTCTTGTGAATCGGGCATACCATGCTGAGACTCCATTCCTCGGGCATGCTTTCCTCTGACCATATTTTACAGATTAGCTCGTGCATGATCCTAACCAGGTCATCCGCAGCTGCATTGAGGAGCTCCGCAGACAGTCTGTCTGCGCTAGCAGCTTTATTCGACTTGAGTTTCGATATGGCGATCTTAACCTCGTCGCGGTCAGGGGAACGGAATTCCCTGCGGTCTTCGTCGTTGAAAAATGGATCACTCTGCCTGACAGCGGCATATTAAATAACATCGCCGTTATACAGTCTGCAGAAGTGGTTTTTGCTTATTCTCAGCATCGATTGCGATTCTGCTACTAGGTGTCCGTTCTCATCATCGCAGGCTTCCGTTATAGCTTTATAACTTTTCCATGTTTGCCTTATCTGTTGATAAAACTTTTGAATGTCACGCCTGCAGTAACACCCCTTCGAATTCTCAATCGCGGTCTTCTCACGCTCTTTCTTTTTGCTTCTGAGAAGCGTATGCTCCTCCCTTTTTTTTAACTAAATAATATAAATAAACTCATAGAGCTCACGAGCTGCTCTTATTCTTCTATGGAGCGAGGCTTTATACGTATCCTGCTTCGCTGTGTGAATCCTCCTGCACTCGTCATTGAACCAGGTGCTTCTTCGTGGTGGAGGCTTGAAGCCTCAAAACTTCAGATGGAGTGCTTTTCAGGGCTTGTTTGTATAGGGTCCACTGTTCTTCAATTGACAGCGTGGAGGTTTAAGGTGTATTGGGAGACGCGTAAAAGCACGAGCGGTTTGTGGCGATAGCAACTTTCCGACGTCATAACTTTGTATTCTTACTCTACTCCGTTGCGTAGGCACATCTTGGCTACTACAAGATAGTGGTCCAAGTCGATGTTAGCTCCTCGGAAAGTGTCTGACGTGGATCGCGATGTGATCAATTTGGTTAATAATTGATTGATCTGGCGACCGCCAGGTGCCTTTGTGTATATCGAAGTGCGGTAAGCATGTACTGGCTAGAAGTAGATTTCGTCCCGTAGCAAGATCAATCAGCTTGTGTCCGTTATATGATTTATCAAACTATTCAGCTTGATATGGCCTGGAACTTGTATCTAAGAACGGTTGGTTCTAAGAATCTTTAGTTTCGCTGGTACGTTACCGATTCTACTGGTTTTAACTCTAGCATAACTATCGAGAATAACACACATGAATATAAATTATCAACCCAAATTAGAAAATCTAAAGCTGCTGGAGCAGACGGACTCCCCGCGGAGCTGTTTAAAGCAGCTGGCGATGAGCTGGTTAGGAACATGCACCAACCCATCGTTTGCCCGGTTCATAAGAAAGGAGACCCTTATGACTGCGCCAGGAGGGATAAGCCTCCTGAACATCGCGTACAAGATCCTCTCTGCCGTACTGTGTAATTACCTGAAACCGTTCGTGGACAATCTGATAGGTTCCTACCAGTGCGGTTTCAGGCCAGGAAAATCCACGATGGACCAAATATTTACGCTACGGCAGATCTTGGAGAAGACCCATGAATTCCAGGTCGACACGCACCATCTTTTCGTCGACTTTAAAACCGCGTATGACAGTGTTTATAGAGACGAGGTATACAGAGCCATGTCATGTTTTAACATTTCTGCCAAACTCGTCAGACTGTGCAGGATGACTATGGAGAACTCTCGCTGCTCCATTAAGGTCGGAGGTGAACTAACCGACCCCTTTGATGTTAAAAAAGGTTTTAGACAGGGTGACGCACTGTCATGTGATTTCTTCAACATTATTCTTGAAAAGATCGTGCGGGACTCTGCGGCCAATACAAGAGGTACGATCTACTTCAAGTCCACACAATTGCTTGCCTACGCAGATGACATTGACGTTATTGGACGAACAAAGCGAGACGTCAATGAGGCGTTCGCAAGCATTGAAGCAGAAGCGGCGAAAGTGTGTCTAAGGGTAAATGGGGACAAAACCAAATATATGCTGTCATCCAAGAAAGACGCACAACGCCGACGTCTTGGTCAGAACGTCACCTTCGGCAGCTATATTCTTGAAGTAGCCAAGGACTTCGTCCATCTTGGCTCGATAGTGACAAGCAGCAACGACACCAGCGCTGCGATAAAACGTAGATTAACTCTTGCCAATTGCTGCTTCTTCGGGCTCAAGAGGCAATTGAGTAGTAGAGCCCTCTCTCGAAAAACTAAGGTTTCCCTCTACAAAACCTTAATCATCCCGGTCCTCCTTTGCGGCGCTGAGGCTTGGACGTTATCAAAAGCGAATGAAGAGGCTCTTGGACGTTTCGAGAGGAAAATTTAGCGTGCAATCTTTGGTCTCGTTTGTGTAAACGGAGAATGGAGGAGGAGATTCAACCAAGAACTGTACGGGTTGTACAGCGACATCGGCCTAGTTAGACGTCTTCGGATCCAACGTCCAAGATGGCTAGGCCATGTAGAGCGAATGGACATCACTCCTCCGGCCCGAAGAGTCTTCGACTTCAACCCCGAGGGACGACGCAGCAGAGGACGACCGCATTTATGGTGGCGCGCACAGGTGGAAGGGGACCTCAACCAACTGGGCGTGCGGCACTGGAAGTGGCTGGCCAAAGATCGGGCCGGCTGGAGAGGCTTGTTGGTTGAGGCCCTGGTTCACCCCGAACTGTAGCGCCATTAAAGAAGAAGAAGAAATGGTTGCTTAGCAATCGTGGGTCAGTTAAAAATTTGCGTGGGTCGGTGTCTGACCCACGGGTCATAGGTTCGCCATTCCTGCCATAGACAGTCGTCGCGCGCGGTCACGAGCAGTCACGAGTCACGGTCTTAATTGGAGCGACCACATATTCAGTGTCGCCAAGAATGCTGCGAAATGCCAAGGCTTCTTATACAGATGCAAGAAATTTTACTCACCCTTAGATCTGGCTACAATCTAAAAGGCGCTTAACGCTCATGTCTGGTCCGGTGCTTCCAAGACCTCATTGCACCTACTAGACAGAATACAAAAGCGCGCTATAAAACTGATAGGTGACTCCAGCATTACAAAAACATTAGACTCGCTGGAACACCGCAGGAATGTTACCTGCCTCTCCCTGTTTTATCGTTACTTCCACCAAAAATGCTCTGATGAAATAGCCAGTTGCATTCCGCCCCTTCAACATTTCTCCCGCAACACACGTCTTTCTAAGAATGCTCACCAATATACCCTGAAGCCCGCTTTCAGACATACCGCCAAGTATAGAGAATCTTTCATTAATCGAACCACACGAATCTGGAACTCCCTGCCGGATTCGGTTTTCCCCCCTCAATGCAACATGCAAGCATATAAGATCAATGTCCATCGGCATCTCCTCTATCCCTCTTCCTTTCTACCTTCTGCCCGTACTGTGTCGCCGACATACTAAGGTTATTAGACCTTGAGTGCGCGCAAATTATTTAAAAAAAAAAAAAAAACTGTAGGTCCCTTTCGCCTGTGTGAAAACTGTGTGAAAAATAACTCACACACAACAGGGGTGATTGAAGAGAAGCTTGGCTCTTGGCTCTTGAAAAGAAAAAAAAAAGAACAAAGAATCAGCAGCTATTTCAGTATAGGGGGTGCTAAAGGGGTAGACTAAGCCAACATATGACGGCACAAGCGCCGACACTCTAGCCTCTGTCTGCCAAATCCTACTCTCACCTCCACGAGGTGGCTCCTGGGTGCCTAGTACTTCAACTGTAGAACGGGTAGACCCTTTTGTAAGGTTGTTTAGGGGCAGCAAGCGAGGGAGGGGCGTGTCTGAGCTGCCACCAGGACTCAGGTCCTTCTTCGGGACGGCGACGGAAGAATTCCCAAGATGGAGTCAACGGCGTCGTCCACGGTTCGAGCGGGAAGAACTACCTGGTGATCACCTTATTTCGGGCTACTACAACATATTTGGAGCTCAGGCCGATAAGGAACGGAACAGCCGGTTCTTTGTGCTTTGGATAAATAAGAACCTGGTCCTCTTAGGGTTAAGGTCCCTATCGCGTAAAACAAATATTTGTTCAGAGACGACCCCCGTAAAGGTCTTAAGGGAAATTAATTCCGTATCTACATCTGGAACGTTAGGTCCTTCAACAACTGGTCAACTCTTTAGACTGCTATAAGGCAGACATTACCGCGCTCTAAGAAGTGCGATGGAATGGTCTAGGTAAAAAGTGGATGAAAAACTGTGATATCTACTACGACTATTCAACAGCGCGGCCTCAGAAAAAAAGTCTTAAGCTTCCAGTATGTAAGCAAACGCCTCATAACTATCCGCATTAAGGCCACTCTCGGCAATATAAGCTTAATATGTGTCCACGCTCCCACAGAGGAGAAGGACGACCGACTTAAAGACGACTTCTATGATCTCCTAAGCAGAACATATGCCCAATGTCCCAGCTATGAAACCAAAATCGTTCTAGGAGATTTCTATGCGAAGCTGGGTAAGGAAGCTATCTTTGAACGAGTAATAGGAAAGCACAGCACACGGACTAGGGCTAGTGGACTTTATGGCGGGACATAATCTCGTAGTAGCAAGTACACGATTCCCACACCTCAACATCAATAAGGTCCCCAGATCAACCGACAACCAATCAAATTGATCACATTGCGAACGGCGGCAGACACTCCTCCAGCATCCTAGCTGTCCGAACTTTTCGAGGAGCCAACATCAACTCGGATCATTACCTTGTTGCAGCCAAGGTACGAATGCGAATTTCTCGGAATCAATGGAGTCGAGTAAGAGCCTCAACATTTATCGTCGGAAAGCTGCAATCGCAAGAGACCGGCAGGACCTTCGCCGGTCAAGTCTCCCTCAAGCTCTCTCAAGTCCCGATGCAATCTGCAGAAACCATAAACCAGCAATGGTGTCGTTGTCAGAACGCCATCAGAGAGGTCGCCTCAGATGTACTCGGTTTCAAGCCACCACCTTCGAGAAACCCCTAATTTGATGATGAGTGCAGACAGACCCATGTAGAGAAACAGAATGCATCGACGGACGAGAGCTGCCCGCGAGCTCTATGAACATAAAAGGAGGGAGGAGCATGCGCTTCTGAGAAGGAAAAAAGGAGCACGAGAGGCGCGAGAACGAGGAGATGGAGAAATGCTATTGCAGGAAAGACCAAAAAGTAAGACGAATATGCCAAGGCTATAAAGCCAGAGCAGAAGCCTGCATGGATGAGCACGGACAACTAATAGTGGAGTCCCAGTCGGTGCTGAGATTGTGGAAGGACCACTTCTGCAGACTGTAAAACAGTGATGAAAGTGCCGCCGTCAGGCAGAACGAACCATTCATAATGGACGAAGACGAAAGAGAATCCCATCCAACCGACCTAGGCGATGTTAAGATAGCGATACCGAAATTTAAGTCATATAAAGTTTCTGGAGCAGACGGATTTCCCGCGGAACTGTTTAAAGCAGTTGGCGATGAGCTGGTCAGGAACATGCACCAACTCATCTGCAAGATATGGTCGGAAGAATGCATGCCCGACAAATGGAATCTCACCATAAGAAACGAGACCCCTATGACTGCTCCAACACGAAACCCACCATCCAGAATTGCGAGCAGGCAGCTCGTCAGCCAACAGGTCAGGCAACTCATCAGATTACAGGCCACCATTGGAGTCAGTCAGCTCGCCAGTTCCCCAGTAGGCAATTGCGGCGAGGCAGCTAGCTACTTCACTAGTTCGCAATAGCGGCCAGACAGCTCCTTAGTCGGCCACGCCACCCTTGCGGCCAGTCCGCTCGGTAGCTTACCAGTCCGCAACTGCGGCCAGGCAGCTCGCTAGCACACCAGTCCACCTGCAGCTTACCAGGCTCAACAGCTTGCCAGTCCACAGTTGTGGTCAGGCAGCCTGCCATCTCACCAGTTCGCAATTGCGGCCAGTCAGCTCGCCAGCTTGTTAGACCACCATTACGGCCAGTCAGCTTACAAGCTCACCCGTGCGCAATTGCAACCAGGCAGCTCGCCAACTCACAAGTCCTCAACTGCGGCCAAGCAGTTCACCAGCCCTAAAATCCACAGTTGCGGCCAGCATCCTGCCAGCTCATCAGTTCGCATTTGGGGCCAGTTAGCTCACCAGTTCGCAATTGGGGCCAGTCAGGTTGCTAGCTGATCAGTCCGTAACTGTGGCCAGTCGACTCGCCAGTTTGCCAGGCTTCCATTGCAGCTGGGCTGCCTGCCAACTCACAAGTCTTCAACTGCGACCAAGCAGCTGACCAGGTCGCCAGTTCACAATTGCAGCTCGCCGGCTCAACAGGCCGTAACTGCGGGCAAACAGCTCACCAGGCCGTAACTGCGGCCAGTCAGCTCGCAAAGACCACCACTACGGCCTGGCAGCTCCCCGACAATTGCGGCTAGGCACTCGACACCTCACATACACCACGGAGCCTGGCTGGCTATAGTCGCCTGGCTGGCTATAGTCGCCTGGCTGGCTATAGTCGCCTGGCTGGCTATAGTCGCCTGGCTGGCTATAGTCGCCTGGCTGGCTATAGTCGCCTGGCTGGCTATAGTCGCCTGGCTGGCTATAGTCGCCTGGCTGGCTATAGTCGCCTGGCTGGCTATAGTCGCCTGGCTGGCTATAGTCGCCTGGCTGGCTATAGTCGCCTGGCTGGCTATAGTCGCCTGGCTGGCTATAGTCGCCTGGCTGGCTATAGTCGCCTGGCTGGCTATAGTCGCCTGGCTGGCTATAGTCGCCTGGCTGGCTATAGTCGCCTGGCTGGCTATAGTCGCCTGGCTGGCTATAGTCGCCTGGCTGGCTATAGTCGCCTGGCTGGCTATAGTCGCCTGGCTGGCTATAGTCGCCTGGCTGGCTATAGTCGCCTGGCTGGCTATAGTCGCCTGGCTGGCTATAGTCGCCTGGCTGGCTATAGTCGCCTGGCTGGCTATAGTCGCCTGGCTGGCTATAGTCGCCTGGCTGGCTATAGTCGCCTGGCTGGCTATAGTCGCCTGGCTGGCTATAGTCGCCTGGCTGGCTATAGTCGCCTGGCTGGCTATAGTCGCCTGGCTGGCTATAGTCGCCTGGCTGGCTATAGTCGCCTGGCTGGCTATAGTCGCCTGGCTGGCTATAGTCGCCTGGCTGGCTATAGTCGCCTGGCTGGCTATAGTCGCCTGGCTGGCTATAGTCGCCTGGCTGGCTATAGTCGCCTGGCTGGCTATAGTCGCCTGGCTGGCTATAGTCGCCTGGCTGGCTATAGTCGCCTGGCTGGCTATAGTCGCCTGGCTGGCTATAGTCGCCTGGCTGGCTATAGTCGCCTGGCTGGCTATAGTCGCCTGGCTGGCTATAGTCGCCTGGCTGGCTATAGTCGCCTGGCTGGCTATAGTCGCCTGGCTGGCTATAGTCGCCTGGCTGGCTATAGTCGCCTGGCTGGCTATAGTCGCCTGGCTGGCTATAGTCGCCTGGCTGGCTATAGTCGCCTGGCTGGCTATAGTCGCCTGGCTGGCTATAGTCGCCTGGCTGGCTATAGTCGCCTGGCTGGCTATAGTCGCCTGGCTGGCTATAGTCGCCTGGCTGGCTATAGTCGCCTGGCTGGCTATAGTCGCCTGGCTGGCTATAGTCGCCTGGCTGGCTATAGTCGCCTGGCTGGCTATAGTCGCCTGGCTGGCTATAGTCGCCTGGCTGGCTATAGTCGCCTGGCTGGCTGACCACCGTGATAGGATCTCCCATTTCACAGAACGAGCACCTTCACACTGGTGAAATTGTCTCTGCTTCACGTCTGAAAAACCATGTTAAGTAAGCCGAGGAACAACGAACTGTAAATGTTTATTGCGCATCGTGAGAACTTCGTGCGTTCAAACTCTGACAAAGAGTGATTCAATAACAAACACGTGCTATAGCTCGGCTGGAGGATTAAAATATTAGCGTGGTGTCCGCATTAAGGGACACTTGATCTACTTCTCAATAACATCAACAACAACGTCGTGCAAGCCGTCCACCTCGTTCCCGACAAGCAATGAAACACTCGCGGCTTTCTATAAAACAAAATTTTTATTCGAAAATGAAAAAACAATTTACGCATTCATACGAGTATGTATTTAAAACAGGAGAAAGGAGAACAAGTCGGCAACGCGATGCCGCATGATGATCATTCACAACAAATTCAATATCATGTACGTGATCTGGTGTCGGAGACACACGGAAGCGTAGCGCGATGGGTCGGTATAAAAGGAATTTCGTTAGTTGGGAAAAGGTTTTGGTATAAGAAAGAGTAATCTCTTGGGTTAAAGTCGATGTATATACGTTGTTAGATGGCGGTAGAGGTCTTAAGGACTCTTGGGCTGGTTTTGGGATGATGGTGGGTTCTGCTGAGCTGGTGGCTGTTGAGCTTGTTGCTGTTGAACAGGAAGCTGCTGTTGTTGTACAGGAAGCTGTTGCTGTTGTTGAACAGGAAGCTGCTGCTGTTGTTGTACAGGAAGCTGCTGCTGTTGTTGTACAGGAAGCTGCTGCTGTTGTTGTACAGGAAGCTGCTGCTGTTGTTGCACGGGAGGTTGCTGTTGTTGCACGGGAAGTTGTTGCTGTTGTTGTTGGACTGGAACTGCTTGTTTCTGCTGAGTTTGCTGTTGAACAGGAACAGCTGGTGGTGCCTGTTGCTGTTGTTGCTGCACGGGAACCTGTTGTTGTACCGGAGCTTGGTACTGCTGCTGTTGTTGCTGTTGCTGAGCATGGAACTGCTGTTGTTGTTGTTGCTGCTGAAGGTGTTGTTGCATTAGATGTTGCTGCTGTTGTTGTTGCACTTGCTGATACACTTGATTAGGATGAAGCTGTACAGGTTGCCCTGCCTGTTGATGGTATTGCTGTTGTTGTTGATGTTGCACAGCTTCGGGGTGATACTGTTGAGGCGGTTGACCTTGGTAATGCGGCACTTGTGCTCCATATCCCTGCTGAGGATTAACCTGATATCCACCATTTATATTCGGATAGTAGCCATTTGGCATGTTAGGATGTGGAGGAAGCTATAAAGAATCATGTCACTCCAAAAACAACGAGAGCTGTAAAGATAGAAGACATACCAGTCCCTGGTCTACCATACGCTGGACTTCCTCTTGACGGCGACGCTCGAATTCCATGTATTCCTCGTGCGTATACTGTGGCTGATTGTCGACTGTATCCCAGCCGGGATCGGTTTGGAACTCTTCCCTCTTTGTTTGATCGATAAACTCCTGGAAACTGATCAAGCCGTCGTGATTAGTGTCGGTTTCTTTGAAGACATGCTCTCGCATGCGTTCCATTTCCTCGGCACGTTCACGCATATCATCCTCAGGTAAGCCTGACTGATAGACCTTGTCCAGTTCTTTGATAAACAAGGCCTTCACCTCGTTTTCATCCCACACGCCATTGCTGTCCACATCTAGAGAACGATATTAGAGCATCGGCCAACAAATATACAAATGAATTCTTACCGTGTAGCATGAAGAAAGTCTTGGGATTAAAGTCGCCCTTGTCCAGATGATCTTGCTTCTCCCAAACCTCTTCCAGCTGTGCCTTATTACCAGGATGATGAACCTTCGGGTGATTTTTGTGCTTCTCCTTCTGTTTTTTCAACTCGTCCTCGAACTTTTTCTTTTGCTCTTCGTCCATTTCCCTTGCCTGAGCCTGACGTTCGAATTCCTTTTGCATCTCATACTGCTTGAACTCCTCACGGCGTTTCTTGTCAGCAGCTGCCAGATCCTCCGAAGTCTGCAGAATCAAATGTCTCAGATCCTCGATCTCAAACGTATGCTCATTGTGATGATCCAAGTGCTTCGGTATCTTCAGATGATCCCTATCGATATCGTTGTTCAGCTCAAACTGCCTCGTTGCCAACGAGCGTAGTCTGTCGATCTCCCGTCGTTTAATCTCGTCCAACTTGGAGCGAACATGGTGATTCACATACTCCAGCTCTTGAGCGATTTTTCCACTCTATAAGCAGAGAACAAACGCAATAAATACCTCTCTGTATGCAACCAATTAGCAGTCAACTTACGCGTATGTCGGCCTCCGGTGCCTTATCGAGTTTCTTGCGAAATTCTTGGTCGCTTTCAAGTGCCTCAACGACCTCCTTCAAGTATCGCTCGTACTCCAAAACCGACTGCAAGACCGATGCGGTTAGCTACATCACTCAATCTAGTAATAAAATCTACTCACTTCCAATTCGGCACCTGTTGGTTTCTCGCTAGCCTCTTCTGGCTTCTCTTCTTTCTTGTTTTTCGTTACAGGTAACGCGACCACCAGGGTCAGTGCGATTGCAAGCAGAATAATCTGACTCGCTAGTCTCATTGTCAATCTGTAATTGATGTGAACGTCGGATGACTACTTAAATCAAGACACTAAGTGGCGGAAATATGGTATGAAAAATTTGATGTTTTCATTTGAGAAGTGGGGATTTGCTGGGGATTTACCACTGACGTGTCGCCTTAAATTGTTCTTTGTTTTTCTGGCACTTACTTGTTATTTTGACCGATGTCAACACATGTGACAGTAACTGACAGCTAACGTTTATGTGTAAGTGATGCCAAGTCAACGAAATGTTTGGAACGTATCGTGATGACTGTTTCAAGATTTGAAATAAAATTTGTAGACAGACATTGTGTATACTCATCTCCATTTCACAATACGCTTTGTATAATCAGACAATTACAGCAAGAAAGAGGGAGTTAGAATTAACCAGAAGGAAGTTACCATCATTACAGAGTCAACCATAGTTAAGTTGACTTACGACAGCTTTTTTACACATGCTCGGCTCGTTAAATGTTCGTTAAGTTCGTTATGTTCCTCTTAAAAAAAGAGGTTCAACGCGTAACTTTGTCAGCACACCGATTTTAAGTTCACTAAGTGTAACTTGGTTTTCCAACAAACTTAAGTGGTTTCCTCTCTCGGCGTTAGCATAAGTTTAAATCTGCTTAAATCTGTTATTGAGTCATAAGAACTGTCATCTCCGGAAGATGATGCATTCGAAAGGCTTCTGCTACCAGGTCATGTGAATATTTCCGGAAATGAGAAGGCGGACGAGCTAGTCAGGCGCAAGCTTCGCGCAGATTGCAACTGAAGCTAAAACGCCACTCGGTACACTTAACAAGGAAATAGAAGCGGAGCTAATAGTGAAGACCGAGGTAAGATCAACTTGGCCCGTCTATGATAAGGAAAGGACAAAAAGTCTGCTAAAGTCCAGTCGACGGAATATTCGACTGGCAGACGGTGCCCTCACTGGGTACTGCATGATATCCTACCATGCAGCCAGACTAGGCCAGCCTCACAATTACTTCTGTATAAGCTACAGGGACGAAGATAAAATTTAATCCATTCGTCCCCTAGTCTATGAATGCCCTGCACTAGCCCAAAAACGGAGCATGTTCCTTTGAAGTCACTTCCTTTCGGGACGAGAGTAGGTAAGCAACATTGGGCTGAACAGACTACTAGGATTTCCATCTGCATCCAAGCGGTTCAGCTCAATGGAAAATGTTAAGGTGTCTATGGGTTAAATCTTAACTAGGCACAATGGACTCCTCGTAATCTAAGCGAGCCTTGACCTTTCGTCAATAGGGCATCCACTTGCCTAACCTAATCCATACCTTTTTTCAGCCTAACAGGGTATATCCTGTCAATGCTTGGCAATTTGAGGCCATCAAATGATGCAATAGCAAATTCAATGGCCTCAGTCGTTGCCACGCGCGAGGCAGTAACCGTTGAAGGCATATGCAACGAGTCGATGGCAGTCTGATTTCGTGGAAAATGGGTCTGGAGCTAAGCGTTCGGCTTGAGACTCAGTAAAGGCACCATCAGACTTCCTGAGTGCATCCAGCTTTGTCGATTTTTTACGTTTAAGGACCTTAACCTACTTGCTAGTCGCACTTAGAGATTTGACCTTACGAACAAGGTTGTTATATTCCCTCTGCTTCGACCGATACTTATTCCAGTCAACTTCCGAGTTCGATTTGAGCGATCTAGTCAGGAGACTTCTGGCTTCCCTGCGAAGACTTTGAAGCTCGGCATTCCACCAGGGAACCAATTTCATGCAGAGAGTTTGCTGACAGGGCATGTGAGTTTAAAAAAATTGGTGGTTACGCTACTCAGGTTGTGGAAAGCATCCTCTACCAATTGTTTCGTTCTGAGTTTAGGTAGGGTTTGAGTGGATTTCTCAAGCTCTTCTCTAAGCCGTAGCCAGTCCGTCGTCCTCGGTTTCTGCTTGAGTTGCGAGAGGAGAGAGTAACCTCTGGTAAGACGCTCCAGTCAGTGACGGCCTTCACATATCTGTTATATAGGGTTAGGTTAATCATCTCCTCACTTCCTGTCGTCTTGCCATGACAAATGCTGGTTGAGAGCCAACATTGTTGATGGTAAGGTCGGACGAAAGAGTGAAGTCCGGAAGACGGCCCCCTCTTAGATTGCATTTGCTGCTGCCCCACGAAGTGTTTTAAGCATTAACATCGCTACATAAGATAAGATAAATCTTTCTGAATTCAGAATACTCTACGAGTTCGGAAACTGCCTTCGGTGGTTGAGATAGTACTAATTCGTAAATGAAGTATGCAGACACAACGACGAAGTGTTAAATTTCTCCGTGCGCTGCGCAGCTTACTCTGGCAGCCACAAAATTGTCCAGTTTTGGTTACCGACAATGAGTTCGATGTGATGAGGCCGACCGCGGCCCTTTCGGATCGCTCATCATCAAGAATCATAACATCACGTGTACCCGTAAGACCACACAGGCATTTATTCCACACCCATGGTTCCTGAATGGATACAACGTGATGATTTGTTCTTGCTTTCGTGGCCCGTGAAGGGCCAGAGCCAAGCTTCTCTCAATCACCCATGTTGTGTGTGGAGGTAAAAGGGACCTACAGTTTAATGCCGATTCCGAACGGCGTGAGTCGAGAAGCTTTTTCGTGTCAAGTATACTACGAGGGGTTTTCCTAGTACCCCGTCGAGGAAGGACGCTGCGACATAAACATTAGACGGCATTGATTTTTATCGGGATCCGAACTCGATCATCGTGCGTCAGAGTCCAACACACTAATCATTGCGCCACGGCGCTTTCGTTTTACTCAATGGTAAAACTTTCGAACGTCGTTCTGCTCTTTGTTTTCCGCTTATAGAGCTCACGAGCAGCTCTTGTTCGTCGATGCAACGTGGCCATGAATGCATTTTGTTTTTCTGCATCGTCATCAAACCAAGGCTTTCCCTAGGTGGTGGCTGGAAACCTAATAAATCAGAGTCAGCATCTCTGATGGCGCTTAGACAATGTCTCCATTACTGTTCAATGATTTGTGGAGTTTGCATCGGCTCTTCAGAGAGTTTGAGGGAGGCACGACCGGCGAAGATACTAGCGGTCTCTTGCGATTGCAGCTTCCCGACGTCAAATTTTGCTGATCCTACTCCGCAGTGCGCGCGATACCCGCGTACATATTTTGGCTGCAACCAAGTAATGATTCGAGTCAATATTGGTTCCTCGAAAGGTCCGAAAACCTAAGATGCTGGAGGAGTGTCTGGCATCGATCGCAATATGAACGATTTGATTAACTGATAATTGATCAGGAGACCGCCAGGTCCCCTTGCTGTCATAGCTGGGATGTTGAGCGTACGTTCTATATAGGAGAACATAGAAGTCATCCTTCATTCTGTCGTCGTTTTCTTCTGTGGGGACTTGAACGCACATCAAGCTGATATTACCGAAGACCGCTTTGATGCGGATTGAGGCATTCGCTTACATGCCGAAAGCTTAGGACTTTTTGCCTAAGTCCATCCCGAACAACAAATTTGCGTCCAAATAGGCGTTGTTTGTTCCCCTTGTAGCAGTTTCTATTGTATATGTCACAGATTTTCGTCCTCTTTTTAACCGGTCCATCTCATTGCACTTCTTAAAGTGAGGTAATGTCAGCTCAGGGGAGAAGGAGGCGAGCAAACTGAGCAAAGAAGTTGATCGCGCTTAGCTTAGCAAACGCCAGCTTCAATCTCTGTCCCTGCTTAATCCAAGTTGACACACAGGCTCCGCGTGGCCTCCCCGGGATAGCTATACTGGCACCCGCCAGGTAGTAAACCAACGTGTGCAGCGATCCGACCCCTTGTTCCTGGGGAAAGAGGAACCTGGTCCTCCAGGTTGGTGGTTGTGCTTAGGGGTAATATCCCTATCACGTAAAACAAAAATCCGCCTCGGATACGGTCGGATTACATGTTGACGACCCCCGCAAACGTCAAAAAGGAAACGAATTCCGGATCTGCACCTGGAACGTTAGGTCCCTCAACAGACCAAGTGCGGCCGGTCAACTGGTCAACTCATTAAACTGCTATAAGGCAGACATTACCGCGCTCCAAGAAGTGCGATGGGATGGGCCAGCAAAAAGCGGATGAAAAACTATGATATATACTACGGAAACTGCTGCAGAGAAAACAATCAACGCTTATCCGGATGCGGATTTGTTGTTCGAGGCAGACGCAGGAAAAAAGTCTTAAGCTTCCAATATGCAAGCGAACGCCTCATAACTATCCGCATCAAGACCAGTCTCGGCAATATAAGTTTATTATGTGTCCACGCCCCCACAGAGGAGAAAGATGACCGACATTAAGACGACTTCTATGATCTCCTAGGCAGGACGTACGCGCAATGCCTCAGCTATAACACCAAAATCGTTCTAGGAGATTTCAATGCGAAGCTGGGTAAGGAAGCTATTTTTGAACGGGTCATTGGAAAGCACAGCCTACACAACACCACGTCAGAAAACGGACTAAGGCTAGTGGACTTTATGGCGGGACATAATCTGGTAGTAGCAAGTACTCGATTCACAAGGGACCTACAGTTTTTTGCCGGTTCCGTACGGCGAATTTCGAGAAGCCTTTCATGACAATTTTGTCAGAACCCCGCTGAGGAGAAACACTGTGAAAACACGTTCGATGACATGGCTGTGTCGGGATTCGATCCCGTGTCATCGGCGTCAGAGGCCAACACACTACCCACTGCGCCACGGGTGCTCTCAGGGAGCACCGTCGGGTCAAGTTAGAACAGAAAAAAAGAACGGCCATAGGTTAACCGCGAAAAATCGAAACACGAATCTCTATTCTACCTCAAGAGTAGGAATAGAAAATCCGATTCCAGTTGATTCCGACCAACCTCGCACAACCCAAGGGAGAACACTTTCAAATAGAAAATGTTCTCAATGAATGCAAAAACGTGTGCTCTTCTGTTCTGCACTACTCAGAATAAACTCGTTGAACACAGCGGATATGTCCCAAAGACTAGCGGACCAAAAACTGTTCGCAATCCGGCTTACGTCTCAGTTGTGAAGTACTCTATGCATTTCAATGCTATTCGACAGATACCAAAATGGCAAAAATCAAGTGGTCCTTGAAGCACTTACTTTTATGCAAAATTTAAACAAAATTGACACGAAATCGGACCAAAATTTGAGTAACACTTTTCGAAAATGATTTCAACAGTTCTTGCACTAGTGTCAATCGATCCTTACTGTCACCGATCAATGTCACATAAAAATACATTTTTTTTCATCCTACCTAAAACCAATCATTCAATTTTTGTACTTGTCGACCACAAATTTCGGGCGCCACTGTTAATCCACATGGAACGTGTCCGCCAATACGCGATTTTTGACACATCAAACGTGGACCCTAGCACAATCTGTGGAATCTGGATTCTGTCTAATTTCTTGTTGGAACGAACACGTCAAAATTATTCGTCAGAGATTTCTTTCTTACAATTTTTCTCTGTACAAAGAATTTTCACAATTTTATTTGTTTTCATACCAACTGAAATAGAGGAAAAGGACACAGACTCAAGAGAAGCGAAAAAAAAAACGCGCAGACATACGTACGCAACACTTATCCATCGGTAAAATGTCAAGCGCTGGGCCAACGAAGCAGGAAATCGAAGCTGTCTTCAATCGACTACGTTCCCAGGCTGCGAATAAGGTAGTAATGCGGTTACGGAAATCGATCTAATATATGATATTCGGATTCCTTTCAGTCGTGTTTTGATTGTGGAGCAAAAACACCCACTTGGTCGTCGGTCACTTATGGAATTTTTATATGCATCGATTGCTCGGCCGTTCATCGCAACCTTGGAGTCCATTTGACATTCGTGCGATCGACTAATCTGGATACCAATTGGACATGGTTACAGTTGCGCCAAATGCAATTGGGTGGCAATGCCAATGCGGCACAATTCTTCAGACAACACAATTGCAATACGACAGATGCTCAGCAAAAGTATAATTCACGTGCTGCCCAGCTGTATAGAGATAAATTGCAAAATGCTGCCCAAAATGCCATGAAACGATATGGATACAAGGTGAGTTGAGTGGTGTGATCGACGGTCTGACTTGCCCATCCCCCTTTTTTGTGTGTGTGCAGCTTCATTTGGATAACCAGCATGAGAAGACGGAAAGCGAGGTAAATAAGACCGAAGAGGAAGACTTTTTCACTCAATGCGATGATAGTTTTGAGTCGTTGAATCAACAGAACAATAACAGCCAGAAACTGGAGAAGGTAAGTCGGGGTAGTGACGGTTGTTTGCTTTTGGTTTGACTCGCACTAACCAGTGGTACTATGTGTGTACGTGGAAATGTGAGGAATGACTTGTGGACTTTTTGTTTCTGTTTTTTTTTTTTTTTTGTAGATTGAAGTTGGACCGAAACCTTCGCCAACGTCGTCGAGTCTGGCCCAGCCAAGTGTTGATTTACTGAATTCGGGGTTGTCAAGCAATCCGCCAGCTTCAGCCATCGGTATCCGTAGAATTCCGCCGAAAAAATCAGGGGTATAATAGTGAACCAACCGACAATAGGGGCTATGCAAAGCTAACAATTTACCCTTTCTACAGATTGGAGCTCGTAAGGGTGGCCTAGGGGCAACGAAGGTAAAGACCAATTTCGCTGAGATCGAACAGAGAGCCAATTTGGCCGATCAATGCAAAGAACCAGTGCCTGAGAAGAAACTCACCGAAGAAGAGGAATTAGGCTCAGTGCAAAGCATTCGTTTGGCCTATCAAGACTTGTCGCTACAGAAGAACAAAGAAGAGGAAAAGCTCAAGAGCATCGATCCGGTTAAAGCAAAACAGATGGAACGCCTAGGAATGGGATTCAATTTGAGGGGGTAATCACTTAGCACTTATGTACATATGTAGCTCTATTTGTCAATTTGTAATAATTGTTCTCAGATCGGATGTTTCACATTCGGCTTTGGGTGATATGGAAACCATCGCTCAGACATCAGCTCCCAAGACATCCGGAAGCAAACACACAATCGATCGGGAAGGTAGTAGCGATTATCTTCTCGGCTATCCACCGCCAATGTATACAACATCGAAACAAGACAAGGAACTTGAGATGATGGGTTTCGAATCGATTGAACCCATCGATTCACATCATTCCAACATAACATCAATGTTTGCCGCATCAACAGCGACATCGGGTAATAGCACCAGTACTGGCAACGAAAAGACCTCTTCCACACGTCGGGCATTCGGTTCAAATCGGGCTACAACTGAGAATAATGACGATTTGGCTCAGAAGAAATTTGGTAGCGCCAAAGGCATATCGTCCGATCAGTTTTTCGACAATGAATTGGGCAACAATGATAACTTATCGAATTTGTCGCGGTTTCAGGGATCCAATAGCATTTCATCTTCGGATTTTTTCGGCGACAATTCTTCGTCTGCTTCGAATCGGTCTTCCAGACGAGGTACGTACTATTGTCGCATAGTTGATTCGACACCACATTTTAACATCTACATAAATGTGTAGGTTACACCACAGCAGCTAACTTTAATGCACCCGACTTGGAGGATGTTAAGGAAAGTGTACGACAAGGAGTCACAAAGGTAGCCGGACGCTTAAGTACATTAGCCAACGATGTCATGTCCTCACTACAGGACAAATACGGATACTGATACAATCCATTTTCGTTCTACTTCTCTACATACACAATTCTTACCACTTCTCTCTCCCTCTCAAAGCATTACTGTCCATCGAGGCACATTTTATTTTTTATT
Organism: Eumerus sabulonum; assembly: GCA_951905685.1. Lineage (NCBI taxonomy): Eukaryota > Metazoa > Arthropoda > Insecta > Diptera > Syrphidae > Eumerus > Eumerus sabulonum. The sequence continues at coordinate 111,442,532 of OX645061.1, forward strand.
TCAAATTTGTTTTCTAGCAAAACTCGCGAAACAAACGGTTTGTGAAACGAAGATCCAAGATTCATTTCAAGATAGCGAACAGAAAACATTACGACAATGTACACGAAGAGAGTTCTAGTTAAAAAACAAAACAAAAAAGCAAAAATTCCAGTCAGTAGCCCACTATTCATGCCACAATATAGGCAAAAAACCTCAGCTATGCACCATGCCATACGGGTCGAATTTCCTTTATTTTCCTCCACCCAAAACGCCTTTTTTGTTTTCTAATTTTTACTTTTTCTTTCCCTCACTTGTTTGTGGAAGGAATACCCTTGAGACGAAGATTCAATTTTAAACAAATTATTAAGAGAACAAATGTTATATATAAAGTAAATCATAAAAAAATTAAAAAAAAGAAATAAAACAAAACAAAAAGGCAAAGCTTAGTGCATTCAAGTATTCGAGTTTTTTCTTCGATTTTTGGGTTAGACGATCGTGATGGAGATCGCGCTGGTTTCGTCATTGCATTCCACATTTGTTAAGATAACGACCGACGAGTTATCTTTGGGAATAACAAATGCGTTTACGTAATCGGTGGAATAACCTGGGCGCACGTGTTGGTAGTGCAAAACAAGTTAAGAAAGAGCAAGAAGCCTAGGGTAAACGGACGGAGATATATATGATGAGGAAAAAACCGGCCAAGTGCGAGTCGGACTCGCGCACGAAGGTTTCCGTACCATCTGTATATATAAATATGAAAGAGACTATGTGTGTACTATCTTCATGATGAGATATAGTTGATCATCAAGGTGTCCATTGAATTCAAATCAATTATCTCACTTGACAGCAACGATGTGAAAAGGTGAATAACAATAATGGGAAATATGGGAAAAAGGCTTGCAGCTAGGATTCATTCATCAAAGACAAAAACGAGATCAAAACTGGGAAGTTTGCTACTGGTTGTGGGATATTGTCGACTAACCTTAGTTCAGTATGTGACCAAGGGGATTTTTTGGATGAAAATCATGTCTGTTGTATGGGAGCCTCCCTTAAATATTCACTTTGTTCTGTTTTTAGTATTTGTCGTGGTAGCGGCAACAGAGGGCATGGGCTCGGGCATACAGGGTAAAGTTGTTGATTGCTCTCAAACTGGCGAGATGCCAGCAACGATCCCTGTTTAAATGCCCGGGTCAAGTTGACATACGGCCTCCTCGCGGCGCCCTCTGGATAGCCTCTTCAACAACCGTTGGGAGGTGAACAAACGTATGCAGCGAAAAAAACCCCGACCAGAATGGCGGTTGTGCGGCGGGCTAACAATCCGCCCACGTAAAAAAACCCAAAGTTATGAATGAGCAAGATGCCTCGGATACACGGACGGATACTCGACGACGACAACGCACGAAAAAGGAACACGATTTGCGAGTATGCTCCTGGAATGTCAGAACCCTGTACACTCCCGGAGCTGCTCATAAACTAGAAGGAATCCTCACGCAGTACAAGGCGGATATTACTGCGGTCCAGGAAATACGCTGAATAGCAAACGGTATGATGAGGAGGAAAAATTGCGACATTTATTACAGCTGTCACAAAAGGTTGCACTTACTGGGATGCGGATTTGTAGTGGGAAAGCGGTTAAGGTCGCAGGTCATCGACTTTAAACCTATAAGTGATCGCCTGGCTGTGATCCGCATCAGAGGCAGATTTTATAACATCAGCCTTATATGTGCACACGCCCCTACCGACGAGGCTGAAGACCCTATCAAGGAGGACTTCTATGACCTCCTGGACAACGCCTACGGAGCTTGTCCGGAGTACGATGTAAAAATCGTGCTCGGGGACTTCAACGCCAAAATCGGAAAGGAAAACACCCTTGGCGGAGTGATCGGAAAGCACAGCCTCCACGATACAACAACAGATAACGGCTTCCGACTCGCTGACTTTGCGACAGCTCGTAATGCGGTGATAAGTAGCACAAGATTCCCTCGCAAGCGAATCCACACAGCAACCTGGCGATCTCCGGATGGTCGAACCGCCAACCAAATCGACCATGTGCTCATTGACGCAAGGCACGCGTCTAACATCCTGGATGTGCGAACATTCAGAGGGGCAAATGTCGACTCTGACCACTTCCTCGTAGCAGCAAGATTCAGAGCTCGACTGTCCAATGTCAGAAAGCTGCACCAGCCCATCAGGAGGAGGTTTGACATTGGGCGCCTGAGTACACCGGAGGTTACCAGAGTCTACAGGGAGCAGCTGAGCGAAAGACTCTACGGTATGCCTACGTCGAACACAAATGCCAATAATATGTGGCTGCATTGCCGCTCAGCCATTCAGGAAGTAGCCGAAACCACCTTAGGATACCTACCACCCCCGACAAGAAACCCGTGGTATGATGGCGAGTGTGAGCAGAAAAAGGCAGCAACCGACGAGGCGTACCAAAAGGCGCTGCAGAGGAAAACCAGGACAGCGCAAGAAGAGTACCGAGCCAGAAGAAGGGAGAAGAAAAAACTACTGCGACAAAAGGAAAGAATCTTCACAGCCTCCCAGCTCAAGGATATCTAGGAGTCTAGGGATAAGCATAAAATACGAGCCTTTTACAAAAAAGCCAAAGCCCTTGCAGGAGGCTTCAAAAAGGGCACCCTGGCTCTTCGAAACTGCGAGGGTAATCTTGTCACCGACCCGCAGGGAATAGTGGATGTATTTAAGCAGCACTTCCAACAGCTGCTTAACGAGCATGACCAAGAGAGAGTGGTAGGGACTGAGGAAATCCCAACTCCAGCCGCTGAAGTAGTCCTCCCACCCAGCATAGAAGAAGTCGGCACAGCTATTCAGAAGCTGAAGAACAACAAGGCCGCAGGCTCAGATGGCTTGCCATCAGAGCTCTTCAAGGCTGGCGGCGATGTTCTGGTAGGGAGCATGCACCAGATCATCTGCAGAATTTGGGAAGATGAGAGCATGCCCGACGACTGGAATACCAGCTCTATATGCCCCATCCACAAAAAAGGCGATCCTACCTCTTGTAAGAACTATAGAGGTATATCCCTACTCAATGTCGCATACAAGATCCTGTCCAGCGTATTGTGTGAACGTCTAAAACCATTTTGCACCGCACTAATCGGCAGCTACCAGTGCGGCTTCCGGCCCGGCAAATCAACTATAGACCAAATTTTCAGACTTCGACAAATCCTGGAAAAGACCAACGAGTTTCAAATCGATACACACCATCTTTTCATCGATTTCAAAGCCGCATACGACAGCATTCATCGTGAAGCACTGTTTGGGGCGATGGCCGAATTCGGGATCCCGGTAAAACTGATCCAGTTGTGTCGCGCCACGCTAAAAAACACGCGATGCACCGTGCAACTCGGTTCTAGGACCTCGGAACCATTCGAAACATGCACCGGATTTCGGCAAGGAGATGCGCTGTCATGTGACTTCTTCAACCTGGTGCTGGAGCAGAAAGTGCGACGGGCAGGCGTCAACAGGGAAGGCACTATCTTTTACAAGTCCATCCAGCTGCTAGGATACGCGGATGATATCGACATCATCGCGTGTTCTCGCCGTGGTATTGTGGAAGCATTCACGGCGATTGAAGAACAGGCGAAACGAATTGGCCTTAAGATCAATGAGGACAAAACGAAATACATGCTGTCAAGCAAAAACCAATCCGTCGCTCACCACCTGGGACAAAACATAACAATTGACAGCTACAATTTTGAGGTAGTTAAGGAGTTTGTCTACCTCGGGGCAAACGTAAATTCCACAAATGACACCACAGTGGAGATCCGGCGTAGAATCGCCCTTGGCAACCGCTGCTACTTCGGCTTGTCCAAACAATTGGGGTCAAAACTCCTCACTCGAAAGACCAAAGTCATGCTTTACAAAACGCTCATTCTGCCAGTCTTGCTGTACGGAGCCGAAAGCTGGACGATAAGCAGGACAGCGGAGCTGATTTTGGGTTCTTTCGAAAGAAAAATTCTGCGCCGGATATTTGGTCCTGTCTGTGAGGAAGGTGAATGGAGAAGAAGACACAACCGCGAACTCTACGAACTATACCAAGATGTGGATGTAGTCCGGAAAGCAAGGACCCGTCGACTACACTGGCTCGGCCACATCGAGCGCATGGACATCAACGCTCCAGCTAAGAGGGTCTTCGACTCCGAGCCTCCTGGTTCGAGAATAAGAGGAAGACCGAACCTCCGGTATAAAGACCAAGTAATCGCGGATGTAAGACATCTTGGTCTTGACAACTGGAAGCAGCGTGCCCGGGACCGTCAAGGATGGAAGGCAGCTATAGCTCAGGCTCAGATCCTCCATGGATCGCAGGCCTGATAAGTAAGTAAGCGGCAACAGAAATACATCATCTGTGAAAATTTCAACTGTCTAACTATCACGGTTCATGAGATACAGCCTGGTGACAGACGGACGGACGGACAGCGAAGTCTTAGTAATAGGGCTTCGTTTTACCTCTGGGTATGGAACCCTAAAAATAATGGAAAAACCATTACAACTGTCACAAAAGACTGCACATGTTGGCATGCGGATTTGTCACGGGAAAGTAGGTTAAGGTCGAAGGTCATCGACTTTAAGCCTATAAGTGATCGCCTGGCTGGGATCCGCACCAAAGGCAGATTTTACAAAATCAGCTTCATCCGTACATACACCCCTACCGTCGAGACTAAAGAACCCATTACATAGGATTTCTACGACCTCTTGGACGACAGCTACGGAGGTTGTCTGGAGAATAAGAATTAAGAATAAGACGATGGCAACACTGGGAGCGGTTTTAAAAACTGTCAGCGTGCTGTCACCACGCCGCCACCAGTCTTGGGAGTTGTCAATCTTATCTTGTCGTCGTTTTGTCGTTATAATAAAAAAACCGGCCAAGTGCGAGTCGGACTCGCGCACAAAGGGTTCCGTACCATCTGTATATATAAATATGAAAGAGACTATGTCTGTTACCTCATCAAATGACAGATCTTGGTTGCAGGCAGGATTTTTTGGATGAAAATCATGTCTGTTGTATGGGAGCCCCTCTTAAATATTCATTTTGTTCTGTTTTTAGTATTTGTCGTGGTAGCGGCAACAGAATTACATCATCTGTGAAAATTTCAACTGTCTAACTATCGCGGTTTATGAGATACAGCCTGGTGACAGACGGACGGACGGACAGCGAAGTCTCAGTAATAGGGTTCCGTTTTGCCTTTGGGTACGGAACCCTAAAAACTCATGGTTCTGCGACCAAAAAGGAAGTTTCTCGTTTTTCTTTCTTTTCTTGACCTTTTACTTACTTACTTATCAGGCCAGCGATCCATGGAGGATCTGAGCCTGAGCTATAGCTGCCTTTCATCCTTGACGGTCCCGGGCACCCTGCTTCCAGTTGTCAAGACCAAGATGTCTTACACCCGCGATTACTTGGTCTTTATACCGGAGGTTCGGTCTTCCTCTTCTTCTCGAACCAGGTGGTTCGAGCGTTAGATGCGCTAGAAGTGGCCGAGCCAATGTAGTCGACAGATCTTTGCATTCCGGTCTATATACAAATCTTTGTACAGCTCGTAGAGTTCGCGGTTATGTCTTCTCCTCCATTCACCTTCCTCACAGTCAGGACCAAATATCCGGCGCAGAATTTTTCTTTGGAAAGTTTTGACTCAACTTGCTTAGATAAACTGAAGTAGCAGCGGTTGCCAAGTGCAATTCTGTGCCGGATCTCCACTGTGGTGTCATTTGTGGAATGTACGTTTGCCCCGAGGTAGACAAAGTCCTTAACTACCTCGAAATTGTCGCTGTCAATTGTTATATTTTGTCCCAGGTGGAGAGCGACAGATTGGTTTTTGCTTGACAGCATACCTTATGATAATGTTAACCATTATAAGAGTATAAACTCGTGAACCTGCCCGAACTATAAATAATAAAAGTCAGCATCGATCCAGAGAGCGCCCTCATAGACGACGACTTTGTGATCGAAAATCCTCAGGAGAAAGTGCTACAGTGGGAGCTGTCTTCCGGGAAGTGTACAAGGCGAATGAAAGCATTCAGAGAACATTGGCGATCCGAGAGCCGTGGTTTCACCAGGTTCAATGACTATTTTACATCAACGCCATCGTCAATGAAGCTGCTAATACCTTGTTCATTCCGACAAAGAACCTCCAGTTGATTTTCGAGTCATTAAAATAGAAGAAGAGTATCGACTTCCACATTATTGCAACGCGACTTCGATCAAATTCAGCAGTTATATGATGACTGGAGGCTGAAAATCAACTTCCAGAAATTAGAAACTGTTTTAAAACGCCTCTGTCTAGGGCCTCTAGACACTAGAAAAAACCAACGAAAGTTCGCAGTCATTGGACCAGATAGTCATCCACAAGCAAATAAAAGTTTAGTTAGGTACTTCGGGATCGGGCTGGATGGAAGAGCCCGGGGCGCTTATGCTCTGACAAGATGGGCCTTCAGGGCTTTAATGAGGCCTTTGATTTTTTTCTTTTTGTTTTTTAAATAATTTGCGCGCACTCAAGGTCTAATATCCTTATTATGTCGGCGACACAGTGCGGGCAGTAGGTAGAAAGGAAGAGGGATAGAGGAGATGCCGAAGGACATTGATCTTATATGCTTGCATGTTGCATTGAGGGGGGAAAACTGAATCCGGCAGGGAGTTTCAGATTCGTGTGGTTCGGTTAATGAAAGATTCTCTATATTTGAGAACGTACGTACGAAAGCGGGCTTCAGGGTATATTGGTGAGCATTCCTAGAGAGACGTGTGTTGCGGGAGAAATGTTGAAGGGGCGGAAAGCAACTGGCTATTTCAGCAGAGCATTTGTGGTGGTAGTAACGATAAAACAGGGAGAGGCAGGTAATATTCCTGCGATGTTCCAGCGAGTCTAACGTCAGTCAGTTTTATCGCGCGTTTTTGTATTCTGTCTAGTAGGTGCAATGAAGTATTGGAAGCACCGGACCAGACATGAGCGTTAAACTCTAATTTGGGGCGAATTAACGCCTTATAGATTGTAGCCAGATCTAAGGGTGAGAAATATTTCTTGCATCTGTATAAGAAGCCTAGGCATATCGCAGCATTCTTGGCGACACTGAATATGTGGTCGCTCCAATTAAGATTGTGAGCAACACACATACCCAGGATGGAAAGTTTTTGGGTTTCTAAGATGCAAGTACCATTCATGGATAATGGCTGCGGTGCAGCCCGAAGTGCAGGGTCGTAAACTAGTGAATGAATATGAGAAGCTGAGGGTACTGTCGTCAGCGAAGTAGTGAATTGGATTAGAAGTAACAGACAAGAGATCATTTATAAAAATAAGAAGGAGTGTCGGAGACAAAACGGAGCCCTGGGGAATACCAGCATTTACAAAGTGAGTATCAGACTTGAATCCGTCCAAAACAACTTGAATTGAGCGAGTCCAAAGGTAGCTTCTAATCCATCGAAGAAGAGACTCATCGATCCCAAAAGCACGCATTTTCGACAAAAGGGCTTCATGCCAAACCCTATCAAATGCCTTCGAAATATCCAGTGCAACAATTTTGCTTTCACCTGATTGGTGAAGCGAGCGATTCCACTTTTCGGTGAGATATGCCATCAAATCACCAGTGGATCTGTTGCTGCCGAAACTGTACTGACGGTTATTGAGGGGTTTCCGTGATTCAAGATATTTCATAAGCTGACGGTTAATCAGCGTTTCCATGACCTTGGAAAGAAGGGACGTTAGTGCAATGGGTCGGTAATTAGAGGGAGAAGATGATTCGCCTTTTTTTGGGTATGTATGTGTGTATGTATGTTGGCGTTACAGTTCATGAAGGACCTGAGCCGAGCTTCTCTCAATCACCCATGTTGTGTGTGATTTAATTTTCCCATAGGTGAAAGGGACCTACAGTTTATTGCCGGTTCCGAACGGCGAAGTTCGAGAAGCTTTTCATGACTATTTTACTACAGGGGTTTTGTCAGAACCCCGCTGAGGAGAAACACCGTGAAAACACGTAGATGACATAGCTGTGTCGGGATTCGATCCCGTGTCATCGGCGTCAGAGGCCAACACACTACCCACTGCGCCACGGTGTTTTTTGGGTATAGGCTGGACAAATGCTGTTTTTCACCTACTTGGAAAGAGCTCGGAGGAGTAGGAAAGGTGTAAAAGCTTAAAAGCGTAGAAGAACACCTCTTCAGAACTATTGGGGCAAAACTATCTGGACCAGCGGATTTGTATGTGTCGAGGTCCTTAAGAACCCTTGCGATTGTACGAGTGCGGAAGTGGATTAGTTCCATGGTGGAACTGACTCACTCTAGTACAGGCGGAGACAAAGTACAAACTGGGAGCTGAAAACTGGTTGCGAAATGGCAGCAAGTAGGTTAGCTTTGTCTAAGGGGGTGACAGCTGGAATGTCATTGTGGATGAGCGTCAATAGGAACGACGCAGTTGAGTTTTTTACGTTTTTTACAAACGACCAGAAACTTTTGCTACCTTTGGGACATTGAAGTCTTACGCCTTAATTTTTGGTTGGATTTGAATTTAACCCGTCGAATATGGGTGTTGCAGTCATTTCTGGCTCTTATGTACTTTTTTAGGTTTTCCTCAGAACTGTTTGCATTGTAGGCCCGAAAACTTAGCTCAATGAGCCTAATAGCCTCTTTGCAGCTCAAGTCAAACCACGTATTATCCTTAGGACTGGTGCTTTTAATCATGCTGGGAATAAAGTTTGCCATGCCGATTCGGATAACATTTGTGATAATATCAGTTGCGGCGTCCACGTCGTTGTCGAGGAAGCACAACGACCAGGTAAAGAAGTTGTTAAGGCCGCACCAGTTGGCTTCCTCGTATAGCCATAGTGTTCTCTTTGGAGCTTCTTCTTTATCTGAATGGTGTATGTTGGCGTTACAGTCCATGAAGGACCTGAGCCGAGCTTTTCTCAATCACCCATGTTGTGTGTGACTTCATCTTCCCATAGGTGAAAGGGACCTACAATTTATTGCCGGTTCCGAACGGCGAATTTCGAGAAGCTTTTCATGACAATTTTACTACAGGGGGTTTTGTCAGAACCCCGCTGAGGAGAAACACCGTGAGAAACACGTTCGATGACATGGCTGTGTCAGGATTCGATCCCGTGTCATCAGCGTCACTACCCACTACCCACTGCGCCACGGATGGTGGGAGTTCGAGAATTTTGCTGATATCACGCAGTGGTTAGACGAGCCTAGGGGCGACAATACATCGATCGTGTATTTGTTAGGCTGAGAGATAAGGAACAAGTCCAGTGTGTTGGCGGTATGACCAGCAACATTGGGGATACGCGACGGCTCATTCACAAGTTGAGTTAATTGATTTAACTCAACAAAAAATTTCAACATACCTTCCTTCGGGTTTGCCTATGGATGTCCCGTCTGGTTTAATGTGAGGGCAAGCTTAATGGAAAAGATTCGGGTGCTTGAGAGAAATTGTCTAAGGACTTGCCTTGGATTACACAGAACACCAGAGTCTGAGTACAGAAAGTTCTATACCAACGAAGGTCTATACAGTAGGGAGAGGATTTAACGGATGTATCATTTTCTAAAAAAGCTGATTCGAAGCCACAATGCAAGGCCAATGACTTCGGTCAATAATTTGAACTCTCGGGCTTACTACCCCAGAAATATGTATTTCGAGAAAGTGCAGCTAAACGTCTTTAACCCCCAGAAGCGTTCCTTTATTTAGATCACTGTGGGCTGTTTCAGGATAGATTGATGGTACCGCTAATCTTCCGTGTAGCCCGTAAATCGGTGGGACGGCGACTCATTTACGAACTTGACATCGTGGTCTGTGAGCTCGAGTGCCTCAGATTCAGTAGAACGGTTTCTCGTCTAAATCGAGAAGACGTTGTCCGACAACAGCAACGCTTTTGGTGGCTAGAACGGACTTTGTCAGTGAAATAATATCAGACAGCCTCTTCAGGGCATAGCCGGCCGAAGACCGGACTTATATAGGGAAGGGTAGGCTAGGGTAGAGTAACGCATTTTATAAAAAAAAAAAAATCGGAATGGCGATGGACGCTGGTAATTAAGCTTCAAAATAAATATCACCAAAGCATTTAATGTCTCCCAAAATGCGTTGTCACGCAACTTCTCTAACATCATTCTGAAGAAGTCTCCGCGAAATTCCGGCATCAACACTTAATTATATTAATTATAGTAGACAAGCGTAACTCAGCAAGAGGTCTATGAAGTCCAGGACGTTGACGACGTTTCCAATATCTCCGAGCGGAATGCATTAAATAACCTCTCAGTTTGACAGCTTGAGAAATATTTTAGCGGACCAACAAGTACATACAACAACAAGTTAAGCCTAGAATGTCGGGAATGATGATGGTCCTGTGTGTCACGTTTACCTACTAACCATCGATCACTACTTTTTCTAGTCCTGATTGGACCACGTTTGTTGCTTTTTTGGTTTTGGTTGGTGTCTACGAGACATGCATTACCGCGAATTATAACTAAACTCAAAAACTGCACTCAACATGAGTGGTGCAGTAACACAAACTTTGAAGCAAGTTGGCCGACAGCAGATCATAATTGGGCTACACAAAAGACAAAACTAACGACTAGTGATCAGACAACGACAAGCTAATCGATCGATAACGTTTTATTTTGAATATCTAACAGCAAACAAACACTATTGGACTATGAGCAGATTCTCAATGACGACGAGCATTTTGTCTAGTCGGATCAGGTCGTCCATAAGCGATGGCGTGACTCTTAGCCGATCCACTAGAGCCAGTGCTTAAACTGTTGGCAACAGCAATAGCGCCACCTCCGGTGCTGCCAAAATCAACGGAGAAGAAATTACCAGATGGTAGTGGGGTTGGTGCAGCTCTGCTAGCTGGAACTCGTCGAGCAACGGTAGGGACATCTTCTTCAGCCTCATCGTCGTCGCTCGGTACTTCGGGTAGTTCAACATCAGTTGATTCGGAATCAAAAGGTTCAGCGATAGCTGGTTGTGGTGCAGCAGCAGCAGCAGCAGTCTCGGCATTTTCTGTTTGCTCTTCAGAAGCTGGGGCGAGTGCTTCTTCGGTCACATGACTTTCAGCATGTACTTCAGCTTCGTCTTCCGAAACATCATCAGCAGGATAAGCTTCAGCAACCGATTGAGCACCATTTGCTCCAGTACTGTCCAAAACCGATTCAGCGGCTATTTGTTGCTCCTCACTACCATTACCTATACCCAAAAATGCATATAGAAAGAAGGATGTCAGTAAATCCATGGAATATTACCTTCGACGTAAGTGCCAGTAGCGACAGTCTCACCAGCGACAAAAGCAGCAGCAGAGTTAGTCAAACGAGAATGCGTTTGAGATGGCTGCTGTACGTATTGCAAGTACATCAAACGCTGAGGTGCTGCCCGAGCTTGATAATAGAATGCTGGTTGCTGGTACAATGCCATCCCTGTAAAAAGAAAATTAGTTTTTCTAGTGACAGGGTTTTTCGTATCCTTCCACCAAATAGACGCCTTACTTGCTGGCAAAGCCATCGATGTAGCGAACACTCCAACGAGCAGAACTGCGATGCAAGACTTCATATTTGCTAAAATCGAATTATCCTTTCTTCCTCGACGAGCAACAACGAAACGAAACGAAATGTCCCCACGTATATCCAATTAAAGCCTTGTGTCAGAGCTAAACTTAACTTCTTTGCTAAGTTTCCACGGTACAAGTGATATCTGACTGAAAGCGGACGTTAGATTTTATAAGAATCTGACCAAGTGATATGCGCCCCCTCCCCAAATGGTCAGTCAGTCGAACGACGTCTTTTTAGTATGCATGAAGCGTCCCACCCATCAGAATGGATGAAAAAAAATACCAAAAGCATTACAATGGCGATATTTAAATAAGACTTTAAGACAACGTGTGTTATATATTATACGTTTATAGATGCTACAATTAGGTGTCAAGATCGAAAGTGTGCTCCATCGATGCCCGGTGCTCAAGTGCTCGGGAGCTCGGGTGCTCGACGCACTGGTTACTTTGAATCGAAGGGAAGCAATTGAACATCAAGAACGTCAGTGTTGGCGGAGATTGTCACCTCTTAATATGGATACGTTGCTTACGTTTTGTTTTATGCTTTAAGCAGTGATGGATGCTTTTCATCGAGCACATGAGTCACCGGACAACGATTTTTTTCGGGTGTCGACCATGCTGCTTGTTATTACATCACACGCTACGTCTCTTTGTACGAAATAGTTCTAGTTTAGTGGCTAATAGCATAAATTGACGATTGTGGCTTTTACGATTATGTCGCGTTTACACGTGAGTCGACGAGTCAATTAGACTTTAATGACATGATTTCGCAATGAAGATCAACATTTCATATTATGCTCGGCTCTGCGATAAATTCACCGACCGACTGCCCGACAAGAGGAAGTTAATTTGTATGTTACTCTAGAAAATAGTTTTTGACAGTTGGTTCGTGAAGTCTTTACACGTTTCTAGGACCTTTGTGGGTTGAGTTTTTAGTGCTGATTAGATCGATATCAGCATGTACGTACATAGATGGAACGAAATGCTAGTTTGCTTGTCGTTCTCGACGCTCTTTGAGTAAGCTTGAAGAATCTTTCTTGCTAATCGAGTGCCTTTGTTTCTTTTTTTTTTTTTTTGTGTAGATCTTTATGGGAGGTACGGGATTTTGAGTTATGTGTCCATGACCTGAGAAAGTTAAAGATCTTAGGTAGTTGATAGAGGACGGCTCCGCCATGCGTCACGCCGACTCATGATGTTCTGTCGGTCACAAATTGAGGAGCAAAGTTATTCACCGACTATTGATCATGATCACTTGTCGCATCGAGTAAGGTAGAGTAAGGTTTGAGGGTATTCCCAGGCCCGGGACTCTTCGGTTTGCAGAACAGCTCTACGGACTTTTGACTTTTGAGCCCATGACAAACGTACATTCAAGTCGGATCTTTATAGACTAAATTTCTAGTTGGCGATAAAAGTTCTTACCTCACTCATATCCGAAAGCAAGACAGCATGCTAGGGTTGGCCAAGATATCCCTTAACAGCTACCCATTCACTTAAGTGACTCGCCTTAGGGAAGCCCATTGCTAGTACATAATACGTTAACGGCTACCAATTAACCAATTGCCGTCCTCTCTGAGTCATCATTTCTAGCTTAGTCCACTTGCCCTGCCTCAATTCGTGTCGACGAATACCAATAAGCTATTGCTCATCACGAACCTTGAATAAGAAGTAAATAAACTGACAGAATACAAGGATCCTTGGTCTGACTCATCAAGTTTAATCTACCACCATATGGCAAGTTTGATGACCTAAACGGTCGAGTCATTAAAACCATTGCTTATCGGATTTAGTGCTCGTAGAAAAAAACTATTTGATATTCCTGATTCAGGATCCTGATAAGGTTAAAGTAAGGTTTTGTATTCGAATAAAAAGAACGAGTTTGGAGGATGGAATATAAAGCTTATGGAATGCATCGATTGCTGTGAATTATATTTCAGTGCGGAGAAGACATACAATTCCCTGCTTCATCTTAGGCGCCATCCGTGAAAGTTTTGAATGCATTTTCCCCAAGAAATACGAGGTAGGGCAATTGAGTTCCGGGAATTTAGTCATAACTCGGAAACCGGCAAATTGCGTCGTTCGTCAACATCTGTCCAGAAAGGGGAACAGACGTTTTGTTTGTAGGTTGTGTGTTTCTTTTCGAAATAATCTTGTGAAAAACCACTAAGAAATCTTCAGAAAATTGCAGGTTGTGTATGGAGACGAGGGTACATACATATGTCGAAAACACATTTGTTTGAATGGGTAAAGTGGTTCAAGAAGGGCTGTGAATCAGTAGAAGATGAACGCAGACGGCATTATTTATAGTGAATATGTTCCTACTGACTAGACAGTGACTGGACAGTTTTATTTTCTTCTTGTTCTCAACGGGCGCTACAGTTCGGGGTGAACCTGGGTCTTAACCAACATGCCCCTCCAACTAGCACGATCTCTTGCTAGCCTTTTCCATTGCCGCACACCCAGTTGGCTGAAGTGCGGGACTCTGCGGCCAATACAAGAGGTACGATCTACTTCAAGTCTACACAATTGCTTGCCTACGCAGATGACATTGACGTTATTAGAAGGACAAAGCGAGACGTCAATAAGGCGTTCGCAAGCATTGAAGCATAGGCGGCTAAAGTGGGTCTAAAGGTAAATGGGGACAAAACCAAATATATGCTGCCATCAAAGAAAGACGAGCAACGCCGACGTCTTGGTCAGAACGTCACCTTCGGCAGCTATATTTTTGAAGTAGTCAAGGACTTCGTCTGCCTAGGCTCGATAGTGACAAGCATCGCTGAGATAAAACGCAGAATAACTCTTGCCAACTGCTACTTCTTCGGGCTCAAGAGGCAATTGAGTAGTAGAGCCCTCTCTCGAAATACTAAGGTATCCCTCTACAAAACCTTAATCATCCCTGTCCTCCTCTACGGCGCTGAGGCGTGGACGTTATCAAAGGCGGGTGAGGAGGCTCTTGGGCGTTTCGAGAGGAAAATTCTGCGTGCAATCCTTGGTCCCGTTTGTGTAAACGGAGAGTGGACGAGGAGATTCACCCAAGAACTGTACGGGCTGTACAGCGACATCGGCCTAGTTAGACGTCTTCGGATCCAACGTCTAAGATGGTTGGGCCATGTAGAGCGAATGAACTTCACCGCTCCGGGCCGAAGAGTCTTCGACAGCAGCCCCGAGGGACGACGCAGCAGAGGCCGACCGCATCTAAGGTGGCGCGCACAGGGGGAAAGGGACCACCACCAACTGGCCATGCGGCACCGGAAGCGGCTGGCCAAAGATCGTGCCGGCTGGAGAAGCTTGTGGGTTGAAGCCCTGGTTCACCCCGAACTGTAGCGTCATCTAAGTAAGTAAGTAAGTAATGGCCATGCACTATGTTATGAAGCACAGGTGGAAGGGAAAAAACATATGGAAGGGAAAAAACATCTGCAGTGACAGCCAAGCTGCACTCAAAGATGTGTCCAACCCTTCAACTAGCTCGAAATTAGTGCATGAACTCAAGACCTTCTTGAACAGAGTCGGTAGACTTAATCCGTAGGGCTTGCATGGGTCCCAGGTCACTCTGGGAGACTAGGAAATGAGATCTCTTGTGAACTCGCCAGAATGGGTTCAGAAGAGAATTTCTCAGGACCTGAACCCGCTCTAGGTCTACCTGCGTTCACAGTAAATTCCTGCATTAGCGATTTTGTGTTTAACATACTACCGTAGATGGAGGGATTATCCGCAGCATTCCTCCGAGCCTTAAGGAAAATTGACTGCAAAAGACTTGTGGGCCATTACGGGCCATTACGCTTTTGCCAGGCATCTCTGCGAGGTTGACATTAGTGAAACGCCTATTGTGCTGCATGTTGAGAGAAGGATGGCACGGCAGAGCATTTTCTCTGAGACTGCCCTGGCTTTGCTCGCGCACGATGACGCGCCTTTGGGGCCGACGTGTGTGCCGAATCTCTTAGCTCTACATCACGGAAGCTCCTCCTTATTTTTCTCCGAAAACGGGGAAAATATAGTAAAGTAAGGTGTCCGTCTGGCAGTAGAATGGACCAGTATTTGTGTCTGAGTGTTCTAACAGATAGCAGAAGACACCAATAAAAAAAGTGACCTTAGCTGTAGCACAAGAATTTCAATGAGGTAGTTCTGAGTAATTGAGAGCACCGTGGCGCAGTGGGTAGTGTGTTGGCCTCTGACGCCGATGACACGGGATCGAATCCTGACACAACCATGTCATCGAACGTGTTTTTCACGGTGTTTCTCCTCAGCGGGGTTCTGACAAAACCCCCTGCAGTAAAATTGTCATGAAAAGCTTCTCGAAATTCGCCGTTCGGAACCGGCAATAAACTGTAGGTCCCTTTCACCTATGGGAAAATGAAATCACACACAACATGGGTGATTGAGAGAAGCTCGGCTCAGGTTCTTCATGGACTGTAACGCCAACATACATACATACAGTTCTGAGTAATTCAGAACCGAAAAGTTCTTTGCGTCCAATGAGAACATCTTCTGTCGGAAATTGCTCGGCTTTTTGTTGCTGTTCCGAACAGATTGGAAGAGCATTTTCTACATCTATTCTTGAGGTAGAACAGATTTCAGTACATATGACCGTACTTTTCTGTTCTAACTTGATCTGACATTTCTCACAAATGTGTGCTATTCTGCCCTGGCCAGTTCTGCCTTGTTCTGCTTATTGAACAAAGCTAATGAAAGGTACTTTCAGTAGAAGCAAAGCCCCTTAAGTGACAAATCTTTTCAAAAGATGAGTGCTTCCCAATAAAATCAAAAATGTCACTGTGACAGCCTGGAAAGAAGAGAGCAAATGAAAACCAAACATTTCTTGGATCGAATCGTTTCTGGTGTATTTGTTTAGTGTGCAGCAAAAACCACTGCAATTCGTTAATAAATTGAACTACAATTTGAAAATAAACAAACGAACGTTTGTTCTAGCGGTTTTAAAGGATTTCCAATGAGTTGAGTTGGTCCTATTTCATTTAATATAAAGCGTAACTATTTAATGGCGGCGAACTGGACGACCCTTGGCTTTTGCTACATCCGGACTACCGTAAGCGATGGCGTGGCTAGTTGCTGAGCCACCTTCCCCGGTGCTGAAACTATTGGCGATGGCAATGGCTCCTCCTGAGGTTCCGCCAAAGTTGATTGGGAAGAAAGTACCGACTGGCAATTGTCCTTTGCCCTTTGGAGCTACAGCGTTGCCGTTGCCACCCTTTGCTGGACGGCGACCATTTGGTACACGGGATGGTCGGTATGAGTCGGCATCGACGTCGTCATCGCTGGCAACTTCACTTTGTTCGTCGAGCCTGACGGCGACCTTCTTACTGGGTGGGAGATAGCGTTTTGGTGGTGCAACAGCGGCGGCGGGTGGAGCAGCAGCAAGTGGAACTTCAGCTGGATACGGACCTGATACTGGAGCTTCTTCGGCAGGAGGTTGTTCGGCCGATAGAGATGGGACAGCTTCTTCGGCGGGGGCAACAGCTGGTTCAGGAACAGCATCGAAATTGTATTGTCGTGGTACTTTAGCTTCATCGTTGCTGGGAAGCCCGGCGACAGATAATGGAATGTCAGCCGATGGAGCATTCGAGTCGTCTTCCAATACCTGGTTATCGACAGCGGGAGCATTTGGAATTTCTGATGAGAGTGGCACGTCTGGAATTTCAGGGAGTTCAGCAGAAGATGATACTTCGGCACCACCTGAGACACCACTACCGGCATAAGTTCCCTCGAATTCGGCTGAATTTTGTCCACCAGCGGCTGGATAGGCTTCAGCTACGGCTTCAACGGATTCTCCAATAGCTTGCTGCTCTACACTGGCTGCATTAACCGTAGGAACACAATCTGTTTGAATGATAGGCCACTGAAACTCCTTCTAAAAGCCAAACACAATATCTTACCGTCCAGACTAGAGCCGGCAGCAACTGAATCAGCAGCAACAAAACGAGCATGGGTCCGCGCTGGCCGTTGTACATACTGTTGCATGTAGACCAATCGCTGGGAGGCGGCACGCGGTTGATAGACAAATGCTGGCTGTTGGACTAGCGCCATTCCTGATCGAATAAGAAAAAAAATTGTAGAATATGTTAGGGTAGATCCTTGACAGTCCTTACTCTTGTACGCGGGCAAAGCCATGGTTGTAGCAAAGATACTGACAAGCAGCACTGCGGCAGCGGCACAGAATTTCATTTTTATCCTTCACTTTACGGCGACTTGAACTGGAACTCGATGAGGAGTGTGTGAGCACAACGAAACGGCGTAGTGTTCACTCTGCAACGGACTTGATATCGGAGCTAAACTTAACCTGTGTGTCTGTAAGTTTCCACCAAACAAGTGATGTCTGTCACTTGGCGGACGTTAGATTTTATAAGAATCCGAGCGACTGATGTTCGCCCCCTCCTAAAATAGGCGACTGGACGTCTGATTAGTATGCATAGAACGTTCTGCTCATCCAATCGTCGTCTTTTGCTCTTTTTTTCGCGTTTTTTTCTTTTTTTTTTTTTGAGTTTTTGCTTTTGGCCTCGTGGCTACTGTTGGATGATGGGACGTGCGGTGCTCAATGGTGATTCTTATTGCCCTATTCGGCCTGTAATCCTTTTGACAGGATTGTACCGATTGCTTGGTTGGGCTTACTCCAGAGGTCAATGGTTCCCTGCGCTAGGTGACAATTCAAGTATCTTTATCTTTGTTAGAATCTTGCGGTCCTAAATTAGAATTAGATATCAATTCACCTGAAGAAATAAGTACGATGTGCTGTGGAGCCAAAATAAATTTACGATGGCTTTCAAGTACAGCCGCATGAGTCGTTTAGTCATTTTGCGCCGTTTAGTCAGGCAGAAATGAATGGCTTTTTCGGCACGGGAGCGATTGAGATGTAAATTAGTCGTAGAGGCTAGGTGCAATGACGGAGTCGCGTCTTAAAGGGGGCTCGTAGACTGGAGACAGATTTTATGAGTTTTTTGTGTTCATTTAAGAAAACACTGGATGCAGGTCAGCAACATGATTGTGAGGTGTTGGCTGTAAAACGAAAAGGTAATGGTAGTTTAAAGGAGCTAATCCGCATGTCTAATGGAAAGAGTAGACCAGAATTTTAAAGTTTAGTCAGAAGGGCTTACCTGTGTCAGTACCTCACCTCGGTTGGCCCTTACTTTGTCGTTCATTGCTCCTTCAGTACTGTACTACTATACAAAAGTGGGTACTATGGCTTTGGTTGGAAGTGGTTGGTAGTCCTCCGAAACTCGACGACAATCACAATCCAATAACATCTTATTGGCAAAGAACTGGGTCTGTCGTTTTTCCCAAACCACTTTTGAGGCGAATTGGTCTTCAACAAAATTATTCACCATGGACGGGTATAGAGGATAATCACTGGCGCCAGGCTTGGACTATAAGGTGAAGGCTAACTTTTTTCTTTTTTTATAATAAAGGGGCAAGCGCTACCAAATAGCACGAGGCACTGCGAACTTTACATATCTATTGTGCCGATTAGCCGATTAGCCAAGGAGCATCTCCACTTCCATAATGAAGTTGAGAATGCTTCTCGTAGGAGAAGGATACGAGAAAGACAGGGGGAGGATAGGAGAAGGATACGCTTCCTGAAATGGCAGAGAGCAGCACACTCAAACAGTACGTGCTCTGCAGTCTCTTCGTCCTCAAGACAGAGTCAGCACTCAGTTTCAGACGAGAGATTCATTTTGCTGAGATGATATCTCAGACCGCAGACTCTCGTCAGGTAGCTGACTAGACCTCTGATATCTACTCTATTTAGTTTAAGGGTATTAATAGAGTGTTTGTTCAGGGGCTGTATAAATCGTTTCGATTGGCGAAGTCCCTAAACGCTGTTCCAAAAGGACAGGTGTTGCGATTTTTTCTACTTCTCTAAGAAGAAGTTGGTCTTAGACTTGGGAGTGCCGCAAAGAGGTTCAGGATCTATGCATCTTTCGCTAGATCCTTTTCTGGGGAATTGATCGGCGATCTCATTGCCCTTAATACTTTTGTGCCCTGGAACCCACCAGAGTTTGACCTTGACTCCTGAGGGGATCATCTCAGCTCCTACGAGAAGCATTCTCAAAATCATTAAGGAAGTGGAGAAGTTCCTTTAATAATCGGCTAGTAGGCACAATAGATCTTTAAAGGTCGCAGTTCTTCGTGCTATTTATGTTATCTTATTATTAAAAACAAGGATGGCAATGGACATCTAAGCATCTATCCGACGGGTGCTGCCCACCGCCGTCGAACATCTTGCGGCACTGTTAGTAAGTCCCATACCCACCTCCTCGTGGTGTCATCTGGAGATTTCCTATGGAAATTGAGGACAGGCAAATGCGAATGGCGAGCGTTCCGCGCAAAAAAACAGGATTAGTCGGTTGGGCTACGGCCTAGTAAGCCGTAACCGTAAAAAAATCACAAACTCCGAAATAACCACAAGCCTCGGATATAACGGACCCGATTAATGTTGACGACTCTTGCAAAAAACGATCTTCGGCTCTGTATGAGGAGCACGTGCAGCCGAACAACTTGCGGACACCCTAGACCGCTATAAAGCGGACAACCGCCATCCAGGAAATGCGATGGAATGGACCGGGTATAAAGCGGATGAAAAACTGCGACATTTACAACGATTGCTCGGATGCGGATTTGCTGTTGGTGATGGACTAAGGCAAAAAGTCCTAAGCTTTCAGCATATGAGCGAACGCATCACAATGACCCCTATCAGCCTGATCTGCATCCAAGCCCCCACGGAAGACAAGGATGACTCCACCAAAGATGAGTTCTACGATCCCCTAGACAGAACGTATGCTCAATGTCCCAGCTATGACATCTAAATTGTACTAGGAGACTTCAGTGCAATGCTGGGTAAGGAAAACATAACCTACACGACACCACATCCGATAAGGGACACAGGCTGATTGATCTTGCTACGGGGCGAAATCTCATTCTAGCCAGTACGTGCTTCCCGCACCACGACATACACAAAGGCACATGGCGGTCTTTTGATCAATTGACCACCAACCAGATTGATCACATCGCGATGGACGTCAGACACTCCTCCACTATTCTTGATGTTCGAACTTTTCGAGGGGCTAACATCGACTAAGACCACTATCTTGTAGTAGCCAAGATGCTTCTACGGATATCACGAACGCAGCGGAGTAGAGTAAGAATACAAGGTTATGACGTCGGAAAGCAACTATCGCTACGATCGCGTCTTCCTTAAGCTCTCCAATACTCCTCCACGCTATCAATAGAACAGCAGTGGCACCTTTGCAAGCAAGCCCTGAAAAGCTCTGCATCCGAAGTTTTGGGCTTCAAGGTTCCACCACGAAGAAACACCTCGTTCGATGACGAGTGCAGGAGGATTCACACAGCGAAGCAGGATGCATATAAAGCCTCGCGGCATAAAAGAACAAGAGCAGCTCGTGAGCTCTACGAGTTAAAAAGAAGGGAGGAGCATAAGTTTCTCAGAAGAAAGAAGAAAGAGCACGAGAAGCGCGCGATTGAGGATTTGGAGAGGTGTTACTGTAGACGTGACGTTCGAAAGTTTAATCAGTAGATAAAGCGAACATGCCAAGGTTATAGTGCCAGAACGGAAGGCTGCAGGGCACCTAGTAGTAGAATCGCAGTCGATGTTGAGAATATAGAAAAGACTGTACAACGGCGATGTTAGTCAATACGCCTGCTGTTAGGCAGAATGATCCATTTCTAATCGACGAAGACCGCAGAGAATTCCGTTCCCTGACCACGACGAAGTTAAGATCGCCATATCGAAACTCAAGTCGAATAAAGCTGATGGCGCAGACGGACTGTCTGTTGAGCTCTTCAAAGCAGCTAGGGATGACCTGGTTAGGAGCATACACAAGCTCATCTGTAAGATATGGTCGGAGGAAAGCATGGCCGAGAAATGGAGCCTCAGCATCGTATGCCTGATCCATAAGAAAGGAGACCCATCTGACTGCGCCAACTACAGAGGAATAAGTTTTCTTAACATCGCCTACAAAATCTTCTCTGCCGTTTTGTGTGAACGCATGAAGCCTTTTGTAAATAAGCTGATAGGTCCTTATCAGAGCGGATTCAGGCCAGGGAAGTCCACGATCGACGAAATCTTCACACTACGACAGATTCTGGAAAAAACCAATGTATTTCAAGTCGACACTCACCACCTACTTGACTTTAAATTCGCATACGACATCGTAATTAGAGACGAGCTATACAACCCTATGTCTACCTTTGCCATACCTGCTTAACTCATCAGACTATGCAGGATGACTTTGGAGAATGCTCGCTGCTCCATCCGAATCGGTGAACACCTTACCGATAGTTTTGATGTCAAAAAAGGATTTAGGCAGGGCGATGCGCTGTCGTGTGATTTCTTCAACATCATATTAGAAATGATTGTGCAAAATTCACTGGCCAATACAAGAGGCACAATCTATTTCAAATCCTCGCAACTCCTTGCATACGCCGACGACATTGACATAATAGGTAGATCACAGCGAGATCGCATGTAGATGCGAGTATTGAGATGGAGGCGGCGAAAATTGGTTTGGCGGAAAACGAGGGCAAAACTAAATACATGCTGTCATCAAAAAAGGACGCTCACCACCGACGTCTTGGCCAGAACGTTTGTATAGGCAGATATAAGTTCGAGGTAGTTAAGGACTTCGTCTACCTTGGCTCCGCAGTGACCTGGAACAACGACATCAGTTCCGAAATCAAACGCAGAATCACTCTTGCTAATCGCTGTTTCTTTGGGCTCAGGAGGCAATTGAGTAATAGAGCCCTCTCCTTAACGACAAAGTTGACTCTATATAAGACCCTTATCATCCCGATCCTGCTGTAAGGTGCAGAAGCATGAACACTATCACAAGCGGATGAGGAGGCCCCTGGTCGGTTCGAGAGAAAGATTTTGCGCGTTATTTTCGGGCCTATAAACGCAGACGGAGGATGGAGTAAAAGATTCAGCCACGAACTTTACGGGGTTTACAGCGTTATGAGTCTAGTCAGTCGTCTACGTACTCAACGCCTAAGATGGCGGAGCCATGTCTTTGAATCCAACTCCGACGGACGAAGAAGCAGACGGCCGCACTTAAGATGGCGCACACAGGTGGAAGGGGACTACAGCCAGCCAAATGGGTGTGTGGCAATGGAAAAGGCTAGCAAAAGATCGTGCTACTTGGAGGGGCATATTGGTTGAGGCCCAGGGTAACCCTGAACTGTAGCTCCCATTAAGAAGAAGAAAAAGAACAGTGAGTTGCTGTTTCTTCGCGCACGAGAGGCAAGTGAGAAGTGGGGCCCTCTCTCGGGATCCTAATGTGATCTTCTATAAATCTTTAATCATCTCGGTCCTCCTTTAAGACGCAGGAGCCTGGACCTTATTAAAAATGGATGAAGAGAGCATTGGTTGTTTCGAGGGCTACAATCTTTGGTGCTGTTTGTATTGACGGAGAGTGTGAGAGAACATTCAAACAAGAACTGTAGGGGTTGTACAGCGACATCGGTCTAGTAAGGCGTCTGTGGATCCGATATCTAAGGTGGCTAGGCCATGTAGAGTGAATAGACAGCACAGCTTCGGCCCGAAATGTCTTCGACTCCAACCCCGAGCGACGACATTGCAAAGGACGGTCGCATCTAAGGTGGCGCACACGAATGGAAAAGAACCTCAACCAAATGGGCATGTGACACTGGAAGCAGCTGGCAAAATATCGTGCTAGCTGGAAAGGCTTGTTGGTTAGAGCCCAGGTTCACCCCGAACTGTAGCGCCACCTAAGTAAGTAAGTATAAGCTAGCGAAGAGGTGTAAGATCGAGATAGACTTATTGGCTTTTGAAGAATATATCACCGTTCATGTGACTATCCCAGTTTTCTCTGCAGGCGATGACCCGACTATCAACATTTTCGAAGAGTTTTCGAAGAAGAAGTGAGTATATGATTAATGAAGTTGCCAACTCTTAATTTACATTACGCAGTCACGTTTTTTAAAAGGCTACTCACAAATTCAATTTATCGGGAAACATGACGAATTTTTTGAAGGGTAACATGAATAGATCGTATATGTTTGTAATAAGTTAAAACCAAAAAAAAGCATTGTTATGGGATAAATTACTCCACGAATAAAATCGCCAAAGATCATACTTGCACCTATCAAAAAGCTCGATCATATTGAGTTCAGTAAATGACATTTATTGACAGTCAACAAGCGTGTTTTTTGTGGACTTACTTTAAGCAATTCCAATTGCTGCTTGTTGTCTTCGCTGATCGACGGTCCCTGATCTGCTCTCTATTACCTCCTCGTTTTTACCTATGTAACGCCGATCAGAGGGTGGCAGGCTCCTGATGAGGAATATACGATCAGTCATTTTCGAAACGTAATTTGTCTCATCAAAACCCAGGCATTATAGGCTCATTTAGCAGGACCTTGATAGCACCGATCATGCACGATCAATAGGCTCAAAGTACACAGATCATGAAAAACTTTTTAAAATTTTTCTATCGTCTGTCCAATTAAATAATAAATTCTCATCACCATCTATTCGGATTTCGTGGTAGAATTCACTTCATAAATCATTCAAGATCATATTTCAAAATTGACATATTTAAGACGCGAATGGTCGTTAATATGTCCCAGCTTTCGAATATCTTCATTTAGCGCCCAATACATCTCAGGTTCCCACCTCCATTTACCCCATATTCCTGCATAAATAAGTAAAAAAGCAAACTCCCATCGCGCCATCATCCGCCGCGCCGTTGTAACTATGTCAGTGTTCTAATGAGACACTTTGAATGCCGCATGCGGTGCTCTTCCGATCATCACTTCGTTTAATGTTTCGCTTTTGTATTTTCTCTTCTTGCGTTTTTTTTTTTTTTTTTTTTGTTCATCCACTGATTATATAATGATAATAAAATATAAACGAAAACAACTTCCATCTCAGGACTGTTCACCTGTTTACCAGCTCCTCTCATCATTACACAGTAGCACGGCCACATTGTGCCGGCTCACCACTGACTAAGCCTAATTGATCAATCTTTTCGCGCCAAAGTCATCATTTTTATGGCTTGGCATGCGCTTGAAATATATGTATAAGCTCGTCTTCATTAGCGTTAGAGTCGAACACATGCACAAGAAACTGTTATAAAATTGAAAATTCGTTTCGAATATAGATGTTCGAATAAATGGTTGAAATGAAAATTGATTGTGTCAGATCGCGGGGTTCCTAGTTCTCACTTGAGCTTGGTGGGCTGTTGTGGATTTAAGTAATTCGAGTGCCTGTGCTTCAAATTATCAATTAAAGCAGCACACTTCCACTAATAACCAATATAAAGCATTTGTCTTGCTTGGTTCCCTTTGGTAATTGTCACAACGCGTTTGTCATTACATAACCATGATCACACATGGTAATTTCTGTCGGATTAAACGCTGCGTATAGGCTACACCTAGGCAGCTAAGCCTATAAAGCGTTTTCTTCAAAATCAATAAAAAAGAACATGTGCGCGCAATGACGAGTAAATTCTTTAGTCTTTGAAACGGGTGCTACGATTTCAAATCGAAGAAGACAAAAATCGAATCGAGCAGAGAAAGAGGTTATGGACGAAAATGGGATTCGTCGACTGTCAAATTAACGACTTCCTTGCGGCACCTTGAATGCCTCTAATTAGGGAATCCCAATGAGTTTATTATTAGGATTGTCAAGCATACCGCTTGGGAACGACACACGAGCACCACATAGCGACGGACGCATTGACGTAACGAAAAAGTGACAGATATGCTCTCGGAGGAAGTTCGACGAATTGTCATGCAACGTGTGTCGACGATCGCTTGTTTTATTTGCTTGTAAGTCCGATGATGATGGATGCGATAATGTATGCATTTCAATTCCATGCATTGCAGTGCATGTGGCGTTGTGAGGAGTGACGTTACGCATGCTTTCTGATGCCGCATCGTATCGTAGCGGGTGGCGGTAGTTTGTTTGTCACTTGTCATTCTGAATGAGAAATGCGTTCGTGAGATGTGTTAGGTGCAAGTTCTTTTTGATCTGCATTCTATGAGTCATGAGACGAGACGATGGGGAATGCGAGACACTTGTTCAGCCGGTAGACGTCATTGCGAATAACCGCATGGTGTAAACGGCGAATAGTAATGAACTATAGTGTCATAGTGGTGGAAGAAATATGTATTTCCAAATGCGTATGTTGCGACGTGCGCTGGTAATACGTCAGCAATGACCGAACCACTGCGTCCGATGAGGTGTCCGTCATGCCAAAATGGAGGTGTGTAATGGGCCGATATGTGAGTGAAATGTTTATTGCGCGGGTGCGACGTTTCGATGACGCTAGAATGCTGCTGTCTCATGAATAAAATTCGTCGATAATTACGATAGAAAAATGTGAGGCTCTAATGAGCATGGAATTTTCAGCAGTTTAAATGACGCATGGCTTTCTCCATAACGAGCAAGGTCGCTTGGACCAACACCTCGGCGACATAACTCAAACTGAGATGAAATTAACTTCCGGTCGGATGAGAAGAAATCTGGCGACATTCTCTGGCAATTTTTCACTGCACACCTGGCAACTACTGTTCGCCGCGAGACTTCATCATGATCCCTCTTAATTGCGTCATTTCCGCATAAATCCCGAACACCATATCGTCCTGAAATCCCACCTGACGCACCGAGCACGGAAAAGAATAACGAGGGGTAGGAGGAAACGGACGAAGTAATTTATGTATGTAGCACGGACCGAATATCATCCTTTGCTCATTTTCCATACACGGAACAAGGAGGAGAAAAAAAAAAAACTGATTAAATCCACACCGGACACTTCCGACACGACCAACTGCTGGTGTCCCCATCTCCGTGCCCGTATGCGACTTCGGTTTTGTCGGAAGGAGTAAAGCGAGTGTGAGGCGGCATTGCGCTTTGACATTGCAATTAATCATCGAAGTTACAATTTATTTCCCATAAACCGCACATATGCAAAGTGTGGACGCGGGGTCACGGAACAAAGGACTCCGGATTCATAGTCTCCAACTCATGTAACGACACATTTTTCGTCAGGTCGCGTTGGTTGGCCGGTTGTAATACAATTACTTTTGTCAAATTGTTAACCGCATTAATTGTTGGCAGTTGGATGACTGCAGAAGCGCTACTTCCGATCACCACTACATTTCGGGTAGAGGACAACAATCGGATGCAAGAGTAGTGCTTCATTCAGATTTGTGGTGAGGCCAAGTTCCGTCACAGGCGGGGGAGAATAATTGCCCTCCAAGTGCATTTGGCACTTGTGATTAAGTGTCCTTTTCGGTCATTCATTACACCCCCTATGCAGGGGCATCCATTTCCACTTTCTTCTTGAAACTGAAGTCTCCTGAAACCTCAAACTTTTCTGCTAGGATACCACAATTTTGAAACAACACACATACACGAGGACATAACACAAGAGGACAAGGGAAGCGTAAAAATGTTCGTCCAACATTTGCTGCTAACTCAGCGCCAGCATCCTTGATCTGGACATGCAAACCAGACAGGACACGGTCGAGGAGCAAACAAAAAAAACATGAAATGTGTACTGTTGTCACACTTGCAACACTTACCCAACCGGAGTAAGAGAAACCAACTGCCGAGAAAGAATTGAGTTCATTTCCGCTTGGGTGTCGCCATTTACGAATGGGCGGGCTTCAAGCTTCAGCCGTGCCGGGTTGTCTTAATTTCACGTGGCATGGTATGGTATGGCGGTTGGTGTTATACACTCCAACTGCGTCGCTTTGACATTTTGGCGCAATTAAATGTCGAGTTGGAAAGAGGTTGGACCATCTCAACATGAAGTTAAATGAGAAGAAAATGTGGAACATACTTCTTAAGGAAATAAACAGACACTAGGAGGAACCGGATGCAAGTGTCTATTCCAGCGGAGAGACCATCTGTTGTTACAAGAGTTTCTTGTTTTTCCATTGTTTTGTGTCTTGTTGTGCTATTTCGAGGACAATGAGCGAACGTGGGGCAGGGTTACGTGATTTGGATAGTTCGTATTTTCTTTCGGATAGTGCATGAGTGGTACTGGGGATGACAGGGCGCTTGGACACATTGTCAGTGAGGGTAATAAAACGAGAGATTTACTGTTTAGTTAGTTTTGAATCTCCCCCGGGTAATAAAAAACAGGACAACTACGATGTTGTTTGGAAGTGGATAACGGAAGAGCAATTTTGGAATCCCTGAAGAGATGTAAAGGCTAGGATAGACCACAAGTGACTTTATTATATTTAAATTGTCTAGGCCTCAGCAGGGTTGCAGAGTGATCCTTGTCAATTATAGAAAATGTCCTTCAATGGGCACTTCCTTACCCTGGTATTGTTCTACTATAAACGTTGGTATTGTCAGTGAATGGTGTTTGGCTATCATTTTTAGCAGAAAGGGTTTTGCCTTTCGAATGCAGTGGGCGTCATACAAGGCAAGCCGATGACTCTCGATGAGCACTCGTGCCCACTGCTTCAAAGGTGCCGTTCCAAGGTGGAATAGAGAATTGTAGGTATTTTTTGTGTCCGGCTTACAATTCACTGTAATTCCTGATTGTAAGCCTGTACTAGAGTTAATGCAGCGGCTTCTTTGCCGAACAAACATGCACTCGTCCGCAAGCAAAATTCCGCAGATTGTCACTGGAGAGTCGCGCTTTGCTGAAAATGCTACCACAACTCGTAAGAGTGTGTAATATAATCCGAGGCATTGAATTCCGTTCCGCGCCCAAAATCTCAGCCTTTCGTCGTAATAAACTTGACGAACTTGAGCCTTCATCCTTGCCAAATCCAACTGACTCTGGCCCTGGAAGAAAACGATAATAACCAACGCCGCTCGCTGACTAGGTTACTGTGCAATTGTAGGTAAGGTTAGGTAAGTGGGTACCCTACTGACGAAAGGTCAAGGTTTACCTAGACTACGTGGAGTCCATTGTGCCCAATTAATTTTTGACCCGTAGAAACCTAGACATTTTCCGTTGAGCTAAAGCATCCAGACGAGGATAAGAATCCTAGTTTTCTGTTCAGCCCAAAGTTACTTACCTACGCTGGTTCCGAAAGGAAGTGTCTTCCTAGGAATACGTTCCTTTTTTGGGCTAGTGCCGGCTATTCGCACAGCAGGTGATGAATGGATTCGATTTCCTCTTCGTCCCTGCAGCTTCTGCAGAAGTCATTGTGGGGCTGGCCTAGTCTGTCTGCATGGGAAGATAGCATGCAGTGCTCAGTGAGGGCACCGACTGCCGGTCGAATATTCCCACGATTGAACAGATTATCTGTAAATTTCTTATTATAGACGGGCCGAGTCGATATCACCGTTGCGCATGTATCTAAGTGACATCTAAGTAAGTGTCGGGTGACATAGTCCGTTTCGGTTATGAATCTCAAGATGGCCCATCGATCCAGGACTGATGCGTGGCCGTAAAAACTCCTTGTCCAGAGACCGGATTCTTGTAGTCTTAGCGCAGTTCTGGCTGCGATGTACTCGCAGTATATGTCGAAGGGTGGGAGGTTCAGCATAGCTTCACGTGCCACCGGGATTACTCCCAGGCCTCGCCCCTTGACCCAGTTATTAACTAACATCAATGCATAACTTAGTCTATCGCTGAGAATCTGCGGAAACTTTCCAGAAATTAAGATGGCAATGTCGTCGGCGTAGACCGTGACGTTAAAACCATCCGCTTCTAGAATCTTGACCATTCCATCGACCACAAGGATCCACAGAAGGGGTGATAGAACGCCACCTTTTGCTTGCTGGTGAGGTCTAGTATCATCTAATCGATGTCTTCTGTGGAGTTGGGGTTCCCTTCCGGAGGTCAGTTAAGGGTTCCACCCAGCTCCATATTAAACCTCTGCCAATTCGCCTTCCGTGGGTTTCGAAAGACCTTCCTGTCCGGCCTACGGAAATTCAAGTCAAAGAGGATCCAATAGTGATCAGAAATTGATGCTATGTCAGATACTCCCCAATTTGAGATTTCTGCAGTACCGTTGCCAGTTACAAATGTTATGTCTAGAACTTCCCTTATGTTACTAGTAATAGAAGTTGGAGAATTACCCCGATTACATACAACTAGATCAATACTAAGGATATAACTGAACAAAGTCTCACCCCTACTATTAATGTTAGAGCTACCCCAAATAGTGTGATGGACGTTAGCATCACACCCTGCGACTAAGTTCCTCTTACCTTGTTCGGCCATTGCGATCAGTATTCTTGTTTCCTTAGACGTTCGTTCGTGACTTCGTCGTGCGGTAGGTAAACCGACGCCATCCTAAGCGCACCCTCTTTCCTGCAACTTCCACTAACGTCTGGTCACCCTAGCTGAAATTGGTTAGCATTAGTACGTAGAGTTCTTTGTTAGCAACGATACAAGATCTAACCTTGCCTTCGCTACTGTTATAAAAGAGGCTGTATTTCGATGACCCTAATTCCTTAACCCGACTATGGAGGATCCATAGTTCTTGGATCAGGGCCACATCAAGCTGCTCCGCAATTGTAAGCGGAGCGTGAGCCTAGCAAAAACAAATATCTTCAGCGACGAAACCATTTTTGGATGAAGGAGCAGGTCAACGAGCAAAATTGTCAAGCTTATGACGTTGCCACTAAGCACATGCCACTTGTTGGAGGCAATGCATCTGTAGAAGGTGCTATCATTAGCATTAACAAAGTGCGCTGCCGATCGATGATAAGAAATTTGTTTGAACCCGAATTGGATGATACGGATGTGTGTGACATGTGGTTCCAACAAGACGGCGCTAGTTGACATGTGGCTGATGCCATTCTACACAGGCGATTTGAGGGCATGGCTAACTTAAACAAATTACAAGATTCATGAGGGCAAGGCTAAGATCGTGCGATCTTGCCCCATTTGACTTTGTGGAGTTCCCATAGGTTGCAGGTCTAAGCCAAATTTAGCCTGATCAATGCTTCAGAAGCGTAAAAAATTGGACCTCTCTTGGACCTTTTTTTATTTTTATTTTTATAATTCGCGCAGGTTCAAGCGTCATACTATTATTATGGTCACAAAACCTGGGCGGAGTGCAGATGGTTTGGGTCGTAGATGTTCGTTCTCCAGTCTCCAGGGGTGGTTGTCCTAGATAGGATTCGAGAGGAACTCGACTGAATTTTCACGTTGGTTGTATTTCTCAGAACTGTACACACAGAGTATGAATTTGAAGTAGCCATATACTGTGAGTGTTATGCCTTCATGAGTATTTTGTTCACTTCCCATTCACAATAGCTGTGTTGCACCATTTTTCCATATAGGAATTGTGTTTCTTCGCTATGGAAATACTTTTAACTATAGAGCTTCCGCTTGACAGTCGGTGATGTTTACCACTGTACCACGGCCACCTGCGAACCGTAGTAAATGAAAAATGTTCGGCCTCACATCCAAGGACTTTGAATTTTAGCTAAAAAGTGGTTTTACTTTTCCTCATAATCGCCCTTGACTTTAGCATACTTGGGGAGGCTGGAAGGCTGTAAAAATGTTCATCTACTGTTGGCGGTTTGAGGGTGCCAAATCGGGAGAATAGGCGGATGGCCGAAGTAATCGTATCCCTAATCCCCCATAGTCAACTAATTCTTGGGACAGATGCGCTGTCCTAGTGAAGGATCATTTTTTCTTCAGGCTACGGCTCTTTTTGAAAATGTTTGCATTCAGCTTGTTAAGAAGGTTAGAGTAGGTTCGTTTATAAATTTTCTGTCGTTTGCAAGGTAACCACTTAATCGCTTTGGTGCCCCGAAACACGCTGGCCCTTACCTTTCCAGCAGATACGATCAATTGTACCTTCTTTAGTGTTAAATCGCTGGCTTCCACTTACTGCTTGGCCAACTTGCCAAATTTGGTAGAATCACTGTTGGATTGCTGTGAAGATCGTTTGCGCATTTGCTGTTGATCGACATTCAGCAAATGCAATACCCATCGACGACAGTGTGCAACCACTTTTTGACGGTTGACATCAAGGCAGCAGAGTCCCCGTAGACTTTTCATCTTACTCTCGCATGTTGTCATATTACACACATACCTCCTGCTCAGCTTCTTTCTTTCAAGCCTTTTTTATTGGAATAAAGGGTTTTCCAGTGGAATTACCGATACCGGCAAGTCTCATCTTACAAACGTGCACAATATAGGATCCATCACCGTCACCTGTGGTACTCCTATGGTATACTTTGTCCCTTTATCTATTTTGTATTACTAGCTTTTGCCTTACTCGTGTGAACAAATATTTAATATTTAAAACCAGCAAACTAGCCCTCTGACAACGTCATATTTCTTCCACATTAGGTTGTGTCACTACGTCTATTAGGCCAAGTTTGTATAACGAGAGAGCTCCTTTCCCATACGTATGTATGCTTACGTCTTGGCAAATGAAAGGGGCAATATTTGGACTTCGTCTTTTTTCTAGCAAGCTTTATTGAATTTTTTTTTCAAATCCTGCGAAGTCAGATTATATGACTAACCTTCACCCTTGGCCTGTAGCCATATTTTCGTAAGAATTTTTGGCTTCAAAGCATTCATAATGCGACCAACAAGCTGCACGCGACTCCTAAAATCGCAACAAATCATTCCACGGCTTCTAATAAATCGCTGGCCGGCCGTTTCGGTCACTTAATTTTCGATACGTCCTCCTCTGAATAATTCATTTCATTTAACATTCTCACTAACTTGCAACAATC
The DNA here is from genome assembly GCA_951905685.1 of Eumerus sabulonum. NCBI lineage: Eukaryota > Metazoa > Arthropoda > Insecta > Diptera > Syrphidae > Eumerus > Eumerus sabulonum. The sequence continues at coordinate 111,474,717 of OX645061.1, forward strand.
GCCTCGCTAAAGCATACGCTCGCGAACAGACAGACAGACAGAGCAATTCCCAGAATCACAGACCGAACGTTGCCTAATTTAAAGCCACTCACCCGCTTTATTTCCACGAACTAATCGTCACATCACCTTTCCCCATTCGAAATTCACCGCTCGTTGCACCACTAAGTCCAACGGCGGTCAAGGCTAATCCGAAATCAGATCGTCATCTTCGAAAACTGCATGCTAATGACCCTATGCATGATATGCATAGAGTAACACTCGCACTCGTTTCTCCAATTGGCTAGAAGCAAACTGTCAGTGCCGACTGTCATCTTTGACATAACCGTCGCTACGTTCACTTCAATCAACCGGTTGAACTTGAAAATGTTGTGTTGAAACATTCAGCAACTGTATCGCAAGAGACCGAATAAAATGAAAGAAAAAACAAAAAAAAAAAAACCAAAATTTCCCCAAAATCTCAATTCGGAATTCCACGGTCACGCCAGTCGCGATTGGCAATCTAACAATGTCCACTATCATGTCGGTAGCTCAGTCGTGTCTCGCTATTTGCTTGCTTTTGTGTTTTTGGGTATTCCCAACTGGTGCTTGTCTAGTGCCAGAGGAACAGTCAGAAATATATATGTTTAGCACCATGCTGCCATTCGAATGATAATTACCCAATGGGTCCGGTCGCGAGATAATCTGACTCAGACAGGGGGCGGTAAAGCAAACCGTAGTATGTACGTAGGTACATATGTGCGTTTCGATATCATGATGGGCGCATCTGGAAGTGGCATGAAGCGAATGTGAATGTCAGGTACAGTGTTGAAAAATTGCGAATCATTTCGCGCACACAAGTAGAGCTTTTTACCTCGGAGTCCATTGACTCGGTCCAATCGACGAGAACTGATAAGATAAGAGCTTACTGCGTCCATGGGATTCCATGGAACTACATGTGTATGTAGGTAGGGCGTCCGGTATGATAGGACACAGTTATGATTCTAATCCCTCACTACTTGACGATTCATTGACCATCGACTGTCATATTTAAAAGATGACCGATATGCTCCATGTGCTCGACGTGACCGATGCTGGCAGGGCTCACGCCACAGAGCGATTAAGCAGTCAAATGACAAAACATTCGCGCCTTTGTGCACACGGCATTCATTCTCTTTTAAATCAATTAGCCAATCACCCAGTACAATGCTCGACCGACACCCAGTCGTAGCGAGCTCGGTCACCATGATTTATTGGCTGGCCGAGTTTATTTATTTGTGTGTGCCTATAATTAGGAATTAATTGATTCATAAATCTATCGCCACAATGAATCCCAATTAGGCTAGAGTCGAAACCAATACGAGTATTGTACATCCAATATCTCGAATTGAAATTGCCAAAATCAATTTGGAATATTTGACTACGTTTGTCGCACGCAAGCCGTTGCATGACAAAGATGTCGAAGAATCGGGAAATCTAAAATCTAGCCCAACCCATGTTACGATGTTCAGATCCCGGTTCGCGGACTATTTTAGATTCAAAGCTTGTAACCCATCATGGGCCCGGTTGGTCACGTTATGGATATTTTTCGATTCGGCGCTTGTATCTTGTAATAAATTTCCATCCAAATCACGGATGAACACATTAGTGCGTACATACATCTTCAAATCGAAGGTGCGTATGGTTTATGCGAATACATGTACGCATGCTCAGGTCTTTTGGTGAATTTTAAAAATTTATTTTTTTCCGAGAAGAATAAATAGAACGCTTCCGGGTTGATTAGACGACGAGCGGACATTTGCTGTCTGGATCACGTCTGACATTGAAATTCACCAATTCATGCTTCTATTTACAAAGCCTTTGTGACCTGTGACTTGTTGGTTTTAACAATTGATGTGAATGACATTTCAAAGTCGCTCGGGACATACAGGGTAAAGTTGTTGACCGCTCTCGATCTGGCGAGATGCCAGCAAGGATCCCTGTTTAAATGCCCGGGTCAAGTAAACATACAGCCTCCTCGTGGCGCCCTCTGGATAGTCTCTTCAACAACCGTTGGGAGGTGAACAAACGTATGCAGCGACAAAACCCCGACCAGAATGGCTGTTGTGCGGCGGGCTAACAATCCGCCCACGTAAAAAAAACAAAAGTTATGAATGAGCAAGAATTCTCGGATACACGGACGGATACTCGACGACGACAACGCACGAGAAAGGAACACGATTTGCGAGTATGCTCCTGGAATGTCAGAGCCCTGTAGACTCCCGGAGCTGCTCATAAACTAGAACGAATCGTCACGCAGTACAAGGCGGATATTACTGCGGTCCAGGAAATACGCTGAATAGCAAACGATATGATGAGGAGGAAAAATTGCGAGATTTATTACAGCTGTCACAAAAGATTGCACTTACTTGCGGATTTGTCGTGGGAAACGTTTAAGGTCGAAGGTCATCGACTTTAAACTTATAAGTGATCGCCTGGCTGTGATCCGCATCAGAGGCAGATTTTATAACATCAGCCTTATATGTGCCCAGGCCCCTACCAACGAGGCTGAAGACCCTATCAAGGAGGACTTCTATGACCTCCTGGATAACGCCTACGGAGCTTGTCCAGAGTACGATAGTAAAATCGTACTCGGGGACTTCAACGTCAAAATCGGTAAGGAGAACACCCTTGGCGGAGTGATCGGAAAGCACAGCCTCCACGATACAACAACAGACTTCCGACTCACGGACTTTGCGATAGCTCGTAATGCGGTGATAAGTAGCACAAGAATTCCCTCGTAAGCGAATCCACACAGCAACTTGGCGATCTTCGGACGGTCGAACCGCCAACCAAATCGACCATGTGCTCATTGACGCAAGGCACTCGTCAAACATTCTGGATGTGCGAACATTCAAAGGGGCAAATGTCGACTCTGACCACTTCCTCGTAGCAGCAAGATTCAAAGCTCGATTGTCCAATGTCAGAAAGCTGCAACAGCCCATCAGGAGGAGGTTCGACATTGGGCGCCTGAGCACACCGGAGGTTGCCAGAGTCTACAGGGAGCTGCTGAGCGAAAGACTTTACGGTATGCCTACGTCGAACACAAATGCCAATACTATGTGGCTGCATTGCCGCTCAGCCATTCGGGAAGTAGCCGAAACCACCTTAGGGTACCTACCACCCCCGACAAGAAACCCGTTGTATGATGGCGGGTGTGAGCAGAAAAAGGCAGCAACCGACGAGGCGTACCAAAAGGCGCTGCAGAGGAAAACCAAGGCAGCGCAAGAAGAGTACCGAGCCAGAAGAAGGGAGGAGAAAAAACTACTGCGACTAAAGGAAAGAATCTTCACAGCCTCCCAGCTCAAGGATATCGAGGAGTCTGGGGATAAGCATAAAACACGAGCCTTTTACAAGAAAGCCAAAGACCTTGCAGGAGGCTTCAAAAAGGGCACCCATGCTCTTTGAAACTGCGAGGGTAATCTTGGAATAGTGGATGTATTTAAGCAGCATTTCCAACAGCTGCTTAACGAGCATGATCAAGAGAGAGTGGTAGGGACCGAGGAAATCCCAACTCTAGCCGTTGAAGTAGTCCTCCCATCGAGCATCGAAGAAGTTGGCACAGCTATTCAAAAGCTGAAGAATAACAAGGCCACAGGCTCAGATGGCTTGCCATCAGAGCTCTTTAAGGCTGGCAGCGATGTTCTGGTAGGGAGCATGCACCAGATCATCTGCAGAATTTGGGAAGACGAAAGCATGCCCTTTGCATCCACAAAACAGGCGATCCTACGAATTGCAAGAACTATAGAGGTATATCCCTGCTCAATGTCGCAAACAAGATCCTGTCCTGATCCTGTGAACGTCTAAAGCCATTTTGCACCGCACTAATCGGCAACTACCAGTGCGATTTGGAAGACCACCCCCATAGACGGCGAGTAGTCCGAGGGTGCGATCAGGGCTTGACACGCAAGCGAATGGAGTTCTGCTCGCGGGGTCAGCATTTTGTTTTTTTTTTTGTTTTTGTTTTATGACTCTTAGTTGTACATAAGGGAGAGCGGGCGAAGAGCTCTGAGAGTGATCTGTGACATTGGAAAACATAAGAATCAGGTCAGGCTCATCACGCCAAATGTCCCTTATATATATATAGGAAAAAAGGAAGTGTGCGTGCGGCAGGTTCGTGGCGGTATGCTAAGTAGGTTAGGGAGTCAGTGGAAGATAGATGACCGACCGGTGCAGATAGCAGACCAACAAGTGCAGGGACAGTGCAGTTTAGTGCGTATTGGCTGATTTTTCTTTTTCTTCGATACATCTTAATATAGCGGTAAGAATGAGGCTAGTTCCATGGTGTTTTTGGTTATCCGACTCTTATTTTCGCAGATAGATTTTGAAATTTTGGTTGAAGGTTTTCCTTTCTTCCCCCGTTTTTACATTGGTCGAAGCAGTCGCGGGAGAATAGGATGTACCCCGAAGGTGGAAACGTTAGCACCACGTGCAATCCCCGCAGACAGAAAAAAAGGCAGTTCAAGACACTGAGACGGAAGATAAGGCCAACCGTGCGACCATCCGGAAGACAACCGGAACAAGATACCCACCTATACCAGTTTACATAAGTTTAGTGTATAGTCGTAAAGTGCAGCTTATAATAAGTTCCTGGTACACGGCCGTACCTCGTGTTTCGGTTACATAGTACGCTAATCCGGGTATCGCGTTACGTATATATGCACATTGAGTTAATAGTCATAGAACTCACTGTTGGTGGTGCGGGCTAACTTGATAAGAGAGTGAAAATAATCTGCTACATGGCTTTAGTCAGGCCCATGATCGCCTATGGATGTCCCGTTTGGTTCAATGTGAGTGCAAGCTTGATGGAAGGAATTCGGGCGTTCGGGAGACAGTGCCTGAGAACCTGTCTGGGATTGTGCCGAACGCCAGAATCCGAGTACATAAGATATTTTCCCAACGAGGTCCTATACAATGGAGCTAAAATTATAAGAATAGACAACTTCATGATCAAGCTGATTAGAGGTCATGATGTGAGGGCCTCGACCAATAACTTGATATCTGGGGCTTATTACCCAAATGAGTTATACATATCACGAGAGAGCTCGTCTTAGCGGCTTTATTCCTCCAGAAGCATTCATACATTACGACAACCGCGAGTTAATACAGGACAAATCGGCAATTCCGTTGATCTCCCACGTGGCCCGAAGATCTGTGGAGTCTGTCCTACGAACGCGATTTCTTGTTTTTTTTTTTTTTTTTTTAGAGACTCGCGCAGGTTCAAGAGTTTAAGAGTTTTTCGTATTCTCTTATGATGTGTTAACACACACAACCTGAACGGAGTGCAGTGGTTGGGGTCGTTGATGTTCGTTCGCTCTCAGGGGTGGTTGTCCTAGGCCTAGATAGGACGAGAGCCGACCAAATTCCGCGTTGGTTATAGTCCGTAGTAATTCGTTCAAGCACTTTAGTATTGCATACGCAGAGGATGAATTTCGGTTGACCATATACTGTGAGTGTTATGCCTGCAGGCAGTACGTCTGGTCACTTTCCATTCACAACTGCGTTGCATACTTTTTATCATCCGGTTTTAGGAATTACTTTTACTTGGCTATGAAGCGAATTTGAACTATAGACCTTCCGATCGGCGGTCGATGATGTTAACCACTGCACCACGGCCACCCCCAATGGCCGGATGTTGCACACCGTGAGTCGGAGCGTCTCCGTTTCAGTGTAGCGACGTCCAATCAAGATCGAGTGGATGTAGCTCGACAAGCGCAGCATTTCTGGTGGCTCAGAGAGTCTCCGTCGCTGAATCCCTTGGGCCTAGTGCCATAACAAAAATTATATAGAATAATAGCTGACTTTAAATGTAGGTAGTAGTAAGTTAGATGGGTTAGTTGTAAGTTATACCTTATATACATATATACGTATATGTACATGTATTTATATGTATGTATACTTACTTACTTAGGTGGCGCTACAGTCCGTGGTGAACCTGGGCCTCAACCAACAAGCGTCTCCAGCTGGCACGGTCTTTGGCCAGCTGTTTCCAGCGCCGCACGCCCAGTTGGTTAAGGTCCCCTTCCACCTGCGTGCGCCAACGATGATGCGGCCGTCCTTTGTCGCGCCTTCCTTCCGGAGTGGATTCGAAGACTCGTCGGGTCGGAGCTGTATTTTCCATGCGCTCTTAATGGCCTAGCCACCTTAGACGCTGTATCCGTAGACGTCGTACCAGGCTGATGTCGCTGTACAACCCGTACAGTTCTTCGTTATATCTTCTCCTCCGTACACCGTTTGAACAAACGGGACCGTAGATAGTGCGCAGAATTTTCCTCTCGAAACGACCAAGGGCATCTTTATCCGCTTTTGTTAAGGTCCAAGCCTCTGCGCCGTAAAGGAGGACTGGGATGATTAAAGCCTTATATAGTGTCACCTTGGTTTTCCGAGAGAGGGCTCTACTGCTCAATTGCCTATTGAGCCCAAAGAAACAGCGGTTGGCAAGAGTGATTCTGCGTTTTATCTCAGCGCTGGTGTTGTTGTCGCTGGTCATTAGTGAGCCAGGGTAGACGAATTCCTTGACCACTTCAAAGTTATATCCGCCCATGGTGACGTTCTGGCCAATACGTCGGTGTTGTCCGTCTCTTTTAGATGAAAGCAGATATTTGGTTTTACCCTCATTAACCTTGAGACCCATCTTAGCCGCTTCTACCTCAATGCTTACAAAGGCCTCATTGGCGTCTCGCTGTGTCGGTCCAATCACGTCAATGTCGTCGGCGTACGCAAGCAATTGAGTAGAAATAAATCGTACCTCTTGTGTTGGCCAGTGACTCTTGCGCGATCTTTTCAAGCACGATGTTGAAAAAGTTGCATGACAGCGCGTCACCTTGCCTAAATCCTTTTTTAACAACAAAGGTCTCGGTTTTCTCATTGCCGACCTTAATGGAGCAGCGAGAATTCCCCATTGTCATCCTGCACAGTCGGACGAGTTTGGCAGGGATGTTAAAATTAGACATGGCTTTGTATAGCTCATCTCTATACACGCTGTCATATGCAGCCTTGAAATCGACGAAGAGGTGGTGAGTGTCGATTTGGTATTCCTGGGTCTTCTCCAAGATCTGCCGCAGCGTAAATATTTGGTCTATTGTGGATTTACCCGGCCTGAAACCACACTGATAAGAGCCGATCAGGTTATCCACCAACGGTTTCAGGCGTTCACACAATACGGCAGAGAAGATCTTATATGCGATGTTAAGGAAACTTATTCCCCTATAGTTGGCGCAGTTATAGGGGTCTCCTTTCTTATGGACCGGGCAAACGATGCTGAGGTTCCATTCGTCGGGCATGCTTTCCTCCGACCATACCTTGCAAATGAGATGGTGCATGCACCTTACCAGCTCGTCACCAGCCGCCTTAAGAAGCTCAGCAGACAGGCCGTCTGCGCCCGCGGCTTTATTAGACTTAAGTCCTGATATTGCTATTTTAACTTCGTCTAGATCGGGTGGACTGGATTCTGTTTCGTTGTCGTCTATTACCAATGGCTCGTTCTGCCTGACAGCGGTATGTTGTCTATCATCGCCGTTATACAGTCTACAGAAGTGGTCTTTCCAAATCCTCAGCATCGACTACGACTCTACTACCAGTTCTCCATTTTCATTCCTGTAGGCCGCCGCTCTGGCTTTGTAGCCATGGCATGTTCGCTTTACCTTATTGTAAAACTTACGTTCGTCATTCCTGCGGTAACATCTCTCCATCTCCTCAATCTCTCGCTTTTCCTGTTCTCTCTTTTCTCTTCTGAAAAGCATGTGTTCCTCTCTTCTCTTCTGCTCATAGATTTCGCGAGCAGCTCTCGTCCGTCGTTGCAGCGTGGCTTTATATGCTTCTTGTTTTGCTGCATGGGCTTGTTCGCATTGTTCACATTTATAATATTATTAGCATATTAGTTTTTTTTTTATAGTTCGCGCAGGTTTAAGAGTTATACTCAGGGCCAGATTAGGGGCAGGGCCGACGGGGCCGCGGCCCGGGGCCCCCACAAAAAATGCGAACAAATAGGTTTTTCAATTTTTTAAGAATTTAAGTTGGCTAAATTTAGGTGAAAGTGATACACAGAGAAAAGGACATAATATTTCCACTTGATTTCCAATCGTACCCTATTAACACACGATATTCTAGGAATGTACCAGGAACATTTCCAAAAATATTCTTTGGAAACACCTAAGTTGAACAGGTTTTTTACAGTAACGACTCCATCCAAGACAGAAGATGAAAATCATCAATACATTTCGGACACCAATGACAAACCGTTACCACATTCAGAAAAAACGTCCACAGAAGTAGCACGACAAGATACTGACAATGAAGACATTACAGCTGAAACATCGGAATCCGAAAAGAATACAGAAGACGTCAATTTCAGGAATGACATATGTAGGTCTCTGGACAAATTCACCTACTGAGGCGATGATTAATTTTTGGATCAAGCAGGGATCAATTGAGCTGCAGCATCATATTGAAAAAGACTTGACCGAATTCTCTGTACCTCAATCGCGAGATGATGGATACAAGGACCGGAAATGCAGTGCGAGTAATTTTTATCGAACGCTACTGAACAAAGAACGACTCGATCGTTTTGGCTTTGCTTCTCGCCTTCTACTGGCAAATTGTACTGCTACGTGTGCAAACTATTAGCAGAAGATCGGGGAAATTAGTTCATTACAGAAAGCTTTTGTGATTGGAAACACTCATCAGATCGTGTGACTGAACATGAAAAGTCATAGCTACATGTTGATTCAAACGCGCTAGTCACATAGCGTGTGTTGACAAAGCGTTGCAACAGCAGGTTTCTATTTTTACACTTTAAAAAGATGTTTTTCTTTTCGTGTTTTATGAAACAAGTTATATATTTTACAGATCACAGAAAAAGCTGCGTACTGGCGCGAAGCATGGCATTTCGTGGTTCCGATGAAATTTTAGGCTCGCCAAACAATGGACATTTTCTCGGAACGCTTGAACTACTCGCTCAATACGATACGTTTTTGGCTGGTCACATTCAAGAACATGGAAATTGTGGACGAGGGCATGTGAATTATTTGTCTTCGACCATTTGCGAAGAACTAATAGCTTTGATAGGGAAAAAAGTACTGGCTGGAATAGTTGCTCATGTAAAAAAGGCCAAGTATTTCTCAGTGTGTGTCGATTCCACCCCTGATGAAGCGCACATTGACCAATTGTCAGTGACCATCAGATATGTTGAGGATTTGGAGCCAGTTGAACGGTTCTTGACTTTTCTCCCCAATTGTGGCCACACGGGAGCAGAAATGGCGGGCGCTCTTCTTCATTTCCTCCAGGAGCACGGCATTGATATTCAAGATTGTCGTGGCCAATCGTACGACACCGCACCAAATATGAGTGGCAAGTACAAAGGTATGCAGGCTAGAATACTTGAAGTAAATAGCAAAGCAGCTTACATTCCATGTTGTGCACATTCACTGAATCTTGTAGGCAAGGCAGCAGCTAGTGCATGCCCTGAGGCGGTTATTTTTTTCGATACCGTGGAAGAGTTCTACGTGTTTTTTACGAGTTCACCGGTACGATATAAAATTCTCAAAGAAAAATTGTCAGTTTTGAAAATATCTTATAGCCTCAAGAATTTAAGTAGTACTCGCTTTTCATGTCGTGCTGATGCTACTAAAGCGTTGAAAACTGGGTTTGTTCCTATTTCAGAAGCATTCATTTCAATACGAGATGACATTGAACAGAAAGATATCGTAAGAAACCAAGCTCGAGGTCTTGTAATAAAACTAAGTCGATTTGAAACAGTTATATACAGCGTATTTTGGAATGAGATTCTTGAAAGATTCGATTCTAGTAGCAAATCTTTACAAAATTCTACTATGACCCTGAGAGTCGCTGTTGATTGCTTAAAATCTTTGAAATCTTTTGTGGAATCGAAAAGAGATGCTTTTGAAACTTACGAGGAAGCAGCAAAAACTTTTTCAAGGACTTGTGACTTTGAATCTGTTCGGGCCAGATCAAGTAACCTACGGTTGCAATACCTTGACTCTCAGGTCTCAGCGGTACAACATTCAGCAAAAGACAGATTTCGTATCAAAGCTTTTCTTCCAGTGATAGATAAATTGATGATCGCATTAAAAGAAAAAAATTCATCTTATAAGTTTGTCGTGGCAAAATTCAATTTCATGGCTAGTTTACTCGATATGGAATCCAGTGAAATCGCAAAAAATGCTTCTAATCTTGTAGATACGTACTCTAAGATTTAGAAGCAACTTTGGCAAACGAGCTTATACAGCTCAAAGAATCCGCTCATCTCCAAGAGAAAAAAGAAAATGAACCAGTTGAAATTTTTCTATATCGCATTATTAAAAAAAATAGATTACATTCGACGTTTTTTAATGCAGAAATCGTGATGCGTTTGTACCTATCGATGATGGTGACTAATTGTACGAGTGAAAGATCGTTTTCGAAAATGAAATTGATCAAAAGCCGACTTCGTTCGAGCATGGAAGAAGATCGACTGGTTCATTTGGTACCTCTCAGTTCAGAAAGAGACATACTTCGTGAAATAACTTTTGATGATATTGTTAAGAATTTTGCTAATGAAAAATGCCGTAAAAAGTCTCTTTAATATAAAAATTTGATAGTAAGTCTGTTTTTAGTGTATACAGACGCAATTTGAAACAATTTACTTAAGTTTTACTTTACTCTTCTACGCTGTATTAGATGACTAAGTTAAAATTGTGATAATAAATAAATAAAATGAATTGAAGACTTAATCTTATTGCATAATGTAAATAATTTCTGACCGCTGGGCCCCCACACAATGATCGGCCCTGGGGCCCCCACGTTCTTAATCCGACCCTGGTTATACTCTTATGATGTTTGGCACACAACCTGAACGGAGTGCAGTGGTTTGGGTCGTTGATGTTCGTTCACTACTCTCAGGGGTGGTTGTCCTAGATAGGACGAGAGCCGACCAAATTCCGCGTTTGGCTATAGTCTGTAGTAATTCGTTCGAGCACATTTAATATTGCATACGCAGAGGATGAATTTCTGTTGACCATATACTGTGAGTATACAGCAGTACGTCTGGTCACTTTCCACTCACAACTGCGTTGCATACTTTTTGTCCGTATATTAGTATAGATATAAGATATTTAAGATAGGTTTAAGTATTTTTACCTGGAATAAGTTGTTTCCAAAAACGATAAGAAAAAATGCTTTTTTAAATGTAAAAAAAAAAAAAACAAATGGCGGTGCGGGCTAAGTCGTTGAGCGCATTAACCTCGGGACGGGTGTTCGAATCTTCGGATTGGAGTTACATTTTTTTTTTTGATTGTGAATTCTTTTTTTATTTCATTTTATTTCTGTTTATTTATTTTTTTTTACTCGTGTAGGGTAGATTATCTATACTAATCTATACTAATATTATAAATGTGAAAGTGTGTGTGTCTGTTTGTCCGTCTTTTACGGCAAAACGGAGCGACGAATTGACGTGATTTTTTAAGTGGAAATAGTTGAAGGGATGGAGAGTGACGTAGGCTACTTTTTGTTTCTTTCTAGCCCCCGCTAAGTTTGTATGCAGCAAAAAAATAAAAAATCAGCAGGGGATGGAAATTCGTGTGAGACTCTCCGCAAAATTAGTATAGGTTATATGATACAAACGAATAATTAAAACAACCATAAATCAATTAGCATTTGAGAAAACAATCAACATTCGAAACATAAATAAGTGTTACTCCTGAATTACGATAGATGGCGCTGATATGTTTCTGAAACGCGCTAACGTTGTGTGCTCTCTATCTGTACTTAAGTGCGGACATAGGGCCGCGCTTCACACTATAGTGCATACGGTACCTATACCATGTTATTTGACTACTAAGCGTCCCAGTCATGCTTATACGAAATTTAGATGCCCTGAGATTATGTAATGGGACGAGACTTAGTGTCACACAACTTGGCCGCAATATCATTAGCGCCACTAAGATAGTTAAGCCGGTTATAATAACCGGCGTAGGAAAGGTTGAAAATGTCATGATCCCACGAATCTCAATAATTCCCACAAATCTCCCGTTCCAGTTTAAAAGGCTACAATTTCCTTTAAAGCGTATTGAAATAACATTCTGTTCCTAGTTATCTTCTGTGTTCTAAATCAGGAAAGGGGAACCGTGTTACCCCGAATTTAACGCGTGCGAAGCCGCGGGCAAAAGCTAGTAAGGGATATTATTGTAAACCTAGAGTTGAGCTAGGCTTAGAAAATTAAAATTGTGAAATATGTTTTTTTTTTAATTGAACCGTATAGTGTTGTATTTCCTTGGATTGGATATTTCGCGAGTTTCGCATCAAATTCGCGATTCTTGTTGCGGGTAAGTCGGCGGTATGGCAATCGCGTGGCGACCATTTTAACAGCTTAACTCACGACCAGTCTTCGCAGCTGGCCTAGTACCCCATTCGTACGACGTCGCGGCAGGTGGGGAGGAGTATCGGTAACAACTTATCCGTCATCTCGTGACGCTTCATGATGGACTAGCGTTTAAGTTTCGGCGCCAGAACCTAATTTCCATAGATTCAAGCCTTGGATAAGAGCGGAACAATTTCCTGATGGCATTTTTTGACAGCGTCACGGCCACCTTCATGGTGGTCTCACAGACTTTTAAGCTTCATCGAGTAAACATAACGAATTTTCGCAGCACAAGAGTACATGGCATGAAAAATTCAACAGAAGTCAATTGCCTTATTTTGACACCTTCCCGTAATCAATCAACATAATCCAACTGTCAAACAGAAAACAGCAACATAGAATTTGTGAATTTGCACACCCAGTTTTACGTCTGATGCGCAGTTAAATCAATGCTCTTGTTTCAGTTAAATTATTCGCTACAACACCCAAGTATGTAGCCAAAATTGAAGAAACTATTTAGGTATGTAGATCGCCGTCTCACAAAAATTGTTTTTCTCCATAATTCAAATGTCACCGAACATCAGTTGTCAGCTCATGATCATTTGCATTCAATATCTCGATCATTTGTCATCGACGCGTCGTAAGATTTCCACGAACCTAATCCAATTTGGCCAAAAGTTTGATCATAATAACCACGATCCATTAAGTAGCCATTTATAAACGCCAATAGACGCCGGTTGCCTGCGAGATATGTACATATAATTCATAACATATGCTAAACAGATATATGTACATGCATAATTAAATGACTGACACTTGGGGGATATTTGCATCTAAGTGAAGTGATCAGAAAAAAAAGGAAATCAGTTTTGACAGCAGGTGCACACAAATAAATAGTGTAAAGACGCACACGTCAAGGAAAGATTTTCAGTAATGTCATCATAATTCAGGGCTGTGATGACAGGAATCAATAAAACCGACACAACAGGGATGTAATCGTACCCAAATGACAGCGCAGAATAGCTCCCCCGATAGTTTGCTGCAATTTGATCAAAGTTTAAGTGCAAAAGAGATAGTACTCGTAAACAGCCAATCATAAAAACGGTTTATGCAAACGAAGCGGTACTTGTTGTTGATAGCGGTTTTACGGCCACCTTTTATGGTTCTGACATGATCTTGTCGATTCCACTGACAGCTGTGGAGAGTATGATACAAAATGCCGTTCGGAACTAAGACGGATGAGATAATTTCTGAGAAAAGCTAGCATATTGTGTGTAATGATCGTGACAGGGATGTGTCGTCGAGCACGGAAGGTCATTAGCATTTGAAAAAGCCGCCAATGGATTGTTTTTTGCTTTTTGTTGTTTCGCAATCGTAATTACCCATTGTCATTCCACATTGGACACAACGTCCTTATCTGGAATCTAAATCGAAAAGTTGTACATAGGTGGATACTGACAGAAGAAGCGAAGTAGTCGTAAACTCCTTTGATATCAAAGTGGAGTAAACACCACTCGTTGTTTGGACACTTGCTTATCGTGCTCATCGGTCACTCAGTGGGAATCACTATACATGACATATGGAAATTTATACTGTCACGTGTTTGTTATTTGTTTTCGGCTTTACTATGATATTTACGTTGTCTTTGTCGTGTATTTGCACGGTGAGGAGAGTGTTCCTGGAGCGGGAATTTAGTGACACTTTCGAAATGGTGACACAATGAGACACACGATACCTTGTTAAGATCAAAAAACAATCCACTTAAAGCGGCTAAATGATTTGAGTGAATTTGATAAGACGGTAGACTTATGTGAGGAGTCGTCGATCGGAATGTGATCGTCTTAGTCTTCTTCTCATCGGGCGCTACAGTTCGCGGTGCACCTGGGCCTCAACCATCATGCCCCTCAAACTAGCGTGATCTTTTGCTAGCTTTTTCCATTGCCGTACACCCAGTTGGCTGAAGTCCCTTTCCACCCGTGTGCGCCATGTAAGGTGCGGCCGTCTTCTGTTTCTTCGTCCGTCGGGGTTGGACTCAAAGACTCTTCGGGGAAGGAGCTGTGATGTCCATTCGCCCTACATGGCCTAGCCATCTTAGGCGATGAATCCGTAGACGCCTGACTATACTTATTTCGCTGTGCAGCCCGTAAAGCTCATGGTTGAATCTTTTCCTTCATCCCCCGTCTGCATTTATAGGACCGAAAATCACAAGCAACATCTCCCTCTCGAAACGGCCAAGGACTCATCCGCTTTTGAGATTGTCCAAGCTTCTGCGCCGTACAGCAGGACTGGGATGATAAGGATATTGTGTAGAGTCAACTTTGTCGATCGGAAGAGGGCTCTATTACTCAATAGCCTCCTAAGCCCAAACAAGCAGCGATTGGCAAAAGAGTGATTCTGTGTTTGATTTCGGAACTAATGTTGTTTTTGCAGGTCACAGCGTCGTACAGCAGGACCGGGATGATAAGGCTCTTGTATAGGGTCAACTTTGTCGATCGCAAGAGGGCTCTAATACTCAATTGCCCACTGAGCCCAAAGAAACAGCGATTAGCAAGAGTGATTCTGCGTTTGATTTCGGAGCTGATGTCGTTATTACAGGTGGTCATTGCGGAGCCAAGGCAGATGAAGTCCTGAACTACCTCAAACTTATGTATATCTGCCAATACAAACGTTCTGGCCAAGACGTCGGTGGTGAGCGTCCTTTTTTGATGGCAGCATATATTTAGTTTTGCTCTCATTTAGTGCTAAACCAGTAACTGGCCGCCTCCATTGTCAACGTCATCCGCGTATGCGAGGAGTTGTGAGGATTTGAAATAAATTGTGCCTCTTGCGTTGGCCAGTGATTTTTGCACAATTGTTTCTAAGACGATGTTGAAGAAGTCACACGACAGCGCATCTTCTTCTTCTTAGATGGCACTTCATATAGTTCGGGGTGAACCAAGTCCTCAACCAACAAGCCTCTCCAGCCGGCACGATCGTTAGCCAAGTGCTCCCAGTGCCGCATGCCCTGTTGGTTGAGGTCCCTTTCCATCAGTGCGCGCCGCCTTAGATGCGGTCGTCCTCTGCTGCGTCGTCCCTCGGTGTAGGAGTCATAAACTCTTCGGGCCGGAGCGGTGATGTCCATTCGCTCTACATGGCCCACCCATCTTTGACATTGGATCCGTAGACGTCTAACTAGGCCGATGTCGCTGTACAGCCCGTACAGTTCTTGGTTAAGTTTTTTCCTCCACTCTCTGTTTACACAAACGGGACCAAAATTGCACGCAGAGTTTTCCTCTCGAAACGCCCAATAGCCCCTTCATCCGCTTTTGATAACGTCCAAGCCTCAACGTCATAGAGGAGGACCGGGATGATTAAGAGAGGGCTCTGCTACTCAGTTGCCTCTTGCGCCCAAAGAAGCAGCGGTTGGCAAGAGTAATTTTGCGTTTTATCTCAGCGCTGGTGTCGTTGCTCCTTGTCACTATCGAGCCAAGTAGACGAAGTCCTTGACTACTTTAAAAATACAGCTGCCGAAGATGACATTCTGACCAAGACGTCGGTGTTGCGCGTCCTTCTTTGATGACAGCATATATGTATCTGGTCTTGTCTCCATTTACCCTTAGACCCACTTTAGCCGCTTCTGCTTCAATGCTTGTGAACGCCTCATTGACGTCTCGCTTTGCCCGTCCAATAACGTCAATATCATCCGCGTAGACAAGCAATTGTGTAGACTTGAAGTAGATCGTACCTCTTGTATTGGCCGCAGAGTCCCGCACGATATTTTCTAGTATGATGTTAAAGAAATCACATGATAGTGCGTCGCCCTGTCTAAAACCTTTTTTAACATCGAAGGTTCCGGTTAGTTCACCTTCGATCTTAATGGAGCAGCGAGAATTCTCTATAGTCATCCTGCACAGTCTGACGAGTTTGGCAGGAATGTTAAAACATGACATGGGTTTGTATAGCTCATCTCTATAAACACTGTCATATGCAGCTTTAAAGTAGACAAAAAGATGGTGCGTGTCGATCTGGAATTCATGGGTCTTCTCCCAGATCTGCCGTAGTGTAAGTATTTGGTCGTGGATTTTCCTGACCTGAAACTATACTGGTAGGAACCTACTAGATTGTCAACGAACGGCTTCAGACGCTTACACAGTACGGCAGAGTGGATCTTGTACGCAATGTTCAGGAGACTTATCCCTCTGTTATTGGCGCAGTCATAGGGTTCTCCTTTCTTATGGACCCGGCAAACAATGTTAAGATTCCATTTATCGGGCATGCATTCTTCCGACCATACCTTCCAGATGAGTTGGTGCATGCTTGCGACTCATCGCCAGCTGTTTTAGATTGCTCCGCGGGGAGTCCGTCTACTCCAGCAGCTTTATAAGACGTAAGTTTCGGTATCGCTATCTTAACATCGTCTAGGTCGGGTTGACGGGAATGATTCGTTCTGCCTGACGGTGGCATTTTGAATATCATCGCCGTTATACAGTCTGCAGAAGTGGTCCTTCCACAGTCTTAGCATCAACTGTGACTCCACTATTAGTTGTCCGTGCTCATCCCTGCAGGCTTCTGCTCTGGCTTTATAGCCCTGGCATGTTCGTTTTACTTGTTGGTAAAATTTTCGAACGCCGTTCCTGCAATAGCATCTCTCCATCTCCTCGATTTCGCGCTTCTCGTGCTCCATCTTTTTTCTTCTCAGAAGCGCATGCTCCTCCCTCCTTTTCTGTTCATAGAGCTCGCGGGCAGCTTTCGTCCATCGATGCAGATTGCATCGGGACTTGAGAGAGCCTGAGGGAGACTTGATCGGTGAAGGTCCTGGCGGTCTCTTGGATTGCAGCTTTCCGACGTAAAATGTTAGTGTTCTTACTCGACTCCATGGATTCCGAGAAATTCGTATCCGCACCTTGGCTGCAACAAGGTCGATGTTGGCTTCTCGAAAGGTTCGAAGATCTAGGATGCCGGATTAGTGTCTGCTGTCGTCCGCAATGTGATTAATTTGATTGGTTGTCGATTTATCCGGGGACCGTTAGGTCCCCTTATGGATGATGAGGTGTGGGAATCGTGTACTTGCGAGACTACACGATAGCGCATCGCCCCGCCTATATTCTTTTTTGACATCGAAACTGTCAGTCAGGTGTTCACCGATTCAGATGGAGCAGCGAGCATTCTCCAAAGTCATCCTGTACAGTCTGACGAGTTTAGTAGGGATGTCAAAGGTAGACATTGCGTTGTATAGCTCGCCTCTAATTACGCTCTAGTATGTGGCTTTGAAGTTGACAAATAGGTGGAGGGAGTCGACTTGAAATTAATTGTTTTTTTCCAGGATCTGCCGTAGTGTAAAAATTTGCTCGATGGTGGACTTCCCTGGCATGAAGCCTTACTGATAAGGACCTATCAGCTTATTTACAAAAGGCTTCGGGCGTTCACACAAAATCGCAGAGAAGGCGATGCAGGCGACGATAAGGAGACTTATTTCTCTGTAGTTGGCGCAGTCACATGGGTCTCCTTTCTTGTGGATCGGGCAAATGATGCTGAGACTGACTGACTGACTGACCATATCTTACAGATGAGCTGGTGCATGCTCCTAACCAGAGGTCAGCAGAACTGTCTGCTCTTTGCGCTATCAGCTTTATTCGACTTGAATTTCGATATGGCGATCTTAAATTCGTCAAGGTCAGGGGGACGGAACTCTCTATGATCTTCGTCGTTAAGAAATGGTTCTTTCTGGATCATTCTGGATCATATTGACTAGCATCGCGCTTATACAGTCTGCAGATGTGGATTTTCCATATTCTTAGCATCGACTGTGATTCAGCTACTAGGCGTCCTTTTTCATCCCCTCATAGGCTTCCGTTCTGGCTTTATAACATTGGCATGTTCGCTTTATCTGTCCATCATCTTAGTCATCGGTATCAAAGGGATGTCAAAGGTAGACATTGCGTTGTATAGCTCGCCTCTAATTACGCTCTAGTATGTGGCTTTGAAGTTGACCAATAGTTGGAGGGAGTCGACTTGAAATTCATTGTTTTTTTCCAGGATCTGCCGTAGTGTGAAAATTTGCTCGATGGTGGACCTCCCTGGCATGAAGTCTTACTGATAAGGACCTATCAGCTTATTTACAAAAGGCTTCGGGCGTTCACACAAAATCGCAGAGACTTATTTCTCTGTAGTTGGCGCAGTCACATGGGTCTCCTTTCTTGTGTATCGGGCAAACGATGCTGAGACTCCATTCCTCGGGTATGCTTTCCTCTACCATATCTTACAGATGAGCTGGTGCATGCTCCTAACCAGCTGCCTTAAACAGGTCAGCAGAACTGTCTGCTCTTTGCGCTATCAGCTTTATTCGACTTGAATTTCGATATGGCGATCTTAAATTCGTCAAGGTCAGGGGGACGGAACTCTCTATGACCTTCGTCGTTAAGAAATGGATCACTCTGGATCATTCTGGATCATATTGACTAGCATCGCCCTTATACAGTCTGCAGATGTAGATTTTCCATATTCTTAGCATCGACTGTGATTCAGCTACTAGGCGTCCTTTTTCATCCCCTCATAGGCTTCCGTTCTGGCTTTATAATATTGGCATGTTCGCTTTATCTGTCCATCATCTTAGTCATCGGTATCCAAATATCGAGTTCGGGACGAGTTCAATGAGTAAACAATATTCTAAAAATGTCCGAGAACTTACTATAAATCTGTCTTAATCAGGCTCGTGGTCGAGACGCAAGCTAAATTTAAACATCTTATGTTATGGATTCGTAGAACTCATTTAGAACCCATAGAATCCGGGTTTCCTTATACATAATACCAATCATCGATTTGTCGCCTAGCAAGGGGCGATTTATAGATCATGCAAATCGATAACGATTTTTGATCATAAAATTGGCAAAAACTCACTCTGACAACAATCATTTTCGATAAATGTACGAGTAAACCATTGGCCACCAGATACACATGTACGTCTTAGTGTAGTGTAATCCCATAGTACTCCAGTTTGGTATTTTATATTCAAGATTCAATGTTGAATTGAATCGCAAATGTAGACATGATCATCGTAATCATGATCGAAATTGACAATCAATACTCTCCTATACAAACACTTGCGACGAGTGGTGGTCTCATTTCTCATTCCGACAGTGTAGAGGTCGCCTTTTGCCGTCCATGCATGCCCACGAATCGAGGTCTTATTGTTTTTCACTACCCCCTCCTACTGCCAAATTAAAATTGGAATTTATTTAACAACCCTGTTCACGTAAGAATCGGAACAACGAAAGCGACCGCTAAATGCGACAGTAGGAATACGATCTGTCAGTCAGAGTCCATCTGGCCCTGTCACCACCTCTTTGACAGTTGTCAACCGAAAAGGGCTATACGAGTACGTTCGGTGACTTCATTTTAATGTAATTTTTATTGCGCACCGAATTTCCGAAAAGGCGGAAATTTAATTTGGTTTTTGCCACCAAAAGAACCACACACCGCACCGGCCGGCATGGATCTGCGAACGTAGCATGTATCTCTTACATAATTCAGCAGTTCGTATTGGATTATCCGATAATCCATCAACGGTTAACAACAGTCGGGTGCTATTCACTGTGGCATATTCAGAGCGCGCGTTCGCTCTTAATTTCGAATGCGCGTTTTTTTGTTTTTTTTTTTATTTCGTATTTTCGTTTTATTGACAGTTTATGAGGTGCTTGACAAAATGAATATTCAGTCCACAAGTATCACATCAATTTTTCTGAAGGTAACTGCTGTGCGAATCGGGATTTGATTAACCGATTCGAAGCGAGGCGAAGTGAACGCACGTTTTGAGGCGTTAAACAATTTTTTGACAAGGACATGATGGCGGGAGGCGATTAACCATAGACAAGGTTTTTGTAAATGTCAAAAGCACATGGTAGGCTTACTACACTTTTGTTTTTCTCTATTTCGTTTACTCTACTGTCACATGTGACATGGGAAAGCAGATTAAGTTTGATTTCAGTACATTTGCGTTCTGTTTATTGGCCAATTTGAAATAAGATGTCACGCTTGACAGTTTGATGAGTGAGATGGCACGTTAGGTTAGGATAGGTATATGGGTGCCCTATTGACGGAAAGTCAATGCTCACGTAGACTACGTTGAGTCCATTGTGTCCACTTGTTTTGTTTAACCCGTTGATACCTTGACATTTACCGTTGAGCTGAACTATCCAGACGAGGATAAGAATCCCAGTATTCTGTTCCGCCCAATATTACCTACCTCTTCGAGTACCGAAAGGAAGTATATTCCTAGGAATATATTCCTTTTTTGGGCTAGCGCCGGACATTTGCACAGCAGGTGACGAATGGATTCAATTTCCTCTTCGTCCCTGCAGCTTCTGCAGATGTCATTGTAGGGCTGGCCTAGTCGAGCTGCATGGTAGGATAGCATGCATTGTCCGGTGAGGGTACCGACTGCCAGTCGAATATTCCCACGATTAAACTTCAGCAGATTTTCCCTTCTTTTCTTATCATAGACGGGCCAAGTCGATCTCGCCGTTGGGCATGTATCTAAGCGACACCATCGCTTATTGGCTTTCACTAATAGCTCCGTCTCTATCTCCCTGTAGAGCGCACTGAGTGGTGCTTTGGCCTCAGCTGAGATCGTCGCAATGTTAGCACTTGATCCCACCTTAGCCAGCTCGTCCGCCCTCTCGTTTCCGGAGATATTCATATGACCAGGTACCCAGCAAAGGGTCACCTCATTTACATTGGATATCTCTTCTAACTTCTCCTTGCAGAGTTTGGATCTTATCCATGCTGCTTGCAGAGCCTTAATGGCTGCCTGGCTGTCAACATAGATGCTGGTCCTTTTTCCTGAGATATTCTCTTTGCTGATCAGGTCCGCTGCCTGCTTGATAGCGAAGACCTCAGCTTGGAAGACACTGCATCAATCATCGAGCCTGTAGGAGCGATGCATATCCCGAGACTCAATGTAGACTACGGCACCTGTGCCAACATCCATTTTGGATCCGTCGGTGTAGAGTGCCAGTTCACTTTCCGTGCGTACCAAATCACCGGTCCATTCCTCCCTGGAGGGAATTCTAGTAGAGAATCTCCTCTCCCAGGATGGAAGTCGGCTGACATAGTATGTTACGGTTCTGAATCTCGAGACGGCCCATCGATCCAAGACTGATGCATGTCCGTGAGTACTCCTCTTCCAGAGACCGGATTCCTGTAGTCTTAGCGCAGTTCTGGTTGCGGCGCTCTCGCCGTATATGTCCAGGGGTGGGAGGTTCAGCATGACTTCAAGAGCCGCCGTTGGTGTGGACTTCATAGATCCCGTCACCGCCAGACAGCCTGCCCTTTGAACCTTTGACACACCCTGAAGATGACACTTTTTCTCAAGCGCTTTCCACCAGACAACCGAGCCATAGACTAGGATAGGTCTTACCATCGCAGTGTACAACCAATGTACTAGCCTCGGTTTGAGGCCCCATGTCTTTCCAAAGGCTGCCTTGCACGAATATAGTGTCACGTATGCACGTATGAGATGACACGTTGCTTATGATGAGCGGTTGGTTGCTTATGATAGCTTAACATTAGGGAGTCGATGTAGATTTTGACATTTATCACATATCTTGAATATCATGCCGAGTTTTAGAATACTGTTGCGGACACGAACTGACGGTTGTGTTCGAATTTCGCTGTCAAAGTTAGTAACGCTTTGTAACGACAGGGGAGCGAAGGGGAGCGTTTGACGCAGACATTCGAGAGATTGGACCGAGGGCTATATACGCGGGAACACTCGCCCTTCGGGGGCATTCAGTATTCGGCATTCAGTATTCAGTATTCATTAAATTATTCAGTGATCATATTCATTCAGTGACTCAGTATTTGTTCATTTTTTAGTAACTCAGTAACCATTGATCAATCGCTAATCCAGTGTGAAAGTAATTAAGCCATCTAGTCAGTTAGTGGACAATTATGTAACAGTTGTAGAAACAAAGCTTGTAATAAAGGTGACGCGACAAGATAATTGATCTATGGTGGAATAATAAAGCCGCCACACAGACGATATTCATATTATAGCAAGTTCCCATCTTACCATTGTGGAAGCGTTCACGGCAATGGGAGACCTGGCGAAACGAGCCGGGGAGAAGACGAAGAAAGTGGTCCGTCATCCATCACCTAGGACAAAGGACGAACGGAAACCATAATTTCGAGATGGTGAAGGAGCTCACTTACCTCGGGCAAACATAAACTCCATGAATGACATCATAGTGGAGATACGGCGCAGAATCAACTCTCGTCAACCTGACTTGTCAAAACAGCTAGGGTCCAAACTCCTGTCCCGAAGAACCAAAGTTATGCTCAACAAGACTCTTATCCTGCCAGTCGTATTATATGGAGCCGAAAGCTGGACGATAAGCAGGATAGTAGAGTTGATCCTTGACTCCATCGAAAGAAGAATTCTGCGACTGATATTCGGCCTTGTTTGTGAGGAAGATGAATGGAGGAGAAGACATAATCGCAAACCCTATGAGCTGTACAAAGATGTAGATATATCCCGAAGGTAAAAATCCGTCGACTACAATGGTTTGGTCAGATCGAGCACGTGGATACAAAACGCTCCAGCTTAGAGGCTCTTTGAATTCAAGCCTCTTTATTCGAGAAGAAGGGGGAGACCGAACCCCTGGTATAAAGACCAATTGATCGCGGACGTAAGACGACTTGGTCTTCCCGACTGGAAGCAGCGTGCCTGGGACCGTCAAGGATGGAATGCTGTATTAACTCAGATCTAGCCCTCCAAAGGCTGCTAGCCTGAAAAGTAACTATACTCGTACTTAATTATCGGATGCAGCAGTTATACCAATAAACGAGTTGAGTTACTTTTTGAATTTCTAATTAGTAATAATCTCAACGTTGCCAATAGAGGCAACAAATCTACCTTCATAAATGGGGTTAGGGAAGAGGTGCTTGACCTCGCTATCTCTAGTCCATTTATCCTAATCACTATTAGTGACTGGCACGTCTCCAATGAGGCCTCACTATCTGACCAACGACATACCAGATTCAACAGCTCTAGTGAGGTTAAGGAAGCTAAGCCTGGATATCAGTCCAAACGAACAAATTGGGCTCTTTTCCGAGCTCAGCTTGCCGCTAAAGAAGATATGCTTCTTAAGTCGATAAGTCGAATTAATAGATGATGTCGATGAAGCGACTTATCATCTCAATGCATCACCTATCTCATCTTTTAGAAACAGCTGTACACCCTGGACAAGTACACACAAGCGGTGTGTACCCTGGTGTGTGGTGTGGAATGCATAGCTCGAATCTCTAAGAGAACAGGTGAGATCTCTGTTTAACTGAGCCAAAAGAAAAAATAGTTGGACTGATTATAGATCTGCTCCAACGAGATATAACCTCGAACTGAGGAATTTCTAGAGAATGTCTTGGAAAAAACATCGCGAGAACATAGACTCGCTAGCAACTGCGGCCGATTCCATAAACGCTATTCCAAAAGCACAAAAATGGACTCGGTCTGCTTCGTAAACCAGAAGGTAGCTTTACCGACAATCGCAGGGAAACTCTGGAGACTTCGCTTGAGCTGCACTCTCCTGGTTCCACTCCCCTGTCAATGCCTTTTGACGATCAGAAGACGAACGTCAGAAGTAGCATCGATAGTAGAGCAAATAGCCTCTCTGGCAGACTCTTTAGCTCCGATAGAGTTAAATGGCCAGCTGGCTCATTTAAACCCTATAAGGCCCCGGCAAAGACTGCGTCTTTCCTGCTATCTTGCAGAGAATCCTGGACTCTATTTTGTCACCTCTGATAGTTCTTTTTACGTCTTGTTCCAACCAGGGCTACAGGGCTACATCCCTCAAATCTGGAGGGAAGTCAACCTTGTCTTCATTACCAAGATTGAAAAGCCAAGTGAACAACCTAAATTCTACCGCGCTATCAGTTTAACATCATTCCTACTAGAAACAATGGAAGAAAAATAAAACTACATCCCAATCAGTATGCATATCGCAATGAACGATCTACTGATAATGCGCTACACCACCTAGTGGCGTAGGCTTAAAAATAGTTTTACACATAAGGAGATTGCCGTTTGACAATACTGGCTATGACTCGATCACCACTGCACTATCCTGCAGGGGTGTAGACCATTCCATATTGGCCACATGCGAAGAGGTCTTAGTGACTATATCGGCGGCTAAAGGAGGAGTCCTTTCACCGCTTCTCCGGTCGATGGTTATCGATGACTTATTACGCAAGCAAACTACTCGTGGCTACGAGGTCATCGGATATGCTGATGACCTAGTAGTCATTGCTAAGGGTAAGTGCAAAACTGCTGCCTCGATTAACCCAAACAAGACAATCTTAGCCCCGTTTACAAAGAGGAGAAGTGTCCAGTCCTGCTGCGTCTTTCTAAACGGCACAAACATAGGATTTTCAGAAGAAGTCACGTTTCTAGGTACTGACCTTGACCGCAGACTTAACTGGAACTCTAACATTAAGAATAAACTTACAAAGGCGACTAACGCCTTTTGGGTCTGTTGACGCACTTACGGTAAAACCCGGGGATTGGAATCCACTGGCTATACCCCGATAGTGAGACCTATCATCACCTACGCGTCCACGATATGGTGGACAAAAGTTGAGCAAAATACGATAATCGTTAAGCTTCAACGCCTCTAGAGACTAGCGTGTCTCGGCATTACAGACGCTATGCCAACCTGCCCTACGGCAGCCCAGGAAGCACTCATTGGACATACTCCATTGCACCTTTTTATTAAAAAGGTGGTCTTACGCAGTGCAATTAGAATTCTTCGCTCGGGAACAAGCCTGCCATGAAGACCCGTGGGTCACATGTCCATCTTGCAACATCTACCCGAGTTGAATATGATTACCATGGTCTCGGGCGCATTACCACATACCTTCACTTTTGACAAAAGATTTGAGATACTGATCCCCAACCGCTTAGCATAGGAAACCAGTGACCTCTTGCTTAATGTCAAAGTCCTTACAATGTAACGGAACAGAGTAGATATCGGAAGACTAGTCAGCTATCTGACGGGACGCTGCGGTCTGAGATATCATCTCAACAAAATGAACCTCTCGTCTGAAATTGAGTGTCGACTCTGTCTTAAGGACGAAGAGACTGAAGAGCTCATGCTCTGTGAGTGTGCTGCTCCTTGCCTTCTTAGGAAGCGTTATGACTAGTGAGGGGATCATCTCGGCTCCTACGACTAATTGGCTAGCAGGCACAATAGATCTGTAAAGGTCGCAGTGCCTAGTGCTATTGGACAGCACTAGCCCTTTAATTTATAAAAAAAAAAAATAATAATACTCGCATGTGGTGCTTTATTGTCAAATATTTTGACAGACGTTGACAGTTATCTAGTCTAGACACAGACAAAATACCAAGCGAATAGCATTCTTTTTTGACATTGATCTTAACAGACAGACGTGACATTCAATATCCAATCCGAAGGTCAGCCCGTTCGTGGACGAACTCAGTTTATGCGCATTTCTCAAAGATCCTGTATTCCTAGAACGAACACGCCCATCACCACTTTCAAATCTTCCCGTCTCCAACAGACAATTTCACGTGATCTCCGATCGAGCAAGCCAAATGACGTACGGAGACGTACGGAATCATGTTAAATATTTAAAGTCCGGTTGTGTGCCGGGAATCTGTAATCGCCTCCGATATAGAGGAGTATATCTGTCGTTTCATTCCTTGATTTTTTTCCGTTTATTTTCCTCCTTTCATTCCACACGGAGAAAAGGAGGAGTAAATTACCGTCATGCGACGCGCAGTCTCGTCAGTTTCACTAGTCATGATGACGAGCACCATGATGATGATGATGATGATGAGTTTGGCGCTGAAAAGTCTATCGTATCGTAAGGCGTAATTGAATAAACGTGCCTTGATGTGCCTACTACACCTGGCTCGATGCAAGTGTGATGTGTGAATGAAATGAGTGAGATTGATAGGCCGCTGCACTTTGTCACCTGAAGTGAATGACATTTTTATTAGAAGACAAATTGCTTGGATTCCAGGAACATTTGAATTCCATTCGAAGGAGGTGCAATAGGTCTGGCAGGTGATTAATGAATTTAGATAGTCGTGCTATCGTGTCGTGAGTCATTCATCTTTGGGCCCTTATTCGTTGGTCGTTAATATGAAAACCAAAGGTTGAGGATGAAGCCTGAGTGAACGCCAACGTGCATGGGTGGAATAAAATACAAATTTTGTTATTTGCAGAGAGAAATTGATTAATTTCTACCTAAACTCTCGTGGAATTTATTTTATTCAATAAAGACCCTTAACCAATGCTATTGATCTGCGGCAGGTAGGAGAATAAACTTTTCTTTATCCCGGGTACGTCCTTTATAAGTGCTTCACCTTTCCAGAAGTCATTCAGCACCATCTTATTGACGTGAGCTCCATCGACTGTAGTGACAAATGACTGCACGTGTAAATTGAAATCAACTTCTGGGAGAGTGGATGTAATCGGATCCTCAGGGAACCACACTCGATTAAGTGAATACTCGCCCTGTAACCGACACATTGGTTAGTCATACCTTTTTTTGTTGTTGTTTGAATTTCGCCCTCACTTACCTTGTGGATCGGACATGATTCTGGTAAATTGCCGTATTCTTTGAAGAAAGCGAACATGATCATGCCAATCGGTGACGTGGATTTCCATTCCAAAAGGTTGCAGAAACTATACGTGGCATTGAAATCTACGTAGTGAGAGGGGTCCTTTCTGCCAACGATCTGACCTTCGACGTGTATATCGGCAGTCTTGATATCTTGTAGAACCTTAACTGTTATGTTGACATATGGAACCTTCTCGTCCATGGCAAAGGTGAAGTTCAGGACGACATTGTCGCTCCAGAGCTTGTACTCAGTTGGCCTGTAGCGGAGGATTTTCTAACCAAAACAAATGAGTCAATAGAAGAGATGATACGTATGGTATACTCACTTCACTTGATCCAATGACCACGCAGAAGCCAAGCAAGATAGCTAGTTTGAAGTCCATTGTGCACGATCACCGATCACTACACAAGTACAGACAAACTTGGGCAATGATCTGGTTTAAATATGTTAATAGTACCTTGTCATGACTGATGACCAGAGTAATTAAGATTCATATCTAGTGTTGTGACAATTTAATGCTCCAGCGATCATGTTGTCCATGATCAGTTTGACCGTTGATCATTTTTTGAGTGTACATTATCCATTCGCAATTTTGATTAATGAGTTTAGTTTCGAACCTGAAAGCTATGAAGTTAAACGTATTCTTCGCTGTACTTGGGGCGATCGTGTCCGTCACTTCTGGATGGGTGAGGATCACTTCATTATTTTCTACTCTTCTCTATTGGTTCCGTTTTAGCGATCCTTTAAACTGATTTTCACCGATTTCCTGTACGAGTTTAATAAAGATTATTTGGCAGTGCGTATGGAGATCCAGAATTACACTGGAGAGACGGTGATCAACTGTCACATCAACGTTGTCGAGGA
This sequence comes from Eumerus sabulonum, assembly GCA_951905685.1. Lineage (NCBI taxonomy): Eukaryota > Metazoa > Arthropoda > Insecta > Diptera > Syrphidae > Eumerus > Eumerus sabulonum. The sequence continues at coordinate 111,502,571 of OX645061.1, forward strand.
TATGGATGATGTGAAACTTACCTACGCCATACTTCTCGAACAAGCCGATGGAAATTACACTGCTCTCGTGAGCAAATCGTTACATTTATGCAAATTCCTCAAAAACAAATCGACCGACCCGTTTCTAAAAGTGATCTATGAGGATTTGGCCAAGTATGGGAGTTTTTTCAAAAGCTGCCCCCTCAAAAAGGGCATCTACTTCTTTCACGACTTTCGTATAGACGAGGAATTGCTGCCAAGCTATGTGCCGGAAACGAATTTTATCGTCGAACTCCTGATTTCTATGGCCAATCAGTCACCGCCGATATTTAAGGGAAAGCTCTACGGCAAAGTTGACAAGGAGAAGGGATTCAATAATCTGAAGATTTTCAGCTTGGGATAGAGGAACTCTTATTTACTAGTTTCATGGAATTGATTGACTGAACACTGAACACTGATTGTCTGGCGCGCTGAGATAATAAAGAAGTTCTGTTCCGATAGAGATCCGATTAGGCATGGTAGAGAATATCTTTTATTTTTTGTTGTTGTTCTCATCTACCTTTTGGCAGTTAAAGTTAATTTGATTGCTATCGTAATACCTTGTGTCCTTGTTCAGTCGGCTCAACGGTTAAGTACACATAAATGTACAATACTCACATTTATCTTCCTCTCCTTCATGCCCCCTCCATTCTCATTTTATGCTCTGCCCTTTGGCCAATCGAGACTTTCTCAAGCTTCATTGGCTTGGCAAAAAAAGAAAAGAATTGACGGAACATAATACAAAAGAGGAGGAAAGGAAACGAGATATTGGAAACATAATGTTACCACTACTACCAGTACTATAAGTACGTAGCATAGATACTATAGTGTGCAAAAAGGAGTTCAACCACTGCCGTTGCCAATATTATCCGTCTTTCGAGCTCCTGCTGTTGCATACGAGTATATCCAGGATACATCCTCTAATCCCAGGCTATTTATGGTGAACACGAACGAGGGCAATAAGATGAAAGAAGATTGTTCTTCGACTTCGTATGTTGGATTTACTTTAAATAGCCTTAAGGTAACTTATTGCAGCAGTATGTCCTGCTGCTTGCTGCCTGCTGTCTGCTGCCACTTGTGACGTCTTAACTCTTAACTCTGCTGCATAGAAATGTAGTATGGGTGGATCGTAAGGACTAAAGACGAATTGAATGGATTATCTTACCTCACGAGGGTGTATGGTGTACGAGTACTACATTGTATCGAAATTTTTGAGAGAAGAATATCCTTCCGACGTTTTGTTATCCCGCTTTTGCGAGTGATGTGTTGGCTTTGATTTTCTCTCACCGACGAGCATAGGGATGCGAGCGACCACCCTTCAACTTTGACTGGCTGTTGTTCAAAGTTGGAAATTGGAAATTTATTGTCAAAGACTTGGACGAATCTATCGGGTCGGCATGGGTAAGCTGATTAAATCTAATGGAATTTTTATTCTTATATGCTCGAATGTTAGTTAATGGTGATGTGGAGATGCCTTACGGGCAGTGCTGTGGCGAATCACAGGCGGCTGTGATGGGATTGGCGTTTTACTTTGGAGGAAGTCTTTGTTTTTTGTCTATCGTGATTGTCTTTTCTGCTGGTTGAGACGGGCTGCTATTATCCTTTACACATCGTAAGGGAGATCTTAGATTTTTCAGTATTCTGGGGTTGGCCAGCAATAGTAGCTGTCGAACCTGGATCTATTGGTTTGAAAAATCCAATAATAGACTACAAAATGACATTGTCGTTCCAGAGCTTGCGGATTAGTTCGTGGTTCAAGAGTTGGCAGAAAAAACATGAGCGACCCGAAGGCGCATCACTTTAAAACTGTCTTTCGCTCGAGCTGCTGTATGTGCGCGTGCAGTGTTTTGTTGGAATCATATGTCCCACGGTTCCAATTCATACGTTTGAACCAGTAAAATCTTGTTGATCATGGTATTGCTCACCAATCATATTGTCCAGTGTGTATTCGCAACTAATGCTAGAGGTAAACATCCAGTTGTAATTGCGGGAGACTTCAATGCCTAGTCCACAGCTGGGGCAGCAGACAAACGGACGCACGGGGAAGAATCCTTCTGGTAGCCTTTGGGCTTCTAGTTGTACACCTGGTTAATACAGGTGCTACAAGTGTCTTCTGCAAGGCTGGTAGGTCGTCAATAGTCGATATAACCCTTGCATGTACATACATGGAGAGTGAGCGAGGACCACCAAGCTATTATAATCGAGATTGGCGGGAGAAAACGGAAACAGCGTCCAAACCAAACAGGTCCCAGGCGGAAAGACACGCTCCTTGACAACGATGTTCTTGAAGAAGTCCTGAGAGGTGTGACTGTCGATAACGATGCATCTGCAGAAGCAATCTTCAAGCAACAGAAACAAGCGCTAACTACGGCATACGACGTAGCGATGCCCAGGAGAGAACCAAGCAAAAGGGGCTCCCCCTATTACTAGTGGAACGAGGATTTCCGGAGGCTAAGAGCGAACTGACTCAGGGCACGAAGAAAATCGCAACGATCCAGAAATGGGCCAGACTTCCAGGAACGGCTTCTCCAATTCGAGCTGGAAAAGACATCAAAGAAAGCAGAGCTAAGTATTTCAAAAAAACTCTGCGAGGAGGCCGACATAGGCCCTTGGGGTAAAGCATACAGGGCGGACACCAAAAGCAGAAGAGGTCCGCCGATTACCAACCCTGAAGTGCTTACACAAAGAGTGGAACATCTCTTCACACATGGACAACCGCTCACTAGCACAGCACGGCGAGGATTAGCATTGTGGAGATTCCTGTAATTACCTTAGAGGAGCCACATAAAGCTGTATCTAAGATCAACAAAGCACCCAAACCAAATGGGGTTCCAAATAGGGCGGTCAAAGCGGCGATTATGGATAAGCCAGAAGCTTTCCAGCACACGTTTGGAAAATGCCTACAAGAGAGGGTCTTTCCCACACACTGGAAGTTGTAGCGCCTGGTACTAATGCCAATAGGAAAGAAACCACCTGGAGAATCGTCTTTGTATCGCCCACTGCACTGTTAACCCACCAATTCGGTTTCAGAAAAGGACGTTTAACGGTCGACGCCATAGAATCTGTAGTAAACCTGGCCGCGGACGCCAAACAAGGATAGAGATGGAAAGGAGGCGAGAAGAAATATTTAGCACTGGTCACGTTGGGCGCTGAAAATGCTTTTAACTCGGCGAGCTGGATGCAAAGACGAGGGTCTCTTTAATTGCCAATTGCCATGGGTAGAGGACGCAGAGCATGCAGTTTTTGTCTGTAGTCGTCTTGCGCTAGATAGACAAAGGGGGAACATACCAAGCCCCGTGAACCTGGCCCCTTACATGTTGGACTCGGTAGATACATTGCGTTAGTCCTTTCGAGGATACGGCAGGCCGAAGCAGAGTGAAGAGCTCAGGAGGCCGCCACCGGAAAAATACCGTAAATCGAGGGAACAGTCACAGTAATACCTAGCGCTAGTCCCGGGGGAGAGTGGCTGAAGTGTGCAGGGATAAGGTTTAGCACGTAGGTGCGAGTAAAACCACCTGCGGATCGTGCCCGCTTGTTACCCGAGTTGCCAGTATCGTTCGAGGGTTCCACATCCGCTGACACCTCTTGCCTACATAATGCACTTGGAGAAGATTAGAGTAAATAGCTTCTCGTGAATGATACGTTGATTCTTAGTGACCTATGTAGGCGCACGTTTTATTCACGGATTCGTTCAGCTGAATTTCGACCAAAAATCATCTCCAACTGACCAGGCCGGTCAGCAAGATTATGAATTCTCCAAATCTACTGTGGAAAAAAAAATCCCACTTTTAGGGTAAGGTCAGTGAGGTAAACTTTATGTAAGCCATGTATCATCAACCGACACCTAACAAAATTGATTACGTTTGCGATAAGGCTATGTCTAAGCATTTTTTTGTAAATCGAATAAGACTGTTTTATCAACGAATGTAACAATCACGAAGGATCACACAATGTATAATGATGGACCAAGTATACCTCCTTGTGGGACTCCAACGCCAACAGGACAGAAGTTCGATCATACGTCCTTCTATTCAGTGCCGGCTAACCGATCAGACGAGGAGCTTCTCCAATATCTTAATAAAGTTGAGATTGTCGCTCGTAGGAGCTGGGATAATCTTCCAAGGTGTCCTAATTTCACTGAGAAGGATACGCTTCTTAAGAAGTCAAAGGGCAGCGCACCCACATAGTAAGTGCTCTGCAGTTTTGTCGTCCTCAAGACAGAGTCGACACTCAGTTTCAGACGAGAGGTTAATTTTGTTGAGAAGATATCTCGGACCACAGTGTCACGTACGGTAGCTGGCCAGTCTTGTGATGTATACTCTATTAAGTTTAATAAAGTGTTTGTTCAGGGGCCGTACAAATCTTACTGATTGGAAAAGAACGATTCCAACAGAACAGGTGATTTCGATTTTTCCCATTTCTCTAGGCAAAAGTTAATCTTAGACTAGGGTATGCCGCAGAAAGGTTCGGCACTTATGTATGTACCTTTCGCTGGAACCTTTCCTAGCGAGTTGATCCGCGATTTGATTGCCCTTAATTTTCTTGTACCCTCTCACCACCACACCTTACTTCATTTAGCTAGGTCCTGTAGGGTGCCATGGCATTCCTTCCAGCATCCTAGATATACGAACCTTCCGAGAAGCCAACATCGACTCGGATCACTACCTTGTTCTACCCAAAGTACGAATGAAGATATCAAGGATGCCATGGAGTCGAGCTGGACAACGAAAGTTTGACGACGGAAAGCTACAATTGCAGGAGACTGCTAGGACCTTTACCGATCGAGTTTCCCTCAACCTCTCGCAAGCTCCAATGACACCGGAGCAACATACAGAACAACAGTGGGAGCATTGCCAGCGTGTCATCGTGATGTATTGGGTTTCAAGCCACCTTCAGCTAGAAACCCGCAAAACCCGTCAGATTTTTCAGAATGACAATGGAGAACTCTTGCTGTTCCATAAAGGTCGGTAGCGAATTAAGCGAGACCTTTGATGTAAGGAAAGGATTTAGACAATCCTTACATGACGCACTGTCATGTAATTTCTTCAACATCGTGCTTGAGGTACGGCACAAGAGGTACGATCTATTTCAAGTCTGCACAATTGCTTGCCTACGCAGAAGACATCGACGTAAGTGGACGAACAAAACGGGACGTCAATGATGCGTTCGAAAGCATTGAAGCAGAAGTGGCTAAAATGGGTCTTTCGGTTGACGAGGGTAAAACGAAATATATGCTGTCATTAAAAAATGACGCGCAACACCGACACGTCTCGGCCAGAACGTCACAATTGTATGTATGTATGTTGGCGTTACAGTCCATGAAGGACCAAAGCCGAGCTTCTCTCAATCACCCATGTTGTGTGTGATTTTATTTACCCACAGGTGAAAGGGACCTACAGTTTATTGCCGGTTCCAAATGGCGAAATTCGAGAAGCTTTTCTTGACAATTATACTACAGGGGGTTTTATCAGTACCCCGCTGAGGAGAAGCACCGTGAAAAACACGTTCGATGACATGGCTGTTGTCGGGATTCGATCCCGTGTCATCGGCATCAGAGACCGAAGTGGTCAAGGACTACCTTGGCTCATTAGTGACGCCATCTCACGAAAGACCAAAGTTGCGCTGTACAAAACCTTGATCATCCCGGTCCTCCTCTGTGGCGCTGAGGCCTGGACTTTAACGAAAGCGGATGAAGAGAGGAAAATTCTGCGTTCAATCCATGGTCCTGTTTGTATAAGCGGAGACTGGAGGAGAAAATACAACGACGAACTATACAGGCTGTACAGCGACATCAGCCTAGTACGACATCTACGGATCCAACGTCTAAGATGGTTAGGCCATGTAGAGCGAATGGATAATATAGCTCCGGCCCGAAGAGTCTTCTAGTCCAACCCCGAGGCATGACGCATCAGAGGACGACCGAATCTAGGGTGGCGCACACAGGTGGAAGGGGACCTTAACCAACTGGAATTGCGTCGCTGGAAACAGCTGACAAAAGACCGTGCCAGCTGAAGAAGTTTGTTGATTGAGGCCCAGGTTCACACCAGACTGTAGCGTCACCTAAGTAAGTAAGTAGGTTCACAGACTTGATTTGCTAAAGATCATGTCCTTGCGAAATGCTATTAAACAATGCAGCCAAATTGAACAGGTCTACGTCCCGAAAGAGTTTACTGTGTAAGATGCTAGCTCTTCATCTGAACTAATCGAGAAGCGGTTGTGGTTGTCAATTAGAGAAGTTATAGAAATCTTACACATGGCAAGAACTGACTCTTTCTTCTAGGACACTTAACATATTGTTCCAGAAATGACACAAAAAACCAAAATATAAAATGAAAACTTCTTTCAGGCTGAAAAGGATCCACCCACTTCGAATTGCACTTCTTCATCCATAGAAAAGAATATCCGAATCAAAGAGCACACTTGAAGACATTACATTTTCTTGGCCGCGCACCAAATTGGTGGAAGGAAAAAAAACGAGAATCGAAATACAGATTAAGGGAAGAGGCAACCACTCAAGGAATAACTACATGCCACTTGTGTGCCTCCAATTTAATACTTTTCCTAGCTTTCAAAACGGAACAAAAAACACCCGATGCCCTCATTAAAGAACAAAATTTCACTTTAGACAGACAGACATTGAAAGAGTCATCTTCCACCTCGGGATATCAACACAAAATAGAAAAAAAAAAAATTGAAATGAAAAGGACGAAAAAAAAAATAACATCATCGTCTACTCCTAATTGAAGAGGATACTATTAGAGCAGGACGACTATGCGGGCGTTCACACGAGTGTCTCTGACTGGCTACCTTTTTTCCTGCTGCATCTCCCGTATTGCCATTACTCGGAACTGCTTCCTGTATTGAATACAGTTTTATAGAAATGAAGGGAAAAAAGGGAAAAGATCAAAGGCTAAGATGGTGAGAATGACCATAAAGGCAGACGTTAAAAGGACTCTCGACTTTACTTGCATTTCTATTTAACTTTCAATAACAGCGACATGAAGGAGTTGAGTTTAAAGGGCGGAGTGATATTTATTAGATGGCATACAAGTCTAATTGCCACTTATTTAGGAGCAGGAATAGGAGAGATGAGACTGATGATATTCATAAGATCACCTCACACATGCTGCCGCGAAGGGTAAGGTGAGTCCTATTGGCTTATTCTTGACAAACGTGCACTAGATTAACCAAAGACAAAAAAAACAAAAAGTGAGAATCCCAGCGTCACACCCTCGACCCATTAAACACTTTAAATGTCAAGTAAGCGAAACCAATACACTCCCGAAGGGTCCTTTAACCCAATCTCCATCAACCACCATCAATAAGGGTGACCCTCATCATCATCATCATCATCATCCATGGCATCATCATCGTCACCATTTAGCAAGGGTTGAGCTATTCTGAATTGACACTTATTCCGCTAGTCATGTCATTTATGCAGAGTTAGCTAATTATCTATTCGGAGCTAGGATGTGAAAGTGATTTAAAAGCAGAACAAGTGGCAACGCGCTCAAGTGGACAAAATGCAAATCACACTGATTGATTTTCCAGCATCCCCAAACCCTAAGGAACGCCTCAAGTGTCATTTTCTTTTGCAATAGAAAATTAATTTCAATTGCAACACAAATGTCAACCGATAGAGGAAGAGAAAAGCAAAAAGGACACACAAAAGGACAATGGAAATTAAGTATGACAGGACACGTTTAAAACAACATTCCTACCTCGTCGTGTCGGACTTGTTCTTCGCCCACATTCGTACCGCTCGAAGTGAAATGGTGAACTGGCTGAAGAGAAATGTGATCCTGGTTGATGGTGACGGTGGTCACTAGCCATGGGCCAGTGGAGGGAGACATGTTGGTCTTTTGGCTTTTTGGTTTTTAGGGTTTTTCGGCATGGTATTGTGTTGTGTTTGCTCGTCGGGTTAAAAATGGACACTGATCCTTGACAGTTGGTTTGAGCCAGAGGTGTTTGGCTTTCCGTTTTCCTTGTTCAACTGCTGCGTGGTTGGATGAATAAGGAGAGGACAGTTGGGAACTGATGCTGTTTGAGTTTATAGAAATTTTTTGCGGTCGATTTGATGGTGAGATTTCGGTTCCGTCTGTGACCAGGTAAAGTCAATTTGTTTTGTTATATTACATCAGCCGCAAGGGTAGAGTCTGGAAAGCTCCTTATAACGTTAAGCCAAGTAGTCGACATGATATGGCGATTCAATTGCTTAGTATAGATAGGGGGATAGGGGTTAATTAATACCAATACAACACTTCTTCGACACCAACCTCGAGGGACGACGCACCAGAAGACGACCGTTTCTATGGTGGTGCGCACAGGTGGAAAGGAACCTCAACCAACTGGGCATGAGGCACTGGAAGAGGCTGGCCAAAGATCGTGCCGGCTAGAGAGGCTTGTTGGTTGAGGCCCTGGTTCACCCCGAACTGTAGCGCCATCTAAGTAAAGTAAGTATTACAACACTAAAGGAGCGAGCGATTCCTCCAATTTCGAAAACGTTCCTACTAAACCCACCAGTGAGTCTTTCGAATGAATATCATCTGTAGCAACGACTTCATCGCCAACAAAGTGCTTAAGAATGGAATTGATTGATAAACTAATTGTACGTGCACGTGTATGTACGTATGTGCGCATGTGCGGTCTGAAATTTGGTCTCGATTATCTCGAGAACCAAAGATGGTCCTGGCATGGGACTGATTTCGTTCGACGCATAATTACGTAACTTAGAACTGATTAAGTTTCCAGCCGTTTTTTGTTAGAAATTAAATAACTAAAATAAAGGCAAACAAATTATGCCACACAGCTGTTGTGAATGAGAAGTGATCAAACCTACTGATAAAGGCATAACGCTCACAGTATATGTTCACTTCAGATTCATAATCTGTGTGCAATTCTTATATAACACCATAAGTGCAAAGAAAAGTTGCTGAGAACTTCAACCAACGTGAAAATTTGGTCGGTTCGTCTCCTTCTATCTAGGACAACCACCCATACCATTGCACTCCGTTCAGATTGTGTGATAATCATTACAAACAAAAGATATACACATGTATGTATATGCATCATCTAAACCACTGAAAACCGCATACTGTTAGGAGTTACAAAACGTGAGAAATTCGATTATTTAAAACTTGTTGTATAGTTCCAGGCAGAACTATGATTGAACTAAAACAAGCTAAGTCCGCATTTTGTATGGGAAATTCAAAAGCTTATATCTTTGAAACTAGGAAAGTCCGGCCTAAAATATATATACCAAAATTGTCAGAACAAAACCTATTTTAACATCAAAATCAGTGATTAGGGCCTTTTTCTAGATAATTCTTCTTCTGAACGGGCGTTACAGTTCGGGGTCAACCTGAGCATCAACTAACATATCCCTCCAACTAGCAGGATATTTTGCTGGCCTTTTCCATTGCCGCATACTCATTTGGATGAGGTCCCCTTCCACCTGAGCGCACCATCTTAAGTGCGGCCGTCCTCTGTTTCTTCGTCCCTCGGGGTTGGATTCAAAGTCTCTCCGGGCTGGAGCTGTGGTGTCCATTTGCTCTACATGGCCTAGCCATCTTAGGTCTTGAATCCATAGACACCTGACTAGACCCATGTCACCCGTAAAGTTCGTGGTTCTTTCTTTTCCTTTATCCCCCGTCTGCATTTATAGGCCCGAAAATCACACGCAAAATCTTTCTCTCGGATGAAATCGACCAAGGGACTCCTCATTCGCTTTTGACAGTGTACATGCATCTGCGCCATACAGCAGGACAGGGTTAATAAGGGCCTTGTATAGAGTCAACCTTGTCGTTCGGGAGAGGGCTATATTACTCAATTGCTGCCTGAGCCCAAAGAAACAGCGATTGGCAAGAGTGATTCTGCATTTGATTTCGGAACTTATGTCGTTGTTCCAGGTCACTGCGGAGCCAAGGTAGACGAAGTCCCTAGCTGCCTCGAACTTATATCTGCCAATACAAACGTTCTGGCCAAGAGGTCGGTGGTGAGCGTCCTTTTTTGATGACAGCATATATTTAGTTTTGCTCTCGTTTACCGCCAAACCAATTTTTGCCGCCTCCATCTCAATACTCGCAAACGCCTCATTGACATCTCGCTGTGATCTACCTATGATATCAATGTCGTCGGCGTATGCAAGGAGTTGCGAGGATTTGAAATAGATTGTGCCTCTTGTATTGGCTATTAATTTTTGCACATTCATTTCTAATACATATGATGTTGAGGAAATCACACGACTGCCAGCGCCTCGCCCTCCCTAAATCCTTTTTTGATATCAAAACTATCGGTCAGGTCTGTACCGATTCGGATGGACCAGCGAGCATTCTCCAAAGTCATCCTGCATAGTAAGGCGACCTTAGCAGGTATGTCAAAGGTAGACATAGCGTTGTATAGTTCGTCTCTAATTACGCTGTCGTATGCGGCTTCGAAGTCGACAAATTGGTGATGAGTGTCGACTTGAAATTCATTGGTTTTTTCCGGGGGACGGAATTCTCTGCGGTCGTCTTCGATTAGAAATGGATCATTATGCCTGACAGCGGTATATTGAGCAACATCGCCGTTATACAGTCTGCAGAAGTGGTTTTCCCATATTCTCAGCATCGACTGCGATTCTACTACTAGGTGTCCTTTCTCCTCCCTGCAGGCTTCCGTTCTGGCTTTACAACTCGTGCTCTTTCTTCTTTCTTCTGAGAAGCTTATGCTCCTCCCTTCTTTTTAAATCGTAGAGCTCACGAGCTGCTCTTGTTCTTTTATGCAGGGAAGCCTTACATGCATCCTGCTTCGCTGTGTGAATCCTCCTGCACTCGTCATCGAACCAGGTGTTTCTTCGTGGTGGAGCCTTGAAGCACAAAACTTCGGATGCACAGCTATTCAGGGCATATTTGCTAAGGTTTCACTGCCTCACTGCTGCCGTGAGGGGTTGCGGTGTATAGGAGAGCTTAAGGAAGACGCGATCGGTAAAAGCACGAGCGGTTTCTGGCACAGTTGCTTTCCGACATAATAACTTTGTATTCTTACTCTACTCCGCTGTGTTCGTGATATCCGTAGGCGCATCTTGGCTACAACAAGATAGTGGTCCGAGTCGAAGTTGGCTCCTCGGGAATTGCTACATCCAGAATATCGGATGCGTGCCTGCCATCTCTTTCGACTGAAGGCGAATAATTGTTCTCAGGAGAACGAGGAGAGCGTTTAGTTTGTGAACTTGTTGATGCTTTCTCTTTCTGCGTATTCTTCGCTTTTTTCCTTAATCCTGACGTGGCGTAGTAGGTTCGTCACCCAGATGACAATGAACATCATACCACAGTATCTGCCCACATTTGCTCCATTAGGAGCAATGTTCATCGTATGAATCATTTTGCCAGTAACCACCATTATAACCTTCTTATTTTACTCACGATGGTAGAACCCATTTTCCTCAGGGCAGGCATAGGTTAGGTTAGGTTGTAGTGGTTGGAATACACCACGCGTAGCCCCGAAGTCGGTCCATTGTGATACCACATGGATCAAATTAGCTAGATCCGCTATCTGTGAACCAATCAGTGCTTCTGATGAAGCGATGGAGTTGAGCTATTTTTATATCTGCTAGCTCACTTAAGTTATCATGGAAGGGTGGATCCCCTTGCTGAGGTAGATCCTTCCGCGATTCGCAAAAGAAGGGCATGAGCAGAGGAGGTGGTGAATCGATTCCTCTATCTTCTCATTCATGCAGCCGCGGCAGAAGTCATTGGAAGGTAGCCCTAGTTTGGCGGCATGTTTTCCAATGGTACAGTGGCTTGTAATGACACCCACTAAAGTACTTAAGGTTTCCCTTTTCGGTCCCTGGCAATGGCCTCCGTTATCGCTGTTATTTCTGCTTGATAAACACTGCGGTGATTTGGGAGTCTAAATGATAGGTTGAGGTTAAGCTCCTTGAAGAAGGATCCACTACCTATACCCGTTTCGAGTCCTTCGGTATGACTCCCTGTCTTTCGGATGGAAAGATAATTTCGCTCCGCGGGATGATGTAATCCGTGCCCATGGGTACTTAAAACTGGCCTTTGTGTGATGTGAGCCATGTTCCTATGCCCCTAACCCGTAAGGCTGCGCAGGCAGCAACTTGTTTGCTGGAGAGGTCCACTGGTGGGAGATGTAGTAGAATGTTTATGCAAATGCTAGCACGTTCCCCAGAAGATTTCGATAGACTGCGTTGTCCAGAGTAGTCCATCAAAATACGATGCCGTACAGGAGGATAGACCTTATGACTGCTGTATAGAGCCAGTGTATAATGCTTGGTTGGAGACCCCACTTTTTGCCAACCACTTTCTTACAGCTGTAGAGGGCAATGGTTGCTTTCTTGATCCGACCAAGAATGTTGGATTTCCAATTCGGCCTCCTGTCAAGGACTAGGCCAAGCTATTAAGCTTCATCTTTGTTTATTAATTGGCTTCCACCTAGCCTCGGTGGGTTAAAAGGCGGAATTTTATTTTTATTTGTAAACAGTATGTACTAGATCGGTCTTCTTGGGGTTGACCTCAAGTCCACAGTACTGCATCCAATTTACTACTGTATGTTATGTTCCAGTAGATCGCTTAGAGTGATGGAAAATTTTCCTGAGTCGGCTATAGCAATGTCATTCCTGCTCTAGCAACAGTAGTAGTTCATTGACTCCCACGTTCTACAGTAGAGGGTAAAGTACTCCACCTTGTGGTGTACCTTTGCTGACCATTCTAGTTGAAACTGCACCAGCGAAGTTGGCTTTGACGACTCTTTGGGTTAGTAGTTGTCGTCCAGTTCTATCACTGATCCCATTACACCCAGATCAGTTAGTGCTTTGGTGATGGCCCATAGTTGAGCATTGTTAAAGACGCCCTCAATTTTGAGAAAGGCACCCTAGTGGCCTTGAATGGTCTTTGTGATCCAGTGACCTTTCTATGGTACTAACTAGTGAATGGAATGCTGTTGGTTCTCCGACAGCCTTCCTAAGCTATAGCTGTGTCGAATGTGTGCGTCTAAAATCTTCTCTAGAGTTTTTAGTAGAAAAGAAGTGAGACTAATAGGCCTCAAGGCTTTTGCTTGCCTTGGGTATGAAAAAGGCTTTGGTTACCTTCTACTTGCTAGGGATATGGTATAAGCAGAGGCAGATTTTATAGATTACTACACCCGGTCCTGGAGACTTGTATGGTTCAAAGTTTTGTAGAGCCCAGAGGATAATATCGCTATGTACTTGGTTGCGAGTACGCTCGAAGGAGGATGTTCTCGGCTGGACGATTTGAGGAGGTGTCAGAGACGAGTCACTAATGCCAAGAGAGTGTGCGTTCAAAACAAACTCCAGGGCTTCCGTGCAGGAGGTTGTCCAAGAACCGTCATTCCGCATTAGGTGACTTCAAGGCAGGCATGACTTCTAAAAAAAATCGTGTCCTTTGGGCGGGTTATTCTTTTCTATATTCATTTGAGTGGAGTGTTTTCTTAGTCAATAACATATCCATATCAGATAAAGATTTGTAACCGTTAAGGAATTCCGTACCCAGTAATCCAAAAATCGTGCTCCTCGCTCACATTGTAAATTTCGCCTATAGATTATAAGTCAATTGAATATCTAACCAAAAACCTCTGCCCAAATTCCAAAGCTTCTTCCAGTCTTCTCTCCGTCCAAACCTTATCTAAGCCCACGGAAAAAAGGATGCACGACAAACAAAAGAGGACGAGGCCATTTCCGCATTCGAACCGGAATAAATCTTCACTAAAACAACTGTATTTATGCAGTCGGACATAAAATGAATTGCAAATTGTAAAATCCGAATGCGGCTGAATAAGACAACAACGCTATGGACACAAAACTGAATGGATGGATGGAGAAAAAGTGTACATATCCGTTCCTTACCCTTCAATTGCTTCCATCCAACATTGGCATTGCACACATCACATCGTATCGCCACAGTCTAAAAACCAGACGTTTTGCTCTTCCACTCCATAGAGAGACAAAAAAACTCCCAGTGAACCAGAAGAAACGAAAGTGGCATTATGCTAAAGAAGACATTCTCCTTTACCAAGGACCTTACGACGAGAATTGCAAAAAACCAAAAATGAAAATAAAAAAAAAAAAACCGACAACCGAGTCCAACATTCATCAATACGCCACGTCGTGTGTTCCACACCAAATGCTTAGCCCAGCCCAGTTGCCAATAACAAAGGGCCAAAAGGACTCTTGTCGGATCGGCTCCGATTGTGAACTTTCCCAGGATAACACATAGTCAAATCTGTCTATTTAGCCAATAAATCCTTGAGAGCTTATGCTCTATGTGGATGGTGGACATTTTCCTTACTCTTATCCCTTTTTTTCCTTTCTTTATCCTTTTTGTTCCTTCTTCTACGGCAGGACCTGTGTGTGCCAGCTGTGTGGTGGTCGTATGTATTAGTAGCGCGATTGTGATTATTTGTAAAAGTGCTTCAACGTGGGGGAGCGAATTGCATAAATCATTCAACGCAGCAGATTTCTATTGGAAATTTATAATGCTCACACCAATACCGCTATATGTCACTTCAATTCTATTAAGCATATGTTATGTCACATTCTACCTCGTCCTCGTTCCATATCCTTCTGGCTTCTGGCATGGAAATAATCGCTCATAAATTCAGCCGGCTGCGTGCAGATAGCCCAGAGAAATTGCGTACCCGATTGATGCATGTACATCACACACTACCCCGGGATGCTCATCCTTTTCTGTTGCTTTTCCATTTGGGATTAGCGATATTTTGAATTTCCAAAAATATTTACTTACATACATATGTACATACATACACATATGTACGTGTGAGCTGACTCCTTTCCTGGCAACAGCCGAGAAATCATCTCCCAAATTAGCCTGTGGCTGCATCTCAATTTGACATTTCTATGAGAAGAATTCGCGATTCCGGATTTCGGGATTCCGAATGAATTCACTTCCAAGGACGCTGGGGGGATTGCTTACCACAAAATTGAAAGTCTCTCGTGGATTCATATCGCATAAGAAATTCATTTGATCTTTTGCATTATGCAAATAATGAAAGAATCATGGTAAAACCGAAAAAAAAGTGAAAGAAGAATGAAGGACGAAGGATACAGGATTGATTTCTGCTGCGAGGGGTTTCAATTGGATTCGTTTTGTGGCATCTATCGTCTGTCGTGCTGAACCGTTCGCATTTCATTTGGATTGGTGAATATTAAACGATTCGTTGAATTGGAAAAATGTGTCCTTAAATGTGCCGAAAAAGGAGTGAGAATCCTGACGACATCGTTGATGCTCGTAAGGATTCATGTTTGATGGAGTGAATTTAACAAGACGATTGATTTGTATGGTGTTCGTATTTAGGGATGAGATTTTGATACCCAACACGGGGTGCAGGTTGCGGGAGGGATATGGTTTATTTACCTGTGGATTTCGGATGAATTTCGTAAGCCCTTTGATCTTGATTATGGTTTTTTTGGCTCTGCTTTGACTTGACTTGTTGGCTTTTCTGGGAAGTAAGCTGCAGAAATCTGTTTTTCGCTTTCCGCTTGGGTTGGGGAATTCAAAATTTTGCTTTGCAATGGAGCTCGCGAATGCAATGAAAACATAGGGAGTGCGCCTAATGGGCAGGCAATAATGGGCAGGTAGTCGAAAGGATCCAAAAGGAAGCCAAGAATCCAGTAGTACGATTTGTATATTTTTTTACTATTTTCCTAAATTTTATATTCTGAGGTTATGTGTAGACAGCATATCGGGTAGTGAGGATATTTTAGTGCTTAACGATTTACCCTCACCAGAAACAAGCGCAGAGCTAGACTTGCTTGATGCTAGTGGGATCAGCAAGATACATTGCGGAACTTAAACACGATACGCGTCAGTTGCCTTGTTAGAGAGATTAGAGCTAAAGAGATAAATGTAGACAATGCACATTTCTTCAAGTTTGGAAACAGATAAAGGTTTTAGGTGCCGAATCAGGTGAATGTCAAAAACAAGTTAAATATCCAAAACGACGGACAATGCCAGCATATTGCTGCGGACACGAATCGACGGTTATGTTCCAATTTCGCTGTCGGGAACTATCCACAGTGGGAAGTAAAGCCAACAGTCAAGAGATTCCGAGCAGCGTTGGAAGAAGAAGGTGTCGACTGGGAGAATTTTGAGTTTGGAAAGGAGAAGCCGTGGACATCCTTGCGGCTATGAATGCTATGAGCCAGAAACTAGAAGTAGAAAGTTGGAGGAAAATCCCAACCAAATCGACCATGTGCTCATAGACACAAGGCACTCGTCAAACATCCTGGATGTGCGAACAATCAGAGGGGCAAATGTCGACTCTGACCACTTCCTCGTAGCTGCAAGATTCAGAGCTCGACTGTCCAATGTCCAATGTCAAAGCTGCACCAGCCCACCAGGTGGAAGTTCGACATTGGGCGCTTGAACACACCGGAGGTTACCATAGTCTACAGGGAGCAGCTGAGCGAAAGACTCTATGGTATGATTGTGTCGAACACGAATGCCAATAATATGTGGCTGTATTGCCGCTCAGCCATTCAGGAAGTAGCCGAAGCCACCTTAGGATACTTACCACCCCGACAAGAAACCCGTGGTATGATGGCGAGTGTGAGTAGAAAAAGGCAGCAAACGCCTAGGCGTATCAAAAGGCGCTGCAGAGAAAAACCAGGGTAGCGCAAAAAGTGTAACGAGCCAGAAGGAGGGAGGAGAAAAAACTACTGCGACAAAAGAAAATAATCTTCGTAGCCTCCCAGCTCAAGGATATCGAGGAGTCTAGGGATAAGCATAAAACACGAGCCTTTTACAAGAACGCCAAAAACCTTGCAGGAGGCTTCAAAAAGGGCACCTAGCAGCATTTCCAGCAGCTGCTTAACGAGCATGACCAAGAGAGAGTGGTAGGGACCGAGGAAATCGCAACCCCAGCCGCTGAAGTAGTCCTCCCATCTAGTATCGAAGAAGTCAGCACAGCTATTCAGAAGCTGAAGAACAACAAGGCCGCAGGCTCAGATGGCTTGCCATCAGAGCTCTTCAAGGCTGGCGGTGATGTTCTCGTAGGGAGCATGCACCAGATCATCTGCAGAATTTGGGAAGATGAAAGCATGCCCGACGACTGGAATACCAGCTCTATTTGCCCAGATGTGGATGTAGTCCGGAAGGCAAAGATCCGTTGACTAGACTGACTCGGCCACATCGAGCGCATGGACATCAACGCTCTAGCTAGGGTCTTCGACTTCGAGCCTCGTGGTGCGAGAAGAAGGGGAAGACCGAATCTCCGGTATAAAGACCAAGTAATCGCGGATGTAAGACATCTTGGTCTTGATAACTTGAAGCAGCGTGCCCGGGACCGTCAACGATGAAAGACAGCTATAGCTCAGGCTCAGATCCTCCATGGATCGCTGGCCTGATAAGTAAGTAGGTAAGATTGTTTAAAGTGCGTACATGAGCGTTTCCTTACCCTGGGTTACATGGAGCGACTACAAAATGGCGGCTTGGTGCCAACAACACGCGGTGTTTCCAAGCGGTTCCCAATCTAAGTACTGACCGCACGCGATGCTGGTTGGTGATCGGACGAAAACCGATACATTAACCATTATTTGTCTAAGAATCCTACCGCGGCTAACAAAACGAGCTAACAACCTTCAAACACCTGAACGGATCTTCACAAATTGTAGCTAAGAACCACCTCGACCACGTTAGCTTTTAAAAAAAGGGCATCATAATCGGTCCACTTGTTCAGGAGCTACGATGCCACAGACAGACACACAGACATACAGACACCTCAAACTTATAACACCCCTCTTTTTGCGTCGCGGGCTGAAAATGAAAAAAAAATTAAAGTAAAATGGATGTTAGTTGTGTGGGCCTTGTGGTAATTTTGGGTTTTTAACACCTTTGTTCCAAATTTTGTTAAAATCCACCGAGTGGTCCAAAAGTTTTAGCAAGAAACCATGTGTTTCACTCTACGCGACAGCAGTTCTTTCTCTTATGATAGATAGTCGCGATAGAGTAAAAGTGTTTCGGAAACAGCGTCTCTCATACACAACATATTTTATTTAATTTTTACTCCTATCGGTGCCAGTTGTTATAACGGTTTTCCCGGCGTCATAAACCCCATCCATAAGTACTTTCAAACACAACCGTTTTCGACCTTCGAAAATACCAATTACCACCTTAAGTCAACAAAAAACTTAATCAACCAGCAACTAAATCGCACAAGTCCGTCCTAATTTCCATAAAATACCTTCGTAACTCACTACCACTCCTTAGATCTTAATCATTTCCATTCCATATCCGGCAATTGGCAACGTAATTACGACTCTCACCGACTACTCGACACCTTTAACTACTCAAATCTGTAAGGTGGAAGAAAACGAAGCAAGAAAAAAGCAATTCCCAAAATGAAATGTGATAAAGTGGCAAACTTATTGGCACTCCACACGCCCATACAGGCGTTTGCTAAAAACAAAAAAACCCGAACCATAGGCCAAAGGCATTCGCACCAGTCGAGCCTGCATTAGAACGATTTAATTTCAGAAGTGTGAAACAACCAACAATTTACGGCACGAATTTTTGACATAGGCAAACCGGGCACACGGATAAGCGCTTGGTAAACCATTTTACCCTCTATCCGACAATGATCCGATCTTTTTCTCCCATCTCAACCTACCCATCTCCGGTCTTGGAAGAACTAAATAAAATTTTACGACAGCACGGAAGGGCAACTAAAAAGGCACACAAAGTCAAGTCGATTGGGGTTGGGGAATTTAATTTCGTGTTCACCGCGCTATCATTGCCTTGCTCGCTCGTCTATTCATCCCATCCCGACGTTTATGGTCCTCCTTACCTCTTTCTTCGCGCGTATAAATTTGAATTTTTTCTTCCATCCCCCAAGTGTTCGGGGCCCCCGCCTACTTGCCACCTGTATACGAACAGCCTATTCTTTCGTCATTAGAAGTAAACATTATTCTCTTCCTTTTCGGATGAGTCCTTATCCAACACGTCTCTCGTCCTTTCTTCTATTTTTTAACATTTCAATTGTTTTTCTCGAAATTAAACTCCGTCGAAATTTATACAATCCTCCGACATGGTTGAGCCGCGCCTTTGCCATCTACCATAGTCGGACGGGACGGTGTTCAGCATTTGGTATTTGGCATTCGGCATTTGGCAGTTTGGGGAATGCCTCTTTGAAGGATGAATAAATTTCGTCAGAAGGATAAATTTCATTCAGAACTCGTTGGCATCATCATCTTTGGATCTCGTCATTGTGAAAATCTTTAAGCGAAACGAAAGAAAAATCACCCCAGAGGCTTGGTATTGGAAGGAAGGAAAAAAACAAAACAAACAAACCCGAAGAGGATACGACCAAGTTCCCCAAGGGACACTTGCGCCAACGAACGCGCAGCCAGATAAACGAACGGGGTAATGCAATTATCGAAAGTATCCATTAGCTCGTGTAACTTTTTGTCGAAAATCTTCCTTAATTTTGTGCAAGTTCGAGACCGGTCTAGTGATGGAGTAAACAAACTCGAGTCGAGCAGCTTCAACACACTTAAGAACTCAAAAACGCAAAAGTCTCATCGTCGAATTGCATTAAAACTATTTTTGTTTGATTAAAAAAAAAAAAACAGAAACGAAAGCTGGGAACGAGCACGAATGGTGACTTGGGCCTAAGGGTGGATGTGCGAGAGGCGGCAAAGGACCTATGTCAATCCATTTAGGTAAAAGCCTTGTTGTCTGTTTTGAGTAGAATATCTCTATTTGCTCGGATGTCTGGCGCGGTGTGGGACTTATTTTCATAAAATAATGCAATTTTCTGCGGGTTTTCGGAGAGGAAGATTTTCCATGTTGGAAACTCGAATCAAACGTAGCAGGCTGACGAAGTTATGGAGGTCCCAAATGTCCTTTTGCTATAGCAATTGGTAAATACGCAACTGACGATGTTCAAGGAAAACTCTCTAGAAGGAAGAAAGTGGGATTGATAAGGTGGCAGAGGATGATCGCAAAAAAGGAGGGTTGATCGATATTGTCATACCTTATTTCGCACATATCCTTCCAGTGAGCTTTGAAACTAGTAGATGGCCTTCAGTGACATTTGTTAAATTTAGACTGGGAAGACTCATACGTACGAGTATGACCAACTAGAAATACCAAATCCTTTCTAGAGAGCCTCAAGTTGCATGTTCAATTTTGTCAAGGTTATACCTAAAAGCCCTTCATAGGGAATATAGACGATACTTAAACTGAGTAATAGGGGTTATAGGGTGCCCGGAGATCTCTTTAAATAAGCGAGAACAAAGCGAACAGGCAACTTCAGAGGTATTACTTATTTACGTACTTTGGCAGCGCTACAGTCCTGTGTAAACCTCGGCCTCAACCAACAATTTTCTTTAGCTGGCATGATCTTTTTACCAACTACTCCCAGCGCCGCACGCCCAGTTGGCTAAGGTCCCCTTAAATCTGAGTGCGTCCCTCGGGGGACTCGAAGTCTCTTCGGGCCGGAACTGTGTTGTCCATTCGCTCTACATGGCCTAGCTATCTTAGACGTATCATCCAAAGCCGTCGTACTAGGCCGATGTCGCTTACAGCCCGTACAGTGCGTCGTTATCTTCTCCTCCACTCTCCGTTTATACCAAAGGGATCATAGATTGAACGCAGAATTTTCCTTTCGTATCGACCAAGGCCTCTTCATCCATTTTTGATAAGGTTCAAGCCTCTGCGCCATAGAGGAGGACCGGGATTTGTATAGTGCAACCTAGGTCTTTCGAGAGCGGGCTGTACTTTTCAATTGCCTCTTGAGCTCAAAGAAGCAGTGGTTGGCAAAAGTAGTTCTGCGTTTGATCTCAGCGCTGGTGTTATTATCGCTGGTCACTAGTGAGCTAAGGTAGACGAAGTCCTTAAGTCCTTGACCACTTTGAAATTGTAGCTGCCAGTCGTGTCGTTCTGACCAAGACTTCGACGTTGTGTGTCTTGATGACACGCATCTGCTGCAATGCTTTCGTCCAATTACGTCAATGTCATCCGCCTGCGCAAGCAGTTGTGCGACTTAAAATAGATCGTACCTCTTGTGTTGACCAGTAAGTTTCGTAAGATCTTTTAAAGTAGGATGTTGGAAAAGTTGCATGACAGTGCGTCAGCTTGTCCAAAACGTTTTGTAACACCAAAGGTCTCGCTTAATTCGCTACCGACCTTAATGGAGCAGCGAGAATGCACACTGTCATACGCGGCCATGATATCGATGAAAAGACGGTGGGTGTCCATATGATATCCTTGGGTCTCCTCTAAGATCTGTCGCAGTGTGAATATTTGGTCTATCATGGATTTTCCTGTCATGAAACCACACTGATAAGAGCCTGTCAGATTATTCGCAAAGGTTTTCAGTCGTTCACACAATACGACAGAGAAGATTTCATATGCGATGTTAAGGAGACTTATTCCCCTGTAGTTGGCGAGCTTATAGGGGTCTCCTTTTTTGTAGACTGGGCAAACGATGCTGAAATTCCATTCGTAGGGCATGATTTCCTCCGACCATACTTTACACATGAGCAGGTGCATGCAGCCTACCAGCTTATCTCCATGCGCTTTAAATAGCTCGGCAAACAGGCCGTCTGCGGCCGCGGCTTTATTAGTCTTAAGCTTCGAAATTATCAGCTTAATTTCATCTAGGTCGGGTGCACGGAATTTTTTTGCATCTTGGTCCGTTTCGAATGGACCATTCCGCCTGACAGTGGTATTAGATTTTTCATCGCCGTTGAAAAGTCTACAGAAGTGTTCCTTGCATATTCTCAGCATCGATTGTGACTATGACGGGCTTCCATTCTGGCTTTATAGATCTGACATATTCATTTTACCTTTTTGTCAAAATTGCGAGCGTTATTCCTGTGGGAGCACCTCTCCATATCCTCGATCACACGCTTTTCATGCTTCTTTTTTTTCTTCCTTAAAAGCGTGTGTTCCTCTCTCCGTTGCTGTTCGTAATGTTCACGCGCGGCTCTCGTCTGTCTATGTAACATGGCTTTGTAGGCGTTTGCCTTTGCTATATGGGCTTATCCGCATTCCTTATCCAACCAGGGGCTTCTAGCTGGTAGTTTCAAGCCCAACATTTCATAAGTAGCGTCTCTGATGGCGCGCTGGCAATGCTCCCACAGTCGTTCTGTGGATTGTGCCGTTGTTATCGGGAATTGCGAGAGGTTGAGGGAAAGTCGATCAGCAAAGATCCTAGCGGATCGTGGTCGACTGATCAGGTGATCATCAGGTTCCCTTATACGGATGTTAAGATGCGGGTACGGGGGTGGGACAAAGTCGCCCGATCACTGCGGCCATGAGTGGGCCAATTGTGATGTCGACCACTTAATCCTGTGCTAGCTAGAAGAAGATTATGCCCCACCAGGAACTCAAGTAGTCTATATTCGTTTTCGGACGTGGTGTCTAGTAGATTATACGATTCCCCGTGATCGACTCAAATATGTCCTCTTTACCCAGTTTGGCATTAAAATCTCCTAGTACTGTTTTTTTATCGTGGCTGACATAGGTTCTGTCTAGGAGATCGTAGAAGTCATTCTTGAGTCCATTGTTTTTTTTTTTTTTCTGTTCAGGCGTGAGCGCATGTCAAACTAATGTTCCCAAAACTAGTCTTGATGCGAATTGTTATATGGTCGGAGGAAAGCATGCCCGACGAAAGGAAGCTCAGCATCGTTTGCCCGATCCCTAACTACGCCAAGTACAGGGGAATAAGTCTCCTTAACATATTCATACTGCGGTAGATCTTGGAGAAGACATTAGATCGACATCCATCACCTTTTTGTCGATTCCAAGGCCGCGTATGACAGTGTGCATAGGGACGAGCAATAGAGCGCCATGTCTAGTTTCGACAACCCTGCCAAACTCATCAGATTACGACGGATGACATTGGAGAATTCTTGCTGCTCAACATCATCCTTGAAAAGTCGTGCGGGATTCACTGGCAAATATAACAGGCACGATCTATTTCAAGTCCGCGCAATTGCTTATGTACGCGGATGACATTGACGTAATTGGACGAACACAGTGGGACGTCAATGGTGCGTTCGAAAGCATTTAAGCAGAAGCGGCTAAAATGGGTATTTTGGTTAACGAGGGTAAAACGAAATATATGCTGTCAACCAAAACAGACGCGCAACACCGACGTCTCAGACAGAGCCCCACAATTGGCAGCTACAAATGCGAAGTGGTCAAGGACTTCGTCTACCTTGGCTCACTAGTGACCAGCGGTAATAGCACCAGCGCTGAGATCAACGCAGAACTACTCTTGCCAACCACTGCTTCTTTGAGCTCAAGAGGCAATTGAAAAGTAGAGTCCGCTCTTGAAAGACCAAGGTTGCGCTATACAAAACCTGAATCAAGTCCTCCCCTATGGCGCAGAGACCTGGACTTTAACGGACGCGGATAAGGAGGCCCGTGGTCGTTTCGAGAGGAAAATTCTACGTTCAATCAATGGTCCTCTTTGTATAAACGGCGAGTGGAGGACGAGGAACTACACGGGCTGTACGGCGACATCGGCCTATTACGACGTCTACGGACCCAACGCCTAAGATGATTCGAGAAACGACCGAATCAAAGGTGGCGCACACACGTGGAAGGGAACCTTAACCAACTGGGAATGCGTCGCTAGAAACAACTGGCAAAAGACCGTGCCAGCCGGAGACGCTTGTAGGTTGAGGCCTAGGTTCACACCGGACTGTGGCGCCACCTAAGAATGTAAGTAAGAGTATTGTAAACTTTTCTGTAGAAAGCTTTACAGAATTTGGACATCACAGAGCTCCATCTGACTGACAGATTCCTCGGGGGCCCTTCAACCTATCATCCGAAAACTATAAGCAAATGTTTCTCTTAATGAATAAGTAAATATCTGTGTTAATGTTGGCCTGAAAATTATGTGGCCAGACGTTAGATTTATTCAAAAAATGTAACCGTATGTAGAAGATCTGAAAAAAATCCTCGAATCATCAGTGACATTCGCCATTCAAAGCTACATTTTGAAAAAGACCAAACAACTTAATGGCAACGAAGACTCCAAGTGTGAATGACATATTTCACTTTCTTCAGAATTTCAACAAGTGCCCAAACTGAACTGCCAAACACAAAGCGGGCGATAACGAAGCAGGACGGAGAAGAAGAGAAAAATCTCAAAAGACATAATCGGCTTTTCCTCCAGAGAATTGTGAATACCTAGCTAAGATTCCTTGGGGATTCGTCCATAATCGCTGGAGCCATCATCGTCATCGTAGTCATCACCATAATCGGCAGGAACGATGTCAGCCAAAAGATCTCTACGAATATGTATATGTATATGGGAACACCCTGGACTCTCTCGTTTACTTTTCTTCTCCTTATCTGCCCGGTCAAGGCTTATGTGTGCTTCTGACTCTTGTAGCCAGTTAGATGAAACAAAGGACATCTGTGCAAAATTGAATTGTCTCCAAACCATATCTGTCCATTTCCATCTCTCACACACATTTACCAGGTTAACTACCAACTAACTGCATTAAAATCGAGCGCCAAGTCCGCGCCAAGCCGACAACAGTGGTACGGGTGAGCGTATTATACAAGTTAAGGGACACTTCTCAGAGGATATACTTTTTGACCCATGAAATGAGTTTTTGTGTCTGGTTCGTCCTGTTTTCCTTTATTTTTCTTTTTTTTTTTTGGTACAAAATTACTTATTTCGTGCCGCTCCCGCCTCGCCCACTCCAGCGGAAGCGGATTTGTACTTTTGTGTATTATTATTAATTTGTCCATTTCATTCGGTAGGTGGAGCTCGTGATGGTGCTAGTTTGTGGACATTGTGCTGGCGAATTTCAATTGCCGCACTCAGATGAAATTAATCTGCGAATGTATGCGGGGCATGCGGTTTATAATCCGACCATAGGTGCATTCTATGGTTACTATTTTATGATCCAACCCAAAATGGCAGTTAAAAAAAGGTGGGTACATAGTAGGACCATTATGGCTTCCCAGGACGTAAATGCGATTATGAATGAGAGACGGTCGGGAGTGAATGAAAGGAATGAAATGGAAATCTGAGGGAAATTAAAAAAATGCAAATTTTAATTAAGATAGTTGCCAACTATAAGCTGGAGAGCGGAAAGTTGAAATGGTAGGTGGAAGGATGAGTGGTTTTGACAAATTTGGACATTACGCCGCCGTTGAAAATGGTCTTACGATTGTAATTGGTCTGAGGGTTTGGACTCGACTAGTCAAGCCCAGAAACCATAAAGGATTAAACATGTGAGTCGAGTCCAAAAAGGACCTTTTTTGGCTTTATAATATTAAGAGAAAGGATTGAAAGCGTGGAATGATGTAAGGTCGATACTAGAATGGATCAAGCCCGTTAGTCACAAAGTCAAACTTTCCCTGTTGCAAAGGTCGGCTCAAAAGCAAACTTCTTCATTTCCCCTATATTTAAGTAGGCAGGTAGGATTGGTGGCCTTCCCACCAAGTCCCACATAGACCATAAGAGTCAATTGTCAAGCCTCAGTACCCAATTACCAGATGCGGTACCTTTGAAGCCAGTGCTTCTGGCGAAGCATGTTGTATGAGTCCCCTGTGTGTCAGGTGGTTTACAAATGCCCGTACAGAAAGATAGACCAAAATGCATATGTGGGCGAAGAGCAAGGGCAGAACACTTACGAAATAGGTGATAGATCATGTCCTCTTCCTTTCCATCCTTCCAGCTATGGCAGAACTATTTGTAGGGCAGACACAACCTAGCGGCACCCGTACGAAGGTTCAGTCGATTATAATGTCACTAGTCTTTTATACTTCACTCTTTCGTCTGACCTTATCATCAACAATTTTGGCTCTCAACCAACATTTCTTACGATGACACCACAAGAGATGATTGACATGACCATTTTCAACAGCTATGTGAAGGACGTCACTAACTGACGAGTCTTGCCTGATGCTACGCTGTTGGAACATAGAAATATCAAGTTCCGATTAAGTTGTGTGATCTCTTCCTTGCAACCCAGACGGAATCCGAGAAAGACAAACTAGGTACGGTGTATAGAGGAGCCTAAGAAATCCACTCAGGCCACCCTACCTAAACTTAGAATGAAACAATTGGTAGAGACCGCCGTTCATAGCCTGAATAGTGTCATGTCCTGTCAGCAAACCTCCCTGCAGGAAATCGGTTCCCTGGTGGAATGCCGAGCTCCAAAGTCTTAATAGGGAAGCCAGAAGTCGCCTCAACAGATCGTTTAAATCGAATTCGAGAGATGACTGGAACAAGTGTCAGTCGAAGCAGAAAGAATATACAAAGCTTATTCGTAAATCGAAAAATGATTCTTATAAGACCATCTGCGAAGAGATCAAATCCCTGAATGTGACTAGCAGGTTGGTTACATTCCTTACTTACTTACTTACTTAGTTGGTGCTACAGTCCGGTGTGAGCCTGGGCCTCAACCAACAAACTTCTCCAGCTGGCACGGTCTTTTGCCAGCTGTTTCCAGCGACGCACTCCCAGTTGGCTTAGGTCCCCTTCCACCAGTGTGCTTACTTACTTACTTATCAGGCCAGCGATCCATGAGGAACCTGAGCCGAGCTTCTCTCAATCACCCATGTTGTGTGTAAACTCATTTTCACATAGGTGAAAGGGACCTACAGTTTTATTGCCGGTTCCGAACGGCGAATTTCGAGAAGCTTTTCATGACAATTTTACTACAGGGGGTTTTGTCAGAACCCCGCTGAGGAGAAACACCGTGAAAAACACGTTCGACGACATGGCTGTGTCGGGATTCGATCCCGAGTCATCGGCGTCAGAGGCCAACACACTACCCACTGCGCCACGGTGCTCTCACCACCAGTGTGCGCCACCTTCAATTCGGTCATCCTCTGATGCGTCGTCCCTCGGGGTATGGACTAAAAGAGTCTTCGGGCGGGAGCTGTGTTATCCAATCGTACAGTGCAATTTTGGTCTTCCGAGAGAGGGTTCTACTTCACAATTGCCTCTTGAGCCCGAAGAAGCAGCGATTGGCAAGAGTAATTCTGCATTTGATCTCGGCGCTTGTGTTGTTTTCGCTGGTCACTATTGAGCCAAGGTAGACGAAGTCCTCGACCACTTCGAATTTGTAGCGTCGTAGGGGTCTCCTTTCTTGTGGATTGGGCAAACGATACTGAGACTCCATTACTCCATTCCATCTGCGCCCGCGGCTTTATTGGTTTTGATGCCTTCAGAAAATCGGATGGTACCTTTACTGAGTCTAAAGCGGAAACCCTTAGTTTACTGCTTCAGACTCAATTCCCGGGAAATCAGATCGCCATCGGCTCGCTGTACACTCCTTCAAGGGAAACAGCAACTGAACCGATGAAAACAACTCGGCGTAGCTGGTATATTGCATCGCGCGTGGCTACGACTGAAGCCATTGAATTTGCTGTGGCATCCTTCGATGGCTTCAAATCGCCAGGCACCGGCGGGGTATATCCTGTTATTCTGCAAAAAGGTATAAGGCAGCTGCTCCCTACTTTGGAAAGAATTTTCACTGTTAGGCTGGCACTTGCCTACGTAGCTATTCCTTGGCGTACGGTGAAAGTAGTCGTCCCGAAATGGGAAAAGAGGGTAACTCAATCGCCAAGAGTTTTAGACCAACTAGTCTAACATCCTTCTTGCTGAAAAGCATAGAGGGTCTGGTAGAGATGCACGTGTGCAAAGTTACCCTTCGAATGCATCATCATTCGGAGAATGCAACACGCTTATGAGCGGATCTTGTGATCTTGTTGATTAGAGCAATGCTCATGCACGGGACATTGACCGCTAATGCAAGCCTCGACGAATGTGTCAAATCCGGTGTAAACAAGGGCTGCCCGCAAAGCGCCGTCCTATCTCCTCTGTTATGGTGCATGGTGGCCGACTCTCTGCTTGATGCTTTCAATGGCTCTGAAATGCTCAGGCCTATGCGGATGATTTCGCCGTTGTTCTTTCTATCGGCTCACGCTTAGTGACTGTCTGCCCCAAAGCACAAGTGGCGCTAAATGTGGTCGATGATTGGTGTACAAGAAATGGTCAAGAAATGTACAAGAAGGAAGAAAAATACTGCCATGACTCAGCTGCTACTAAAAGGCATTCCCATTCCGGTGTCAAAGGAAGCTAAGTACCTAGGAGTCGCCTGAGAAAGCAAGCTTTTTTCGTCAAAGCATATTAAGTCAAAAACCACCAAAGCGCTGTCAGCTTTCTGGCAATGCAATGGAGCTTTTTTCGAAACGTGGGGCTTATCGCCAGCAAAGAACCTCTGGATCTACATGGCAATCATAAGACCTATAATCTCATATGCATAGGTGGTCTGGTAGAATAGGCTAACACGGCGTAGCCTCTTTCAGCAAACTCCAAAGAACGGCTTGTCTCAGCTGTACAGGGGTCGTCCCAGGACGCCGAGCGCAGCTCTATATGCTATGATCAACCTTCCACTTCTTGATATATTTATCAGAGCCATGTATCGGTTCAAGGGAAATTGGTATAACTTGTAAGGAATAACAGTGTGCTTGTCCTGCGACCCCTGCCTCATGGACATGCTTTCTGACATATTGACACCCTACTGCGCTGTAATTACACAGTCGAGTTTCAATGGCGTCAGGACTTGCTCTGGCTGGATACTGAATCTGGAAAGGACAGTCTTCGCATTTTTACGGATGGCACCAGGTCTGGGTGGGGGTGCGGAGCTGGGGCCTTCTTTAGGCGCGAAAACATCCGACTGCACTTGTCGTTAGGAAATTATGCGTCTGTCTTCAAAACAGAGATATACGCAATCCTAATGGCCATGCACTATGTTGCGAAGCACAGGGGGAGGAGGCAATGCGTAGTCGTCTACAGTGACAGCCAAGCTGCACTCAAAGCTGTGTGCAACCCCCTAACTAGCTCCAAATTAGTTCATGAACTTAAGTCCCGGTTCCTGATCTGAGATCCCAGGAAATGAGTTCTCTGATCAACTCGCCAGAATGGGTTCAGAGTAGAGTTTCTCAGAATCTGAACCACCTTAGGTCTGCCTGCGTCCACGGTAAATTCCTACATTAACGTTTGGGCGTTTAAAACACACAACTCTAGATGGAAGGATTATCCAGGATCAGCGCGTATGCCCTGATATCTGCAAGAAATTCGAAGCATTCCTTCTGTCCTTAAGGATAATTGACTGCAGAAGAATTGTCATTACGGGCCATTATACTTTGGCTAAGCACCTACTTGTGCTGCATGTTGCGAGGAGGATGACACGGCAGAGCATTTCCGGTGCGGCTGTCCCGCCTTGGCTCACACACGATGGCGCACCCGTGGACCGACATGGTTTGTGACGAATCTGTTAGCTCTCCATCACTGAAGATCCTTCTCATTAAGGTATCTGTCTGGAGTATAATAGACCAGTATTCTCGCCTGAGTGCTCCAAAAGATAGCAGAAGCAGTCAACAAAAAAAAAAAAAAAAAAAAGAAGGGCTATGTAAACAAGCCTCCATAAAGCAGCTTTAAGTTCGTATTTGTATAGTTTTTTCGGATCTCTCAAGTTTCAATATATGGCAGCCAATAGTCCAGAACTTCGGACAAGAGGGCTATTCATACCCCCAAAGGATTCACGTAAATATCTCAATGGACCCATAGTGGCACCCGAAGCCATTGCCGAAGATGATCAAATCAAGATCAAGTTCAGAACAGAAATAATCCACAAGCTAGAAAAAACGAATGTCCTTAGCGCAAATGTGAGATTTCCAAAAGGATAGTTCAGGCTGTTGGTTGACCATAACTTTACTAATATTTTCTACTAAAAATCAGGGCTTTTCTCACTGGCAAAAGATGCATGACTGCATGTAAGCCCCCCGTCTATAATTTTCACTCCCACAAGCACTCAAAAAGCATCCAAGTCTCTAAGGGTTGTCAAATCAGTCGCATTCCCCAACATATTAACAGCCGAAGAGCACTTCATTCACAGCCCCAACAAGCCGAAGACTCGTCATCCACTCACTAGATTCCTCCCGCTCAGCAATGAAGACAGACAAAGCACCTAAAGACGGAAGCTCATCGTAAAGGGATACCCACAACAAGGGAACATCGACCACCACCACCTCCACTATCTATATCGCCGCCATCATCTTCCAAAGACAAAAAGACTCAAAGGAATCAGAGAAACGAAGAAAGGAAACAGAAAAAAAAAAAGACCAGAAACAGGACGGGGAATCCCCCAACCCATGGCTTCCTGCAATCTTTCCGTTGAAACTATTCCAATATAAAAAGATGAGATATTTACTTTAACGCTTGAATGCACCTTTTTCCTCGTCTAAATGAATTTGCAGCACCGGAGGAGGGGGAGCAGATAAAAAAAGGAAAGAAAAAGGAAAAATCCCCAAAAACGAATATCGCCAAAGAACACAACGACGACGCGGCGCGACCATAGCGGGGAGGGATCACATAATTCCAATCCGCCTCGTCGTCATCCTTATACGAAAGCACTCATGTCCTCGTCCGCCATCCTCGCTATGTCGCCGTCTTGAATGAGTGAGAAGTTAGCAAGAAACGTGTCCGAGCACAGATAGGGAGCGGCTCTTATTCAACGAGTATACACGGTGATGCATCATTGGAACCAAGTCCGGTCGGGTCTTGACTTTTATCGTGTTTTCTCGTCAATTGTATCGCTTTTTTGCCTCTTTGTTTTGCGTGTGCGCCTCCACGTTCGTGTCGTATTTGCTGTGCAACTGTGCGGGGGAAATTGATTCCCTTCAGGCGGGCCAGAACGGGTAGATATGGCTCCTTGGAAAATCTGTGCATCGACACACCGTAGGCTTGTGGTGGTCTGCACTCTAAAGACAGAAAAGATATAGAAAAAAGAAACGACAGGACGAGGAGACGAGAAGGATTTTGAAGGAATTTGTGTCCAGCACACATCGTCTTAGGCGCGCTCGTGTTTGTGTTGCAGTTGCGATTTTTAAGTAGAAGCCATGAATCAGGATCTATGTCATTGTGGTCTAATGCCTGCTCTGGCTTTGGTCGATGTCCAATTTTCTGCATTTGGTATGGCGATGCCCATACAACCCACTCGATAGTTGTACGTGAGATTTACCTACCGTCCGGAAGGTTGCAATGATTACAATCGCTGTAAAATGATTTCCTTCCTACGCTGCCGGTACTGGGTACTGTGCTGGAGGCAGAAGACGACGTGGATGTTTTACGTGCAAGTGGATGTTTTGCAAAAACTAGTCGTCCGGCTGACTGGGTCCGACTGGAATTGGGTCTTTCGAAAACACGTGATGAAGCAATTTTTTGAATTTTCCGTTTTTTGGATGTAGTATCTCTTCGTGACAAATTATGTTGCCACGGTTAGGTGGTTTGCCATGACCTATGGAGGTAGTATTAAGTCCAGCACTAGCCATAATAGTTAAAGTGCAAACAGTTCTTTGGAACAACATCGTTTCGAATCCGCGCAATAGAAAAGTAGCTTTAGGCTATAATGGCAACACATTCCCATCGCACCATCAACATCAGGGACACATCTGAAGCATAACATTCGTCCCGTACAGTCGTGCTGATGAAGTGTAATGATTGAATTTTCATTCGCCAAATAGCCCGGTTACATTTCCATATTTAAGCCGCCGCTATGCCTTCACTATGGCGGGAAAGGATAACGAAACCGAAAACGAAAACACCTCCTAACCATTGGCATCGTGATGGTGGTAATCATCGTCAAATCGACTTGTGAGTGGGGTCTGACATCACGTCACGTACTCCCCCTCGTACGCGTATATGTACATGCAGCATGGGCTTGTGATTATCCCAGAGTATTATAGCATCGATGGCTCTCGACGCTGGAAAAACAATTCTGCCCGCGCGCTCGTACGACCGATTGTCGTCGATATCCTAGTCGAAGGACAACGACGACAACAAGTACGATGACGATGAGAAACAAACTGCGAGTATAAGCCACATAGTCGGTGATGCGGGAAGGGATGAAACAAGCGATAAATTCCAGTGGACCCATAGTATGTGTACAACGAAAGGACGATTCGTTCTAGTATACGAAACGACGAATTGCTACGATGATTTTCCATTTTGAGTGACGATGCAATGGCGATAAAATAAATTTGCATATGAATTGAGAATTAAGGACACTTTACACACCATCGTACGTAGACAACAGTCAACTGACAACACAGCCGGTGGGCGAAAACGATGACGACAAGCAAGGACGAAGGACGGGCGGTAGTGATGATGATGGTGATGGTAAAGTACGTTGTCCATGGTAGAGACGTCGGGTGTCAAAACTGCAAAAAGGGTTCACTTCAAGGAAAAGAACAAAAAAAGGATGTGCAGCTACTAGTCGTTCGTTATTCATTTAACTTTTAAACTCTGCATAATTTGCAAGGATTAAATTATAGTCATGGTTTTGTGAGGGCTGGCAGGACATTGTTTCGAATACACTACCGATTTACTGGTTCTTTTTTTTTTTTGTTTTGTTTTTGATGTCCTGTATGGTTTTGCTTACTATCCCGGAGGGGGTGATCAGATTGGATTTTGTTGTCTTAGTTGATTACGTTTACCTCGAAATGGGCGGTAAGCATAAATCAATAAGGACACGAAAACGACACCAAAAAAGCAAGCAAAGCAAGAAGAAGAATACACTTATGTCCTTACGTGCTATTGTGTCCTTTGTTGGACGTTTAGTTTGGGGGTGGAATTGAAATTTATTGCCACGCAATTTGCGGATAGCTAAAACGCCCTCTAAGGTCAGGTGCATAAAGTGCATTCGATTGGAATAAGGACGATGCAACTGAAGAAATCCACTTGGACAAGTTGGCAACATACTTCAACTTGCAGGAGATTTATGACGGCCGGCAGTACACACTTTTTTCCATGTTCTGTTCGTTTCGGCTCTGTTATGTACTGGCAGGCCTGACATAATTAAAGGCCATTAATCACGTCCTTGCCAGGTTCCCTGACCCCTTGTGCCCGCTGCCAGGCGAGATTGGTGGACGTATGTAGGTGTGCGACGTGTTTTTCATTGTCCCCGCCTCATGTCAAACCGTTCGTCCTGGGAAGCGTTCAGAAGGAATAAAAAAAGTCCCACCGACTGGGTAGTATAAGCGATGGTAACTGCCTGATGGCGGCAATCACACATGTCGCCGAATGGGTAACAACAAAAAACGGAAAAACTTTTTCGCAATTAAGTTAAAAATGAACACCAGTGGGGATTTCGTCCTTTTTTTGTTTTTTTTTTTTTTTTCTGTTGCTGTTTTCCCACCACCCGGAGAGTAATAATGATTTCTCAGTTACACCGAAAAAGCAAAGTGGACGCGTCCCGAGTGGGATTGCATAACTCATGAAGTAGACACTTTTAAATGCATCCCGATAGCTGGCTACCAATTCCAAAAAAGCAAGAACATAGTGCGGAATCCTGGGGATAGGATGTGTTTGAGGACATTCGACAGACGATAGACGACAAACGACCACACATACATCCAGATAAATTGAGGCGATGTCAAAATATAACGACGGTTTAGTAAAACATTTATATTCCTCGTTCAACATTTACATGCCATGGGATTCGACTTTTTGTTCTTTGGGTCCTGCCGAGGATCGATTATTGAGTTGCTGGAAAATGGTGCGAACGAGGCTGTTTTGGAGTCTTTTTTCCCATGCTGACCAATGGATGGAGAAATTGTTCGATTTTTTTTGCTTTTCAATTCAAAATGTGGGAATTGCTGATATGGGAATACCACTTTACTTCAGGGGAGGACCGGATTAAAGCTTTAAGCAAGTTGGGAAACAAGCTATTTCAACCCTTCTATCACTTTTGCCCCTTTTTTGGCTTCTCAGATTCTTGTCTTTTTTTTAAACAACGACTGCTGTGACTACCGCGGGCGCAGGCGGGCTATCTGCCGACGAATTTAATTTCAACATCGTTTGCCCAGTCTACAAGAAAGGTGACCCCAATAACTGCGCCAACTACAGGAGTATAAGTCTGTTTAACATCCCACACAAGATCTTCTCTGCCGTACTGCGTGAACGCCTGAAACCCTATGTGGATAATCTGATAGGTTCTAATCACTGTGGTTTCAGGCCAGGTAAATCCGCCGTGATGCAGTGGTTAGTGTGTTGGACTCTGGCGCACGATGAGCGAGTTCGGATCCCGATAACACCAACGCCATCGATTGTTTATTTCGCGACGTTCCTCCTCGGCTGGGTACTGGCATAACCCCCCGTAGTAAACAGCGCAATATCTAGTTTTGACATTCCTGCCAAACTCGTCAGATTGTGGAGAATGACAATGGAGATTTCCCGTAGTTGCATTAAGGTAGGTAGCGAATTTACCGGGACCTTTGACATTATAAAAGGATTAAGACAAGGTGACGCACTGCAATGTAATTTCTCCAACATATGTACATTCATTCTCAGTCGTCCGCATGTTCCACTAAAAGGGTTGCGGGGTAATGCGCGCACCTCCGCCATCGAATCTTACTGATCAGGGGCTATGCCCAAGCACACCCAGGCGAATTTTTGGACTTGGTGCAACCACCATATCCTGGGTCTGCCAAGAGGTCGCCTGCCTGATGGCATTGCATTCAAGGCATGCTTCGGAAGTCGTGATGATTGCGACATTCGTTTCACGTGACCAATCTTTCCATTCGGAGAAGCAGCAGCTTAGCTTGGCCAATCCTGCAGGAAAGCTCAGTATTACTGCCCCCAACACTCGTGAAGAAGACCCCGAGATACTTAAGCTTCTCCACCTGCTTCAATGGGGCTCCACTAATATGTAGAGTGCATTGGAAAGGGGTTCTGGAAATAAACATAACCTCGGATTTGTCCACGTTAACCCTCATTCCAGCATCAGCACATACGGCCACAAATCTATCTAACTTACTTACTTAGGTAGCGCTACAGTCCGTGGTGAACCTGGGCCTCAACCAACAAACGTCTCCAGCTGGCATGGTCTTTGGCCAGCTGTTTCCAGCGCCGCATGCCCAGTTGGTTAAGGTCCACTTCCACCTGCGTGCGCCACCGTAGATGCGGCCGTCCTCTGCCGTGGCTTCCTTCCCGGGTGGATTCGAAGACTCTCCGTGTCGGAGGTGTATTTTCCATGCGCTCTACATGGCCTAGCCACCTTAGACACAGTATCCGTAGACGTCGTACCAGGCCGATGTCGCTGTGCAACCCGTACAGTTCTTCGTTAAATCTTCTCCTCCATTCACCGTTTGAACAAACGGGACCGCCGATAGTGCGCAGAATTTTCCTCTCGAAACGACCAAGGGCATCTTCATCCGCTTTTGTTAAGGTCCAAGCCTCTGCGCCGTAAAGGAGTACTGAGACGATCAAGGTCTTATTGTCACATTGTTTTTCCGAGAAAGGGCTCTACTTCTCAATTGCCTCTTGAGCCCAAAGAAGCAGCGGTTGGCAAGAGTAATTCTGCATTTTATCTCAGAGCTGGTGTTGTTTTGGCTGGCCATTAGTGAGCCAAGGTGGACGGAGTCCTTGACCACTTCGAATCTGTAGCTGCCAATTGTGACTTTCTGGCCGAGTCGGTGGTGTTGTGTGTCTTTTTTGGCTAACAGCGTATATTTCGCTTTTCTCTCATTAACCTTGAGACCCATCTTAGCCGCTTCTACCTCAATGCTTACAAAGGCCTCATTGACATCTCGTTGCATCCGTCCAATCACCTCAATGTCATCGGCCTACGCAAGCAATTGCGCAGACTTGAAATATATCGTACCTTTTGGTCATCCTGCACAGTCGGACGAGTTTGGCAGGGATGTTAAAACTAGACATGGCTATGTATAGTTCATTTCTATACACGCTGTCATACGCAGCCCTGAAATCGACGAAAAGGTGGTGAATGTCGATGTGGTGTTCCTGGGTCTTCTCCAAGATCTGCCGTAGCGTAAATATTTGGTCTATTGTGGATTTACCTGGCCTGAAACCACACTGATAAGAACCGATCAGGTTATCCACAAACGATTTCAGGCGTTCACCCAATACGGCAGAGAAGATCTTATATGCGATGTTATGGAGACTTACTCCCCTTTGGATGGTTGGCTCAGTTATAGGGGTCTCCTTTCGTATGGACCGGGCAAACGAAGCTGAGATTCCATTCGTCATGCGTGCTTTCCTCCGACCATACGTTGCAAATGGTGCATGCACCTTACCAGCTCTTCTCCAGCCGCCTTAAAAAGTCGACCTAAGTCCTAATAGATATCGCTATTTTGACTTCATCTAAGTCGGGTGGACGGAATTCTCTTTCATCGTCTGACATCTGACATCATCTGCCTGACAGGGGTATCTTTTCTGTCATCGCCGTCATACAGTCTGCAGAAGTGATATTTCCAAATCCTCAGCGTCGACTGTGACTCTACTACCAGTTCTCCATTTTCTTCCCTGCAGGCCACCGCTCTGGCTTTGTAGCCATGGCATGTTCGTTTTACCTTATTGTAAAACTTCCGGGCGTCATTTGTGCGGAAGCATCTCTCCATCTCCTCGATCTCACGCTTTCCGTGCTCAATCTTTTTTCTTCTGAGAAGCGTGTGTTCCTCTCTTCTCTTCTGCTCATAGATTTCGCGAGCAGCTCTCGTCCGTCATTGCAGCGTGGCTTTTAATGCTTCTTGTTTTGCTGCATGAGCTTGTTCGCATTGTAAACAGTATAAAATCACTTTAAATTCATACTCTCTGCGTGCAATTCTAATCTAACACCATAAGTGCATGGAGCAGTTGCTGAGAACTACAACCAATGTGAAAATTCGGTCGGTTGCTCTCGAATCCTATCTAGGACAATCACCCGTGGAGAGTAGTAAACGAACATCTACGACCCAAACCACTGCTCTCCGTTCAGGTTGTGTGATGAACATTATAAGATTATAACTCTTGAACCTGCGCGAACTATAAAAAAAAATCCTGCACAGTCTCATGGACAGCTTTCGGCAGATCTTGCGTTTCATCGACCCACGGGTGTTGGCTTATCGTTTACTGAACCAGTAGACTCAAACTTATGGCGACCCGAAAATAGGTGAAGCACGAAGATCGTTGCCCGAACAGAACACCTATTTTGATAAATCAGTTTTATCAACCATGTTGTTGAACGCTATGTCCATCCACGGTGATTTGGCAGAACAGGCTGAATAAACAACAACCAAATTGACAGACATACAACAATATGGCCACTATTAACTGTTAAAGTTCGGAAGGCCCTATTTTAAGAGCCTATATTTGGGGTGGAAGAGAAATTAATCTCTTCGGCTGGATGGTGCGATTTGACGTCTGTACACTATTTGTTTATAGGGATACGTCAAATCGTTCATATGCTTGTGTTGTTAGGGACAATCTACATGATATTGACAATGGGCTATTCTTCCCAAACTGTTTGCGAATAGGAAGCATCTGACATCGACTTAAGTCTGACAGAATGATGGCATGCTCTTAACTTTGAATAAATCGCATAATGGTATCCTGATGAATGTGTGCTAGAACCTAGCTCAATCGCTTTTTTCTTATACCTACTGCCTTTGAAAAAACCTTTGAACCAAAAATGTTAAACTGATTTCTTCGTACCTAAAGTTTGGGGATGCATATAAAAACGTTCAACTTAGTCACCTCATAAAATCAGGAATCTTACGTAAACCTACCTCGAATTATATTTCACAAAACTTTTCTGTGTATTCCTGAATATAACCTCTTGGCGTAAAAAAACCGAAAGACTTTCGCCTCATTTTCAAACTTTCTCAATCCACGTAAGTGCCTAGCAGCCCCAAAAGCACAACGAAAAAAGAACGAACCCAAGAGGCGAACTTCTTCAATCTTTCAATTCAATTTTAATCTGCGCATCGGCGGCAGCATCATCGAATTATCCTTCGGAAAATACCATAAAATCTTATTTCAAACACGAAAACTCCTTTCAAAGGGCTTAGGCTAGGCGCGATACCAAGATCCCCTTCATGCCTCCGTGGCAATACTTTAAGATTTTTGAATAACACAAAAAGGAAAATATAAGAAGAAAAGGACAAAAGACTGATATGGAGTACTCTAAACTAAGATTCCATCAGGATTCCTCTGAAGCAAAACGTCTTTTTGAAGGCGCATTAGTTACACTTGGCTTGATCTTAGCCTACACATGCGAAGTCATCCGTCGCGTCGCCACCATAACACACATATACACATCTATACAGGATAAGAATTAGAAGGGAAGGCAACCCGCAAGGAGTTTGGAGTTTTTCCCTCGCTAGGATAAACTTGCATTTCGCTGAAACGGCGAAAATGTGCCTTGCTTACTGCGGAGCACAGGCTTTGTAAAGGCTTCCACTTGGCTGTTCTTTTTTTCCTAAAAGAAAAACAACAAAAACGAGTGAAAAGGAAAAAATTGTGTTGAAGACTTCTCATTGGGGGCGTCCCACTATACGTTCTTGCGCTTCCTTGGAACCCGTCTAATCCGTGTGCAACGGTGTTTATGTATTAAAAAGTTACTCCGGGCAAGGCGTTCGCATCATCATCGTCGTCATCTCTACCACTATCGCTATCTTCATCCCCATAACTATCCATAGTAGTGTCCTCATCATCCTCATCGTTTGCTAGTTAAATTTAATATGCCACAAGGAGACTTTTCGAAGATACGGATACGCAGGATACTCTCACTCGTTCATCTTTTGCCACGGCAACTTGGATTCCCGCTCAACAACTAATTTGCAAGTTCAGCTGGATCGAGAAGCAAGAAGTAGATTTTTATATGAAATATTATCCATGCGGCTACACACAAATACCACATAGATACGAGCGCCATGATGGATGGATGGGACTGGCGAGGCAGTCAGCAGTCAGATTCTGTGATTTTACGCACCGACTTGGAAGAGGAGGTTAAGCGTTTTTGGTTTTTCCTACTGGAAAATTCAATAAAACTGACGAAGTAGTTAAATTGGGATGAATTATTGCTGTGGGAGCGGGAAATTCTTCAAGTTACCGTAAGCATTTAACCAGTTGGCTGGAGATGCAGTATGCGGTGTAGTGCATGTGGTTTTGCTTTTTCGAAAATTCCTTTTACTTTTCACTGGAAATGGGATGACTCCATGACATTCTTTTACTTAATTATTGTGCGAGAGGGTCGACAGAGGACGCAGGAATTAAAAGAATCGAGGGAAGGTCATGGGGACGGCAGTATGGAGCTTTAAAGCAGTTTTAATGCGGGTGCTAAAGGAGCAGACTATGCGAACATATGAAGACACAAGCGCCGACACTCCAGCCTCAGTCTACCAACTCTTACTCTCACCTCCACGAGGTGGCGCTTGGGTGCCTAGTATCTCAACTGTAGATCGGGTACACCCCTTTGTAAGGTTGTTGGGGGCGCCAAACGAGTGAGGGGGGGGGGGATCTGAGCCGTCACCAGGACTCAGCTCCTTTTCCGGGACGGCGGCGGAAGAATTCCCAATATAGAGTCAACGGCGGCGCCCATGGTTCGAGCGAGAACAACTACCTGGTGAACACCTTTTTTCGGGCTACTACAACATATTTGGAGCTCAGGCCAATAAAGAACGGCACAGCAGGCCCTTCG
Source organism: Eumerus sabulonum (assembly GCA_951905685.1). Lineage (NCBI taxonomy): Eukaryota > Metazoa > Arthropoda > Insecta > Diptera > Syrphidae > Eumerus > Eumerus sabulonum. Next base: position 111,542,094 of record OX645061.1, read on the forward strand.
TTCTTTGGGTAAGTAAGAACCTGGTCCTCTAGGTGGGGGGTTGTGCTTGGAGTTAACATCCCTATCGCGTAAAACAAATATTTGTTCAGAGACAACCAATAGCCTCGGATACAGACGGATTACATGTTGACGACCCCCGCAAACGTCTTAAAGGAAACGATTTCCGGATCTGCACCTGGAACGTTATGTCCCTCAACACACCAAGTGCGGCTGGAAAACTGGTCAACCCATTAGACTGCTATAAGGCAGACATAACCGCGCTCCAGGAAGTGCGATGGGACAGGCCAGGCAAAAAGCAGATGAAAAACTGTGATATCTACCACGGAAACTGCTACAGAGAATATAAACAACGCTTATTCGGATGCGGATTTGCTATTCGGGACAGACTCAGGAGAAAAAATCTTAAGCTTCCAGTATGTAAGCGAACGCCTCATAACTATTTGCATTAAGGCCAATCTCGGCAATATAAGCTTAATATGTTTCCACGGCTCCAGAGGAGAAAGACGACCCAGATATGACACCAAAATCGTTCTAGGAGATTTCAATGCCAATCTGGGTAAGGAAGTTATCTTTGAACGAGTCATAAGAAGGCATAGCCTACACAACACCACGTCAGAAAACGGACTAACGCTAGTGGACTTTATGGCGGGACATAATCTCAACATCCATAAAGGGACCTGGCGGTCTCCCGATCAATCGAAAACCAATCAAATTGATCACATTGCGATCGACGGCAGACACTCCCTCAGCATCCTAGATGTCCGAAACTTTCAAGGAGCCAACATCGACTCGAATCATCACCTTGTTGCAGCCAAGGAACGGATGCAAATTTTTCGGAATCAACGGAGTCGAGTAAAAACACCATTGAACGTCGGAAAGCTGCAATCGCAAGAGACCGCCGAGACCTTCGCCTATCAAGTCTCCCTCAAGCTTTCTCAAGTCCTGATGCAATCTGCACACACCATAGAACAGCAATGGAGATATTGTCAGAACGCCATCTGGGAGGCCGCCTCAGATGTACATGGCGAGTGCAGACAGGCCCATGTAGAGAAACAGAACGCATACATGGCTACACTGTATCGACGGACGAGAGCTGCTCGCTTTCGAGGGAGGAGCATGCGCTCCTGAGAAAAAGAAAGAAGGAGCACGAGAAGCGCGAGATCGAGAAGATGGAGAGTTGTTATTACAGGACGACGTTTGAAACGAACAGGTCAAGGTTATAAAGCCAGAGCAGAGGCCTGCAGGGATGAGCACGAACAGCTAATAGTGGAGTCACAGTCGATGAAAAGACTGTCGAAGGACCACTTCTGCAGACTGTATAGCGGCGATGATAGTCAAAATGCCGCCGTAAGACAGAAGGAACCATTTACAATGGACGAAGACGAACGAGAATCCCGTCCACCCGGCCTAGACGATATTAAGATAACGATATCGAAACTTAAGCCTTATAAAGCTGCTGGAGTAGACGAACTTACAGCTGAACTATTTAAAGCCGCTGGCTCAGAGCTGGTCAGCAACATGCACCAACCCATCTGCTTATTATGGTCGGAAGAATGCATGCCCGACGAATGGAATCTCAGCATCGTTTGCCCGGTCCATAAGAAAGGAGAGCCCTATAACTGCACCAATTACAGAGGGATAAGTCTCCTGAACATTGCTTACAAGTTCCTCTCTGCTGTACTATGTGAACGCCTTAAACCCTTTGTGGATAATCTGATAAGTTCGTATCAGTGTGGTTTTAGGCCAGATAAATCCACAATAGACCGAATATTTACACTTCGGCAGTTCTTGGAGAAGGCACATGAATTTCAACTCGACACACCGCACCTTTTCGTCGATTTTAAGGCCACATATGACAGTGTCTATAAGGACGAGCTATATATGTAAAGCCATGTTGACATCCCTGCCAAGCTCGTTAGGCTGTGCAGGATAACTACCTTCGTCTACCTTGGCTCGATAGTGACAAGCAGCAACGATACCAGTGCTGATAATGCGACAAATGCAGAATTATTCTTACCAACTGAGTAGTAGAGCCCTCTCTCGAAAATCTAGGGTATCCCTCTACAAAACCCTAATCATCCCGGTCCTCCTCTCTGGCGTTGAGGCTTGGACGTTATCAAAAGCGGATGAAGAGGCTCTTGGGCCGGCGTGCAATCTCTGGCCCCGTTTGTGTAAACAGAGACTGGAGGAGAAGATTCAACTAAGAACTATACCGGCTGTACAGCGACATCGGCCTAGTTAGAAGTCTACGGATCCAACGTCTAAGATGGCTGAGCCATGTAGAGCCCAAGACCACACCGGTCGGTAATGCCACCCAGAATACACTTCGTATATAACACTTTGTTACCAAATATTTTTCAAGCGGATAGGACAGGCAGTGGGTAGTGTGTTGGCCTCTGACGCCGATGACACGGGATCCCCCGCGGGGTTCTTACAAAACCCCCTGTAGTAAAATCGCCATGAAAAGCTTCTCGAAATTCGCCGTTCGGATCCGGCTATAGACTGTAGGTCCCTTTCATCTATGCGAAAATGAAATCCCACACAACATGGGTGATTGAGAAAAGCTCGGCTTTGGTCCTTCCTGGAGAGTAACGCCAACATACGCATACATGGGTAGCTCGTGTTAGGGTACAATGGTTAAATCGGATCAATCAAAGATCAATCTTTGTTCGAGCTGCACAGCTGCATTTCCTACATATTTACTCCTAAGCCTTTGAAAATAGGAGTAAGCATGTACGAAAGATCATGGCCGCTATTGACAGAGAGGAATATTCCGAATCATAACTAGACAGCTTTGGGTCATGAGCCAGACGCAATTGGATGAAAATGGCGCATTTCTTCCGAGGTCCAACCGACGTATTTGGTCTATCTTATCTCCACGCTGAGAAACCGCATTACTTACTTACTTAGATGACGCTACAGTTCGAGGTGAACCAAGGCCTCAACCAACAAACCTCTCCAGCCGGCACGATCTTGGGTCAGCTGCTTCCAGTCCCGTAGGCCCAGTTGGTTGATGTCCCTTTCCACTTGTGCGCGCCACCTCAGCTGCGTCGTCCCTAGGCGTTGGACTCGAAGACTCTTCGGGCCAGAGCCGTGTTATCAATTCACTCTACATGGCCTAACCATCTGAGACGTTGGATTCGTAGACTTCGCGCGTCGTACTAAGCTGATGTTGCTGTACAGCCCGTATAGTTCGTCGTTGTATCTTCTCCTCCCCTCACCGTTTATACAAACGGGATCATAGACTAAACGCAGAATTTTCCTCTCGAAACGACCAGGGGCCTCTTCATCCGCTTTCGTTAAAGTCCAGGCCTCTGTGCCATAGAGGAGGACCGGGATGATTAAGGTTTTGTACAGCGCAACTTTGGTCTTTCGAGAGAGGGCTCTACTTCTCAATGGCTTCTTGAGCCCAAAGGAGCAGCGGTTGGCAGGTGTAATTCTGCGTTTGATCTCAGCATTGGTGTTGTTGTCGCTGGACACGAGTGAGCAAAGGTGGACGAAGTCCTTGACCACTTCGAATTTGTAGCTGCCAATTGCGACCTTCTGTGTTACGTGTCTTAACAAGTGTTAAGGGGACTTATTCCCCTGTAGTTGGCACAGTTATAGGGATCTCCTTTCTTGTAGACTAGGCAGACGATGCTGAGATTCCATTCGTCGAGCATGCTTTCCTCCGACCATATTCTACAGGTGTATGTGCCCTACCAGATCTTCTCCAGCCGCTTTAAATAGCTTGGCAGAGAGCCCGTCGGCGCCCGCGGCTTTATTGTCCTTGAGCGTTCAAATTACTAGCTTAATTTCATCTAGGGCGGGTAGACGGAGTTCTGGCGCCGTGGCGCAGTAGTTAGTGTGTTGGACTCTGACGCACGATGAGCGAGTTCGTATCCCGATAACACCAATGCCATCGAATATTTATTTCGCGACGCCCCTCCTCGGCGGGGTACTGGCAAAACCCTCCGTAGTATAACTTTCCTCGAAAAAGCTTCTCGACTCACGCCGTTCGGAATCGGCATTAAGCTGTAGGTCCCTTTCACCTGTGTGAAAAATAGAATCACACACAACATGGGTGATTGAAGGGAAGCTTGGCTCTGGTCCTTCATGGGCTGTAACGCCACCAAAGAAGAAGAAGAAGACGGAGTTCTTGGCATCTTCGTCCTTTCCGAATGGATCATTCTGCCTGACAGCGTTATTAGATCTTTCATTGCTGCCAAACAGTCTAGGGAAGTGTTCTCTCCATATTCTCAGCAACTACGGTGACTCTACTACTAGTTGTCCGTCTTATTTACAGGCTTCCGCTCTGGCTTTATACCCTTGGCATGTTCGTTTATCTTTTTCGTAAGACCTGTAAGGCATTATTCCTCTCCATCTCCTCGATCTCACGCTTTTCATGCTGTCTCTCTTTCTTCCTTCAAAGCGTGTGTTCCTCCCTCCGTTTCTGCTCGTAATGTTCACGAGCGGCTCTCGTCCGTCTATGTAGCTACATAGGAAACACCAATTAGCCTCGCTTCAAGTCACATCCTTCTGCCCACATTAACATTTTTATACCTCCATCAGTATACTGGTTATCGCCCAAAAATTGATACTAAAACCACTCGTTGCGACTCTAATTCACCTTACGGCCAACATCTCAACCGGAAGTAGAAAAAACCATTACTCCAACGGCCGTTCTGTCATTAAAACATGCAAATGAAGACATTAATATGAATCATCATACGCAAAAACACTCGTAACCACACCAAGTGTCCTGTCACGCTTCCAGTATCGTGCTCCTCAACCACTCGACCACTTGTTGTCTTCCATGCAAACTAAATGGTTAACAACTCACTTCAGGACCAATTCGCATCAAAGGACATCATCGTAAAGCGCATAAAGGTTGAGTCAAAAATTCAAAAGTCCCCATCATCGTTATGTTTATTTTCATCCTTATTGTCATTATTGCGTGTGGAGTTTCCTTTTTGTATTGGCCCCATACAAAAGGAGGCTAAAAGGGATAACAAAATTGTGTTTTTGGTGACCCAAACAATCGTCGTCCTTGTTGGTGTAATGTCATTATATTTTTTTAAGGTACCTCCCAAGGCCCCAGGGGATATTGGCGGTAACCGTCTCGTATATGATGGTGTCCTGAAAGGACACGCAGAAGAAAAGCAATTTTATTATGTTCGACTAAATCAATTTTCATTCATTCGGGTTTCGATCAGCTTTCGAGAGGGTTGAGAGAAAGGATAATGGTTACTAAATGTCGACCTCCGTTTAACTCCTTTTTGTTTTTTTTTTTTTAAGGGATGAAAGCAGTCGGAGTGAGAACAATTGTCCAAATAGACTTGGGAATCCTTTCTATGTATTTTTTCTTTCGGGCATTGTCTCCATGGCAGGAGATAAGGAATAAGGATATCAGAAGGGGAGGAGGTGGAAAAAAAGGGCTGATGGTAAGGAAAGTGATATAATTGGAATCTATTGTCCAGAAATTTAACCTCTGTGTCCGACACAATCAGCTAGAAATTACATCCGATTCATTCAAGTCACTCGAAGGACTCCATCGATTCTATGTGACTGACTGTGTGGCAAATCTGTCTGAACAAATATTCGAAAAGACACATGTCTAAGGGTACGGGGAATCCTTTTTAGTTGCTTCAAGGCTGCCTAACTCTACTTTAATTAGTTGTTTCAGTTTCGAAAAGCCTCTTGACTCGATATCTTGAGTCGGTTTTATTTACTCAGGCATCATCATCACTAGCGAGTGTTTTCCATATATCCTTGGTGCAATAATACATACTTGTACATCCCCTTAGAGAGAATCTTTGTGGCAAAAGTTTGAATCTCATTGATTGGCTTCCTCCGATGAGGAGGAGCAGACCGACAGCCAGCAAATGATGATGAACAGCATGATGGTAATGGGAAAGTCGTCTTGTGTCTATTGACATCGAATTGACTTTAAAAGCTTCAACTATTCTGTTGTACACACTTTGGAAAGTGCGGCTGTTGGGTATCCTTAAAACAGCTTAGGTTTCGTCATCATCATCATCAGGAGTAGTAGCAGCAGCATTGGTTGAAACCTTGGCAAATAATTTGAAAAACAAATACTGACGGGTGTAGAATGTTGTTGATGCAATAGATCCACTGCCGTCTGCTGGGGTAGCAGTTGCTGTTACGTTGTCCTTTGCGGTAACATAGTGGCGCACCTTAAAGTTTTCCGCCCCCCTCTTTGTCAACTCTGTCTGAGTCTCAGAATCCTGTGCCAACGACGAGAGATCACTTCAAGTTCAACTCAAACAAAATGTTTTCCTTTTATTCCATTTGTTGTTGTTGTTGTTATATCCTTGCTTTTGTAACCTATCGTTGCGCTACAACGAACGCATGAGACGACGACGAACGAAGATGAATTACTGAAGCTGGTATAAAGGGTAAATACTTTTACACACACATAGATCCACACATGAGTCTCCTTCAGCACATGGTAAACAAGGCAACGGTATGCAAAAGGTTGAACGTCCATAGTAGCACAGGCCGACCACCAGCCAGGAAGGACGAAGGTGCGAAGGTATAAATGCGATCAGTGGGATTTAACACCCGAGACAAATCTGGTCCTTTTTTTCCGTCTCCCCCTCTTTCTCGGTCTTTGTCGTCCTTTTTGTTTCCTTTCCAACTTGGAAATGATATTAAATGGATTTTAGGTGTATGTGTAAAGGATTGACTACTCGTACCTGTATATCGTCGCGAATTGACACTGTGGGCGATGCACATCCGTTCGTGCGTCGATTGTGTGTTTGCGCGACTTTGTGAGAGGTTTATCGTGTTACCTATGTACCTTGTGAAAGGCGCTGTATTTGTATTGCTTTAATGACGACTCTTTTTGTGGGTTAGCTGCTCAGGTGTCGAAAAGGCAGCGAAGCAGTGCATCGTTGGAATGGAATAATTCGAAGAATGCGGCTTTAGAAAGCATTCTCGTCGTTTAGGTTTCGCGGGAAAATTGATTTTCGTCCTTACAGCATGGGGCGAAAGGAGCAGTGCGACTTTTTGCACTCTAGGCCGAGAGTTGTACGGTAATTGAGTGCTAAAAGGTGTGTTCCCACCTCCAAATTCGTATGAAGTGAACTTTTTTCGGTTGAATTTTCTAAAATGGACACGAAACCCGCAAAGGTGGGGGTTTTGTTCACTCAGTTTAGGTCGGCTGCTTTATCTAGCATTTGTTATAGTTGGTAAGTAATGGTTGGCAGATGGTGTCCTGAACTCAGCAGTGTTGTTGGCGAAAGTTGTGATCATAGCCGTCCAGGAGTGGGCATGCTGTGAAAATTAGGTATAGAAGGGGCCCTAAGATGCTTTCTTGTGGAACTCCAGACTAACTCTTGCATATTTCGGGACGGGATATTACTGAGAATGGTCCAAATAAATAGATGGTAAAGGACTAGCAAATACCTCGTAGGGGTAGCATCTGCCGACGGTTGGTGGGCCGACAAAAAGCGAGTAAGAGCCACTTCAGCCCAACACCTTGCAGCTCTGCTAGTCAGGCCCTACTTTCACCTCCTCGAGGTACTATCTGGAAATTTCCTTACAAAATGCACCAAAAACGTAGATTGCTCAGAAACGAAAAACAGCCTCTGATAAACAAACGGAACGGACCTATGTTGACGACCCTTTAATAACAAACAAAAACAAGGACCTTCGGTTCTGTACGTGGAATGTTAGGTCCCTAAACAGACCACGAGCGGCCGAACTACTTGCGGACGCCCTAGACCGGTATAAGGCGGATATAGCGGCCATCCAGGAAATGCGATGGAATGGCCCGGGTAATAAGCGGATGAAAAACTGCAACATCTACGGTGACTGCTATAGGGACAGAGAGGATAGAGACTATTTGGATGCTAGAGGTGGACTAAGGCATAAAGTCCTAAGCTTTCAGTATGTGAGTGAACGCCTCATTACGATCCGCATAAAGCAAAATTTTGTAACATCAGCCTCATATATGTCCACGCCCCCACCGAGGACAAGGATGACTCCATCAAAGATGCGCCAGCTATGATACCAAAATTATACTACGAGATTTTAACGCTAAGCTGGGTAAAGAAAGCATCTCACGGGTCATCGGCAAACACAGCCTACATGACACCACATCCGATAACGGACAAAGGACTGATCGGTCTTGCCACGGGGCGAAATCTTCTTTAGCTAGCTCACGCTTTCCGCACCTCGATATACACAAAGGCACCTGGCGGTCGCCAGATCAATCAGTCAACAACCAGATTCATCATATCGCCATTGGCGTCAGGCACTCCTCCACTATTCTTGATGTTCGGACTTTCCGAGAAGCGAACATCGACTCAGACTTTTGTAGTAGCCAAGATACGTCGACCGATAACACGAACACCGCGGAGTAGAGTTAGAACACCAAGCTATGACGTCGGAAAGCCGGAGATTGCCAGTGCCTTTGCCAACCGCTTCTCCCTTAAGCTCTCCGATACACCTTAATCTTCCACTCATGTCAGAAGAGCAACAATAGAGCCTGTGCAAATAAGCCCTGAAGAGCACAGCAACGGAAGTGCTGGGCCATAAAGCTACACTACGATGAAACACTTGGTTCGATGACGAGTGTAGAAGGATTCATGCAGAAAAGCAGGAGGCATACAAAGCCTCACTACACAAAAAAGCAAGAGCGGCTCGTGAGCTCTACGAGCTTGAAAGAAGGGAGGAACATTAGCTTCTCAAGAGAAAAAAGAAAGAGCACGAGAAGGAGGCAATTGAAAACTTGGAGAGGTGCTACTGCAGGCACGATGTTCGAAGATTTTATCAACAGATAAGACGAATGTCTCAAGGCTATAAAACCCGAACGGAGACCTGTAAGGATGAGAACGGACACCCTAGTAGTAGAATCGTAGTAGATGTTGAGAATTTGGAAAAACCACTTGTGCAGACTGTATAACGGCGATGACAGCCAACATTCCGCCGTCAGGCAGGATAATTAATTTCTCAATGACGAAGACCGCAGAGGATTCCGTCCCCCTGACCTCGACAAAGTTGAGATCGCCATATCGAAACTCAAGTCGAATAAAGCTGCTGGCGCAGACGGACTGTCAACTGCGATCTTCAAGGCAGCTGGGGATGAGCATGCTCCAGCTCATCTGCAAGACACTATCAGAGGAAAGCATGCCCGAGGAATGGAGTCTCAGCATCGTATACCCGATCAACAAGAAAGCAGACTCCTTTGACTGCGCCAACTACAGAGAAATAAGTCTACTTAACATCGCCTACAAAATCTTGTCTGTCGTTTTGTGTGAACACCTGAAGCCTTTTGTAAATAAGCTGATAGGTCCTTATCAGTGCGGATTCAGGCCAGGGAAGTCCACCATCGACCAAATCTTCACACTACGGCAGATCCTGGGAAAAACCAATGAATTTCAAGTCGACACTCACCACCTATTTGTCGACTTCAAAGCCGCATACGACAGCGTGATTAGAGACGAGCTATAAAACGCCATGTCTGCCTTTGACATACCTGCTAAATTCGTCAGACTATGCAGGATGAATTTGGAGAATGCTCGCTGCTCCATCCGAATCAGCGAAGACCTGACCGACAGTTTTGCTGTCAAAAAGGATTTAGGCAGGGCAATGCGAAGTCGTGTGATTTCTTCAATGATTGCGCAATACTGGCCAATACAAGAGGCACAATATATTTCAAATCTCCGCAACTCCTTACATACGCCGACGATACTGACACAATAGGTAGATCACAGCGATATGTCAATGAGGCGCTTGCGAGTATTGAGATGAAGGCGGCAAAAATTGGTTTGACGGTAAACGAGGGCAAAACTAAATATATGCTGTCCGCTCACCACCGACGTCTCGGCCAGAACGTTTGTATTTGTAGTTATAAGTTTGAGGTGGTTAAGGACTTCGTCTACCTTGGCTCCGCAGTGACCTGGAACAACGACATCAGTTCCGAAATCAAACGCAGAGTCACTCTTGCCAATCGCTGTTTCTTTGGGCTCAGGAGGCAACTGAGTAATAGAGCCTTCTCCCGAACGACAAAGTTGACTCTGTATAAGGCCCGTATCATCCCGGTCCTGCTGTACGGCGCAGAAGCATGGACACTATCAAAATCGGATAAGGAAGTCCTTGGTCGTATCGAGAGAAAGATTTTGCGTGTGGTCTTCGGGAAAAGATTCAACCACGTACTTTACGGGCTGTATAGCGACATGAGCCTAGTTAGGCGACTACGGACTCAACGCCTAAGATGGCTAGGCCATGTTGAGTCCGGAGTGTCTTTGAAACCAACCCCCGATGGACGCAAAAACAGAGGACGGCCGCACTTAAAATGGCGCACACAGGTGTAAGGGGACCTCAGCCAACTGGGTGTGCGGCAATGGAAAAGGCTAGCAAAAGATCGTGCATGTTGGTTGAGGCCCAGGTTCACCCCGAACTGTAGCGCCCGTTAAGATGAAGAATCTAAGTGAGCCTTGACCTTTCGCTAATAGGGCGCTAGCCCTAACCTAAGGTGCTGGACCTGTTACCTGGACTCCGCTAATGACTGTCTTAACCGTATTTCAAAGGCACAATCCATTCTCAACATACGACGTGACAAGCGCAACGTAGTCTTGCGTAACGACAGTACGTATCTATTACACTGTTTTGCAAGAACCTAGGAAACTCAAAAGTCATTTTGTGACCAGCCTTTGACCTTCCCCCAAAGACCTGATTGTCATCATCTGTATCTACGAGCGCACCTGTGGATGCAATTGGAGTGGCCGAAATATTAACTTCCAACTTCAGCTTAATCGCAGTGGCCATCCAACTATTTCCACATCTATTTCTGCACTCAATCTGACCATAAACTCCACTTGTTCCGCCATCAGATACATAATTCCTCATCCGCAGAGAACGATTGGCCAACATTGCGACGGACGTACTGTTTGCGAAAAGCTGTTCAGCACAATTACGTGCGAGTATCTGCAAATGGAAGGAAGTAGAGAAGAGAGCAAAAGCCAACCGCTCCAGCCAACCAGTTCCGCGAGCAGCAAAGTCGCCTAACGCTGCTGCTACTGTCATTCTATCGTTCCGCTAAACTGGTGGCGCAATTACTCGTGTGCTTACCTCTCTGCTTGGTTGTGTTTTCCTTGGTTCCTTGCCCCGATCGGGCCTTGTATGCATGCATTTGTCATATCCATATCCCATATGGAGTGGGCTTTTGGAACCACTCTTATGGCGTAATACCTCCGTTGCGACGGTGTTTTAATTTTGAGCAGATAGTTTCCCGAGATACATGTTCATGCGCTCCAGAGGCAAGTTACTAGTATGTAGTACTATCGCTCCTATGAATTTTCCGCTGCTGCAGCTGTTTGTCTAGTTTGTTTTGCTGCAAGTTTCGTTTAACCTCCTAACCGAGTTGTCCAGTATTTCATCCCCGATCAGCAAAGCGTCACGTCTCGTCATCGAGCTTATCGCTCTCATCGTCATCGTTGTTAACTTCGATGCCGTGCAAGTCGACGTCGTAAAGTTATATAATTGAATTGTCGCGTGCAGACTATGGTGCATTTGCAATTGTGGAAGTCGCTCGTGCGGATTACTGCTCACCGACCACACCAGACAGCACAGAGTTGCTATTGGACCTCACTTGGTTCCTGGGAAGAAAGTAAAAGTTTGCTTTTTCTACTTTTCATTAATTTCTATTGGTTCACGGCTAAAGATGAGTTCACGTGTGCGGTTTTATTGCAAGTTCCTTTTGGCGGGAATAGTAGCTGCTGCAGTTGCCACAGATGTAAAGGATGACGAGCACTTTCTCACGGACCAACGTAAGTCGCGATTGTCAATCGTCATCCTATCGTTGCAGGACTTTGATAAAATCTTCAACAAAAAATGTGACAAGAAGTGAATGTGATCCAATTGCCAATCGATAATCTCCCTCATCTAACGGTCTATCGAAAGCAAAGTTATAAATCAAAAACTGGTCCAGTGGCTTTGCTGCGAATGTGGTTCCACTAACATGTAGTAAATCGTTCGAGTCACGACGCCAGCCAAGGATGTATTTTCTGTATTAACCCCAATAGGCACAGGCCAGGCACGTTCACACTCTAGCCATTTGGGATCATTGGCTTGTTTACGATCGGTGGTCAAACGGATAGATTGTGACTTTGGATTGCTCAAGATTGAATGATTTCCCGCCAATGCGCCAATAATGAGCTTTTTGCGCAATCGATAAGCAGTTGGTAATGTCAAGTTTTGCTATTGGAGGAATGTGGTATGTCCTGGGTGGGGGACGAATCGTTAAGCAATCAATTGTTGGAGATTAGTGTTGCGCTTGAATGTTAAACACTAGCTTTGGAGGTGATTGTATTAATTTTGAACTCATAACTGCAACGTTTGTTTCTTTGCAGCAGATTACATCAAGCAATGTCGTATAGCCGACAAGGAATTTGTGCAATGCTCCACGCAGAGCATTCAACAGCTGTTCGACAAGCTTGGATCAGGTTTGTAGCAGATATGAGACGGGGTTTTCGTCATTTCTGAAGGTTTATCGTCTTATTTCAGGAATTCCTGGGCTGAACAGCATCAAGAGCTTTGATCCTTTCCACCTTAATCGGATCAAGATCAATCAGGGCAACAGTCAGGCAATCAATCTTAAGGTGGAATTGTCGAATATCAAAATTCTTGGCTTCGGAAAGACACATGTCATCGAAAGTCTGTAAGTTGGACATCCTTATTTCATTCGTATTTTAGGTTGATGTTGAATTTTTTAAGGGTCTTCCCCAAGGACTACAGCTGGAAGACGACATTTAAGCTTCCGGTTATGAAACTATTGGGCGACTATAGTCTACAGGGAAGAATTCTGCTCATTCCCCTCAATGGAAAAGGAAAAGTACTCCTTGAAGCAGGTTTCTCCTATCTCCTATCTCCTATTGGGCATCACTTATCTATTGATTTTCCAGAAAACATGACCGTTGTGATGCATTCAAAAACTCATCTCTACGAAAAAGGCGGTTTCACCTTCTACAACGTGACCAACGTCCGAGTTGACTTTAATCTCGACGGTCTCAAGTCACACTTCTCGAATCTGTTCAATGGCAACAAAGTCCTTGGTAAGTTCTTGTCCACCTACACACCGGATCCAGATTTTATGAGATTTTTCGTAGAGGACAGTACAAATAAATTCTTCAACGACAACTGGCGAATGTTGGCCGACGCTTTGTACACAGTTATCACGCAAACGATAGAAGACATACTGCTGGACGTGCTGAAGAAGATTTTCCACTACATTCCGGCGAATTTCTTCGTCGAGGATATACCCACGCCAGCTGAGCTGTATGGTGGCCAGAAGAGTGCCTAGAGGCAGTTGTAACAGGTGGTTAACAGAATGCTGTTAAGTTGCTTTAATCGATATGTTGTGTGAGAGAGGGGAGTAGAACAAATAAATGTGGCATATTTTTAGGATCAATTGAGTGTAACGAGTAAGTGGCGTATAACAGGGGCGTAGTTTAATGTGTTACTGAACTAAAAAATAACCCAACAGCGGTAGATTGGCATGCCGTGTAGGGAGAAGGCCAACAAATATCAATATTTTATGCTTTGTGTTCCAAAAAAAAAAGAAAAAAAAAATATGTCGGGGCACTTACAACCAGTGGAGTAGCTTTTCTGTAGCTTTTGATTGCTCCTTGATCTCTGGCGCATAGTGATGGGAAAGAGTTGACATGAAGACTTATATTACACACATACATACATACGTTTTCAGGTGCCCGCATGTTCCACTAAAAGGGTCGCGGGGGTAATGCGCGCACGCGATATCTCCAGGTCACTCGATCCTCCGCCATCGACTCGACAGGTGAGTTTTTGGACTTGGTCCAACCATCTCGTCCTGGGTCTCCCAAATGGTCGCCTGCCTGATGGTGTTGCATTCAAGGCACGCTTCAGAAGTCGTGATGAAGACGACATTCGTCTCACTTGACCAAACCATCGGATCATAGATCTTTCCGTTCGGAGAAGCAGCTGCTCAACATTGAGCTCCCTGCGCACTGCCGTGTTTCTTACCCTATTCCGGCGAGTAACTCCCACATCAGCACGAAGAAATCTCATTTCGGCACCTTGTATTCGCGATCTTATTCTTTCGGTCAATACCCAAACTACATGACCATAGGTGAGAGTTGGAAGAAATCCTGAGTTCAAAACCGCTAACTTGGCCTCGACACCAAGCTCGGTCTTCCTGATTACAGAGCTTCTAAGCTGTTTCAAAATTGAACCAGCTTGTCCAATCCTGCAGGAAAGCTCAGTATTACTCCTCCAATCACCCGTGAAGAAGACCCCGAGATACTTAAACTTCTCCACCTGCTTCAATGGGACTCCATTAACATGAGTGCATTGGACAGGTGTTCTGCAAATAACCATAACCTCGGATTTCTCCACGTTAACCCTCATTCCAGCATCAGCACATACAGCCATAAATCGATCTAGCGCGCGCTGGTGTTCCGTCTGGAAGGATGTGGAGACAACTAAGTCATTTGCAAAAATAAGATGGCCTACTTTCAGCTCTCCCAATGTGAAGCACTCCTTGTCTCGACAGCGTTGCAGCATAACTATAACCTCGGATTTGTCCACGTTAACCCTCATTCCAGCATCAGCACATACAGCCATAAATCGATCTAGCGCGCGCTGGAGTTCCGTCTGGAAGGATGTGGAGACAACTAAGTCATTTGCAAAAATAAGATGGCCTACTTTCAGCTCTCCCAATGTGAAGCACTCCTTGTCTCGACAGCGTTGCAACATCCAGTCCATATATATAATGAAAAGGAGAGGTGACAAGACGCACCCTTGGCGTAATCAATACCCACGGTGAAAGGTGTTGATTTACAACCGTTAACCCAAACGCAGCTGCTACAGTTTGTGTATGGCGACTAGATCAATCCCATATCCATACAGAACACTCCAGAGTTTACCTCGAGGAACTCGGTCATACGCCTTTTCCAAATCTTCAAAGCAGCTGGAGACCGGTTTGGGGTACTTCTAAGCCTTCTCGAGTACTACGCTTAGAGTGAAAAGCTGGTCGGTTGTACTTCTGCCGTGGCGAAATTCACACTGTTCATCCCCTATCCTAGATTCGACCATTTTCCTGGAACGCGCCTCCAATAGCTTAGCCTAGACTCTACCGGGGACACTTAAAAGAGATATGGCCCTATAGTTGGAGCACTCTTTTTTATCCCCCTTTTTGAAAAGAGGGACAATCACCCCAGTCTACCAATCGCTAGACCGCATTCCCAGGCCACCTTAAGCGAGTCTGGCCCAACTTCATCCACACCGGATTTGCCAACTTTTAGAGATTCATCGAAAATTCTCCGTCGAGTCAAAACGGACTCAAAGCTGTGCGATCCGGGAGAATCTGCCTCCAAAATCAGAAGAACCCAGGAGCGGGCACTGCTCTTCCAAGTTAAAGCTTCCGGCCAGGAGACCACTCACTACAAGGAGATCATAGGTGAAAACCTAGGAGATCGGGTGGAGGTACGAGCCCTATCGCAAAGAACAACGGTGGATATCAAAGACATTGACGAGATCACCACCAGAAGCGACATCTGCAAGGCGATCAATTCCCAATTCCGCGTGGAAGTTAATGAGGCTGTCGTGCTTATCCTAAGGAAAGCCTATGGAGGCACCCTAGTTGCAACCCTAAGCCTCCCAGTAGAGAGCGGGAACAAGATATTGCAATCGGGTTAGGTGAATATCTTTTGGGTGAACTGCCGCATACGCATACGCAGGAATCTAACCAGATGCTTTGGATGTCTCGAATTTGGGCACACAGCTCGTTAGTGTACTAGCGAGCAAGATTGCTGAAAACAATGCAGAAAATGCGGAGGAGAAGGCTAAATTGCTAAGCTATGTGTCAGAGAAACAATGTATTCTGGCTATATAGCCGGCAGCAGCAAGTGTCCGGTATTTCGGAAAGCCCTGTCAGAAAACCAACTATGAAAGTGATTCAAATAAACCTAAATCACTGCGCAGCCGCACAAGATTTACTAGCACAGACAGTACACACGGATAGCCAATCTGCGATAAAATCCGTGGCAGCGGTAACCGACAAATCAAAGAAATCTCTCAACTGCTGCTTATCTCCAGACGAGATGGCCGAACAGTTCAATATAAAACTACTGTGGGTTCCCGGGCATAGCGATATTCCAGGAAACTGCGCGACCGATGAAGTCTCAAGGTTAGGGTCAATAACACTCAGTCTTCCATTAGGAATTAAAGAACACCAGTAAGGCTGGGTAAAGCACATGATAAAACCGCGAACCAAAGAAACTACCAGCCTTCAATGGAACGAAAGTAACGTCGACTTTATTACTAAACTACTGTAATAGGTGTCATTACAGGTCACTGCAGCATTGGTAAACATGCCGCCAAACTAAGGCTACCTGCCAATGACTTCTGCCGCGGCTGTATGAATGAGGAGGAAGAGGAACGAATTCACCACCTCCTCTGCTCATATCCCTCTTTTGCGAACCGTACGAAGATCTACCTACCTTTCATAAAAAGGAGACCCCTATAACTGCGCCAGCTACAGTGGAATAAGTCTCCTTAACGTCGCGTATAAAATCTTTTCTGCCGTGCTATGGGAACGCCTTAAACCATTCGTAGGCATTTTGATAGGTTCCTATCAATGTGGTTTCAGGCCAGGACAAACCACCATAGACACACTGCGGCAGATCTTGGAGAAAACCCCTTAGTTTCAGGTCGACACTTAAGGTCGATAAGGAGTTAACCGAGACCTTCGGCGTCAAAAAATTATTCAGACAGGGCGACGAACTGTCGTGTAATTTTTTCAACATCATCCTTGAAAATATCGTGCGGGATTTACTGGCCAATACAAGAAGCACGATCTACTTCAAGTCTGCAGAATTGCTCGCATACGCTGATGACTTAATTGGGAGAACGCAGCGAGACGTTCATGCGGCTTTTGTGAGCATTGAAGCAGAAGCGGCGAAAGTGGGTCTGAAGGTAAACGAGGGCAAGACCAAATATACGCTGTCGTCAGAGAAAGACGCAAAACACCGGGGTCCTGGCCAGAACGGGAGCTATGGGAGCCATAACTCTAATGTAGTAAGGACTTCGTCTACCTTGGCTCACTGGTAACAAGCGGCAACGAAGACACCAGCGCAGAGATTAGACGCAGAATAAATCTTGCCAATCGCTGTTTCTTCGTGGAAAAGAAGCAATTAGGTAGTAGAGCTCTCTCTCGGTAAACCCAAGTCACCCTCTATAAAACCTTTATCATCCCGGTCCTCCTCTACGGCGCGGAAGCTTGGACCTTATCAAAATGGGTGAAGAGGCCCTTGGTCATTTCGAGACGAAAATTCTGCTTACAATCTTCGCTCCCGTTTGTGCTGACGGAGAGTGGAGGAGAAGATTAAACCACGAACTGTACGGGCTGTATAATAGCGACATCGGCCTAATACGACGTATACGGATCCAACGTCTAAGATGGACAGCACAGTTCCGGTCCGAAGAGTCTTCGACTCCAAACCGGAAGGATGAGGTTACAGAGGACGGCCGCATCTAGGTAGGTAGGAAGGTAGGTAGGTAGGACCGTAGCCTTCCCAAAAAAAAAAAAAAAAATGAGAAGAACACACATAGGCCAGGGAGGCCCGTTGTGCAGCCCGTGGAACCATTTTGTGCTTCTTAGAAAATTAAGAAGATCAGATATCCCTACTTGCTGAACTTCGGTCAGATCGTAAAGGAAGTAAGATCCTAGGTATCGCTTCCTGATTGTGCAGAATACCGGGCAGGCGCAGAGGTGATGACCTCTTCCTCGTCTAGACAGCTCCTGCAAAAATCATTCGGAGTTATACCTAGTTTTTGCGCGTGACTGCCAATAAGGCAGTGTCCAGTGATGACACCGATAAGAGATAATACTCCTAGTCCGTTGACTGTTGAGCCAGGGCCAGATTTGCCTGGTGATGAGGCAGGTATGTCCCTGAGTCCATCTCCGGTTCGTTTCGGCCCTGGCGAGATTTGTAAGATTGTGTTTAATGGTGAGGGTATACCCCTCACGATTGATTGTAGCGTCGTTTCTTGTTTGGCGAGTGTGTCGGCTCTTTTATTTCCTGGAATGTCGCTGTGTCCCGGTACCCAGATGAGTTGTATGTTGAACTGTTCGGCCATCTCGTTAAGAAATAGGCGAGAGTCGAGACTAGTTTTTGATGTGTACACAAAGGACTCCAACGACCTTAAGGCTGGTTGACTATCCGTGAGAATGCGGATATCCGTGCTGGATATCACGTTCCACTTCAGCCAAGTCAAAGCCTTTTTTTTGCCAACAGTTCCGCCTGAAAAACGCTGCAGTGATTTGGTAATTTCAGAGCTTTGTTCAGCTTAAGTTGTTTGCAGAATACTCCACTACCCACCCCGTCTTTGGTTTAGTTTCTGTGAGGTTGAGTCTGGCGAGTCCAGTTTTGTCTGTCCGGGTAGGTCGTTGTAAAATGTTTTTCCAGGACTGTGGTGGGTTCTGTGAGGTCTAGGTTTTCTGCCATAGTTGACCTGTTATTCAGGATGGAGGAGTGGCCAGTGACATAGCTCGTCCAGTTCGAGTTGGCTTTAAGTCTAAAGGCGGTTTGTGTGGCAATTTCTTTGGCGGCGTTACAGCCCATGAAGGACCAGAGCCAAGCTTCTCTCAATCACCCATGTTGTCGGTTTAATGCCGATTCCGAACGGCGTGAGTCGAGAAGCTTTTTCATGGCAAGTTTACTACGGGGGGTTTTGCCAATACCCCGCCGAGGAGGAACGTCGCGAAATAAACATTCGATTGCGTTGGTGTTATAGGGATCCGAACTCGCTCATCGTGCGCCAGAGTCCAACACACTAACCACTGCGCCACGACGTTGTGTGGCAATTTGCTTTCCGAAAATATCGTGTGGTGAAAGGCCGAGTATCATGTTAAGCGCAGCCGTTGTGGTGGACCTGAGGGCCGGTAATGCACATACACGCCAACCTTTGTACCTTCTCGAATTGCTTGAGGTATGTATGTTGTCTTGTCCAGTGCTTTCCACTAGACTGGCACTCCATACATTAGTATGGGTCTAACGACCGTGATGTAGAGCCATAGGGTGATCTTGGGGTTGAATTCCCATTTTTTTTCCTAGGGCTTTCTTGCATGTGTAGAGACCTTTAGTTGCTTTTTTAGCTCTTTCGATTGTGTTGCTCTTCCGGGTTAATTTCCTATTTAGTATAATGCCAAGGTATTTGGCATTGGAGGAATAGTTTAATCTGGTACCAAGCAAAGTAATAGGGCAAGGATCCGGGATTTTGTGCTTTTTGGTGAATAGCACGAGCTCCGTTTTCTGGGGATTCACCCAGAGCCCGTTGCTATGCGCCCACTTGCAAAGAATTGAGAACGGCTGCATCTAAGGTAGCCCACAGAGCTGGAAAGGGACCTTAACCAATTGGGCGTTAAGGGGAAGGGCTTATTGGTTGAGGCCCACCCTGAACTGTAGCGCCACCTAAGTAAGTAAGTAAGGAGGATCTACCTCGGCGTGGCATTCTACGATAACTTAAGTGAGCTAGCGGATATGAAAATAGCTCAACTCCATCACAATGGGCCGGTTGCGGCCTACGTGTGGTATATGCCAACCACTACACCTAACCTAACGTAACCTACCAAATATATGGGCATCAACACCATCTAGATGGAAAAGGAACTCATTTAACGTGCAGCACTGGGAGCAGCTGGTTAAGGATCGTCCTGGCTAGAGACGTGCTAGTTTACCACGAACTTAGCAACTAGGAACGAGGAACGTTCAGAACCATGGTTAGAGCCTCTTTGACCTTCTCTACACCGCTATGGTGAGTACCCTTGAGGTGTTACTGCATCTTGGGAATAAAAAAAAGAGTCGTAGGAAGCAATATAGGAGCTATGGAGTGGACCCGGCAATGGTGGAAAGGTTTTTTTTCGCCACAAACTCTTGCACAATCAGCGAGGAATCGGCCGTTGCTTGTAATGTAAGTCACATTACAATTCACATTTCCAGACAGACGTTGACGCACTGTTGCCAGGCAAAAAGGGTACTGGAACGTATCACATCTCGTATTTAATTTTTGTATGTTTCACCGAGGTATTAACAACCTTCTTTCGTAACTATTCTTATGAAGTGAATTACATTTCCAAAAAACCTCACTTATAGTTCACGCACAAATCCTGAGTTCATAATAAAACTTAATACGCTTTTGGGTGAGCAAGCAGCGAATTCTTCTGCTTCTAGGTAATACTTGCCTAAGTGACGAGACGTATGAGGCAGATAGGATTGTAGCATTAAGGCTGTCACAGCTAAGTTAGAGGTTTTCTATGTCTCTGATGCTATTAGGACGATTTCCGATTGATTAAGGCGAGTTCAAGGCTGTAGGTGTCCCAGTCTGTCGCTCCCGCTTGTCGGTATGTTCCGGTTATTTTTTCTCCTTGGATGTCAAAACAGGTCTGCCGATTTGTTAAGACATGCCAGTTTAGGATAGAGTTGCCTATGAAATGGGTGGTTAGGGAGACTTTTTCTGTGATTCTATTCATAAAGGTGGGGCTACTTTCACTATTTAAAATATCAAGGTTGTTTTTGAGAATGAATTTTAAAAGGTATTCACCTCTTTTGTTAATGTCCGAGCATCCCCATGCTGTTTGGTGGGCGTTGGAGTCACAGTGTACAATAGTTTGTCGGCCTCTTCTCCCACAGTAATCGAGGAGATCTTGCGATGGCCAGAAGCTGAGGTCAGTAGAGTCGCTCGCAAGGTAGGCTGAGCAAATTACAGCATCTGACCCACCTTCTGTAGTGGATAGCTGGATAATGGCAGCTGCCAGGTCCTTACCTGTGGGGTACTGCCATAGGGCTGACCCCTGAAATTTTAGTTGTCTGAGTTAATTCATCAGTCAACTTTGACGATTGGGGTTCTTTAGTTGTCTCTGTGGTTGATTCACTAACTCCAGATGCAGTAGTTGTTGTTGCTGTCTGGTTGGGCTAACGCGCGCCGAGTTCCTCACTCCTTTTTCTAGGCATGGCGGGTTTAACTTGGGCAACGCACTTCGGTTGGGCTTGTGTCCTGTTGTTGGTTTTGATGTCCACAATTTTAGTTGACTGCTTAGGAATTCGCTTGATCCTGATTAGGATCTGAAAGATTTTGAGGAACAGTTTGTACCTATGCTTTACGATAACGTCATTGGATGTCTTATTTGTGGCAAAGGTAACTTGGTGTCCACCGTTTTTTTCTGTTGCAATCCTAAGGACTCTCCATCCTTTGATTCTAACACTAGCATTTTGCTTCATTCTTCAGTCGGACGAATGTTACGAAGGTGCATAACTTGGGAATATAATTTCCCTGAGTTGAACGTAGATCTGCGTTCTTCCATCGACGACATGAGCCAATTCTTGGTTTCTGTGTCGTGACATGTGATTGATAGCCATCCATTTCTGGCAGGGGTGGCCTCGAATCTGAGGGCAGGGCAGTTCTTGTCTGCCTTGTCTATTTCCTGTGGTAGGCTCTTCCTCACTAGCTTTACTTTCTGATCGGCCAGGGGCTGTTGCGGGTGCTGAGAGTGCATAATCGCGACTTTTCATCGAGCAATGGCATCCCGGTCGGATGGCTCTGAATTGTCCGTTCGCTCTCGTGCACATCCACTTGTTCTTTTAGCAGAATCTAATTTAGCTTCGCCAGCACACCCGAGGCGGTTATTCCGTTCACTAGCACATGAGCTACTTAGAGGCTCTGTGTGTGGTCGGTGCTTCTTCTCTGTATTCTCCGCAAAGGCGTTGTCGTTGGGTCTACTGCGTATGGTGTTTAGCTTAGCCATATTTTTGCTCACTTCCCTTTCCGCAAGTACGAGAGCCAACCTTGCTCTTTCTCTTCGCTTCGCTTCTTCGGGTTTTATTCTGCCCCGGATTAGAGCGGCGATTCGTCGCTTTTGGGCCCCGGTAAAATATTCGTATTTCTGCCGAGGCTTTTTAGCGTCGCTGGTCACTGTAACCTTATTGCTTGGACTATTAGGTGCCTGAGCATTTTGGTTGCCCGTCTTATTGGACGGAAGCGTGGCTGCAGAATTTGGAGATGGTTCAATGGGTCCTCCGACTTGTTGGTTATTGGTTGGTTGTTATTGTTTTTTAATAAGTCCATATGTTGGCCCCACGAATATTGCGAGAATTACTGGTCAACCATCTACAGAGCTCTAATGTAGACGTAAGGCTAATTACTGTGAGGGGGCGCCAGGTATCACATGGGGACCATACGTTCGCTATGCACATTTTTGTATTCCCTGCACCATTCAGTCCTCGGCACGTATTCCAACTGCCTTGACTTGGGGATGTGAGTCTTGGTCCGCGGGGGGTGCGTTGACCCCTTCCACACTACGTGGTCTTCTCTTATCCACCACCTGGGGGCGCGGCCGTTCTTTATTGTTTCGTCCAATATGTGTTTGAATTTACTTTTGAAATTCAATTAAAATGCGATTCATTTGTTTAAGCAAACATCCAAACTGATGCAAATAAAATGCATAGATACATTGTTTCTTGCGGTAAATGAGGGCAATACAATATTTCCGATGCGATTGCTACAGTATCCCCGCCGCAAACCGACACAATGCCAAACTGGAAAACGATGACAAAACAACAAAATATTTCATACGCCAGATTGAATTGGAACAGATCGCTTCATACGTAGCAGTTTAGCCGCTACATTAATATACAAATGCATCTGTTCCACTCTTTTTTTGAATTTAGTAAAATGCGAAAGTAATTTTTTGTTCATTTCTGTCTTTTGCTCTGCTTTTTTCAATGTTATGTTCGGGCCATTCTAGCCGCCAATTAATTTAACACCACGCCATTGATTACGAATGACTATTGCCACAGGACATCCGTTTGGGGGCGTTGGAAAACAAACAGGCGCGTTTGTGTAATTCCCAACTCTCCTAAATTGTTGCGTAGCCATACAATTAAACCAAACCGCAAAACATTTCCGCGTATATCGGTCTCGACCCATGGAAATGCCTAAAAAAGAAACACTCGCAAACCGAATAACCCTCACCATTACCATTAGCGCTACCGCCATCGCTTACCGCTAAATTCCGCATTAAGCCAACTGTGAAGAATGTCCGGGACGGCAACGAGGACACGAGCGCTACCGCCCACTTTTTATCAGGTAATCCTCATGTATCCCTTTAAATTGCCATTCGATATAGTGTAGTTAGTGTCATCCGACGATATCTCAGATATTCGATGTAGTTTTAATACACACCCATACGCTCGTATAATGTAGTCGAGCGGAGAGCCTGCACTACAACTCACTCACGCACTCAGTGGTTTTATGCAATTATTTTCGGCCTACCGGAAGGGGGACTGTGGCGACATTGGGGGACGCCATTAAAATCCAAAAAAGCAACACCAAAAAAAAGGACGAGAAACCAGACAATCGGGTGAAATCGGGACACCATTTGCTCGGTGTTAAATGCTAGGCACTCTGATGCTCTGCGGCTTTGATCCGTGCAGTAGCAAACAGGACACAAAAAAAATGGCGGATTATATCGGCACGATATTCGGCGGCGATTCGATTTATTAAAATTGGTATCAAATAAAATATTGTTAAAATCGATTTAAAGCACTTTTATTGGCGTAATTATGTTACCGGAACGCCCGCCGTAACCCATCGAGGGGCCACATGGCCCGAATGGAATTAAATGCCAAACTCAGCGAAACTAGTGGGCGTATGGAGAGACACCAGGACGAAACCGATCGAGTGTTGTGCAGGAATTTTTGGAATTCTCGGTTAATTGTCATCGCATTGTGTACTGCCTCCGCGCCATACTGCGAATATAGCCATCATCCATTGTTGTAATGGAAGACAAATAATTACGTCCTCATTAGCCGACGATGTGGTGTGGGCTACTGTGTGAGGTGGTAGCGGTGGCACTGGGATTGGGATTGGATTGGAACAATTAATAAACTGTTGTAATTCGCTATTAACTAATAAAATTGCATTGCTGGCGTAATTATTATTTCCCGCAAGTTGTTTTTTGCTCGATGTTTTGCTGTATGGATGATTATCTATTATGCGCGCAGGATGGGCAGATGCATGTAATGTCTTCTGACAGGTGGGAGTGCTTAATGATATCATATCATGGATTTGAACAGCCCTATCGTGATGGTCGTAGCTTGTTGTTAACCATGATCCAGGCTTATCGGAATACGGATAGATGCTACCAGAATCTAGGTCAGACCAGGGTGAATTGTGATTGCTTAGTGGCTGTAGTTATCCTTATCGGCTTCGAACAGACCACAGAAAACCGAGAAATGTCTAATTTGAATAGATAGCATAGTCCAATGGTTGACTTCCTACTTATATACTTATCAGGCCAGCGAACCATGAATGATCTGAACCTGGGCTATAGCTGCCTTCCATCCTTGACGGTCCCGGGCACGCTGCTGCGGATGTCTTACATCCTCTTCTTCTCGAACCAGTAGGCTCGCAGTCGAAGACCCCCTTAGCCGGGGCGTTGATGTCCATGGGCTCGATGTGGCCGAGCCAGTGTAGTCGACGAATCTTTGCCTTCGGGACTACATCCACATCCTTGTACAGCTCATAGAGTTGTGTCTTCTTCTCCGTTCATCTTCCTAACGGACAGGACCAAATATCCGGCGCAGAATTTTTCTCTCGAAAGAACCCAAAATCAGCTCCGCTGTCCTGCTTATCGTCCAGCTTTCGGCTCCGTACAGCAAGACTGGCAGAATGAGCGTTTTGTAAAGCATGACTTTGGTCTTTCGAGTGAGGAGTTTTGACTCCAGTTGTTTGGACAAGCCGAAGTAGCAGCGGTTGCCAAGGGCGATTCTACGCCGGATTTCCACTGTGGTGTCATTTGTGGAATTTACGTTTGCCCCGAGGTAGACAAGCCTCGAAATTGTAGCTGTCAATTGTTATATTTTGTCCAAGGTGGTGAGCGACGGAATGGTTTTTCTTTGACTTGAGCTGCAAAGAGGCTAATAAGCTCAGGGAGCTAAGGTTTCGGGCCTACAAGGCAAACAGTTCTGAGGAAACCCCAAAAAAAAAGTACTTACGAGCCAGAAATGGCTGCAACACCCACATTCGACGGGTTAAATTACAATCCGACCAAAAATTAAGGCGTAAAATCCTTCAATGTCCCAAAGGTAGCAAAAGTTTCTGGTCGTTTGTAAAAAACATAAAAAACTCTACTACGTCGTCTATACCGACGCTCATCCACAATGACATTCCAGCTGTCACCCCCTTAGACAAAGCTAACCTACTTGCTGCCCATTTCGCAACCAGTTCTCAGCTGCCAGCTTGTACTTTGTCTCCGCCTGTACTAGAGTGCGTCAATTCCACCATGGGACTAATCCACTTCCGCACCCGTACAGTCGGAAGGGTTCTTAAAGACCTCGACATACACAAATCCGCTGGTCCAGATGGTATTGCCCCAATAGTTTTGAAGAGGTGTTCTTCTACCCTGGCAAAACCACTGCGTAAGCTTTTTCACCTTTCCTACTCCTCTGGGCTCTTTCCGAGTAGGTGGAAAACAGCATTTGTTCAGCCTATACCCAAAAAAGGCGAATCATCTTCTCCCTCCAACTACCGACCCATTGCACTAACGTCCCTTTTTTCCAAGGTGCTCCGTTTTGTCTCCGAAACTCTTTCTTATTTTCATAAATGATCTCTTGTCTGTTACTTCTAATCCAATTCACTCCTTCGCTGACGAGAGTACCCTCACCTTCTCATATTCATTCACTAGTTTACGACCCTGTACCTCGGTTGTAGATAATGAGCGACAGCGTATGTTAAGCTCATCAAATTCCGATATCGACAGCATCATCCAATGGGGCAAAAACAATACATAGAATGGACTTTAATGTATCCAAAACACAATGCTGTTTCTTGTCATTAAAGCGTATAACTAACCCGCAGCCGTTATCCATGAATGGCACTTGCATCTCAAAAACCGAAAAGCTTTCCATCCTGGGTATGTGTGTTGCTCACAATCTTAATTGGAGCGACCATATATTCAGTGTCGCCGGAATGCTGCGAAATGCCTAGGCTTCTTATACAGATGCAAGAAATTGTTCTCACCCTTAGATCTGGCTACAATCTATAAGGCGTTTAACGCTCATGTCTGGTCCGGTGCTTCCAAGACCTCATTGCACCTACTAGACAGAATACAAAAACGCGCGATAAAACTGACTGACATTAGACTCGCTGGAACATCGCAGGAATGATACCTGCCTCTCCCTGTTTTATCGTTACATACTTCCACCAAAAATGCTCTGCTGAAATAGCCAGTTGCATTCCACCCCTTCAACATTTCTCCCGCAATACACGTCTCTCTAGGAATGCTCACCAATATACCCTGAAGCCCGCTTTCGGACGTACCGTCAAATATAGAGAATCTTTCATTAACCGAACCACACGATTCTGGAACTCACTGCCGGATTCGGTTTTCCCCCCTCAATGCAACATGCAAGCATTTAAGATCAATGTCCATCGGCATCTCCTCTATCCCTCTTTCTTTCTACCATCTGCCGCACTGTGTCGCTACAGTTTGGCGAAAAGACCAATTCGGTCCTCTACCAACCACAAGAATTTGCCATCAGAAAAGTAGTTGTGTTCCATCGTGACAACACTGCAAATAGTAAGTGTATTACTGCAACACACCAAAAGGTGTGTTTTCATTGTAGTCATTTTTTATGTAATTTAAATCGTGTTATTTTGAAATCACACAAAAATGGAAATTTCTCAACTTTATGCAACCTTGCCAGAAATCAACTTACGACCAAGATCCACGGAGTTAACCTACTGGACTCCCAACCCAGCGATCCCGTGTTCGAATCTCAAGGTTCCTGTGAACATTGATAGTGCTTCGAGGCGTATCAAGCCCGAAAGATTGTTCTTTGTTTTCTGTTTGATTGAATTGATTGCTTCTATTTGTTGTGAAGCAACATCATCATGATCACGCCATCTGACCCGAAGGATCAATGTACAATGGGAAAGGAGAGGTTGAGTGTATTTGCTTTTTGGTGGCTGCGGACATTCAGATTTTAACTCGGACCACTGGGTTGAGACTGCAGTTCGTTAACCATTAATCGCACTCGCAAATTACTTTCTGGCGAGGTTGCATATGGTTGGGAAATGTCCCCGTTGTTTAAGTGATTGATCCAAAGTGTGTTAGTTATTAATGATAATAAGTATCTCGCTGCAACACACTTAAGGTGTTATTAGAGATTTTATTCATGATATGCAAAAGAACGTGTTATGGTTTTAACACGAATAAGTGTCTCAATTTCCAAGATCGAACGTGTTAAGTGACATATTTAATCTCAAAGTGTGTCGAATGACACATTTGCTGCCCGTTGTTTAACACGCTAGCATTTGAAATGAATGCCAGGCCACATACAACATAGCAAGATCATCTGTATTTCTTCCATTGACGACGGCATTGTTTGCTATAGAGGTACTTAAGGTCTTGTTTAAAGAACTTGCATTTCCCTTTCCTATATTTTAATGTGGACTGCATTAACCCGCTGGACCCCCAAGCGATGTGGTTCCATCTCTCGGTCGATCACCCGCTCTAATGCCAGTTGAGACGTAACCGAAGTTGAATGGAGGCCCAACGTTATAACGCGTCACTGGAGGAGGCCTCTTCTTGTCTAGTTCCTTACTTGTGATAGTCTGGGTTGCTGGATTTTTTCGTTGATGATGTTTATACTGCATGTGGATGTTGGAAGTTTCTAGGTCACTGCTCGTGGCCCTTCCCAGGAATGTCTGACTGACCTTCCTGGTCTCTTCGTCATAAGTGGCCCCTTCTTTCTCTTTAGCCCTTAAGATCGCTTCCTAGAGCTACAAAGACTCAATGGGGTCGTCCCTTAGCTCGCTTAGAATTCTGTTCGATGAGTTGTCCGTCAGGGTGATTATGTTCACCAGTGTTAGCTAGCTCTTCCTGGAGGATTACAGATTAGCTTCCACACTTAATGACGATGTCGACCACCTTAAGAAGGTCTTTCAAGAACTAGAGGGTCTATTGCATCCGGGGGTATAAACAACGTTATCGGGCACTCTTTCACTTCAGAGCAGTCTGCCGATGGTGACTGATATCGATTTTCGTCCCAGATGTATGGCGGCGGCAGCGCGATTACCAGTGAACTTACAATTGGCGAGGCGCTTTCAAAGAATCAGGCCTGACTGAGCTGCTTTCTCGTGATATCATGCGCTCATGACATCCGTAGGCGCATGTTGGCTACTACAAGATAGTCGATGTTGGCTCCTCGGAAAGTTTGAACATCTAGAACAGTGGAGGAGTGTCTGACGTCGATCAAGATGTGCTCAATCTGGTTAGTGATTGATTGATCTGGTGATCGCCAGGTGCCTTTGTGTATATCGAGGTGCGGAAGCGCGATCAATCAGCCTGTGTCTGTTATCGGATGTAGTGCTGTGTAGGCTACGTTTGCCGATGAATCGTTCAAAGATGCTTTCTTAAGCCGGCTTAGCATTGAGTCTCGTAGTACAATTTTGAGGTCATAGCTGGGGCCCAATGTCTCTTACGTTCTGTCTAGGAGATCGTAGAACTCATCTTTGGTGGAGGCATCTATGTCTTCCGTGGGGGCGTGGACGGAGATCAGGATGATGTTAAAAAATGTTGCCTTGATACGGATCGTTACGAGGCGTTCGCTCACATGTCGAAAGCTTAGGACTTTTTTCCTTAGTCCACCTCGAACGACAAATCCTCATCCGAACAATTGTTGCCCTCTCTCCCCATAGCAGTCGCCGTAGTAAATGTCGCAGTTTTTCATCCGCTTTATACCCGATCCATTTCATCCACGTGGTCTGTTTAGGAATCTAACATTCCATGTACAGAGTCGAAGGTCATTGTCCTTTTTTCGTTTTTTGCAAGGGTCATCAATATTAATCCGATCCGTTTTATCCGAGGCTTGTGGTTGCTTCTGAGCTAAACTATAGCCCAACCGACATTTATCCTGTTTTGTGGCATAGGATGCTCGCTATTCGTCCTCCTCTGTTAGTAATTTCCATGGTCAGGAAATTTCCAGATGGTACCACGAGGAGGTGAAAGTAGGATCTGGCTAACAGAGCTGCAAGGTGTTCGACTGCAGAGGCTATTACTCGCTTTTTTTTAGCGGACCAGCACCCGTCGGTAGATGCTACTCTTACGAGGCCTTTATTAGTCTTTTACCATCCATCCATTCATTTCTTAACAACGAAGATCGCAGAGAGTCCCGTCCCTACCATATCGAAACTCAAGTCGAATAAAGCTGCTGGCGTAGACGGACTATCTGCTGAGCTCTGTAAAACAGCTGGAGATGACCTTTAAGAGCAAGCACCAGCCCATCTTTAAGAAAGGAGACCCCTCTGACTGGGCCAACTACAGAGGAATAAGTCTTCTTAACATCGCCTACAAAACATTCTCTGCCGTTTTGTGTGAACGCGTGAAGTCTTTTGTAGCTGATAGGTCTTTACCAGTGAGGCTTCAGGCTAGAGAAGTTCACCATCGATCAAATCTTCACAGTACGGAAGATCTTGGAAAAAACCAATGAATTTCAGATCGACACTCTCACCTATTTGTCGACTTCAAAGCCGCATACGACAGCATAGTTAGAGACGAGCTAAACGCCAAGTCTACCTTGACATCCCTGTTAAACTCGTCAGACTATGCAGGATAACTTTGGAGAATGCTCGGTGCTCAATCCGAATCGGTGAGCACCTGATCGTATTAGAAATGATGGTGCAGAAATCAATGGCCAACACAATTTATTTCAATATTGTTTATCCTCACAACCCCTCGCATACGCGGTTGACATTGACAAGATCGGAAGAACACAGCGAGATGTCAATGAGGCGTTCACGAGTATTGAGGCGGAGGCGGCGAAAATTGGTTTGGCAGTAAACGAAGGCAAAACTAAATATATGCTGTCATCCAAAAAGGACGCTCACCACCGACGTCTCGGCCAACACGTTTATAATGGTAGATAGTTATTAGTTTGGAGAGCGCCGTGGCGCAGTAGTTAGTGTGTTGGACTCTGACGCACGATGAGCGAGTTCGGATCCCGAAAACACCAACGCCATCGAATGTTTATTTCGCGGCGTCCCTCCTCGGCGGGGTACTGGCAAAACCCCCCGTAGTATAACTTGCCTAGAAAAAGCTTCTCGACTCACGCCATTCGGAATCGGCATTAAACTGTAGGATCTTTCACCAGTGTGAAAAATAGAATCACACACAACATGGGTGATTGAAGGGAAGCTTGGCTCTGGTCCTTCATGGGCTGTAACGCCACCAAAGAAGAAGTTATTAGTTTGAGGTAGTTAAGGACTTCACCCACCTTGGTTTCGTAGTTACCTGGAATAACGACAACAGTTCCGAAATCAAACGCAGAATCACTCTTGCCAATCGCTGTTTCTTTGGGGTCAGGAGGCAATCGAGTAATAGAGCCCTCTCCCGAACGACAAAGTTGACCTTATACAAGCCCCCTATTATCCCAGTCCTGCTGTACGGCGCAGAGGCATGGACACTATCCAAAGCGACCTTGGTCGGTTCGAGAGAAAGATTTTGCGTATGGTTTTCGGTCCTGGTCGGTTCGAGAGAAAGATTTTGCGTATGATTTTCGGTCCTATAAACGCAGGGTGATGGAGGAAAAGATTCAACCACGTGTTTTACGGGCTGTACAGAGACATGAGTGTAGTCAGGCGTCTACACCACAGATCCAGCCCGAAAAGTCTTCCAGTCCAACCCCGAGGGACGAAGAAACAGAGGACGGCCGCACTTAAGTTGGCGCAGACAGGTGGAAGAGGACCTCCGCCAACTGGGTGTGCGGTAATGAAAACGGCTAAAAAGAGATCTTGCTAGTTGAAGGGGCATGTTGGTTGAGGCGGCCCAGGTTCACCCCGAACTGTAATGCCCGATAAGAAGAAGAAGAAAAAAGATGCGGATTCCCAATTAGAATCAGTAAGCGTGAGCTAGTGTTATCTTTCGCTCGTGCGCTTCATACATACATATATGTATAAGAACACCCCTAACTCTGGCGGACCTTTTGTTTTTAGGCGATTCCCGGCTCACTGCTACAAACATCGAACCGAAACCACCGGATTCTTCAGCATGTTCTTGACCTCCCTCAATCTCCGTCTACTGGTTGTTTGCAAATGCAATGCACATTTATTCGAAGCAACCCTAAATTATGTACTTTTGCATTATTTCCCCGTCCACCAAAGCTCACGACGCCCTTCAACTATTTACCGAAGAATGTGTGACATTAGGTTCTCAAGGAATAAAAAAAAAAACAAACAACCGCAGAACATGGCGCGGCGCTGAAAAACTTGGTAGGCCTTTCGTCACACCACCACTCTACGAGTAGTCACCCCATCCACGAGTCAAACATTGCTCAAGCACACATCTGAATTCGAAATCAGCAAGCGACAAATATTTATGTTGAACGCCGGATGCGTTTTGTTCCAATGTGGCCACCAGCCAAAGCGACGGGATTCCGAACAGCCGTAACGTATGTTAGTCACGAATGTTCGAACGTCGAACAGAATTCCGCAAACAACACAATGACTATTGCTCTGTACGGGTATATCCCTGCTCCTATCAGGCTGTGTCTATCTAGTATGTACGTATCTCGTAGCCCTTCACTCGACTTATCTATTCAAAACTTGTGTCTCGTTGCAGTTTTTATGCAGTTCCCCAGCAAAAAAACAAAAACGAAAACGAAAATGGTCATCGTCTGTTCGACAGAATGCCACCCTCCATGATAATTGAGGCAGTCACCTAAAATTCTCTCGATTTCCCGGCTCGTTTTGCGTTCACGACCATAATTGTCCTTGTCCGCTCCAGTCCTACAGGAAAAACAAAAAAAGTTCTGAAAGTGAACAATCGAAAAGCCGGAAACCAGGACGCCGGAGAGCAAAGAAGCAAATGTTGTATTTTCGAGTGATTCCGGTCACATATTAACACAAAATGCGACTTTTGGGCTAGCTCTGACTAAACCATGAACCCACAAGTCAAAGAACTCCTCTCACTCACTAACGGTGTTAGTGGAGGGAAAGCCCCTTCTATGGACGGCTGCTTTGTCATTCCTCAGCGGTATTTTGTGTTTTATTGTGCGTTTCTCGACAAAAAACTTTTTCTTAAACATCAACTCGACAACTATGACAAAAGGCATAAGAAGGGGAAGAACTACAACAATATTAGGAATGAGCGATCAAGGGGGGATAGAAAGGATTGAGTGGTGCTTCATCCTGCTCTGGCCTTTCGACGAAAATTTATGCAAAAAACGTTTTTTTTTTGTTTTGTTTTCTGACTTCTCTGGCAGTTTTCGACTTGACTCTCAGGGCCTCAGGCTTCAGGCCTCAAGTTTTTACTGCTTCCAAATCAAATATAACCTCAAGTCGTGCCCTGCTAGGATTCGTTTCGTTGTTTTTCCTCGGGAGGTGGAGGAGTGAAAAAGTTCCATTAGTTAGTTAGTCGATGGTTGGTTGGTTTCGGTCGGTGTTGTGTTAAATGTTAAGCCGCTAGACAGGAAAAAAGTTTTCCTTAGTCTCTTAGTGCGAGTGGCTGTTTTATGGGGACATTGTGCTAAGGCCTATTATAATTCGAAGGACAATTACGTCTTCTTTACGACCATTATGGGCGAAACGGCTTGACATCGTTGGCTTGTGATGTCGGAGGGTGTCATGGTGTCGTGATGGTTGATGGAACTATGTTGCAAAAGTTGTCGTAAAGTTTTTTCTTTGTTTAATCGTATCAACCAACCATCCAGTTGGCATGACCGTGAGTGAGGGGTTCGTTAACGTTAACTGTGTGTTTCAGTTTATCTGTGATTGGGCGATACTCCTTGAGTGGATGAAGTGAGATCATTCGAAACTTAATAAAAGCGATTAGGGAAGTTTAAATTGTGGTTGTCGAGTTCAATCGAATCGCTGGCAATTGACGATAAGTAGATTGACCAGATCGCTGGAAGGTGATACATTGTAGTGGGGCTATCGGATTCTAGGAGAATTAAGTTTTTGTTGAACGGACTCACAGATCATCTGGAAATTATACTCGGTGAATGGCATTTTCCTTGCCTGCGGCGGTTTACTGCGTCTATACCTATTGGCGTTTTGTACTCTCGTAAAAGGGATTATGTTCACTTTACAGAAAACTTATTTCCATGCCTCAGGCAATACAAGGTCTTTAAGTATAGTTACTGTACTCTGGCATGTTTCGGGACATATGTATACAAGACCTCCTCATCGAATTTCTATAATTCAAATTTCGACAATTCATACTCCATTTCTATTGACGCAGAATGTACGATAGTGATAAGTGATCGGCCTGACACATAGATGGCATCCTAATCAGCTAAAATGCATGTTTCCTTCCTGCAAATTTTCGCAGTAGAGGTCTTGCGAGATTTGGGTAAATTTGAATATCGTGCGGTCAAAAAATTCTTCATTTTGGATGGATTAGCTCCTAATGACTTAGCACCTTCTTTTACAAGAAAGCTAAAGGCCTTGCAGGAGGCTTCAAAAAGGGCACCCTGGCTCTTCGAAACTGCGAGGGTAATCTTGTCACCGACCCGCAGGGAATAGTGGATGTATTTAAGCAACACTTCCAGCAGCTGCTTAACGAGCATGACCAAGAGAGAGTGGTAGGGACCGAGGAAATCCCGACTCCAGCCGCTGAAGTAGTCTTCTCACCCAGCATAGAAGAAGTCGGCACAGCTATTCAGAAGCTGAAGAACAACAAGGCCGCAGGCTCAGATGGCTTGCCATCAGAGCTCTTCAAGGCTGGCGGCGATGTTCTGGTAGGGAGCATGCACTAGATCATCTGCAGAATTTGGGAAGATGAGAGCATGCCCGACGACTGGAATACCAGCTCTATATACCCCATCCACAAAAAAGGCGATCCTACCTCTTGCAAGAACTACAGAGGTATATCCCTGCTCAATGTCGCATACAAGATTCTGTCCAGCGTATTGTGTGAACGTCTAAAACCATTTTGCACCGCACTAATCGGTAGCTACCAGTGCGGCTTCCGGCCCGGCAAATCAACTATAGACCAAATTTTCACACTTCGACAAATCCTGGAAAAGACCAACGAGTTTCGAATCGATACACCATCTTTTCATCGATTTCAAGGCCGCATACGACAGCATTCATCGTTTGGGGCGATGGCCGAATTCGGGATCCCGGTAAAACTGATCCAGTTGTGTCGCGCCACGCTAAAAAACACGCGATGCACCGTGCAACTCGGTTCTAGGACCTCGGAACCATTCGAAACATGCACCGGATTTCGGCAAGGAGATGCGCTGTCATGTGACTTCTTCAACCTGGTGCTGGAGCAGATAGTGCGACGGGCAGGCGTCAACAGGGAAGGTACTATCTTTTACAAGTCCATCCAGCTGCTAGGATTCGCGGATGATATCGACATCATCGCGTGTTCTCGCCGTGGCATTGTGGAAGCATTCACGGCGATTGAAGAACAGGCGAAACGAATTGGTCTTAAGATCAATGAGGACAAAACGAAATACATGCTGTCAAGCAAAAACCAATCCGTCGCTCACCACCTGGGACAAAACATAACAATTGACAGCTACAATTTCGAGGTAGTTAAGGAGTTTGTCTACCTCGGGGCAAACGTAAATTCCACAAATGACACCACAGTGGTGATCCGGCGTAGAATCGCCCTTGGCAACCGCTGCTACTTTGGCTTGTCCAAACAACTGGGGTCAAAACTCCTCACTCGAAAGACCAAAGTCATGCTTTACAAAACGCTCATTCTGCCAGTCTTGCTGTACGGAGCCGAAAGCTGGACGATAAGCAGGACAGCGGAGCTGATTTTGGGTTCTTTGAAAGAAAAATTCTGCGCCGGATATTTGGTCCTGTCTGTGAGGAAGGTGAATGGAGAAGAAGACACAACCGCGAACTCTACGAGCTGTACCAAGATGTGGATGTAGTCCGGAAGGCAAGGATCCGTCGACTACACTGGCTCGGCCACATCGAGCGCATGGACATCAACGCTCCAGCTAAGAGGGTCTTCGACTCCGAGCCTCCTGGTTCGAGAAGAAGAGGAAGACCGAACCTCCGGTATAAAGACCAAGTAATCGCGGATGTAAGACATCTTGGTCTTGACAACTGGAAGCAGCGTGCCCGGGACCGTCAAGGATGGAAGGCAGCTATAGCTCATGCTCAGATCCTCCATGGATCGCAGGCCTGATAAGTAAGTAGTAAGACTTAGCACCTTCGACCGTCCAAAAGTGGGTAGCTGAATGTAAACGTAAAAGTGAAGGAAGAATCAAAACTGCAGCCATCGAAAGAGTATATGATATCGTGTTGGACGATAGGCAGGGGAAAGTCAGAGAAGAAAGGATGCGGGCGATTTATTACCATGGGCGACATATGGGTCTACCACGACACGAAACAACAGCTCAAGCAGTGGATAGAATCCAGTGATTCAGCACCAAGGGGAGCGAAGTCGATCGAATCTGCCGTAAAGGTCATGATGAGCGTGCTTTAGGATACAAAAGGGTTCCTTGCAAAAGTCAGAGAAATTACTGAGCGTCAAAATTCGCGAATAGAGACCTGGTTTGAAGAAGGAAAAATCTCCCATCTGGGCAATGTACCTTCACACATGGGTTCGCTAGAAATGGCAAAACTTCAGAATTTTGGGGTACGATTTAGTCACCCATCCCCGATATCCCCCTAATTTGGCACCCCCGCATCAAATGAAGACGTCTGTAGTAATAGTCGAGGTGTAGTTGTCGACGACAGTTGGCTCATGGTATTCGCAGTTATCTCTTCTCCTCCATTCACCTTGCTCACAGGCAGATTTTTTTCTTTCGAAAGAACCCAAAGACAATTCCGCCGACCTGCTTATCGTCCAGCTTTCGGCTCCGTACAGCAAGATTGGCAGTATAATGGTCTTAAAGCTTTGGTTCTATGATTGAGGAGTTTTGACCCAAGTTGTTTGGACAAACCGATGTAGCAGCGGTAGCCAAGGGCGATTCTATGGCGGATGTCCAGTGTGGTGTCGTTTGTGGAGTTGACGTTTGCCCCGAGGTAGACTAACTCCTTAATCACCTCGAAATTATAGCTGTCAATCGTTATATTTTGTCCTAGCTGGTGAGCCGCGGATTAGTTTTTGCTTGACAGCATATACTTTGTCTTATCCTCGTTGACTTTATGACCAACTCGTTTCGCCTGTTCCTTAATAGCGGTGAAAGCTTCTCCAACGTCACGCTGAGACCGCGCGATGATGTCAATATCATTCGCGTATCCTTCAGCACAAAATTGAAGAAGTCACACGGCAGCGCATCTTCTTGCCGAAACCCGGTGCATGTTTCAAGTGGTTCAGGTGTCCTAGAACTGAACTGAGTCGCGTATTTTTTAACGTGGCGGGACACAGCCGGATCAGTTTTCCTAGGATGCTGGATTCGGCCTTCGCATCAAACAATTCTTTACGATGAATGCTATTGTATACGGTCCTGAAATCGATAAAGAGATGGTGTATATCGATTTGATGGTCTTTTCCAGGATTTGTCGAATCGTGAATATTTGGTCAATAGTTGATTTTCCGGGCCGGATTTGCATAAGGGCCTTAGACGTCCACACAGTACGCTGGACAGGATCTTGTATGCGGCATTGTACAGGCATGTACTTCTATAGTTCTTTCAAGAGGTAGGTTCGCCTTTTTGGTGTATATGGGGCAATAAAAGCTGGTATTTCAGTCGTCGGGCATCTTCCTAAATTCTACAGATGATCTGCATGCTCCCTACCAGATCATCGCCGCCAGCCTTGAAGAGCTTTGATGGCAAGCCACCTGAGCCCGCGGCCTTGTTGTTCTTTAGCTTTTCAATACCTGTGCTGACTTCTTCCATGCCTGGTGAGAGAACTACTTCAAAAACTGGAGTGGAGTTTTCATCAGTCCCTACCATTCTCTCTGGGTCATGCTCGTCAAGCAGCTGCTGGCAATGGCGCTGGCAATGGTGACATCCACTTTTCCCTGCGGGTCGGTGACAAGACCTTATCTACTTACTTACTTAGGTGGCGCTACAGTTCGGGGTGAACTTTTGTTAGCTGTGTCGCACGACCAATTGGTTAAAGTCCCTTTCCACCTGCGTGCGTCACCTAAGATGCGGAAGTCCTCTGCAACGTCGTCCTTCCGGGTTGCAGTCGAAGACTCTTCGGGCAGAGGCTGTGCTGTCCATTCGCTCAACATGACCTAGCCATCTTAGACGTTGGATCCGCAGACGTCGTACTAGGCCGATGTCGCTTATAGCCCGTACAGTTCGTGGTTGAATTTTGTCCTCCACTCTCCATCAACACTAACCAAGGGTCACTTCATCCATTTTTGATAGGTTCCAATCCTCTGCGCCATAGTGGGGTACCGGGATGATAAATTGGTTGCCATCGTTTTCTGTTAGGAGGTTCTACTACTCAATTGCCTCTTGAGTCCGAATAAACAGCAGTTGGTAAGAGTTATTCTTCGTCAAATATTAGTGCTGGTGTCATTGCTGCTTGTTACCAGTGAGCCTAGGTAGACGAAAACCTTGACTACACTAAAGTTATAGCTGCCAATAGTGACGTTCTGGCCAAGACGTCGGTGTTGTGCGTCCTTCTTTGCCGTGCCCTGGTTTCCCTTCAGATCCACTTTCGCCGCTTCTGCTTCAATGCTCACAAAATCTGCATTGACGTCTCGCCGCGATTTCCCAATTACGTCAATATAATGAGCGTATGCAAGCTTGAAGTGGATAGTGCATCTTGTATTGGCAAGTGAATCCCGCACGATTTTTTTCAAGGATGATGTTGAAAAACTACACGACAGTTCGTCGCCCTGTCTGAATCTTTCTTTGACATCGAATATCACCGTTAACTCCTTACCGACCTTAGCGGTGCAGCGAGAATTCTCCATTGTCATCCTGCACAGCACAGAGAGCACCGTGGCGCAGTGGGTAATGTGTTGGCCTCTGACGCCGATGACACGGGATCGAATCCCGACACAACCATGTCATCGAACGTGTTTTTCACGGTGTTTTTCCTCAGCGGGGTTCTGACAAAACGCCCTGTAGTAAAATTGTCATGAAAAGCTTCTCGAAATTCGCCGTTCGGAACCGGCAATAAACTGTAGATCCCTTTCACCTATGGAAAAATGAGATCACACACAACATAGGTGATTGAGAGAAGCTGGGTTTAGGTCCTTCATGGACTGTAACGCCAACATACATACATCCGGTCAACCGAATGCTTGGTTTTAAATAAGGCCCCGCTCGACATTATGTCGAATGTTGCACGGGCGTGTGGATGTGAATCAAACGATTCTTGTCCCGTTTATGGGGAAACCTTTTGGCAACCGCTTTCGGACATATTCCCGGAATTTTCAGTTGACTATGGTAAGTAATCATGTATGCGTACTCTCCTCGATACTGCCATCCATCTCTAGTAAGTGTGCCACTTTTCGCCCCATTAAAAAAACTCGTAAACATCCATCAACTCACTCCTTTTCCCACCGCTCATGATGCAACTCACAACATAATTCTTATTTTAATCATCCGTTTGACCACATGAAATATTCTACAACTTCAACCAATCCAACGCCGACTCGTGCCCCGTGCGCCGTCATGGCTAACCAAACGGCCGAGTTTCATTTCCATTGCAACCGCTAAACTCACCAGCCAGCTAATTACAACTGCGGCACACCGCACTAAACTACATCCAGGATTACTGGCAGTTTTTCCATTTACACACTAGCCATGCAGTACAAAACTTCTTAGCCGCTGCATTAACTACACAATCCGTCAGTTAGCCTAGTCAGCAGCCAGCTGGACAACTTTACAGGCAACTGCACGCCTCGCTGCATTTCCAATTACCAACTAAATCATTAGCATGTACACGTAACATGTCACATTATCGAGCGTCCGTTGTTATAATTAAGCCCTCCTCTCTGACAAGTTAATCACCGTCACGTCCCGGTCCTGGTAACCAAGCGGCTCTGCCTGTAGTAACGTTACCGACCGAGATCCGACGCAACTTGCATACGTTCCGGAATAATGTCACTCTCTCTCCGTTTAGATACGAGTAGATGGCGACAAAATGAAATTGTTTCACGGCCGAGAGCAAGCGCCTACCAGTAGGACAATAATTTGACATAGATTCACGCGCGCTCTGACTGGCGACCATTGAATCTGTCGCTTGGAATTGATTTCAGCACAATACCGACAACAACATTTAAAAGTTGTAACAAGAGGCGACAATCGCTGGAATGGAACCGAATGGCCAGATTGAGTAAATAGAAAAACGGTTGCAAGTCACATGTACAATCCTCAGTCTCATCATCATCCTGCCATCCATGTCTCCTTCCTTCTATACGACATGGCCTGGCCCCAGTTTTGGTCTCGTTATTCTATATGCACAAGAGATTGCTGGACAGAGTGTGAGAGGGCTTGGACAAATGTCCCTTATTTAGAGTAAATTGCATGTAGAATCGTACATGCGATGCATTGATTTCAATCCAGTGTAAAATCTCTGAAACTGACTACAACACTGATTGCATCCGAGCCGTGCTCGTTCTATGGCGATGGCTTTTCCCGCCTCTCGCCTTAATTGTGGGGGTATTTGTTGGGTAACAGCCGTATGGCGAAGGACCTCCAAGTGAGAGATGAAGTTCGGTATTTAAAGAGGTCTTAGTCTAAATGGAACTAAACTCGGACATAGACCATCGATAGTAAATCTGTGAAGTAAAACTGCCCTTATCCAGCCACATTATCCACACAACACAACACAACACCCCAAATCCACTCTACTTCTTTCTATCCAACGACCGAGTACAAAGTCTCCTAATGTACCTACATACTTTAACATTCATGTCCCATTCGTGCAATTGCTGTGCATATTCCCACCGTATGATTTCGTCCTGGCACAGCGACACAGCACCCGAACGA
Organism: Eumerus sabulonum; assembly: GCA_951905685.1. Classification (NCBI taxonomy): domain Eukaryota; kingdom Metazoa; phylum Arthropoda; class Insecta; order Diptera; family Syrphidae; genus Eumerus; species Eumerus sabulonum. Next base: position 111,582,005 of record OX645061.1, read on the forward strand.
GGAAGGACGGCAAAGGCTGAGGCTTTTATCGCAACAACAGAAACGGATAAAACAATTCCAGGATAAAACGCAATTTTTTTTGTCGTTCGTTCATTCCTTCGTCCTTTCCAGGTCCGGGCCATTCCCACCGGGGCAAAGGAAAAGGACATTACGAGTTCGACAAGCCAGTCGCATCCAAAAAACACTGTACAATCGCCTCACATAGTACTCGTACTCGTATGCGCATACAGTGCGGTCGTGTGGTATGAGCGGCGATAGATGCTAAAGGATTCTACCAATCGAACCGAAAACAGGACACGTATCGGTTGTGTGTAATTGATTATATCACCCATGTTAATTTTGATTAAATATGCAAATCGACACAATTTTCATTGTGCCGCTTATACCGCTTATATGGCACTGGTACTGGTGGTGGTGTGCTCCATTGCTCCATTGCCAACGGGTGAGAGACAGGACATTCGGTTAGGTCGTTGCTGTACATTTCAGTGTCCTGGGACAGTGATACGTACGCATACGACATGGCTATGGACACAGCCACACATATCTTTAGTTGCAATGCCATTCTAAATACCTCTCCTTGTGCATATAAATTAGATATTAAAATTGATTCTTATTCATAACGGATGCATGTTAGGATGTTGAACACACGGAGACGGCACGACGCGAAGGATAAAGGATAATCGACGAAGGCAATGATAAAAGTAGGTGATGATAAGCCGTCGTTTACACCTTTCCTAAGCTCCTCATTCGTTGTTCCTTTCTTACATCGTTTTCGTGGTTTTTATCTTCTTTTGATTGTACCATGGGTTGGGTGTGCACGCGGTGGCGTTGATAAAATTGATTGAGTTCAATTAATATTCAGTTATTCTGCAGAGAATATTTTAATTAATTTTAGCTCCATCAGCACGAGAGAGTCGAGGGATTTTTTTCTCTTCTTATTTGGTGGTTTCATGGCGAAACGCGCTGGTAAATTCATGCGCCACGCTGCGGTTGCGGTGGAAACGCTTCAAATTAAAGAGCTTATTCGGCGAGGCACGGTTTAAAGTAGATACGCTTTGGTCGGACGAATCTCTATATCAGGGAAAACCATCCAACTGAAACGTAGTTTAGTCGTGGTACTTCTAAGAAATTGGGCCGGATAGGTTCTTGGTCCATTCCAATCGGAGAGGGGGGTATCTTGTCATTAATCTTTCCGCCAGAAGTACTAACGTCCTACTATCGTCATCATCTTTCTTGCCATTCGTCATGCTTAAATGGTTCCAACTCGCTGACAAATTTTGTTACATTGGCTTGTACACACTAACTAACGGTGAGCTTTCTGACCTTTGACTTGCTCATTGATCCGACGGATTCAAGTCTGACATCCACTTTTTAAATGCTGGTGTTCCCCAGGGCTGGGTTTTGTCTCCGACACTCTTTCTCATTTTTATACACGATCTCTAGTCTGTCAGTTGTCAGTTGGACTAAAACCAAGACCATTCCTTTGCTGACGACAGTACCCTCAGTTTCATATATTCGTTCATTGCCTTACTACCCTGCTCTTCAGCTGTAAGTAGTGAGCGGCAAAGCATGTTAGGTTAGGTTGCAGTGGTTGGCATACGCCATACGTAGGGCGAAATCGGCCCATTGTGATACCACATGGATCCTATTACCTAGATCCGCCACCTGAAAACCAATCAGTGCTTCTGATGAAGCGGTAGATTTGAGCCATTTTTATATCTGCTAGCTCACTTGAGGATGCCGTGGCTAAGTGGTTGGTGTCTTGGACTCTGACGCACGATGATCGAGTTCGAATCCCGATAACACCAACGCCATCGAATTTTTATTTCGCGGCATCCCTCCTCGGCGGGGTACTGGGAAAACTCCCCGGGTATACTTGCCGTGAAAAAGCTTCTCGAATAAACCCTTTCACCTATGGGAAAACAAGATCACACACAACATGGGTAAGTGAGAGAAGTTAGGCTCTGGTCCATCATGGGCTGTAACGCCACCAAAGAAGAAGAAGCTCACTTGAGTTGTCGTAGAAGAGCGCGCCGAGGTAGATCCTCCTTTGATTCGCAAAAGAGGGACATGAGCAGAGGAGGGGACGAATTTTTCCCTCCTCGCTCTCATCCACGTAGCCGCGGCAAAAGTCATTCGCAGATAGCCCTAATTTGACGGCGTGTTTTTCAATGATGCAGTGACCTGTAATGACACCCATTAAATTGCTCAAGGTCCCCCTTATGGTTGTGCTGCAAGGTCCCTAGTGCGTCCTAAGTTTGGCTTAGGCCAGAATTGTTCAGTGATAAAGCCGATGTTACTTTCGTTCCATTGAAGGTTGGTAGCCTCTATGGTTCGACGTTTTATAATGTGCTTTACTGAGCTTATTCGTATTTCTAAATTCCTGAGGGTTGGAAGACTGAATGTGCTTGACCCTAACCTTGCGAGATCATCGGCTGTGCAGTTTCCTCGTATACCCCTATGCTCGGGAACCCACAGTGGTTTTATATTGAACGGTTCAGCCATCAGGGGGGAGGGAGCTCATTCCAAGTTGACACACAGCCTCCGCGCGATCTCCTAGACAGAACATATGCCCAATGCCCCAGCTACGACACAAAAATAGTTCTAGGAGATTTTATTGCAAAACTGGGCAAAGAGGACATACTTGAGTCGATCAAGGGAAACATGGCCTCCATAACACCACTTCCGACAACGGGCTTTGGCTAATCGTTTTCCTATCGGGACGTAACCTCCTTGGAGCAAGCACGCGATTCCCCCATCTCAACATCTACAAGGGTACCTGGCGGTCTTTTGATCAATCGGTCAGAGACGCTGGCCCAGAGGTGCTGGATTTCAAACCGCCACCACCTAGAAACCCCTGGTTCGACGAACAATGCGAACAAGCCCATGCAGCAAAACAAGAGGCATATAAAGCCATGCTGCAACGACGAACAAGAGCTGCTCGCGAAATCTATGAGCAGAAGAGAATAGAGGAACACACGCTTTCAGTAGAAAGAAGAGAGAGCACGGAAAGCGTGAGATCGAGGAGATGGAGGACGCTTCCGCAGGAATAACGCCCGGAAGTTTTACAATAAGGTAAAAGGAATATGCCATGGCTTCAAAGCCAGAGCGGCGGCCTGCAGGGATGAAAATGAAGAACTGGTAGTAGAGTCGCAGTCGATGCTGAGGATTTGGAAAGACCACTTCTGCAGACTGTATAACGGCGATGATAGACAAGATACCGCTGTCAGACAGAACGATCCGTTCGTATTGGACGACGATGTAGGAGAATTCCGTCCACTCGACCTAGACGAAATCAAAATAGCGATATCGAGACTTAAGTCCAATAAGGCCGCGGGCGCAGACGGCCTGTCTGCTGAACTTCTTAAGGCGGCTGGAGGTGAGCTTGTAGATAACCTGATCGGCTCTTACCAGTGTGGTTTCAGGCCAGGTAAATCCACAATAGAACAAATATTCGCGCTGCGGCAGATCTTGGAGAAGACCCAGGAATACCAAATCACCACCTTCCACAACCTTCTCGTCGATTTCAAGGCTGCATATGACAGCGTATATAGAGATGAGCTATACTTAGCCATGTCTAGTTTAAACATCCCTGCCAAATTCGTCCGACTGTACAGGATGACAATGGAGAATTCACTCTGCTCCAATAAGGTCGCTAATAACCAAACCGAGACCTTTGATGTTAAAAAAGGATTTAGGCAAGGTGACGCGCGGTCATGCAACTTTTTCAACATCGTGCTTGAAAAGATCGTGCAAGAGTCACTGGCCTACACAAGAGGTACGATTTATTTCAAGTCTACGCAATTGCTTGCATACGCCGACGACATTGACGTGATTGGACGGACACAGCGAGACGTCAATGAGGCCTTTGTAAGCATTGAGGTAGAAGCGGCTAAGATGGGTAACAAAGTTAATGAGCGTAAAACCATATATCTGCTTTCATCTTCTAAAAGAGCCGGTCAACACCGACGTATTGGCCAGAACGTTACCATGGGCGGATATAACTTTGAAGTGACCGGCGGCAACAACACCAATACTGAGAATCACTCTTGCCAACCGCTGTTTTTTTTGGGCTCAAGAGGCAATTGAGAAGTAGAGCCCTCTCTCGGAAAACCAAGGTGACACTATATAAGACCTTGATCATCCCAGTCCTCCGTTACGGAGCAGAGGCTTGGACCTTAACAAAAGTTGATGAAGATGCCCTTGGTCGTTTCGAGAGGAAAATTCTGCGCACAATCTACTGTCCCGTTTGTTCAAACGGTGTATGGAGGAGAAGATTTAACGAAGAACGATGTATAGCGACATCAGCCCGGTATGACGTCTACGGATACAGCGTATAAGGTGGCTGGGCCATGTAGAGCGCATGGAAAATACAGCTCCGACCCGTAAAGTCTTCGAATCCACCCCGGAAGGAAGGTGCGGCAGAGGACGGCCGCATCTACGGTGGCGCACGCAGGTGGAAGGGGATCTTGACCAACTGGGCGTGCGGCGCTGGAAACAGCTGGCCAAATACCGTGCCAGCTGGAGACGTTTGTTGGTTGAGGCCCAGGCTCACCACGGACTGTAGCGCCACCTAAGTAAGTAAATAAGTATGTGGAGTTCTTTCCTGGCAACAATGCAAGTCGTAACCTTGCCTTCCTTACCATTGTAAATTATTTTATTTCTTGGTGACCCTAGTCCTTTTAGCCGGTTGTGGAGGATCCATAGTTTCTGGACTAGGGCCAGGTCAAGCTGTTCTTCGTTGGATGAGGTTTATTGCTGTGGTGGACGTTTACTTGTACTACCTTTACCTTCATTCGTTGTAGTATCGTTCGGTTAGTTACACAGGCAGCTTAAAGAGGCTTGAGACCAATATATATATATATATAAATAAATGGCAAATAATTAACAAAAATGTCAGTATTTAGCACGAGTTGGCCAATTATCTTACACAAAAAAATAATACAATTGAATTGCGCGCTGACATTAAACAACGCAGTTTTTGCTGCCATTAATATAAACTGTTTGGGTCAGCATTTGTATGGCCTTACATAACCAGCGCCAAATGACTTGCATTCAAAAAGTTTAAATTGCACCTCGTCAGCATCATCAGTTTATCGGTAATTTACAGCATTCAACTTCCAATGGTTTTGTCCTGCTAGCAGGTAATCGATGTAAGTCTGGAGCTGGAACAACCTCGCCTCCTAAACAAAGCCATTCATTTGATGACAATTTGTATGTTTTTTTGCTCTCCCACCATCGATAATTGCGTCCACGTGTCACATCACTCTCGGTCCTAATTTGAATGCAAAATAAAAGAAAAAACTTCAAAACGCTGACATTTACATAGTCAACCAATTTGTGTTGTTGAAAAATCGCGATCACATTAAGAGCGCCATTGCAGCACCGTCAGGATGCAGAAAGGACACGGGTAGAGAAGGAAAAAAAAGTGGAAAAAACGTCAGTCAGTTTGCGGTGGGACATTTCGGGACACGGGCATTAACAATATTTCCACTTGCCGGGTGTTAATGTTTCGATGCGTGATTGTCGTCCTTGCGCGGGTAATTTACTTTGACGAGCATACGAGCAACGCCAGCCATCGCTTGGGTTCCTCTTTTTAAATAACTATTGACCACATGTGTTTCAGGCCTTCATATAAAGGTTCCACTTAAATGTAACCTTTAAGCGAATTTATGGGAAAATGTTTCATCGAAGGACATTGCTGCGAATCCCCGTGGAGATGTCAATTCGAATCCTAGAACTTATTGCTTGCGGAAGGGGGCGACAGTAAAGGGAAGCGAATACGCCCCGGAGAAATGGAGAATGTTTTCGCAAAACGCTTTTCCGGCCGTTGTCTGCGAATATATTTTCCTTTCTGCTTGTTGTTCTTCGTCCTTTTTTTTACTTTTTATTTTACTTTGTTCAACGCTGCACTTCCTGTTGTGTGATGCAAGGATCAATCTGCGTTTCACTTAACTGAGATAACTTTTAGAACCGATTGTGATCCAGCAGTTGGACTTGTGTGCTTTCTCTGCCTCTTCTCTCAACCCTGTTTGCCACTTCCTTTTTCTATTTTTATTTCATTTTGTTTTAATTTAATTAATGCTTTGACTGAAAGGCTGTTTCGTTTCGCTTCGCTGGAAATACTTACCCCAGAAAGAGCGATTTCACACAGTAAATTTATATTTATCCACATCCATCCGTTTCGTTTGTTTCGCTTCATTCCTAAAGGCCTTACCATTCTCCCTCGCGCGTCCTTTCATATCCTTTTGTTTCGTGCAATTCGCTTTGTTTTATTGTTCGACATTACTTTCCAGCATTTTTCTCTAACTCTGGCTATGACTACTCCGTGTTCCCGAGACTGATGTCGATTCGGATTCTCGGTGCCTCGAAGTTACATGTTATGAAATGGGCTAGCCTACAAAGCCGATGGGATGGTAACATATACATACGTCATCATCACCGACGGTCTGTTGTGCAGTTACTGTGAAAATGACAGAAAAATGAATGGACAGGAATGGGCCTTGAAGAATCTACATATAGAATGAAAGGCTTACAATGGAATTAGCAAAATTACGCGAATGGCTTTCGGCTAAGTGCGAGGGTTGTCGTTTTTTTTTCCTACCTTTTTCACTGGATGATCTGCCTGTGGCTATTAAAGCGACGGACGGTATCTTTCCACAATTTTCGTGACCATTTCGTGACCAGTCTTTAAGCAAAGATTGTGTTTGTCGTGATTTAAACCATTTAAAGCATAACACTCGGCTTAAGGTTTAGTAGGTAAATCGGCGTCCAATAGTGTCAAGCTGACGACCGTTTCGTTAGCCAAGATGTTCGTTTTACGTATATTTTCATTTTATAACTTTCCAACTTTACCAAACCTCCAGACTACCTAGTACAGGTCAACAAGTGAACATGTCATTTCCTTGCACAATATTCCGAAAGGTGTGAAGGTAGATGCTAAAATTCCATTTTGAAAACTTTCTTTTAATGTATCCTCCTCCGTGTCGTTAAAATCTAATAAAACTAGGTAAGCCCAAAATGTAGGTTAGTTTTGACATTTTTATCTCCGCAGTTTCGGATATCGGCTTTATTTTTTTGTCATACAAAGTGGAACACCTTATTTTGTTAAATTAGGAAACAAACTTGCTAAATGCTAAATTCGTTATTGACTGTCAGCCAGATCGAACGACGATATATATTTTTTTGGCCCCTATACTGACATATGTATTTGTTTCATACAATGTTCGACACCCAGTATATCGTATATTTTCACGGAAAGAACTTTTTACAAAAATTGTAGGTTCTTGAGAGTTACAAACTGACGGTCAACTAAAGGGTGGCCCAATTAAAGTGTTAGCATCAGGCAGCTCAATAACTTTGTCAACGGTTGGCAGAATGGCTTGTGACAGCCCGCATTTAAAGCTTCAGACTTTGCGTATTTTTACTATGGAACAGTACACGTCACGAAAATGCGCTGTTATTGGGCAGCTTTACATTCAAAGCAATTTCTCAATTGTGAAAACACAACGTGCGTACCTACTATTAAAATTTGAGAGACGCGCCTTCTCACATGACCATTTGGCATTTGCACCAAACATTTTTGGACGCCGGTAATCTGGGAAAAGTGCTGCTTCTGAGGTACTGGGTTTCAAACCGCCACCAACAAGAAACCGATGGTTTGATGACGAGTGTAGGAGGGCACACGCAGCAAAGCAGCAAGCTTATCAGGAGGCGCTGCATTGAAGGACGAGAGCTGCTCGTAAGCATTATGAGCAGAAGAGGAGGGAGGAACATAATCTACTCCAAACAAAAAAAAGGGAGCATGAGAAGCTAGCGATCGTAGAGATGGAGAGATGCTACCGCAGGAATGACGTTCGGAGGTTTTATCAACGAATAAAACAAACATGCCAGGGATATAAGACCAGAACGGAAGCCTGCAGGGACGAAAATGGAAACCTAGTAGTGGATTCACAGTCGGTACTAAGAATCTGGAAAGACTACTTCTGCAGACTGTATAACGGCGATGACGAAACAGATCTCGCTGTCAGGCAGAATAATTCCGCAGAGAATTCCGTCCTCCTGACCTGGACGGAGTTAGGAATGCTTTTTCTAAGCTTAAGTCCAACAAAGCTGCTGGAGTAGACGGACTACCTGCCGAGCTCCTTAAGGCAGCTGGAGATGACCTGGTTGGGAGTATGCACCAGCTCATCCGTAAGATATGGTCAGAGGAATGCATGCCCGATGAATGGAATCTTAGTACCGTTTGCCCGATCCACAAGAAAGGAGACCCCTTTGTCTGCGCCAATTACAGAGGAATAAGTCTTCTGAACATCGCTTATAAAATCTTTTCTGCTGTTCTGTGGGTACGCTTGAAACCGTTCGTTAATAAACTGATTGGTCCATATCAGTGTGGTTTCAGGTCCGGGAAGTCCACTATAGATCAGTTATTCACATTGCGGCAGATCCTGGAAAAAACAAACGAGTTCCTGATCGACACCCACCACCTGTTTGTCGACTTAAGGCTGCATACGATAGTATCAATAGAGACGAGCTATACAAAGCCATGTCTAGTTTTGACATCTCTGCCAAGCTCGTCAGATTGTGCAGGATGGCTTTGGAGAACTCTCGCTGCTCAATCAGGGTCGGAAGCAACCTAACCGATACCTTTTATGTCAAAAAAGGTTTAAGACAGGGCGACACGTTATCGTGTGACTTTTTCAACATCGTCCTTGAAAGGATAGTGCAAAACTCACTGGTCAATACGAGGGGCACCATCTTTTTCAAGTCCATACAACTACTCGCATATGCCGATGACATTGACATAATTGGACGAAGTCAGCGAGATGTCATTGAGGCCTTTATGAGCATTGAGACGGAAGCGGCTAAAATGGGACTGGCGGTGAATGAGGGCAAAACGAAATATATGCTGTCGTCGAAAAAGCACATGAACCACCGGCGTCTTGGCCAGGGTGCACATATTGGCAGGTATAATTTCGAGGTAGTCAAGGACTTCGTCTACCTAGGCTCAATCGCAGCCTATCGAAATCAAACGCAGAATAACTCTTGCCAACCGCTCTTTCTTTGGGCTCGGGAGGCAACTGAAAAGCAGAGTCCTCTCTCGAAAAACCATGGTGAGCATATACAAGACCCTTATCATCCCGGTCCTGCTCTATGGCGCAGAGACATCGACCTTACTGAAAGCGGATGAGGAGGCCCTTGGTCGTTTTGAGAGAAAAATTTTGCGTTCGATTTTCGGCCCGACCTGCGTAAATGGGGACTGGAGGAGAAGACTTAACAGTGAACTGTACGACCTGTACAGCGACATGAACATAGCACGGCGACTTCAGATCCAACGCCTAAGATGGCTAGGTCATGTTAAACGTATGGAAAACACACCTCCGGCCCGGAAGGTCTATTAATCCAACCCCGAGGGGCAACGCGGTCGAGGACGGCCAAACTTAAGGTGGCGCAACCAATTGGAAGAGGACCTTAACCAACTAGGCGTGCGGCACTGGAGACTGCTGGCGAAAGACCGTGCCAGTTGGAGAGGTTTTTTGAAGGAGGCCCAGGTTCGCCATGAACTGTAGCGCCAAATAAGAAGAAGAAGAATCTGGGCAATGCCAGTCATGAAAGATGAGCGCACGAGGCGCTCCGATTAGAATATTGAGGCTGTACGGGCCTCAGCTAAGACCTCACCCCGAACATCGAGTCGCCGCCGTTCCGCTCAGTTGGGCGACGCATAATTCGGTATGATTTGAACTTTCCGTACAAAATTCAAATTACTCATCGACTACTGCCAACCGATAAGTCACGTCGCTTGGATATGCGAATCTCGTCGTGAACTTGGCTCAAACCGATACTGTTTTTTGGGAAAAAACCATCACGAGTGATGATTCTCATTTTTTATTAAATGGAATGGTCAACAAACAAAATTTTCGGTTGTACAACAACAGAGGTTCTGATTCAAGAAGAACCTCTTCACCACCAACGCATGACTGTTTGGGTCAGAACTTGTGCGGATTGGGTCATTGGACCATTCTTTTTTGAAAACGACGATTGGATGCCAACCACCGTAAATGGGCAGCGTTATCGGGCGATGACAACGGATTCTTAACTTCCCAGTGACTGATTTTGCGAATTCCAAATTTTGACGTTTCAAAGTCACCAGAATCCAAACCCAAGGTTTTCATAGAGATGTATGTTTATATGTACGTATGTGCGCATGTGCGTATGTACGTATGTGGGTATATGATAAGATGATATTGACATAAGGTTGGGTTCTTTCGGCCCAGCCGTTTTTTGTTAGAAATTAAAAACTAAAAAATGGGCAAAAAAAAAATTAACAACACGCGGTGTTCCCAAGCGGTCCCTCATGTAAGTACTAACCGCACCCGACGCTGGTTGATCGGACTACAACCGATACATATGAGATTGCTCGGACAGTGTTGCGGTTGGGTAAGGAAACGCACACTCATGAGCTGCTCGTGAGCAGCTTATGAGCTCTACGAATTAAAAAGAAGGAAGGGCCATAAGCTTCTCAGGATTAAGAAGAAAGAGCACGAGAAGTGCGCGATTGAGGACTTGAAGAGGTGCTACTGCAGGCATGACGTTAAGGTTTTATCAACAGATAAAGCGAACATGCCATGGTTAGAAAGCCAGAACGAAAGCCTCTAGGGATGAGAACGAACACCTAGTAGTAGAATAGCAGTCGAGGCTGGGAATATGGAAACATCACTTCTCCAGACTGTATAACGACGAAGTTGTACCGCTGTTAGGGAGAACGATCCATTTCTTAATGACGAAGATCGCAGAGATTTCTGTCCCCTGGGCTCGACGAAGTTAAGATCGTCACATCGAAACTCAAGTCGGATAAAGCAGCTGGCTGTTTATTGAGCTCTCTAAAGCAGCTAAAGATGACCTGGTTAGGAGCGTGCACCATAGGATCCACAAGAAAGGAGACCCCTTTGACTGCGTCAACTACAAAAGAATAAGTCTTCTTAACATCGCCTACAAAATCTTCTCTGCCCTTTCGTGTAAACGTCTGATGCCTTCTGTAAATATGCTTATATGTCCTTATCAGTGTGGCTTGAGACCAGTGAAGTCCACCATCGACCAAATCGGCTGATACTGGAAAAAACCAATGAATTTTAGGTCGACAAAGCCATGGTTGTGCATATGACATTGACCGCTGATGCAGGCCTCGACCAATGTGTCAAATCGGGCCTACACAAGGGCCGCCCGCAAGGCGGCGTCAACACTGATATCGTTCTCCTCACGAGAAGAGGGAAAATATGACTCAGCTGGAACTAAAAGACGACACTCCCATCCCGGTGTCCAAGGAAGTTAAGTACCTGGGAGTCATCTTCGATAGCAAGCTTCTTTGGTCAAATCATGTTGAGTCAAAAAGCACCAAAGCACTGTCAGCTTTCTGGCAATGCAAAGGAGCTTTTGGCAAAAAATGGGGTTTATCGCCGGCAGAGGTCCTCTGGATCTACATGGCAATAATGATACCAATGTGTAATCTCAAGAAGACTCCCAAAGCCATATCTCGTCTCAAGGCAAATGGCTTTTGATACAACTAGCACAGGAATAACAGTGTGCTTGCGTAAGAAGTGTCCTGCGATCCTTATCTCATGAACATGCTTTGTGACGCATTGACACCAGTTATCCTACTGCGCTGTAATTTCCCAGTCGAGTTTCCCTGGCGGCAGGACTGGCTCTGGCTGGATACTGAACCTGGAAAGGATAGCCCTCGCATTTTCACGGATGGCTCCAGGTCGGGGGTCCGGAGCTGGGGTCCTCTTTGAGCGCGAAAGCATCCGACGTGCGCCTGTCTTTCAATCAGAGATATACGCAATCCTTATGGCCATGCAGTAAGTTGTCAAGCACAGGTGGAGGAGAAAAACCATATTTATCTGTAGCGTCAGCCAAGCTGCGGTCAAAGCTGTTTCCAACCCTTCAACTAGCTCTAAACTAGTGCGTGGACTCAAGATCTTCTTGGCCTTCCTCACTAAGGCTTGTATGGGTTCTAGGTCACTCTGGGATCTCAGGAAATGAAATCTCTGATGAAATCGTCAGAATGGGTTTAGGGGAGAGTTTCTCAGGACCTGAACCCACTCTAGGTCTACCAGCGTCCATGGTTAGTTCCGACATTAACGATTGGGTGCTTAATACATACACACAACCGTAGTTGGAGGGATTATACAGTATGCAGGATGACAAGACGCTTATGCCCTGATATCTACAAGAAATCCGCAGCGTTTCTCCTGTCTTTGAGGAAAATTTATTTGCTGAAGACTTGTGGGAGTCATTACGGGCCATTACACTTTTGCTGAGCATTTATACGTGCTTGGCATAAGTGAGACGCCTACTTGTGCTGCATGTTGTAAGGAGAATGACACGGTAGAGCGTTTTCTCTGTGACTGTCTGGGGCTGTCGCGGTGCATACCGAATCTCTCACATAGCTCCGCATAACTGAAGCTCAAGCTCCTTCTTATTTTTCTCCGGAAGACGGAAAAAATACGGCAAAGGTAGGCGTCTGTGTTGCAATAGAATGGACCAGTATTTGCGTCTAAGTGCTCCAACAAATAGCAGAAGCCTCCGTCACAAAAAAAAAGTAGTAGGCGTCGGTTTAGTCAGCCGCCTACAGATTCAATGCCTGAGATGGCGGAGCCTATAACATATGAATGTAAGACGCGATTAAAAAAGTTGCGGCAAGGAGTAGCTCTTTCAATCGATTCTGTTGAATTGAGTCTGCAATGCACACCCCCAGTTTCGAATAATTAATTTCAATTCACGCCGCCAAAAATTGTCGGATATCCTTCAACTGAATAGTCGCGAGATGGATTACTCAATTTACATTTTCATTTGAATGAGAAAAAAATTTGAACAGAATTAGAAGCTGAGAAGCTGGTCTCTTAACGTAGAGAATATCTTGTCAGGGTTTATAAGGTACTGCCAACAATATGATAATTAGTCTACTGCGTCTAGAGCCTACTAAAAACCTAAAATAATAGAGGACGAAGTATTCCTATGTAGATATATTAGAATAATAGTAATTTAGTTTAACTTTTAAGGAAAATTGGTGTTTCCGTCAAAATTGACCACTTAGACTTGCAAATAGCTTCGCCAGCCAAATCAGCAATAGCTTCAAGGGTTTTTTTCGACACCCCATTGGACTCACTAGTCCATCGCGTTTTCCAACTTTCCCCACATCATCAATCACCATATTCTCAAAACTTTTCCGCAAAACAATTAGTAGCGCACCCCGGTACCTATGATGCAAACGATTTCCAGAACCCCATAAGGGCAACAAAGCAAAAACTTTAAATCAGAAATTCCATTTGAATTTCGTCCTGATTAGGACATTTCATTCGCATCAATTTGTTTTGTAAATTTTCCTTGTTTCACCGTTCTGCCTATAACTAAGAGCAAAAGAGAAAACAAGGAGGGAAAACAGCCGAAAATAACAAACCAGGTAAGGCATGCAATGGATGGCAAAGCCAGCGTAAAGCGTATTAACTTGTAAAAGGGACTTCCCCCTTTTATTTCAAGTGGTGTTTCGGCCTTTCGAAAACTGTTCGTGTTATTTCTCGCGGAAAAAGAAGAGGGAAAAAGGTAAACTTTTACAATCTTCCTAGGCAGGTGAAATGATGGTTGAAAATAGCTGAAATAGCATTGGCGGCAACGGTGGCAATGATGCGGCGGATACTTCCTACAGATGCGGGTGGCGTGGCCTCACTTTCTTCGACTGTTCAATTTAAACTTTATTTTCGGTATATTGAGTTTCGTGAGCTGTAAATGGGTTTCATTCTTTCGTAGTATATTGTTCAACTTTTTTGGTTTTTCTGGGACTACCAAATCCACATGGAATGCGGTGGGTGGCGGGCTGAGCAGAAAGGAAAAGTTAACGAAATAGCTGGGCGATGCTAGTATAGATGCATACTTAGATGCAGTGCATTTAAGGCTTAAAAGTAGTCCGATAGCTAATTAAAATGACAGCTGCAATCCAGCACCAACACTTAAGTATTCCAGTCCCACAAGCATTAGCTTTAATTTACATTCAGATACGACGAGTTACCGCAATTAGTCGCAATGCCATTCTCCTCCCAGTTCCCATTTCGCAGCCGAGTCCGAGCGACTCCATTATATTTCCGTACACCCAAGGTGACAGTTAATTTCTCGAGCGAGCATTGCCTTCGAGCAATTAATCGAAATTTCATTCAAAAACTTGAGCACAAAAGGTGCGGATTGCTTTTAAGTCTGTGCATCTGGATCTTTGAATTCATTCTTTATATCCTTCCGTGCTCATTCCATTGACCGATGCTCGGTGATGGCGTGAAAGCAACGTGAATTCGCATTTGTATATGGGATGGACGAGAAATCCAGGGATAATCACCTCGTTTCGTGGCACTACAACTTTGCTGCACACCATGTCCAGGTCGTGGTGTCGTCGTCGTGAAATTACCTTTCATTTTCTCATCAAAAAGCCACTTGAAGAGGAGTCTCAAGACTGCCCTTCTCTCACTTCCTTGTTTGTTTTTTTTTTTTTCTGTCTTGTGACTCTGTGCCTTATCCTTTCGGGTAGCCTTCCTAGCCACCATGGATGTTGGTGTTATAATTAAAGACTACGAAAGCGAACGGAAGACGACGAAAGTGGATAATTTCAACACAGATTTATCCCCTTGGTTTGGTCAAGTCCTTGAAATGTACTAAGCATCGCAGGCGACGGTAGGGCATGCGATGTCGGAGCGATGGTTCGGGACGTCTTTTAAGCCATTGAGCAGCTGCATCATCCCTTTTCGGCGTCTGTTTTTGGTTTTTAATTTTTTTTTTTTTTTTCTACTGCTTACATCCTTTATCTCGTCCGGTTCGTGGAGGCTTTTGTGTGTTTCATTGTTTCCATGGCAAAGAGCGTCAGTCAGTCAAGGCGGATGGATAATTGGTTTTTGGTTAGAGCCGTCCTTGCTGGATAAAGCAAATACAAATAAGAAAATGTAAAAAGGACGAGGAAAAAACGCTGTAAAAATTAATTGCGATTTCATTACTCGGAGGATCCATTCATTTCGACATTTCATAGGAAACGCGCACGAGGGAGAAGGATGATGCATGACAAATCACGGCCGAATTGACGATTGAACGCTCGTCGTAACCCATGTGAATACGCCTAAGGTCTTAGGGAGCATCATCATCGTCATCATCAGCACACATTTTTGTACTCATTCGAAGGTGATCGGTCGGAAGGAACGGATGCAATATCGTATATGTAGAAAGCATTTAAACAAATGACGAAGAAAAAGGACGAAAACGAAAAACAATTTAATCCTGGATATGTGGGCGAAATTAAAAACAACTTGTCAAAAGGAACAGAACGAGTTACACAACGGCCAAGGTTTTGTCAAACTCGCAACAATCTTGCTACATTCAAGCCCGTGCAACGGCAAACGGATACGGATGGAAGGATGTGAGTTCTATACTCGTGCGTTCGTTTTTGTTTGCTTTATCTCAATCCTTTGCATTTAAACTTGATTTTCAATTTGTGTCCTGTAGCACGAGGTTTTCCAGTTTGTGTTTTTCATCCTCACTAGATAACCACCAGATCCGACCACACTAGGTACCATATTCCGCAAATGCCCCCCCAAAAAAGATGGAGTGTGGCCGAGTGCAGTTATTCCAACTTATTTCACGGTCTGTGAGTATTTCGAGAAAAGTAAAACGTTGGGAAAAATGAAACGAGCAAGTGACTCGTCCCTATCCCATATTGCTTTCCATCATCCTCTCTTTGTTTCGCTTTTTTTTTTTTATGGTAAATGGCTATGGCTTATGGGAGGACACCCTCGAGTGTGACGGGGGCAAAGTGACACTTGTTTTAATTTCATGAACGGCGGTTAAGTGGGTGTCAGGATTTTGATTATTTTATGTAATCCTTTGGGCGTGGATCAAAGAAATTCACAGATACGTATATCAAAAGGGTTACAGAGTTGTAGGCGGCGGGTAAGGCTTGGGAAACCCTGTGGATTAGTAAGAGTAGAAAAGAAAATATCAAGCGAGTAGGAATGGAATTGCAATCAAAGTGTAGATTGAATTGCTGTCATGTTATGGCGTTATGTCGCTTAATCCCCGATATGATACTTTAATGTAGCTGTTCTAAACCCATGGTAAATGAGAGACGACATGGAATTTGACGGCTTTGCAGATTTTATATGAGTTGTGACGGGATCTATGTAATTGTTTGAGCTACGTTAACTGCCAAGACAAGTCACCGTAAAGTATTTTCCTCTTCCTTTTCTTCTAGAGACTATAAATACTCACATTGCAGACAATTTAGAAAAAATTATGGAAATTATTTGCTAAATAACTTCTGACTATTTACCTGAACTTCATAATTAACTAGTTGCCTGACCGCGGAGTGACAAAACTGTTTTCCGTGAATTTTTTGACATTTGTCTTCGAAATTCCTGGAATGAGAAACGATTCGTACGCATTTTACTTATTTTTACGCAAACTACAAGGAAAATTGAAAAGCAGTATTGGTATGTACTTACTACAAGGACGGACGAGAGCTGCCCGCGAGATCTACGTGGCTTCTAGAAATATAAAAAGAGAGCATGGAAAGGATGGGGACCGCATGGTATTGCGAGAACAATGCTCGGGAGTTTTACAATAACGTAAAACGAACATGCCAGAGTAACGAATTTAGAGTAGGGTGGAAAATGGAGATCTATTAGAATCACAATCGATGCTGAGAATATGGCAAGACCACTCTTGTAGACTGCGTAACGGCGGTAATAGGCAAGATAACGCTGTCAAGCAGAATGATCTATTTCCAACGGAGGACGACATGAGAGAATTCTGTCCACCCAACTTAGACGAAGTCAAAATAGCAATATTGGAACTAAGCAATTTAAGGCGTCTGAAGATGAGCTGCAACGACGCATGCACTTACTTATTTGTAACATATGGTCGGAGGAAAGAATGCCCAACGAATAAAATCTCAGCATCGTTTGCCCGGTCCACAAGAAAGGAGCCTTTTATAATGGCGCCAAATACAGGAGAATAAGTCTTCTTGACATCGCATACATGATCTTCTCTGTCTTATTGTGTGAACGCTTGAAGCCTTTTGTAGCGGCTCTTATCAGTGCATCTTCAGGACAGGCAAGTCCACTATTAACCAAATATCCACACTGCGAAAGATCTTGGAGAATTCCAAATCGACACCCATCACCTTTTTGTCGATTTTAAAGCCACGTCTGCCAGTGTGCAGAGAGACGAGCTATACCGAGCCATGACTAGTTTTGACATTCCTGCCAAATTCGTCCGGCAGTGTGGGATAAAAACGCTGCTCCATTAATGTCGGTAGTGAATTAACCGGGACCTTAGATGTTGAAAAAGGATTTAGACAAGGTGATGGCTTGCCATCAGAGTTTTTCTAGGCTAGCGGTGATGTTCTGGTAGGGAGCATACACCAGATCGTCTGTAGAATTTGTGAAGATGAAAGTATGCTCGACGACTGGAATATCAGCTCTATTTACCCCAACCACAAAAAAGGCCATCTCTTGCTAGAGGTAAAGGTATAGAGGTACATCCCTGCTCTTCATCGAATTAAAGCCAATGATGCGATGGCCAAATTTGGAATCCCAGGAAAACTGATCCGGCTATGTCGCGCCACGCTATAAAATACGCACTGCCGTTTTAAACATGTACCGGATTTCGGCAAGGGATTTGCTATCGTGTGACTTCTTCAATTTGGCGCTGAAGCAGATAGTGCGACTGGTAGTCGTCAACAGGGCGGGCAGTATCTTCTACAAGTCATCCGATACGCGGATGATATTGAAATCACCACGCGGTCTCAGCTTGACGTTGTAGAAGCTTTCACGGCGATTAAGGAATAGGCGAAACGAGTTGGTCTTAAAGTCAACGGGATAAGACAAAGTACATGCTGTCGAGCAAAAACCAATCCGTCGCTCATCACCCGAGATAAAATGTAACGATTGACAGCTGTCATTTCGAGATGGTTTAGGAGTTTGTCTACCTCGGGGCAAACGTGAACTCCACAAACGACACCACAGTGGAAAACCAGCATAGAACCTCCCCAGGCAACCGTTGCTACTTCGTCTGTCCAAACAACTTGGGTCAAAACTCCTCACTCGAAGATCCAAAGTCATGCTTTACAAAACGTTTGTACAGCCAGTCTTGTTGCACGAAGCCGAAATCTGGACGATAAACAGGACTCTCTCGAAAGAAAAATTCTTCGCCGGATATTTGGACCTGTCAAGCTTGGTAGCTATTGGATGGTTAAGACAATCGTAAATAATGGACTGGGAACAGCTTTTCTGCTCATCAAATGTCCACATCCTCGTTGTCGAACATCAAATCTGATCGGATATTGTGCAAGTCATAGTTATGGGATCTAAACACCAATTAGCTTGAACGAATTTACGAACGCCAGACCACAAAATGCGAGAAAAATCCAGCCCCTAACCCAGCCGGATCGTGTTGATTATGATTAACTATAACGCCGAAATGAAGCCATTAGCACCGGTCCTGATTGCCATACATACGAGTACATACGTTCACACTGCGCCCATTCCACAAACCAATCATCACGACCATCACTCGTACCGTTCTCGCTTGTAATTAAGCACGAAGCACAGCAACATTTTGATTGATTGATATAGTCCACTCAGAGCAGCATGACGGTACTCCTCCTGTACCTTGGTCACATTATTCACTGGCCTGAACCAGGAATTTATACGACACAGCAAAATGCAGCGGTAGCAGCAACGATTTAAGCTTCGTCAGCAATTAATTTTACGCTCGAGTGTGCACAATGTGTTCCATACCGGCCAAAACACTGCGAACCGCAAGAGAACGAGCAAGGAGATGACTTTGAAACCTGCCCACATATGGACGACACATAGTACGTATGTCGGTTCCTCTTAGCCAGTAAACAAGGAGCAGCATGCGTCCGGGAGAGCATGAGAGGTTATGGTATGGTTACATTGTCTGGTTAATAGGCAAATTAAATGCGCAAATTTGTGATGACAATCACAGTTTTTTTGTTTTTTTTTTTGTATACTCCTGTAAGGACGAAATAATTATTTATCCTACAAACAGGATATGGTTACTAATTGAGTGGGTTGCGGCGGAAGAAGAACAAAAAAACAATGTGCAACCCCAAGTTCGTGCATCGAGAAAATGAAGTTACCTTTACCACTATGGAATGGAGAACGGGATACAGGAGGCCTCCCTCTATGATTAGGTTCTGATTTGATTAGAGGATATGCGACTCTATACACTCAGATAGAGAGTCAAACGGCCAAGCACTCGACTTGCCCATTGCTGGCAAAGAACAAACGAGTTCCGGACAAAGTTGTGTGCTCCCTTGAGTGACCTAAACTAACCTCGGTCCCTTAACCACTTCGGGCATGCCCCCAAACCTTTGTTCGCAGAGACGATGTACTTCGACTGCATGTTGTGGATAGTGATAGTGGTAAGGATGGTAATGGTGGTGGATGGATGAGATGCGAAATCAGACAAATTTCCTTCCTCCCTCATTTGAAAATTGTTGTCACTCGGTCATGGAATGGACTCGTATGGGAGTCCGGGAGTGGGTTTTGGGTGGTTTTGCGGTAGTGGAATTAGATGGCTACACGCTTCAGGTGACAGTGGAGGTGATGGGGTGCAAAATTTATTTAACGAGCCAAAAGGATGTCGGAGAGAAAATTTATGCCGAAAGAGGTCGCACAGTTAAAGCATATAGTGGTCACGTCCATCCTTGCTACCGACCACCAATGGTGATGAAGACGATGATGATGGCGGCAACGGCGGCGGCAAGGACTAATCATACGAAAACTGCCTGGCTTGGTTTAGAACGTGAGTGCGTGTATGATGCTTGGTTTTGTTTCCTATAATCACTTTAGCTACAAGTATAATGTCGGTCTCAGGTACGAGCACGAGTACGAGCACAGTGCTCTGCAGGCCTTGGAACATACTAATTTTGTTTCAAAGTGACAGCACCAGATGTACGGAGAGAAATGATTTGGTCATTTTGCCAACATGTACATGAACGATTCCAGGGATAGTCCGAAACCCATTTGATACGTGGACATAGTGACCAAAATCCAATTCTTAATGCACAACTGACCAACGATCCGCATTCATTGTGGATTAATGAGCTATTTCCAGTTCTATGGCGTCCACAGGTTGATGCTGAAGAATTTGCCAGACCAGAGCGCCACACTATTCGGACAATCGTCATTATTATACTCATTCCTGTCAAGTGGACACTGCTGCCCGCACACCAATTCACATATGACTCCTGCATCTCCGTCTCTAATGATCCCCTAAATTGATTCTAATCATCATTAACACTTTTCCCGGTGCAAAAGGCTAACTAGCATCCCAATCCCCCAAAGGACACCTCTCGCATGTCTTCACTTTCACCCATACTCGTGCTCGATGGAGCTCAGACAATCAGACAGACAGTCATACGGACTGCACTCGTATGTCATGACACATAGTACCACATATACGTGCGCATCACAGAGAGAGGGACATGGGCAATTGCGGACATAAATTTCGAAAATTATTTGCTCAAGTTCGAGGTCTAGCGTCGCAGTCCGTTCGTTTTGTGGCTTCAGGGCTACAAGCTTAACGAACGTTAATTCACTCCCTTGGGAAATGCGACCGGTAAGCAAACGCCATAGTCATAATCACCACCATCATCATCATTTCTAGGAACATCGACAACGACCTTATCGTTGTCGTAGTCATCTGTACGTACATACGTACATATGTGGAGACAAGGATATCTAGGAATTATAGGAGAATGATTCACTTCAGTATGCAGACGAAGTGGACGTGTGCAGAAAACTGGGAAGCATGTTCTTGGGTTGTGCTATTGCTGATGGCAAGGGTGATGCGATGGTGTTCGGTGCGCTGGCGGTGTTGTCACTTTATGTCGGCGAGCGATAATTATTCAAATTTAAAGTCTTCCAGGGAGCACGTCCGCACACATGACCTTATCCCCGGGAGATACGTATGTGAAGTCATTCATCGACGATGGGTGGAAGTGAGGAAGATAATCGTGGTATCGGTATAAGTGGGAATGATTAAAGGGATAATTGAAAGAGAAGCAAAAAAAAAGGAAATGTAAAGCACAGGAGTAAGCACGACTCTACCAGCACTTGTCGGAGTTGAACACGTTCAAGACCCTTGCCCATTGGTGTCTCTTTTCTCCTCTCTCTTTACTTCTGCCCGCATTGTGCTTTAATTAAGACATGTAAGGTATTGATAATCCCTTCAGCACGGGCAAATTATAAAAAACAAAAAGGTGAAAGTAGCGAACCCTTAGGGACCCCATATTGACAGGCCTCGCGGAGTATTTCAGGTAATTTTGGTCGAGGCAGACGCTTATTGGCATAGCTGTTATCCGATCGATTGCTTAGCTGTGACTCACATTCAAGGCAGATTCTACAAATCGGCCCCATCTGTGCACACGCCCCTACACCTACACACCTCAAGGACGACGAAGCTAGTCCGGACTTGGTCCAGAGTACGACATCAAAATCGTTCTTGGGAATTTTAACGCCAAAATCGGTAAGGATAACATCTTTGGCGGAGTCGTCGGAAAGCACAGCTTCCACCATACAACAAAAGACAACAGCTTGCGACTTACGGGCTTTGCGCCAACTGGTAATACGGTAATAAGTTGCACAGGATTTCCTCGCAAAAAATCCACACAGCAATCTGGCGTTGTCTAGACAGTCGATTTGCCAACTCATAGACGCACGACACGCGTCGGACATCGTGGATGTTCAGGACAAACGTCGGCTCTAACCATTTCCTAGTAGCAATGTTAACTTTCCAATGTTAGAAAGCTGCATCAGCCCGACAATGGAAGCCTGAGCACTACAGAGATCGCCAGAGACTACAGAGAGCAACTGAGCGGATGACTTGCAGAATGGCTTCGTCGGATACCAACGCCAACAATATGTGGCTCCATTGCCGCTCAGCCATCAAGAAAGCAGGTGAAACTTCAATAGCCTACGTGTCACCATCGACAAAAAACCCGTGGTATGATGGAGAGTGTGAGCAGAAAAAGCGAGCGACCGACGGCGCATACCAAAAGGTGCTGCAAAGGAGAATACGAGGCTCCCAGCTCAAGGAAATCGATGAGTTCAGGGATAAAAACGCGTTAAGAGTCTTTCACAAAAAAGTGAAAAGCCTCGCAGTGGGCCTTAAAAGCGGTACTCGAGATCTTCGAAATTGCCACATTTCCAACGGTTGCTTAACGAGCTTGACGAAGTTGTCCCCTTCTCGGCGTTGAAGAAGTAGGTACAGTTATTAGAAAGATGAACAACAAGAAGGCCGCAGGTTCAGGCGGATTACCATTAGAGCTCTTCAAAGCCGAAGGCGATGTTCTGGTAGTGAGCATGCATCACATCATCTGTAGACTTTGGGAGGACGAATTCAGGCCCGACGACTGGAATACCAACTTTATATCCAATAAAGGTGATCCTACCTCTTGCAAAAACTACAGAGGTACATCCTTGCTCGATGTCGCTTACAAGATCCTATCCAGGGTATTGTGTGAAAGTCTAAAGCCGTTGGGCACCCCACTAATCGGCACATGCCAGAGCGGCTTCTGGCCAGGAAAATCGACTATGGACCAAATATTCAAAATACTCAAGCTGGAGAAGACGAGCGAGTTTCAAAGCTGCATAAGACAGCAGTCGTCTCAAAGTCTTATTTAACGCGATGGCCGAATTCGGGATCCCGGGAAAACTGATCGGTTCTGGTTTGGCTCCAGAACTTCCGAGCCAGAAAGGCTGCACCGGAATTCGGCTGGGAGATGCGCTCTCATGCGACTTCTTCAATCTCGTGTTGCAGCAACTAGTGCGGCGGGCCAAGGGCAACACGGAAAGTACTGTCTTCCACAAAACGGTCCAGTTGCTGGGCTACGCAGACGATCTTGATACTGTCGCAAGTTCCCAGCGCACCATTGTCGAAGCGTTCAAGGCGATTGAAGATGAGGCGAAACGAGCTGGTCTTCACATCAATGAGGAGAAAACTAAATATAGCTATCAATAAAAAAGCGGTCCGTCACCCATCACCTAGGACAAAATATAAAGATCGACAGCTATAAATTCGAAGGGAGGAGGGAGCAATCAATCAGAGCAAAGAAGTTTATCGCGTTTAACATGGCGAACGCCAGCTTCGATCTCTGACCCTGCTCAATCCAAGTTGACACACCGCCTGAACCAATATGTGCAGCGACCCGACCCCTTGTTCCAGGGGGAAGAGGAACCTGGCCCTCCAGGTTGGGGGTTGTGCTTTGGGGTAACATCCCTATCACGGAAAAAACCAATTGTTCCAAATCAGCCACAAACCTCGGATACGAACGGATACAACAACGGCCCCATAACAATCCGCATCAAAGCTAATTTCAGGAACATTAGCTTTATATGCGCTCGCGCACCAACAGAAGCAAAGGACGGTCGACTCAAGGACGACTTGTACGATCTCCAAGAAAGAACCCATGGCCCCCAGCTACGATATAAGAATAGTGCTTGGAGATTTTGCGAAATTGGACAAGGATCGATTGTCGATCACGGGGAAATATAGCCTACACGACACCACGTCCGAAAACAGACATCGGCTACTCGATTTCCTGACAAGGAATATTGACAAGGGAACCTAGCGATCACTACTTCACCACCTAAGATTGATCCCGTTGTGATCGACGCCAGACCGATCCTAGATGTACGAACCTTCCGAGGAGCCAACATCGACTCGGATTACTACCTTGTTGTAGCCAAGGTACCAAGGATGCCACGGAGGTGAGCTGGACAACGAAAGTTTGACGTCGGAAAGCTACAATCGCAGGAGACGGCTAGGACCTTTGCTGACCAAGTTTCTCTCAACCTCTCGCAAACTCCGATGACACCAGAACAATCCACAGGACAACAGTGGGAGCATTGCCAGCGTGCCATCAGAGACGTTGCCTCTGATGTACTGGGTTTCAAACTGCCGCCAGCTAGAAGCTGCCTACAAAGCCATGCTACATGGATGGACAAGAGCCGCTCGTGAACTCTACGAGCAGAGGAAAAGAAGGGAGGAACACATGAGATGGAGAGATGCTACCACAGGAATGACATTCGTAGGTCTTACGAAAAAGTAAATCGAACAAGTCAGGGTTATAAAGTCAGAGCGGAAGCCTGTAGGGATAAAGGCGGACAACCAGTAGTAGAGGTAGAATATGGAAGGTAGACTTTTGTAGACTGTTTAACGGCGATGAGAGATCTAATACCACTGTCGGGCAGAATGGTCCATTCGCAACGGGCGAAGATGCAAGAAAATTTCGTTCGCCCGACCTAGATGGAATTAAGCTAGTCATTTCAAAGCTAATAAAGCCGCGGACGCAGACAGGCTGTCTGCCGAGCTATTTAAGGAGGATGGAAATGATCTGGTAGGGCGCATGCACCAGCTCATCTGTAAAATATGGTCGCAGGAAACCATGCCCGACAAATGGAATCTCGGCATCGTTTACCCAGTCCCCATAACTGCACCAACTACAGCGACCTTTTCGTCAATTTTAAGGCCGCGTATGACAGTGTGAATAGAGACGAGCTAAACAGCGCCATGTCTAGTTTTGACATCCCTGCCAATCTCGTCAAACTGTACGGAATGACAATAAAGAACTCTCGCTGCTGCATTAAGGTCGGTAGCGAATAAACCTATACCCTTGACGTTAAAAAAGGATTTAGACAAGGAGACGCACGGTCATGTAATTTCTTCAACATCGTGCTTGAAAAATCATACGAGCCTCACTGACCAATACAAGAGGTATGATCTATGCTTGCGTACGCGGATGACATTGACGTAATTGGACGAACACAGCGGGGCGTGGTTAAAAAGACGAGTTTTTAAGCATGGAGTGCTGAGGTTGAAATCGTAGTAAAGATTCGAAATAACACTTCGCAGCATACGAGAAATGGGTTCATTGGCGTCAAAGGTGGTACGGCGGGTTGGTAGATAGTAGAGACGGGGATTTCGTACATTGCGAGGATTAGTGTTTATAGAGACAGAGTCATCGAGGGTAACGCAATCAATGGTACCTGAAAGCAGTCGATGTGATCGTGGTCGCAAGACAATTGATCTTTCCGACTCGAAACAGCGTGCCCAGGACCGCCAAGGATGGAAGGCTGTATTAGCCCAGACTCTCATTGGTGGCGTTAGAGCCCATCAAGGACCAGAACCAAAATTCTCTAAAACACCCATGTTGTGTGTGTCTTATTTTTCACACAGGTGAAAGGGACCTACAGAGTCCAAAAGATTTTTAAATGGCGAGTATACTACGGGGGGTATTGGCAGTACCTCGTCGAGGAGGGCCGCTGCGAAATAAACATTCGATGGCGTTGGTGTTATCGGGATCCGAACTCGCTCATCGTGTGTCAGAGTCCAACACACTAACTACTGCGGGTTGATGGCCTGAAAAGTAAGTAAGTCGGTCCTGGCAGCCCGTAACTCGGGGTCAGCGGGTTGAGTAACCCTATTCGGTAGCCGATTAAGGACCAAAAATCAATGATCACAGAGTCGCACATTATTATTCCTGTTGCTACAACATATCAATCACGCAATTTACGACCGAATCTACCCCAAAAATCTCTTCTCTAACTCCAAACCTGCAAAGGATAGACCATCGGCACCCAAGCACTGTCTTGTTTATTCAACTTCAATCTTCGTTTGCTCCCTCATCATGGCGTTTTTCAATATATTTGATATTTTAAATGATAAAAAATCACTTTTCCAATTCCGCAATACTTCCTTCCATCCTCCTTCATAGCGACGTCGTCAATGTCTTTCATTCTCATGGCTCTAGGTTTACTCGGTACTGTTCGTGCCGTTAGTGCCGTCGGGAATCGTCGGAAGTATTGGTAGTAAGCTAGTCTAGTGAGTCGTCCTTGTCCTTTGAACAGTGAATATGTGTGGAATCCTTTATTTGGGGGTTTTATGTACTCCCAAAAGAGTATTTTCACTCGTAAATCCACACACAAGAAAAATGATGATGCTTCCCTTTTATCTTCATTGGCAATGGTGAGGTGAATGGTAGAAGATGGTGTGCCGGATGAGCGGGCTGAGACATCAAAGGGAAAAGGAAGAAAACAAAAAAGTAAAATATCGAGTTGAACTCTGGAATCCTTGAAATCGATGGATGCAAAGTTATTCCTCAGACCACATACCCTCACTCTATAAAATGTTTGCATAGAAGGAGCACAGAGATTCGAGCTCAATTTTAAATATGTTGCAGCGAGTCCTTGCTCGGTATTTAACAAGGATTTATGTCCTCATTCATCTGTCTGCACTTTACACGATATTCGTTCATGAACCCGACTTCATAATTTCATCGAATGATGCTCCTTTAAAAATTCCAAACACATGTAAGCCGACTTTAGTGTAATGACTATGACTGGTCATTCGTCCTGTTCCCTCACGGCTTGACCTGATGTCGCATTGAAGCGGCATTCACAATCTTATCACCTTGAAATCTCCAATCTGCGATCGCCTATTCAATAAGCTGTTTCGTTCATCCAATGTTCGTCCTTTTTTTTTCGTGCTGACTGACTTCCGGCAAGCATCCTTTATATCGACATTTCGTTTGTCAATCAAAGCGAACTATACAGACTATGCTCGGTCATCGCTATCGTTGCAGTCCACTGGTAGAGCTTAAGGAGATTTAATTAATTTTTACAATGCCAATTGAATTCGAGAACACGTAACTTGATTATGGTACGTGTTTGGGATTATTAATGGCAGGTCCAATGCTGCGGAGGCCGTGCGGAAAATTTCATCTAGTCTATTGGGAGTGTACGAGGAAGAGATCGATAATTTCCGCAGTGATTTTTCTACTTCTATCTTGATAGAACGACGGGTTTTCCGTTTCGGATGGTCAGTTGTGGGAGTGGTGGATGGACGAGTCGGAGGATGGGAAGGAAAATTATTTTCTCCAAGATGATGTCCTTCGTTTGGGACGAAGAATGTGACCACGTAGGTGGATTTGGGGAGGAAAACCTTTTTTCATGCAAATTTTCTTACCAAACGACGACAGACTTACGTTGGGTCTAGGGGACGTATGTAGCCGGGTGTGAGCCAATGGCAGTTTGTGAGAAATCAATTTCCGGATGCAGTTTTGTGTAAAAATGTTGATTACAATGATACGGGCTTGGGTTTAACCTTTTCTTTCTCTTTCCTCTTTGTGCCAGTCGTTTTTGTTGTTAGTCTGGCGCGGTACCGGTGAGCTGATGTTGACATGTAATTAGGTCCTTAGTGCGGATGATGAGAAGTCTAGAGTAGTTCCACGTATTTAATATTGCTACAGGAACCATAAAGTCTGACACTACAGGATGACGAGTTTTTACGTAGGAACGTTTCCTTAAATCAATGGAATGTCGCCGCCAACACTAAAAGGGAATCTCAAAATCCTCATGAAGATGAACGGTTCAGGTGATCAAAGGGAGGCAATCAAGTCTCAATATCAGTCTTGAACCGATTATGTTGAATGGCCTCCGAGGCTTGCAATGAAGGCGTGTAGTTCCAGGATCATCAGTATTAGAGAGTTCGAGAAGGAGGAACACGCCCACCTCATTCTTATGTAAAAATTGTCAGCAAAAAGGTTAAGTTTTGTCGTGGGGGTAATTTAGTTACCACCAGAGACTAGGGCCAGTATATAGAGTCTAAATATATTATTGCCAGAGGTGAAATCAGTGATAGATCCTTTGGGATGTTGAGGAACGATTTATCTAGTTTGCTTAGGCATCTTTTCGAGAGGGTGGAATATTCGCCAAGTAGAAGAAGGGGCACCGTGGCGCAGTGGGTAGTGTGTTGGCCTCTGACGCCGATGACACGGGATCGAATCCCGACACAGCCATGTCATCGAACGTGTTTTTTAAGGTGTTTCTCCTCAGCGGGGTTCTGACAAAACCCCCTGTAGTAAAATTGTCATGAAAAGCTTCTCGAAATTCGCCGTTCGGAACCCGCAATAAAACTGTAGGTCCCTTTCACCTATGGGAAAATGAAATCACACACAACATGGGTGATTGAGAGAAGCTCGGCTCAGGTTCTTCATGGACTGTAACACCAACATACATACATACAGATGAAGGGGCGCATCGTTAGAGTGAACATTACGGAAGACCAAACGAATCCGGGATTCGGAAGTTCCTGTTTTAGCTCCACTAAGCCTATATTCAGATAAAGCTGCCATCGATTTTTTTCGTTCGGAAGTTGAAAACGTTTTAAGGGAAGGTCTGTGTGATTAGACTTCTAAGCTTGTTACACTGCCGAACCACGATAGCGTGTTCAGCCCCCCTCATTGTTCCTAACACGCAGTTGAGAACTTGTGTCTAGAAGGGCTACCGTGTCCAAAGCTGCTGTCTTCACCTTCCAGTCAAAACCAGGTTGAATTTTTAGCTGAACTAAAAATCTTTACGAGGGCGCCATGGCGCAGTGTTTAGTGTGTACGACTCCGACGCACGATTAGCGAATTCGAATACCGATAACACCAACGCCTTCGAATTTTTATTTTGCGCTGTCCCTCCCTCCTCGGTGAGGTATTGGCAAACCCGCCCGCAGTATGGTTGCTTAGTTGGTTAGGTGGCTTCCCTCCGTAAAGCGCCGGGGATTACTGGTATTACCACTCGAGTCGGCTTGTTCACCGTTACTTCTGGAACCATTTTGTGCTTTGAATAAAATTTGGTAATTTGCTGGTCTCCATTTCGGATGGATCCGCTAGTTGATCAGAGAATCATCTTCTTGAGGAGGCTAGGGCAGGACAATCGCATAGGAGATGAGATGGAAATTGTTCATCTTTCCTATTATAACGGCCATATTAGACGCCAGTTAGGCTTCTCATACAAT
Organism: Eumerus sabulonum; assembly: GCA_951905685.1. NCBI lineage: Eukaryota > Metazoa > Arthropoda > Insecta > Diptera > Syrphidae > Eumerus > Eumerus sabulonum. The sequence goes on from OX645061.1 coordinate 111,610,907, forward strand.
GCCTGAGAATTTTTAGCAGGCTTCTAGTTCTACGTTGAAAGTACCTCAGCCAGGTTTGTCTCGCGTAGTTACTTTACCTAGAAGTTTGGCATAGTTAGATATGCACAGTGCTGTCCACCAGACTAAACAGCCGTACGTCAGTATAGGACTAACGACCGCGGTATGCAGCCAGTGCGTGATATGGGGTTTGATACCCCTTCTGGTGGTATAGTGCAGTTGCTGCTTTTTTGCTGCGCTCCCCTCGCTTTCAGTCGCCAGTTGAGCTTCATATCGAGTATCATGCCAAGGTATTTGGCTGGATCTGCGAATCTAAGCTCCATTGGAGGAGAGATCTCAGGTATCTTCTGATTTCTTGTCAATAAAATTATATCTGTTTAGGAGTTCTCTGTCCATTTGGCGAGTTTGCCTAGACCTGTGTTCATAAAATTTCGGATTGTTGGGAGGTGTTTCCCTCTAATTATTAGTGGAAAATAGCCTGCATAAGCAATGACCTTGCACCCGTTGGCCTCCGGGGATGGGAGTACGTCGTTTACAAATAACACCCATAGTTGCGGCTATAGTACTCCTCCCTGTGGTGTACCACATTTTAGTGCCCATTTTTTTTGGTAGCAGCCGAATGTATTGACAACGGCTAGTGGTTTAATGTTGTTGAAATCCCCTTCAATGTCAAGTAAGGTAATCACAGTGAAATCTACACACTCTAGTGTTTAGTATACTTGCCATGAAAAAGCTTCTCGACACATACCGTTTGGAATCACAATCAAACATGGCTGATTCGGAGAAGCTTGGCTCTGGCCTTTAATGGGCTGTAACGTCAGAGCGTCGTGGCGCAGTGGGTAGTGTATCCGCCTCTGACGCCGATGACACGGGAGCGAAGCCCGACAACAGCTATGCCATCGAACGTATTTTTCATGGTGCTTCTCCTCAGTGGGGTACTGACAAAACCCCCTGTAGTATAATTGTCGAGAAAAGCTTCTCAAATTTTGCCGTTCGGAACCGGCAATAAACTGTAGGTCCCCTTCACTTATGGGAAAATAAAATCACACACAACATGGGTGATTGAGAGAAGCTCGGCTTTGGTCCTTCAGGGACTGTAACTGTTGGACATCCCTGGCAACTCGTGCTCTTCATCCATATCAGTTTGTTATCTTTTTATACCATTCATTTTGACATGTAGTACTAACCTTTCCTTTTTATATTTTTGACACTTCCTGGTACCAACTACATACGTACAGACGTGTATTTTTTTAATAAAATAAAATCTCTTTTTTTGGGAGCATCCATTGCCACAAAGTTACCAGTGTGTTTTATCTCATAAATCCTTGGCCGCACTTTACTCGTCCCACAGTAACGCCAATATACATACATACATACACAACGCCACCAAAGCAAGCAAGAATATTTTTGCCCAGAACCACCGCTACGAAGATGCTCAGCTCAGTAAAGACCTGTACCTGCTCCTGATCGCATTCTTACTTTCTGAGACAGGTTGAAAGTCGTTCTTAAGATGCTGAAGTGAAGCTGCATTGACCAAATTTCGTACAAAATATTTGGTTCTATGGACAGTGAATAGGTTCATTAATGTTTAAGTTCCACGACGAAGTCTGTAGATTTTAACATGTCGAAAAGCTACAGTCCAGAATGACTCGTCCAACAAGCCTCTCTTTAACGATTTTCAGTGCACCACACTAAGTTGGTTGAGATCTCCTACTGCGCCACCTTAGATGCGAATGCTTCCTATTGAATCGGCCTTCAGAAATGGAATTGCTATACGTAGGCATTTGACATGAGCATGTCTATGTCGTAGTTGATTCTTTTCCCCCAATTTCTGTTAACACAAAGTGAAGATTAAGTGCAAAGTGAAAAAGCTTCCGCAGTACTATTGGGGATATGGCGAATTCAAAAACGTTTCGGAAATATTAATAGTTCATTGACTACTACATATGTTCCAAAGATACATAGGTTTAGAGTACTCCATATCTTGGCGCGCCTCGACAACACTCCCAGCAAAGTTTTGGTGACACCAGCAAAGTGTGCCTTCATGACTCTTCTTATGAGGAATTATTCATCTTAGGTCCTAGTGTTCAGTCGCCTGTGGAAATGTTTGAGTTGCAGTTCTAGAAGATATGCCGGGACATATGTAGCATCAAAAAGTGCTCCCTCTCTCAGACCTCTCAAAGCAAGCTCATAGATGGTGACCTATGATTAGCCAGGAACATCCGTATGTTCCATCTTTGGTACGTACCAGCCTCTGTGACTATAAATGAGATGTGTGCTCGGGAGTTTTCTTGAAAATTAGGTACTAGTTAGGGTGTCGACCACACTGGTCCACTAAGCTGGTAGAATGTTATTATCAACATCGTTCCTGCTATAACTGCCAATGGCAACACTCTCTCGCGCCCTTTTCGTGATGAAGTGAAGCTCTGCCAACTCCTGGTGCTTGTTTAGTTCTGCTTGGGTTGCCTGCGAACATTTTCAGCATTTCGTAAGTTGTTCGATTCTCTCTACACCTTTTCTGGATTAAGCTGATGGCTAGGCCTCGAGTATTGAGACTCACACCAATGCCAATTGAATTAACAAGGTTAAATTGTCAAAGTCTTAGCTACACACCTGTTACAGCCAGTTCCAATTGTCCATGCATTTGGGACAAACAGTATGCTGTGAATATCTAAAAAACAATTTACTAAGTATTGGTTTGAGGTTCTTTGAAATTTTAAATATAAATACCAAAGCCACCTCTGCAAACACTAGTGTGTTAAACAACACGCATAAGTGTGTTAGATGACGTATATATGTAAGTGTGTCACTTAACACGTTTGTTCTTTGAAATTGAGATACTTATTCTTGTTAAAACTACAACACGTTCTATCCCATGTCATGAATAAGAAACTCCAATGGCACCTTAAGTGTGTTGCACACTTATTAATAATTAACACACTTTGAATCAATAAATCAAACAAAAGAGAAATTTCGCAACTATATGCAACCTTGCTTGACAGTTATTTGCGAGCGGGATCCATAGTGTAATAGTCAACCCAGTGATCCGAGTTCAAACCTCAAGGTCCGAAGCCGCCAAAAAACAAAGACTCTCAACTACTACCCTTTCCCATTCTACAATGGTCCTTCGAGCTGGATGGCATGATTATCATGATGTTGCTTCAAAACAAAATGATGCAATCAATTCAATCAAACAAAAACAAAAAATGTTTCGAGCTTGACGAAAAATGTTCACAGGAATCCTGAGATTAGAACACGGGATTCATTACGCCATGGGTTCGGGTCCTAATTTGCTCTCTGGCAAGGTTGTATATGTGTAGTTTGGAATTTCTCTTCTGTGTATTTTCATAATAATACACTTTAAATTGCATAAAAAAATGACTACAATAAAAACACACCTTTTGGTGTGTTGCAGAAACACACTTACCATTTGCTTGTCACAAGAACACGGTTCCCAGCCAGGTATCTCAACGGTGAGTTTCACTACCTATGATGAGTATAATCAACGTCATACAAAAACTATAAGACTTATTCAACTCCCTACACCTTCCCTGACAAAAGGCTGCAAAAGTCTTCCCATAATCTCGTCCAACGCCATCGGTGGGGGACCCATTTATTTCCGACGTTTATCTTCGTCGCATGATAATAAACAGCACAAATACTCCATTGCAAAATGAGAAATCATTTACCAAAAAAGGATACATATACCATACGCTTTATTAAGCCTCCGTGAGATGCGACAACGAATTATTTTTCCCGACCAAGCGACACCCATCCTCGATAACAAGGGAGTACCCGATGAAATAATTTCCATTGTTAAGTGATACCCGTAAATCAAGTGAGTGCAGAAAGGAGCGGGAATCGCACGCTAAGCAGCAGAAACCAGTCTAAACGACAGAATAACCGTCTGAGGCAATTGTGGAATTACGGAATTACGAAATTGCGGCAGGATTGCCTCTACGATGAAGATCCGACAGCGGAATGTGGACGCGCGTATTCCGAGTGGGTACGTCCTTACGTCCTCGTACCATGTATTATCCTTAAACAATGCAATATTGTTTGTTTTCGGTTTTCAGAGCAGTGGATGGAGGCAGTTGGATGGCAAGCCAATGGAGCTGAGAGCACTCCTCGGAAATTTCTAACAGAATTAATGTGTTAATATTTCGGTTGCGATTACGAATGCGGTAGTGGGGCGCGACTGGGTGGTGTCACTGGGCTGGTGTGTACGCAATGTTTTCGGGGGAACACGACGAAGTTATGCATGTTTGCTGGATCTTGGCAATAACAAGGACATTGCCGTCGACAACACGACACTACAACGACAACGACGAATTGGTTAGATTATCTATGGCATTTGACATTGGGTAAGAACAACAGTTGAGAGATTTGGTGAGATACGAACCGGGGAGTCGATACAGTGGGGTCGAGAAGTGCTTTTATGTAATTGAACGTAGAACTGAGGCTGTTGGCTGGACACAAATTGATGCAGAAAGTAAGAATGACATTAAGTACCGAACGGTGTGATACTTCATGTCATGCTAAGGTCTAAATGCGCAACCAAAAAGGATTTTTCGAAAACTCCCTCTGAGAGGGGTAGAGCTTGCCCATAACTAAAGCCACAGAAGGAGGCAGACTTTATATTAATTCTCAGCCACTGTCTCCTTGATTTAAGCTTTCACTGTACCTTTTCCTGTCACAGCACTAATGGCACATTCCATTCCGCATTTTCAATTCGTATTCGTTTCATTTTCAAAACAATGCGACATTACACGGCCTTTTTACAAGCACCCCCGTGAGCCAAACCCCACCGACACCTCAAACAAGCCTCAAGTGAAAAACTTCATTTCGTATTTGTTGCAAGTAATTAAACGAAACAATGAATTTTACGCGACTTAAGCGACAATACTTCACCTTTCTCCGACAATATGCGCACTTGAATACCATTGATTGTGTCTCAAGATGGCAGGATAAATGTTTTCGAATCCTTTACAGCAACAATGCCTTTTAGTAGCATTCACACAGCGTAGATACAACTTTTAAGCAGAAAGTTTCGTCCCAAAAGAACGTAGATGCTCCACCACGGTCGGTAATTAAATTGTACCGAGCGGTGTTAATAGTTTACAATGGCTTTCCGACACTCTACCACTGCCACCGTGCTCTCTTCCTACAGTCTAATGGCTGTTAGAGCTTGTTACTAGAAAATTTAATTACATACCGAACGGTGAGGGGTTGCTAAGAAGTCTAAAAAGTCACCAGTTACAGGCTACGTCGTCATGATTAGACGTCTCAATTCCAATTTGTAACGGTAGACTAACGTGTCAAGCGATATTTATTCGTTCAGCTATCAACAGGGAGTACAGGACGCCCGCCTACGACACTGATTTAGATGCGCTGTGGGTGGCGGCGGGAGGCGGATAGAAATTGTAACACTTTATGTTGGCGTGCTCGACGCTGTCATCATTAGAGACACCACGTCTCACATGACTGGGCTACGGTTCGATGGGATACGTATGCACCTTGTGTCTATGCTTTGCCTCGTTCATCCTGTCGTCTGCTGAAATAAATATCCTTTCGCGATGAAGTGGAACGTATGCAGAGACATTTTTTTTCTCAAATACGTAGATGGCTTGGAAAAATAATGGCCGAACGAGCACCCACAATGGCGGTCTCTTCCACCTTCACTTCTTGCATCTATCTAGTGTGGACGAGGACGTAGTATGTGCTCGTTCATTAGGAGCACTGGAAGTGTCGGGAAGTTAGCCATCCATTCAGTTCAAATAGGCAGACACACAGGGTAGTGCTGTCTTCTACCACTGAAATTTTGGTTAACATACCCTGGTATGTGCAGTCTTTAAAATGAACTAATTGACCAAAATCGAGTACTTGAGAATGGAGCTGGCCATAGGACAAGTACTTTTTGACTTAACTTGGTACCAGAGTATTTGAAGCCTTGTTGCTTGACAATGCTTCACCGTCAATTTCCTTGCCGCCACCACACTTATTATATTTAATTCTGACCTTCCGCTTGTGTAAACAACTTTCCACTGTCTCCTTGCAGTCACATGATCGTATTCAGTGCGGAATGATATGCTGCTTTGTCAACAAAGTAAGGTGACATTTGAATTTGAATTGCGCGCGCAAATGGTTTTGGGGGAATATTTTTATTTTTATGTTGGCAGGACTGTCTTTGACATCCTTGAGAAGTTTCACATCATTACTATTTGAGATACGCTTTGTTTCGACTTTTGTAATATCTGCATTTGTTGAGCAAAGAATCTGCATTAAATCTTGTTTGCAGAATTAATTTTCTGTTGCTGGTTGGTTAAGCACGGTGCAGAAAGCTCCTGCTGGTGCTGAGCCTTTGACGAAAGAAAAAAATGTTAACAAGTGGTTTAAAGAGTTCCAAGGAGACCGAGAACGTACTAAAGAAGAAAAACGTCTCGCACGACCATCAATCTCAACCGACGAAGCTCACGTCCACAAAATCAACAAACGCAATACAGCAGTTGATCGTGTTTACCATGGAAAACACTAGCTATGATCTTTGTCCCTGATCAATTCAAGTTGATATACAGCCTTCACGTGGCCCTCTCTGGATAGCATCCTGGCATCATTCGAGTAGTGAACCACTGTGTGCAGTGACCTACCACGGGTTTTGGGGTTGTGGGTTGAGTTTGGGGCCCACCATGTAAACAAACACATCCAATGAAATGGTTAAAAGAGCCTCGGATTATTCCGACCCCTCTCTGTGATGACGACCGTCGCAAGAGAACCAAGGACCACGGTTAGAGGGTATGCACTTGTAATGTCCCCTTCTTCCATGGGTAAAATAACTTGGACACCAGCCAGCCAACCTGGACGCCAGCCAGCCAGCCTAGGCACCAGCCTCATTTCTGGCCACCAACCAACCAATATGGGCGCCAGCTAGCCAATCTGGCTACCAGTCAGCCAACTTGAAAACCTACCAGTCAAATTGGCCACCAGATAGCCAGCCTAGCCACCAGCAAGATCCGACCACCAGCTGCCTAACCTGGCCAGCAGAGAGCCAATCCTGACGCCAGCCGCCCATCTGGCCACCACCCAGCCAACCTGGCCACTAGCCAGACAACCTTGTCAGCAGCGAGCCAAACTAGCCGCTAGCCAATTGGTCTGGACACCAGCCAGCCAACTTGGACGCTAGCTGGAAAATCTGGCAACCAGACAGCTAACTTGGCCACCACCCAACCCACCTGGCCAGCTCAAGAGGCCAACCTGGCCACCAGCCAGCCGACTTGGTCACTACCAAGCCATTTTGGCCACCTTCCAGTTACCTTTACCATCAGCCAGCCCAACAGGCCACCAGCCAGCCAACCTTGTCAGCAACCAGCCAACCTGACCACTACCCAGCCAACCTGACGACAACCCAGCCAACCTGACGACAACCCAGCCCACCTGGCTACCAGATGGCCAACCTAGCCATCATACGGCTAATGTGGCGTCCAGCAATCCAACCTGGCTATCAACCAGCCAACTGGGTACCAGCTAGCCAACTTAGTCACCATCCAGCCAACCTGGCCACCAGCCGCCCAAACTGGCCACCAGCCAGCCAACGTGGTCGCCAGCAAGCCAACCTGGTCACCAGACAGCCAACCTGGCCCCCGCCAACCAACAAGGCCGTCAGCCAGGCAACCTGGCCACCAACCACACAACCTGACCACCAACCCGCCAACCTGGCTACCAGATGGCCAACCTAGCCACCAGACGGCTAATGTGGCATCCAGCAAGCCAACCTGGCAACCAGCGAGCCAAACTGGGTACCAGCTAGCCAACTTAGTCACCATACAGCCAACCTGGGCCCCGCCAACCAACAAGGCCGTCAGCCAGGCAACCTGGCCACCAACCACACAACCTGACCTCCAACCCACCAACCCGCCAACCTGGCTACCAGATGGCCAACCTTGCCATCAGACGACTTATGTGGCATCCAGCAAGCAACCTGGCTACCAGCCAGCCAACCTGGCTGCCAGATAGCCAACCTAGCCTTCAGACGGCTCGTCCAGAAAACCAACCTGGCTACGAGCCAGCCATTCTGTCCACCAGCCGCCAACTTGGCCGCCTGGCCACCAGCCAACTAACCGGTCCACCAGCCAGTTAACCTGCCCGCAAGCCAACCAAACTGGCCACCAGAAAGCAAAGTTAGCTACCAGCCAGTCAACCTGGCCACCAGCCGGCCAACCTGTCCACCAGCCAACCAACATGACCGCCTTTTGAGCAAGGTCACTGACCTTTTAAACGAGGTCACTGACATTTAAAACGAGGTGAGTGACCTTTTAAACAAGGTCACTGAACTTTTGAACAAAGTCACTGAACTTTGGAATAAGGTCGCTGACCTTTTAATCAAGTTCAGTGACCTTGTTCAAAAGTTCAGTGACTTTGCTTAAAAGGTCAGTGATCTTTCTTACTAGCAGTGACCTTGCTTATTAGCAGTGATCTTACTAACCGGTTCTAGCTAAACCCAACAAACTCGCCACGTCAGATGGCAGTGGCAAGGTTGGCTGATTGATGGCAAATTTGGCTGGCCTGTTAGGTTTGCTGGCTAGCGGCAAGGTTGGGTGGCTGGTGCCAGGTTGGCTGGCTGGTGTACAGGTTAACTGGCTGGTGGGCAGGTTGGCTGGCTGGTAGCCAGGTTGGCTGGCTGGTGCTCAAGTTGTCTGGCGGGTGGCCAGGTGGCTGGCTGGTGGGCTTGGGTTCAGGTTGGCTGGTAGCCAGGTTGGCTGTCCATTAGACAGATTGGATGGCTGGTGGCCACATTGGCTGGCTTGTGCCCAGGTTGGCTGGCCTAGGGCGAGGTTGTCCTGCTGAAGGCCAGATAAGCTGTCTGAGGGCTAGGTTGGCTAATTGGCGACTAGGTTGGGTGACTGGTGGCCAAGCTGATTGGCTGATGGCCAGGATGGCTGACAGGTGGCAAGGTTCGCTGGCAGGTGACCAGGTTGACTGGCTGATGGCCAGAATGGTTGATTGGTACCCAGGTCGACTGGTCAGCTTGGATCGCTGGTGGCCAAGCTGACTAGCTAGTGGCCAGGTTGGCTGGTATTCCGGTTGGCTGGTGGTCAGGTTGGTAAGTGATCAGGTCGGCTGGTGGTCAGTTTGGCTAGTGGCCAGGTTGGCTGTTGGTCAGGTTGGCTGGTGACCAGGTTGCAGGACTAGTGGTTATGACGGTTGGCTAGTAGCCAGGTTGGCTGGCCATTAGACAGTTTGGATGGCTGGTATACAGGTTGAGTCGATGGTAGCCAGGTTGGCTGACTGGCAGTCAGGTTGTCTGACTAGCAGCCAAATTTGATGACTGGTAGGCAGTTTGGCCGACTGGTGGCCAGGTTGATTGGCCAGATTAGTTGTCTTTTGACCAGTTTCGAGGGCAGGTGGCCAGGTTAGGTGGCTGGTGGCCAGGTTGGGTTGGCTCGTGGCCACTTTGGCTGTCTGATGGGCAGGTTGGCTGACCAGTGGCCAGGTTGGTTAGCTAGTGGCCAGGTTGGTTAGCTGGTAGCCAGGTTGGCCGGCTGGTGGTCAGGTGGGCTGGCTAGTGGTCAGGTTGTGTGGCTGGTGGCACATTGCATATACAACGTTGCAGCGTGCAACGTGCAACGTACAACGTGTAACACTCAACGTGCAAAGTACCACGTACAAAGTACAACGTGCAGTGTGGAACGTGTAACGTGCAATGCGCAATACAGCGTGCAGCGTGGAACGAGCAACGCGCAACGTGCAACGGGAATTGTGGCGGGAGATCTAATACTGGATTGATTCTTCGTGGCCTTTTCGACAAAAACTCCACCTATATCGTTCCACAACGGTGCGTTTTCTAACTATTCAGCAGACTTAAAAGACGGCTCTGGCGGTGCCATTCTAAGTCGTCAGAGGAGCTACAAGTTGCATCGGATAGAGGGCCGAAGGCCATTCCGGAGATTGACTTTCACAGCTGTTTCGAAGATTGGAAAATCCGTTGGCCTAAGTACATTTTATCTCAAGCGCTTTGAATTAGGACATTCGTATCCTTGCTTGTTAATGTTGTCTGTATTGTTCATCTTTATTAACTTTTTGTGTGACTAATACATTTTCTTTATGTCATCTGTCTGAAGTTAGTCGCTGCCATACAGCTCCTGTGATACCCACACACTTTGATATATGACCACCTCATATCTCAGAGCAATAGACTCCATGCCGGTCGTGGAAAGAAAAAATCCGAGAATCAAAGGACCATTTTAACGTTTTTAACATTCCTTTCTGGCCACTTTGCAATATTTTCCTACCTGCCCGGGTCCCGGCTCGAAAAAATCAAACCAGACTTCGCACATCCAGATTGTAATTGGTTATCCACCGATGCGACCGACATCGATACGAAGGGGGCACATGCAAAAGACCATCGAAAAGCCATCGATACTGTCATGGAGTACACGCCACTTCACAGAGGAGTGTATATGAACAAAAAAGGAAAAACCAAAATGAGAAAGGACTAACAAGGAGCGTAAAAATTGGCGATTCATGATGATACTCCAGAGAATGGATGGAGGTAAGAACAGAAGAAGCAAACAAGAGAAAAAAAAGGTTAAACCACGCAAGGATGTGGCAGCACTCTGGGGATATATTGGATTGTGATATAGAGGTGACGGCCTGCAAAGAACACCACAAAAAGAAAACGCAAGCAATACATCTCGGACAGAGATGAGGAGAAGCAAAGATCCATTAGGGTAGTCGTAACGCGCACAGGCGGGGTAAGTGTAAACAAGAGATTGTTAGGAGAGTCAACAACCGCTCGAACTTCATCAACTTCCGATGAACTATAACCAGATAGGTACGAGTCCTCGCATGCGGCTCCTAAGTCATAACGTCCAATTTCATTAAAAGTATTAGATCCTTTCAGTATTTCTTCTTCGCGCTGACATACTCATTTTTTCCGCCATCACTATCATCGCGTTAAGGATGGGAGTACGGAAGCTTGCGGAATCAGCAGTAGCTGCAGCTAATTTCAAATCCAATTCATACAGTAATTGCTTCTGGGCACTTACCACAGGTGCACATGAGGCCCCTTTACCACGGGTCAGTGCATTCCACACGAACATCGGTATATCCTTGCCAAGCCACCGCCGCCGCCGTGCACATTCTCATCTCGTTCATATGAGTGCATACTCGGGGAAAATAATTGCTCCTTGGCCATTTGCCGCCACTCACAGTGGCAATACTACCGCGTGAGACTACTGCATTGTAATTGGATTTCGCAATCTATGAGCCGACGAATGAACGAACAGACGGACAGACATGCTCGTAACACGTTTCATTCGTTCTCATAACTTTTCATAATTCCAATAGTCCAACAGTCGTCAGCCGTACATGGATGAGATGAAACAATTGACGGAAGGCTCTAAGGAGTTTCTCCGAATGTTTCCCGGAACTTGTAGAACACTTGAATTGAATTATGCTCATGAGTGAGTATCGAAATATGGGTATCAAGCAAGCTACTTATGTATGTCCTTCGTATTCAAAATTGAATTTCAGCCCAAGCTGGCGTTCCTACATAAAACGGGCGGGTACCTTACACGTACTTGGAGCTATGAACTGGGAGTCTGTGTTCGCTGTATGAGCAATATTTCCACGAAACGACGAGGTCCTCCTTGTTAATTTCATACTTGAATGGATACTTTTCTTTTTGATTTTCTTCGTTTCGTTTTTTTTTTTTTTTTTATCTTTTGCTTACATCCTACCGGTGGTCCAGGGCAAGGAACCCTATTCACCCGATCTTCATCTGCTCTTTCGATTTCTGTTGGCCATACACCCCGAGTTCAGTGCATTTTCGTATTTTGTAAATAAATACTTCCGAGTCCATTCAATTTGAATTTGTCGAAGAAAGAACTCCACTTCAGATCCGGGCGAAGAAAAAGGAGAAATAAGGAAACAACAACAACTACGAGGAGTAAAAAAAAAGAGAATCCTGCTTATGGGCAGGATGTGTGTTATTCACAGAGATGAATAAATTTCAGTTCGTTGTATTCGTATGTCGTTTTTATTAACAGGACGAAACAGGACTAGTCGTATTTGAGGAATTACTTTTGGTCAAACAGCTTGATAATGTCGTTGTACAAACGAAGTGAATGGCGTTACGGAAGTCGGGTCGGGTGTTCGTCTTTCCACCGATGCCAATTGAATTGGCTTTTGGGCGGGTACTTGTATGCTATGTCAGGTTGGGTTAACAAGGACATTTCAGGAGTTATACGGTTGGATATGGGAGAGATTTACATTTTATAGATTCCTGAAAGCTTAACTTGACCAGAGACGATAGGCACTCCGATAGGCATTTAAATCGGCATAGTGGTGCGCGAAAAATGTCGGACAGTTGTGTTTATAAGTTAGTAAATTACTTTCACGATCAGTTGAATTGATCTATTTTTTCTGCTCCGATTATAGTAACATGCCGCCTTTACGTTGGAGTATACACACCAAAACTCCCCTTTTTACTGGATGGAATTCAACTTTGAAGTCGGAAAACGCACTGAACGATTGATGAACCAGGCATTAGGTTTTACAGTGGTTAGGTTTTCACAGTGTGACCTTAGCGAAGCCGGAGATTGATCCACTTCCATACCACTTAAGTACCAGGAATACCAGGAACTTTCAATTCGGCAAAAACACTGGTAAGGAAATGCAATAGACCTGAATCAACCAATAAGATCGATTCGATTGACCCCTATAAGGCGCCAGGAACCTACGAATAAGAAGCCGGCGCCAACGCCAGAACAATCTTGGAGGCACCAGTGTACCACCTAGGGCCTTTGTCATTGAGCAGGAGATCACGGGTTTTCCAAGCTGCGCGGTTTGGGATCAATATCTCAAATCTCTTGTCAAAAATTGAGGTGTGGTAATGGGTCCAAGATCATGGTAATCATACCCAGTTCAGGAAGATGTTGCAGGATGGACAACATCTTCGCTCCTCTCTGATTGATTGAATTCTGATTGCACCACGTAATGCAATCTTTTTACTAAGTAGGTGCAGTAGAGAAAGTCCAACCAGTGCTTCTTGAGCTGCCGTAGGGCAGATTGGCATAACGCCTGTAAGACACGCTAGACTCTGGAGGCGTTGAAGCTTAACGATTACCTTTTTTGCTCACCTTTAGTCCACCATACCATAGACGCATAAGTGATGATAGGTCTTACTATTGCGGTATATAGCCAGTGGATTACCTTATGTTCCAATCCCCAGGTTTTACTGTAAGTGCATCGAAAGGGCCAAAAGGCCTTAGTCGCATTTGTAAGTTTGTTTGTAATGTTGAAGTTCCAGTAAAGTCTACTATCGAGGTCAATACCTAGATACTTAGCTTCTTCTGAAAATCCTACGTTTTTACCATTTAACTCACAGGAAGGAATTTCGCAAGTCCCCTTAACAATAACTACTAGGTTATCGGCATATCCTTGTAGCCGAGATTGGTTGGCTTGCGGACCCGAAGCCGTACCTCGATAGCCGAGAGCAAGAAACGCCGGCGAGCAGTCCAAGGTCCCAAGTCGGGATGACGACCACAAGAGGAAGGAAAATTAACGGAAGCATTCACCATTCCCCGGGAAGTATTCATTATTTTGATTTATAATTTTTTCGTGGTTATTGTTCCCCAGGTTACCTGCTAATCCCCATCCCTAAGAATCTGACTCGTTTTGGGAATCGCGTTTCCCATTAACGTCGCATCCGCGACTCCGTAACCCGCATTAAGAAATTGAGAGAGAAGAAAAAACTCAATAGTTGGCAGTACAGGTCATAGATCTAGTTAACAGTTCCGTATACCGCACCTGATATTGTGCTAAGCAACACGCAGCAAGTGTGTCATTCGACACACTTTAAGATTTAGTGTCTCATTTAACACGTTCGTTCTTTGAAATTGAGGCACTTATTCGTATTAAAACACAAGACATGTTTTGTTAGGTGTCATGAATAAAAATTCTAATGACACCTTAAGTGTGTTGCAGCGACTCACTTATTAATAATTAACACACTTTGGATCAATCAATCAAACAAAAGGGAAATTTTCCCAATTATATGCAGCCTTCCCAGAAATTACGTAATTTGCGAGTCGGATCCATGGTGTAATGGTTAACACACTGGACTCTCAACCGTGAAAGTGATCAGTTCAAACCTCATTGTCCGAAGCCGCCAAAAAACAAAGACTCTCAGCTACTCCACTTTTTCATTCTACACTCTTTCTTCGAAGGGATGGCATGATTATCATGATGTTGCTCCACAACAATAGGAAATAATCAATTCAATCAAACAAAAAACAAAGAACAATGCTTCGGGCTTGATGAACCTCGAAGCGACAAGTGCTCGGAAAGCGTGGACTAGGGGAGTCTTTTTTATGTTGGCTGCGAAAAATGTTTACCGGGATCTTGAGATTTAAAAACAGGATCAGTGGCAGAGTTGCATATAGTTGCAGATAGAATTTCCCTTTTTTGTGTTTTCATAATAACACACTTTAAATTGCATAAAAAATTACTACAATGAAAACACACTGCGAATCGATCGCGACCGTTTTAATATGAGGTTGTCTTAGGTGATCCTCTTCTCACTACCAGGCACCATCTTTAGAAATGGGTTGACTTTGCTGCGATTCATCAGCGATTCTCAGATGTGAATTCTATTCATTTCAACTCGTGTAGCACCCGTATATCGAGTTTTATTATCTTTAGAGTGTGGTATATCCTTGACGTCGAAATTACTTACTTACTTAGGTAGCGCTACAGTTCGTGGTGAACCTAGGCCTCAACCAACAAGCGTCTCCAGCTGGCACGGTCTTTGGTTAAGGTCCCCTTCCACCTGCGTGCGCCACCGTAGATGCTGCTGTCCTCTGCCGCGCCTTCCTTCCGGGGTGGATTCGAAGAATCTTGGGGTCGGAGCTGTATTTTCCATGCGCTCTACATGGCTTAGCCACCTTAGACGATGTCGCTGTACAACCCGTACAGTTTTTCGTTAAATCTTCTCTTCCATACACCATTTGAATAAACGGGACCGTAGTTGGTGCGCAGAATTTTCCTCTCGAAATGACCAAGGGCATCTTCATCCCCTTTTGTTAAGTTCCAGGCCTCTGCGCCGTAAAGGAGGACTGGGATGATCAAGGTCCTATATATTGTCACCTTGGTTTTCCGAGAGAGAGCTCCACTTCTCAATTGCCTCTTGAGCCCAAAGACCCAGCGGTTGGCAAGAGTGATTCTGCGTTTTATCTTAGCGTTGCTGTTGTTGTCGCTGGTCATCAGTGAGCCAAGGTAGACGAATGCCTTTGACCTCTTCAAAGTTATATCTGCCCATGTTGACGTTCTGGCCAATACGTCGGTATTGACCGTCTCTTTTTGATGAAAGCAGATATTTGGTTCTACCCTCATCAACCCTGAGATCCATCTTGGCCGCTTCTACCTCAATGCTTACAAAGGTCTCATTGACTTCTAGCTGTGTCCGTCCAATCACGTTCATGCTATCGGCGTACGCAAGCAATTGCGTGGACTTGAAATAAATCGTACCTCTTGTGTTGGCCAGTGACTCATGCACGATCTTTTCAAGCACGATGTTGAAAAAGTTGCATGACAGCGCGTCGCCTTGTCCAAATCCTTTTTTAACATCAAAGGTTTTGCTCATTTGGGACCTTATTGGAGCAGCGAGAATTCTCCATTGTCATCCTGCACAGTCGGACGAGTTTGGCAGGGATGTCAAAACTAGACATGACTTTTGTATAGCTCATCTCTATATATGTCCTTCGTATTCAAAATTGAATTTCAGCCCAAGCTGGCGTTCCTACATAAAACGGGCGGGTACCTTACACGTACTTGGAGCTATGAACTGGGAGTCTGTGTTCGCTGTATGAGCAATATTTCCACGAAACGACGAGGTCCTCCTTGTTAATTTCATACTTGAATGGATACTTTTCTTTTTGATTTTCTTCGTTTCGTTTTTTTTTTTTTTTTTATCTTTTGCTTACATCCTACCGGTGGTCCAGGGCAAGGAACCCTATTCACCCGATCTTCATCTGCTCTTTCGATTTCTGTTGGCCATACACCCCGAGTTCAGTGCATTTTCGTATTTTGTAAATAAATACTTCCGAGTCCATTCAATTTGAATTTGTCGAAGAAAGAACTCCACTTCAGATCCGGGCGAAGAAAAAGGAGAAATAAGGAAACAACAACAACTACGAGGAGTAAAAAAAAAGAGAATCCTGCTTATGGGCAGGATGTGTGTTATTCACAGAGATGAATAAATTTCAGTTCGTTGTATTCGTATGTCGTTTTTATTAACAGGACGAAACAGGACTAGTCGTATTTGAGGAATTACTTTTGGTCAAACAGCTTGATAATGTCGTTGTACAAACGAAGTGAATGGCGTTACGGAAGTCGGGTCGGGTGTTCGTCTTTCCACCGATGCCAATTGAATTGGCTTTTGGGCGGGTACTTGTATGCTATGTCAGGTTGGGTTAACAAGGACATTTCAGGAGTTATACGGTTGGATATGGGAGAGATTTACATTTTATAGATTCCTGAAAGCTTAACTTGACCAGAGACGATAGGCACTCCGATAGGCATTTAAATCGGCATAGTGGTGCGCGAAAAATGTCGGACAGTTGTGTTTATAAGTTAGTAAATTACTTTCACGATCAGTTGAATTGATCTATTTTTTCTGCTCCGATTATAGTAACATGCCGCCTTTACGTTGGAGTATACACACCAAAACTCCCCTTTTTACTGGATGGAATTCAACTTTGAAGTCGGAAAACGCACTGAACGATTGATGAACCAGGCATTAGGTTTTACAGTGGTTAGGTTTTCACAGTGTGACCTTAGCGAAGCCGGAGATTGATCCACTTCCATACCACTTAAGTACCAGGAATACCAGGAACTTTCAATTCGGCAAAAACACTGGTAAGGAAATGCAATAGACCTGAATCAACCAATAAGATCGATTCGATTGACCCCTATAAGGCGCCAGGAACCTACGAATAAGAAGCCGGCGCCAACGCCAGAACAATCTTGGAGGCACCAGTGTACCACCTAGGGCCTTTGTCATTGAGCAGGAGATCACGGGTTTTCCAAGCTGCGCGGTTTGGGATCAATATCTCAAATCTCTTGTCAAAAATTGAGGTGTGGTAATGGGTCCAAGATCATGGTAATCATACCCAGTTCAGGAAGATGTTGCAGGATGGACAACATCTTCGCTCCTCTCTGATTGATTGAATTCTGATTGCACCACGTAATGCAATCTTTTTACTAAGTAGGTGCAGTAGAGAAAGTCCAACCAGTGCTTCTTGAGCTGCCGTAGGGCAGATTGGCATAACGCCTGTAAGACACGCTAGACTCTGGAGGCGTTGAAGCTTAACGATTACCTTTTTTGCTCACCTTTAGTCCACCATACCATAGACGCATAAGTGATGATAGGTCTTACTATTGCGGTATATAGCCAGTGGATTACCTTATGTTCCAATCCCCAGGTTTTACTGTAAGTGCATCGAAAGGGCCAAAAGGCCTTAGTCGCATTTGTAAGTTTGTTTGTAATGTTGAAGTTCCAGTAAAGTCTACTATCGAGGTCAATACCTAGATACTTAGCTTCTTCTGAAAATCCTACGTTTTTACCATTTAACTCACAGGAAGGAATTTCGCAAGTCCCCTTAACAATAACTACTAGGTTATCGGCATATCCTTGTAGCCGAGATTGGTTGGCTTGCGGACCCGAAGCCGTACCTCGATAGCCGAGAGCAAGAAACGCCGGCGAGCAGTCCAAGGTCCCAAGTCGGGATGACGACCACAAGAGGAAGGAAAATTAACGGAAGCATTCACCATTCCCCGGGAAGTATTCATTATTTTGATTTATAATTTTTTCGTGGTTATTGTTCCCCAGGTTACCTGCTAATCCCCATCCCTAAGAATCTGACTCGTTTTGGGAATCGCGTTTCCCATTAACGTCGCATCCGCGACTCCGTAACCCGCATTAAGAAATTGAGAGAGAAGAAAAAACTCAATAGTTGGCAGTACAGGTCATAGATCTAGTTAACAGTTCCGTATACCGCACCTGATATTGTGCTAAGCAACACGCAGCAAGTGTGTCATTCGACACACTTTAAGATTTAGTGTCTCATTTAACACGTTCGTTCTTTGAAATTGAGGCACTTATTCGTATTAAAACACAAGACATGTTTTGTTAGGTGTCATGAATAAAAATTCTAATGACACCTTAAGTGTGTTGCAGCGACTCACTTATTAATAATTAACACACTTTGGATCAATCAATCAAACAAAAGGGAAATTTTCCCAATTATATGCAGCCTTCCCAGAAATTACGTAATTTGCGAGTCGGATCCATGGTGTAATGGTTAACACACTGGACTCTCAACCGTGAAAGTGATCAGTTCAAACCTCATTGTCCGAAGCCGCCAAAAAACAAAGACTCTCAGCTACTCCACTTTTTCATTCTACACTCTTTCTTCGAAGGGATGGCATGATTATCATGATGTTGCTCCACAACAATAGGAAATAATCAATTCAATCAAACAAAAAACAAAGAACAATGCTTCGGGCTTGATGAACCTCGAAGCGACAAGTGCTCGGAAAGCGTGGACTAGGGGAGTCTTTTTTATGTTGGCTGCGAAAAATGTTTACCGGGATCTTGAGATTTAAAAACAGGATCAGTGGCAGAGTTGCATATAGTTGCAGATAGAATTTCCCTTTTTTGTGTTTTCATAATAACACACTTTAAATTGCATAAAAAATTACTACAATGAAAACACACTGCGAATCGATCGCGACCGTTTTAATATGAGGTTGTCTTAGGTGATCCTCTTCTCACTACCAGGCACCATCTTTAGAAATGGGTTGACTTTGCTGCGATTCATCAGCGATTCTCAGATGTGAATTCTATTCATTTCAACTCGTGTAGCACCCGTATATCGAGTTTTATTATCTTTAGAGTGTGGTATATCCTTGACGTCGAAATTACTTACTTACTTAGGTAGCGCTACAGTTCGTGGTGAACCTAGGCCTCAACCAACAAGCGTCTCCAGCTGGCACGGTCTTTGGTTAAGGTCCCCTTCCACCTGCGTGCGCCACCGTAGATGCTGCTGTCCTCTGCCGCGCCTTCCTTCCGGGGTGGATTCGAAGAATCTTGGGGTCGGAGCTGTATTTTCCATGCGCTCTACATGGCTTAGCCACCTTAGACGATGTCGCTGTACAACCCGTACAGTTTTTCGTTAAATCTTCTCTTCCATACACCATTTGAATAAACGGGACCGTAGTTGGTGCGCAGAATTTTCCTCTCGAAATGACCAAGGGCATCTTCATCCCCTTTTGTTAAGTTCCAGGCCTCTGCGCCGTAAAGGAGGACTGGGATGATCAAGGTCCTATATATTGTCACCTTGGTTTTCCGAGAGAGAGCTCCACTTCTCAATTGCCTCTTGAGCCCAAAGACCCAGCGGTTGGCAAGAGTGATTCTGCGTTTTATCTTAGCGTTGCTGTTGTTGTCGCTGGTCATCAGTGAGCCAAGGTAGACGAATGCCTTTGACCTCTTCAAAGTTATATCTGCCCATGTTGACGTTCTGGCCAATACGTCGGTATTGACCGTCTCTTTTTGATGAAAGCAGATATTTGGTTCTACCCTCATCAACCCTGAGATCCATCTTGGCCGCTTCTACCTCAATGCTTACAAAGGTCTCATTGACTTCTAGCTGTGTCCGTCCAATCACGTTCATGCTATCGGCGTACGCAAGCAATTGCGTGGACTTGAAATAAATCGTACCTCTTGTGTTGGCCAGTGACTCATGCACGATCTTTTCAAGCACGATGTTGAAAAAGTTGCATGACAGCGCGTCGCCTTGTCCAAATCCTTTTTTAACATCAAAGGTTTTGCTCATTTGGGACCTTATTGGAGCAGCGAGAATTCTCCATTGTCATCCTGCACAGTCGGACGAGTTTGGCAGGGATGTCAAAACTAGACATGACTTTTGTATAGCTCATCTCTATATACGCTGTCATATGCAGCCTTGAAATCGACGAAGAGGTGGTGAATGTCGAACCAGGTCTTCTCCAAGATCTGCCGTAGGGTAAATTTTTGGTCTATTGTGGATTTACCTTGCCTGAAACCACATCCGATAAGAGCCGATCAGGTTATCCATAAAAGGGTTTCAGGCGTTCACACAATACGGCAGAGAAGATCTTATATGCGATGTTAAGGAGACTTATTTCCCTATAGTTCCCTACAGTTATAGGGATCTCCTTTCTTATGGACCGGGCAAACGATGCTGAGATTCCATTCGTCGGGCATGCTTTCCTCCGACCATGCCTTGCAAATGAGATGGTGCATGCACCTTACCAGCTCATCTCCAACCGCCTTAAGAAGCTCAGCAGACAGGCCGTCTGCGCCGGCGGCTTTATTAGACTTAAGTCTCGATATCGCTATTTTGACTTCGTCTAGGTCGGGTGGACGAAATTCTCTTACATTGTCGTCTATTACGAACGGATCGTTCTGTCTGACAGCGGTATCTTGTCTGTCATTGCCGTTATACAGTCCGCAGAAGTGGTCTTTCCAAGTTCTCCGCATCGACTGAGACTCTACTTCCAGTTCTCCATTTTCATCCCTGCAGGCCGCTGCTCTGGCTTTGTAGCCATGGCATGTTCGTTTTACCTTATTGTAAAACTACCGGACGTCATGCCTGCGGAAGCATCTCTCCATCTCCTCGATCTCACGCATTCCATGCTCTCTCTTCTTTCTTCTGAAAAGCGTGTATTCCTCTCTTCTCTTTTGCTCATAGATTTCGCGAGCAGCTCTCGTTCGTCGTTGCAACGTGGCTTTATATACCTCTTGTTTTGCTGTATGGGCTTGTTTGCATTGTTCATCGAACCATGGGTTTCTAGGTGGTGGCAGTTTGAAACCCAGCACCTCTAAGGCAGTGTCTCGGACGGCGCTCTGGCAATGCGCCCAAGCCTGCTCTATTGTTTATGCTACTGTGGGCGGATTTGGAGAGAGCTTGGAGGAGACAGGATCGGCAAAGATTCTGGCAATCTCTTGCGATAGTAGCTTTCCGACGTCAAACTTACGTTGTCGACGTCGAAATTACCGGAACGGTATTATCACAACCAAAACTACGTATGACTGACTCTTACAATAACAATACAAGAAACTCTCTTCACATTTTCAGGCGCTTTATTTGAGTCTCTCTCTAGGAAAATCTGTACAATTTGGTCTAAAATCTCAATTCAAGTACACTTAATTGCTGTCCAAAAGCCGGCTCATTGAATATTCTCCTTGGATTACCCCCTGTGGAATTTAGCATCAGCACACTTCGAATACCGTAAATAACCACCGACTTTGGGTCACCGCATACTATTGCCACAAGACGCACTACACCATTTCATTCACCAAAACCTCCAGGATCGGTTTCCATACTTCAATTCGTTCTACTACGAGTACACTCCAGCAACGAGTGAACTGTAACGTCTCATAAAATAATTTTTGGTTTCGATCCTAAAATCAACGGACACCATAGAAGATCCACACATACCAGTCCCCCTGGTTGAGGGTAGTAGGATTTTCAGGAAACTTTACGCAATAGCCACTTGAAGGTGGGTGGCCAATCGATGCATGTTAGCCCATCAGAATGTCCTTGCACACACAAAAAAAGAAAATGTAAAAGAAAACAAAATACATTAAATCCTTACAGATGGTCCTTTCGTTTCAGTCGATTACAAGTGCATGTGCTGTTCGTACGAGAGTGTACAGTAGTCATTCGTATGCAGCGATGGTATTAATGCAATCTCTTCGGATACAGACGACAACTGCAGGCAGGCTACTGTTGAAGCAGTAGCTGTGGCCATAATCATTAATTAATTACGATCGTTGCAAAATTTGACAATTTAATTCGATAATGAATTTGAGGCGAGGTCAGCAAAATGTCCTACAGTGTCGTGCGCCATAAATCCCCTTCCTTTGCAACATACGACCGTATAAACACACGGCCTTCGTCGTCCTTTTTCCACCCTGCAACCTGCAGTACACTAGGTAGACGCATAGATACATAGAGATACACGGTACTCATGGTGCTGCATAGAGCTTTTTGACCGAAAATTAATTCCGCAGCTGTCAGATTTTGCGGGCAAGTATATCACGATGGGTGGCGGTCGGATGCACCAGCGCGCCGTTTCGGGAAATTGAAACTTTTTTCGAAATTTGAAAACCACGCACAAAATGAAAATTGGTTTTAGAAAAACAAAAAAACAGAAAAAAAAAGCAGGAAGCACAAGGACATCTCTTCAGGACCGTCTAATCCTAATGGCGACATTCACATTCATCATCATGATGACGGAAGGATTGCGGGTTTTTTCCCCCCACCACCCAAGTGTCCTTTTGGTTTTGTGTTTCATGGAAGGACGTTGGGTTTGGTTTTTAATTTGGAACCCGTCTCCTCGATTAAAACCAAAATTGCTTGATTGGAAATCGGTCGCAATCGTCTGTCGACGTCTGTGCCCGCCAATTGTGCCTGATGAAAGGATGAACAGATGAACGGTTGAAAGGATGTTCATTAAAATGCAAGGCGTGGTGATGCTACTGCATGAAAGCCCTCAATGTTGAATGCCGTAAAGGATGCAATTGTTGGGGATTTCTGAAGAGAGATAATAATTAACAGGCGAGGCGGAGGCCTGTAGATTTGTGAAACGCATTGAGAGTGGACAATGATACGCCAGTTTGCGATGGATTTATTCACCACGACCACGACGGTTGGTAATGATGACGAGGCCGATGGTATCAGCGGGTAATAAATATTGATACTTACTTGGGGCCGGGGGATTTCGTAAATAATTGCTTATCCATTGCTGTTGCCATACGCCTAGGGTGGATACCTTCCTACAGCGCTACAGTCCGGTGTGAACCTGGGCCTCAATCAAGAAACTTCTCAAGCTGGCACGGTCTTTTGTCAGCTGTTTCCAGCGACGCACTCCCAGTTGGCTAAGGTCCCCTTTCACCTGTGTGCGCCATCGCAGATTCGGTCGTCCTCTGCTGCGTCGTCCCTCGGGGTTGGATTCGAAGACTCTTCGGGCCGAAGCTGTGTCTTTATATTAGGCACTTACTTAGAAAAAGCAAGGCAACGCTTTTCTGCAACAACGTTCCACTGATAATGCCCTATGTCAACCATAGGTTAATATCAGCCTTCAAACTATCTCTGACGGGTGCGTCAAGGAAGGGCTTTCGACTAACCTTTACTAATAAATTACAAATAAACTCTTGCCTAGTTAAACTGGTAGGTACCTTTAAGAGGACTGAGGTACACTGGTCATGTCATCACTCGTACAGTAAAACCTTTACCGCAATAGTTAGACTTATAATCATCTACACCTTTATCCTATGGTAGAGTAGGTGTGTAGGTATGTAGGTAACTCATTGCCTCCACAAGGGGTAGGACACATCTACGCCAGATAGGCCTTTTGTGTTTCTACAAGGGCGACGACCCCCTATTCGTGGAACTATTTTGCGCTTCTTACGTAGTTTAGAAGGCCAGTTATCCTTATCCACTGAATGTCAGTCAGGTCTTGAAGGAAGTAGGATCCTAAGAGTATCGCTTCCTGTTTTGGCAGAGGTCCGGACAGGCGCAGAGCAGGTGTTGACCGGATTCATCCTCTTCTTCTTCCTCTCGTCCTCGTCCTCTTAGTCCTTGTGCATGACTGCCAATACGACCAAATGGTATGTTTGCACCTTTCTCCACGATGTAAGGATTAGATTACTTTACTTACATACTTAGGTGGCGCTATAGTCCGGTGTGAATCTGGGCCTCAACCCATAAACTTCTCCAGCTGGCACGGTCATTGGCGAACTGTTTCCAGTGACGTACTCCCGGATGGTAAGGTCCCCTTCCACCTGTGTGCGCCACTTTAGATTCGGTCGTCCTCTGCTGCGTCGTTCCTCGGGCTTGGATTCGAAGACTCTTCGGGCCGGAAATGTGTCATCCATTCGCCCTACCTGGCCTAGCCATATTAGACCTTGGATCCGTTGACGTCGTACTAGGCCGATGTCGCTTTAAGCCTGTATGGTTCGTCGTTGTTTCTTCTCCTCCATTCCCCGTTTAAACAAACCGGACCATAGATTGAAGGCGGAATTTTCCTCTCCAAACGACCTCCTCATCTGCTTTCGTTGAAGTCTCTGGTATAGCGCAACTTTGGTCATTACTTCGCAATTGCGTCTTGAGCCTAAAGAAGCAGCGGTTGGCAAGAGTAAATCTGCGTGAAAGGGACCTACAGTTTAATGCCGATTCCGAACAGCGTGAGTCGAGAAGCTTTTTCATGACAAGTTAACTACGGGGGGTTTTGCCAGTACCCCGCCGAGGATGGACATCGCGAAATAAACATTCGATGGCGTTGGTGTTATCGGGATCCGAACTCGCTCACCGTGCGCCAGAGTCCAACACACTAACCACTGCGCTACGGCGTGTTCGTTTTACTTTTTCGTAAAACTCGTGAGCATCATTCCTGTGGTAGCACCTCTCCATCTCCTCGATTTCACGCTTTCCATGCTCTCTCTTTTTCATCCTTGAAAGCATGTGTTTCTCTTCCTTTTCTACTTGTAGTATTCACGAGCGGCTTTAGTCCGACTACATATGTAGCATGGTTTTTTAGATGTTTTACTTTGCTACATGGGCTTGCCCGCATTGCTCATCAAACCAGGTGTCGATGGCTTGAAACCCAACAGATCAGAGGCAGCGTCTCTCATGGCAATGCTGGCAATACTCCCACTGTTGTTCTGTGGATTGATCCGGTGTCATCGGAGCTTGCGAGAGGTTGAGGGATCGATCGGCAAAGGTCCTAGCGGTCTCCTGCGATTGTAGCTTTCCGACGTCAAACTTTCGTTGTCCTATTACTGTTTTTATATCGTAGCTGGGACATTGGGCATAGGTTCTGTCTACGAGATCATAGAAGTCGTTCTTTTGTCGATCGTCCATCTCTTTTGACCCTAGCTTTGCGAGTTCGTCGGCCGCGCAGTTTCATGGAATATCCCTATGCCTGGAACCCACAGTATTTCTATGTTGAACTGTTCAGCCATCTCGTCTAGAGATAGGCGGCAGCTAAGGGATGTCTTTAATTTGTGGGTTACCGCAGCCAGGGATTTTATTGCAGATTGGCTGTCCGTGCTAATGATAATATCCTTAGCGGATATTACATTGATCCTCCGTTATCGCTGCTCTTTCTTCTTGGTACATACTGCAGTAAGCTGGGAGGCTGAGTGATAGGTAGAGGTTAAGCTCCATGGAGAAGACCCCACTGCCACTGGCTCCATCTCGGAGCCAACGGTATAGAGGGAAATCAAGTCCTTCGGTATGACTTTCCCTCCAGTCCATTCCTCCCTAGATGGAAAGTTAGCTTCGAAGTTCCTAGTGAACACATTCTGCGGAATGATGTAGTCTGTGTACTTCAAAGTGGTTAAGAATGTTATTATGGCCTTCATGTGATGTGGGCCATTTTCCTATGCCCCTAATCCATAGGGCTACGCAGGCAGCAACTTGTTTGCTGAAGAGGTCCAATGGTGGAAAATGTAGTAGAATATTTAGGGCCTCCATGGGGGTCGATCTGATCGCGCCACTTATGTATATGCTGGCCGATCTTTGCACTTTCGCCAGAAGGTTTCGATAGGCTGCCTTGTCCAGAGCAGTTCACCAGACTATGACGCCGTACAGGAGGATGGGCTTTATGAGTGCTGTATAGAGCCAGTGCCAATGCTTGGTTGGAGACCCAACTTTTTGCCCACAACTTTCTTACAGCTGTAGAGGGCAGTGGTTGCTTTCTTGACCCGATAAAGTATGTTCGGTTTCCAGTTCAGCCTCCTGTCAAGGACAAAATCAAGGTATTTTCCTGAGGCGGCTATAGCAATATCATCTGCATAGACCGTTATTAGGGGAGAGGGGAGAGTACTCCACCTTTTGGTGTACCTCTGCTGACCATTTCAGTTGAAGCGGCATCAGCGAAGTTGGCTTTGATGACTCTTTGTGTAAGCAGTTGCCGTACCAGTTGTATTACTGATCCCATTACCCCACGATCAGTCAGCGCTTTGGTGACAGTCCATACTCAACATGGTTTTGCAGATTACAATAAGCCAGGAAAGGATGAGATCTGCTCCCTGGTAGACCTCCAGTGGTATGATCCCATCCGGTCCTGGAGACTTGTATGGTTGAAAGCTTTTTAGAGCTCAGAGGAAAATATTGCTATTGCTAGGTTGCGAGTACGCTCGAAGGAGGATATTTCTCGGCTGGAAGACTTGAGGATATGTCATTGCCAAGTCGCTACTACCTGGAAAGTGTGCGTTCAGAAGAAGTTCCAGGGCTTCCGTGTAGGAGATCGTCCAGCAATCGTCATTCCGCATTTGGTGACTTGGGTTATACGGAGCCGAAGCTAGACTCTTCCTTATTTTTCAAGCTTCGAAAGTCGTCTTGATGCTCACCAGGTGCAGACTCGAAGGTCATTGTGGCGTTTGCAGGGGTCGGCTTGTGGTGGCTTCGCAACAAGTAATCTTTAACGTTATAGGGATGTTAACCCTTAAGCACAACCCCTAACCTGGAGGCCCATGTTCTTTTCTCCCCAGGAACAAGGGAGTCAGGTCGCTGCACATATTGGTTCACTACCTGACGAATCCTAGGGCAGCTATCCAGGGGAGGCCACGCGGAGCCTATGGCAAAGATCAAAGCCGGTATTTTCCATGTTAAACGCGATCAACTTCTTTGCTTTGTTCGCTCGCTCATTCTCCCCTACCTAGGGTGGACGGCTGCCTATAAATCATCCAGTTGGTGCTAATAAACGTCATTATGGTTGTCGTTAAGGACATGTCTCAAAACTTGCCTAAACTCCAAACATACGAGTATAATTCTCACGCTATTTGGTGTCAACTCCAAGTTGCCAAATTCATTTTTAATAGCCCCAGCCAGTAGCCGGTTAACCACACCACACCCAGGAAGTACAAAACACATACACATTCCCGACCCGGAAATTAATTAAATATGAAAGAGCATCACCATCAACAGGATGGCAAGAGCGGGCGTCGAATTTATACACTTTTCCCAGCCATTTGAGTTGGTCTGTTACTTCGGGACGACACGACCGCAGAAGAGCAGAATTTAATGTTTTCATTGGTGAAACCACAACAAGTCTGATGTCTACTGCTCTACTATGGGTACTACCTAGGATCGTGGGCTCCTTGAAGAAACTTCCGGTAACCGGAATGTAAATTAGACCAGACACCGAAGAAAGTGTATGTGAAACATCTTCGACTATGGCAGATGTCTGCAGACATTCTGTTTGTACAAATGTGTAGAGATGTACCCTTCTATGGTGTGGCGTATTTCTCGCCACAGGTGCGACAATTCGCAGGAATGCATTAGATTTCGATTGCGACTCCTATAAGTCCATGTAATGATGGCTGGATGCTTCGTTTCTACTTACGACCCGATTACGATTTGAAGGCGTTCTCTCGTCCGGACGACGACGTGTTAAACACTTCAATTATTCCCAAGAGTCTGTCATCCATTCCCGTCCATCCCTTCTGGATTCTTCTCATTTTCAAAGGATTACCGAGCACGAGGACGACTGGATTCTTTCGGTTTTTTTTTTCTTGCTTGGTCCTCATCAGCAAAGTGGTAAAATTGATACTCCACCAACCAACAAGTGACAACATACCACCTTCCTGATGGCAAAGGAATTTCTTGCTATTCTCCATCACCCTTCGTCCTTACGTATACCCCTGTTTTTGTTTTTTTGTCATGTTTTCCTCCATGATGCTCGTATCACCGGCGTTCACTCTCGACAACATTTCGATTCATTAAAAATTTAACAGTTCAAAGTGTTTTCCAGTCAGTGCATCCTGGATTTCATATCCATCTCCCTCCGTTTGCTGTCAGTTAAAATGAATTTCATTGCGGCTACCCCGAGCACAAGTAGAGAATAAAAAACGATGATACTGGTTCTCATCCTTCATACCTCGTTACGAGGGTGCCATAGTGTCAGAGTATTCAATTTTTGAGTTGGAATCACTTGAATGGGAAGATTTTTACTCTAGCAACCGACCGATTGCAATGTTACACACATGAACGCTTTGGTTGGCGTTGCCTAGTTTACACGTTGTTTACAGAATTCCTCGTTTAATTGAAGGAAAATTATGAAGCGAGTGAGCAATTACATGTGATTGGATGAAGAAAGTTGGCCAGAAGGTTAGTAAATCGAGTTAAGTGATGAAATAAAAAGTTGAGTGGTTGGGATGCATCCCTGTGGTACACCATCATTCTTCGAAACTATTGTGTGGGGGATTACAAAAATACCACCGTATGAGCTGTACTCAGTTGTGAAGTAATTCAATCGAACCTAATCTCTCTTGTTCAAAGGAAAATTCCGCACCTGATCCTTGCCCCAAAAATCCGTAAGAACAAAACACAAAATGTAAAAAAAAAAGAGACTAACTGGGAACCGCTTGATCCGATTTGTAATGACAATAAGATCGTCACAAAGGGAATTCAGGCGAATTGAAAGGAAACTCATTCATGGAATAAATGTCAAGATTAAGACCAAAGGCGACATTTCTATATTGTGCATCTTCAAGTAGAAGGAGATATGTATCCACACAGCAGTTTATGGTTAGCGCAAAATCGCATTTCCATCGAATTGTGAATGAAAGCCCAGAAGATGGAAGATGGCATTTTATACCTTTCATGTTCTGTGGACCATGCAACGAGCTGGTACACAGGCAACCGAAGCACTTCAAATACAAGTAGTCCACCACATCGTTGACGTTGTCCTCTTCAACCAGACATCCACCTCGTCCCCGGCCATATTGTGTGTTAGTTAAATTCAATGCGAAAAGCAGTTTATGTGAAGGAAGCGGGAAGAATACCTATTGCTGCGACGCGTAGCATTCGATTCGGTTGTGTACTCAAGAGGGCATGAAATTTCTGTCAACTTATATATTTTGGAGGTAAAGCTGTGATTGAGTGGTTGAAGCTGGGGCTGGAATTGATACTCATTAGTTGTCTATTTTTTTTTTTTTTTTTTTTTTGTGGGGGATGTATCGGTGAGTTTTGGGTGATTACTTGCGGTCGAGAGGATGTCATCAAACGATTTTGATTTCGTTCAAATGGGATATATGACTTTGCGAAGATGCGTGCTGGGAAGTGTTCTGGTTTGAGATGGATTCAAGCGCTAATGAGCGTGAAAAGTGAATGTTTGGCAAATTGGATGGTTCAAAGGCAGACAGCATACCTAAGTTCATCGATTTACACAGCGGTTGCTGTTTCATTCTGAGGGGGAACCCTGCTGAGAGTGTTTTATGGTGTCCCTCTAAGTTTCGTATTTGGTCCGGTATTTGGTGCTAAAGAAAAATCATTGGTTTTGTCTCTTCTCCTTCTTCTTCATATCGGGTGCTACAGTTCTGGGTGAACATGGGCCTCTACAAACATCCCCCTCCAATTAGCACGATCTTTTGCTAGCTTATTCCATCACCGCTCACTCAGTTGGTTGACGTCCCCTACCACCTACTACCTGCGCCATTTAAGATTGGATACAAATACTCTCCGGACTCGGTGTCCATTCGCTCTACATTGCCTAGCAATCTTAGGCGTTGAATACGTTGCCGCCTATGTCGTTCTACAACCCTCAGTGCTCTTGTTTTAATCTTTTCCTCCATCTCCGTCTGCATTTAGAGGACCAAAAATCACACACAAAATCTTTCGAGCAATGACCTCCTCATTCGCTTTTGGAGTGTCTATGCCTCTGCGCCATACGATGATAAGATGATAAGAGTCTTGTATAGAGCACACTTTGTCGTTCGGGAGAGGGCCCTATTACTCAACTTTGTCCTTAGTCCAAAGAATCAGCAATTGGCAAGATTGGTCGTTCTTTCAGGTTACTGCGAAGCCAATGTAGACGAAGCCCTTAACTACCTCATACTTATACCTGACAATTCAAACGTTTTGGCCAATACGTCGGTGGTGAGCTTCTTTATTAATGACAGCTTATACATATTTAGTTTTGAACTCATTTACTGCCAAACCAATTTTCGCCGCCTCCATGACGCTGTGTCCTAAATCGTGCGCCGCTCGTCCTCTTTCCTCTTTCTCCTGAGAAGCTCCTCCCTTCTTCTTATCTCATAGACCTCACGAGCTGCTCTCGTTGTTCCATGCTTACCTACTTACTTAGCAGGCGCTACAGTTGGGAGTGAACCTGGGCCTCAACCAACATGCCTCTCCACCTAGCACGCTCTTTCGCCAGTCTTTTCCAGTGCCGCACGCTCAGTTGGTTAAGGTTCCACCTGTGCGCGCCACCTTAGGAGCGGCCATCCTCCATTACTTCGTCCCTCGGGGTTGGATTCTCTCCGGACCGGAGCTGTGGTGTTAATTCGCTCTACAAGGCTCTTAGGCGTTGAATTCATAGGCGCCTAACTAGACTCATGTCGCTGTACAAACCGTACCTACAGTTCGTGATTGAATTTTCTCCTCCAAACTCCATATCTTTTTATGGAACGAAAATCGCACGCAGAATCGTTCTATCGAAACGACCAAGGATTTCTTCATCCGCTTTAGATATAGTCCTTGTTTCTGCGCCGTATAGCAGGACCGGGCCAATTATGGTTTCCAATAAGGTCAACTTAGTCGTACGAGAGAGGGCTCTATTGCACACTTGCCTAGTAAGCAGCGAAGCTTTATATGCCTCCCGCTTCGTTATGTGAATTCGCCTGCACTTCTCATCGAACCAGGTATTTCTTGGCCGTATCCGACCTCATAACCTTATGGCGTTCGTTGTATCCGTTGGCGCATCAGGGCTACTACATGATAGTGGTCCGAGCCGATGTTAGCTCCTCGGAATGTTCGAACATCAAGAATAGTGGAGGAGTGTCTGACGTCAATCGCGATGTGATCAATCTGGTTAGTGATTAATTGATCTGGCGACCGCCAGATGCCTTTGTGTATATCGAGGTGCAAGATAAATCAGCCTGTGTAGGTTGTGTAAGCCGATGATTTATTCAAAGATGCTTTCTTTACCCAGCTTAGCACTGAAGTCTTCTAGTGCAATTTTGATGTCATAGCTGGGATATTGGGTATAAGTTTTATATATAGGACACCGTATGACTCATCATTGGTCGACGCAGATCAGGCTAATCTTGGCTACTTAGCTCAGAACTTTTTGCCTTAGTCCACCGAACAATCGTTCTCCGCGCTCGCTATAGCAACCGCCGTAGTAGATAACGCATTTCTTCATTCCGTGTTTACCCGGTCCAATCCATCGCATTTCCTGGACGGCCATTAAGTTCGCTTTATAGTGGTCTAGGGCGTCCGCCAGTTGTTCGGCCGCACGTGTTCTGTTTAGGGGCCTAACCTTCCACGTACAGGGCCGAAAATCACTGTCCCTTTTCCGTTTCTTGCAAGGGTCATCGACATTGACCAGGTCCATTTTATCCGAGGGTTGTAGTTGTTTCTGAGTATTGCGTGTTTTTTTCGGTTACGGTTTACTAGGCCATAGCCCAACTGAAATTAGTCCTGTTTAGTGGCGCAGGATACTCGTAATTCGTCCTCTTCTGATAATTATTTCCATGATCAGGAAATTTCCAAATGGTACCACGAGCAGGTGGAAGTAAGACCTGGCTAACAGAGCCGCAAGGTGTTCCGCTGCAAAGGCTCTTACTCGCTTTTTTTAGCGGCCCAACATCCGTTGGCAGATGCCACCCCTACGAGGTTTTTGTGTGTCTAGTCAGACATCGTTAGATCGAAGAAAACAAATACCGCGGTTCCGTCTGGCAAAGTCTTCGACGTTAATTTGGATCGACGAAGTAGCAGAGGATAGGGTAATCCTCTGTCACATGGATCGACTTCAACTTGGTGAAAACCCTTGACAAGATCTATCGTTGAAAAATAGTTATATTTTCCCAACTTATCTATCAGCTCGTCTATGTTGGGCATAGGAAACCTATCGTCTACAGTTTGGTCGTTAAGCTCTCTGTAGTCTATAACAATACGCACGCCATTGTTTTCTACCCCTCTTATCAGGTTTTTTGGGTACGACCCAAACCGGCCAAGTAATCCATGTCTGGGTAGAAAGACAATTGATCCTTGGTCAGTGGAAGTACCGTGCGGAGTTTGACACAATGTTAACAATTCTCATTACACTTTGCGCTATGGAGTGTCAGTGAGGTTGCAAACCCTACTGCTATGACCTAACTCAATGTGGCTGAAGCCTACTTTCGAAACATTTTACGAAATTGCTCGTTCATTTTAGGCATATCCTTGTTGTCCTCTATTCTGCGAGCTCTGCCAGCACTTTTCCCTCTGTTCACGCGCCATCATCGGTTCGCCAAAATCACTATTGATATCCCTCAATAAGGACAACTGTATCAAATTCACTTAATGTAATTGGCCATCATTGTTAACCACATCCTCGAATGGGCAAAAAGAAAAATCCCATTTCTCGTCCACGTAGAGAAAATAAAAACAAAATCCCGAACTGCATTCTCCTCAAGGATCTTAGCAGTTATGCAGTAAATACTCTTCCGAAGCACTTTTCTACCCCAATGTCATCATCCTTTTACCAGCACAGCACAACCCGAGAACGAGAAAAATCAAACCAAACTTTTTCGGTTTTCGTCGGGAATGAATTTGTAAAATTGTTTTCGTCTTAACTTTTCTACGAAAAAAAAAAAAAAATAAATAAATGTAAACGGAAAGGAATCTTCTGAAAGACCAGTAGAGGAAAGTGTATCCTTATTGTCAAGGATAAGGAAACAGAACCGAAACCAGCACATTGCAGTTTCTATTTATCCATCGTCAGTTTCGCTTTTTTTATTGTATTTTGGTTAGGAATGGATGCACCATCGACCGTTAAGCTCTTGACAATTTCTTTAAAGATTACTAGAAGGATGCGCGCCAATCGGCTAAGGATACAAAAGTTTATTTCTTTTTCTTCTGTTGATTCGTCGAAAAGGAAAAAGTTTGGATTTTCTGTTATGTTTTTCGATTTTTTCAAAGTGAGAGCAGCAGTCGGAACAGGTTCTGGAAGAGATCGGACTGAAAGGATACATGAGTATATGCCAGGATACAGTGTGGCATTTCATATTATTTCGCGCTTGTTTAACTATACTGCGAAACATATGGCGCGCAAGCAATCGGCCGTCGGTCGGTGAGTAACTTAATGGAGTGCAATGGCTGGGAAGTGGGTGTACATAGATCCGGTTTGAATTGCGATGCGATAATGGCCGGACGGATTGTGCTTTGTTTCGAATCATGAAATGAATTGATTCGGAGAGTAGGAATATGGTTGTATGAAGATTGCAATCAAAACTACTGACTCCCAAACAATAGCCGTTTAATTATGTGGAGTACCATAATACTGCTATTTAGGACCTGTTTTTATAACTATTTCTTTTTCTTCGATTTTTCGTTGACTTTGTCATTTTGCGTGGTCTAGACAAGGTCCTCTTTCAAGATTTCTACATCGTCCACGAGATAGTAAATTGTCCTGTCGATTTTTTGACAATTTATTTGCCTCCTCCACAGGATAATTGGATTCGAATTTTCTTGTTTAAACTTTTCTCACAGACTCTTTATCTCCTCCATATGCCTTGCAACAGGAGATCAAAACTTTTCCACCGAATCGTCTGTGAGTGCATTTCTATTGTTCCGACACGCATGGAACTGGCTTCCTTCTCACCCTCAAGACAATTTTCTTCTTCATCAACTCCGTAGACAGCGGAAAAGAAATAAATCATTTCGAAACGGGAGGAGTGGAACATAAATTGATACGTTATTCGCATTTAATTTTTGGAAGCATGTAATGTTGCTTTTTATGGTTACTCCGGCCAGGGTTAGGGGTTGAAATGACTTTCATTCTTGAAACGGCAAACATTCTTATCTGAGCACGACCCTTGGTGTTCGTATTAAATGGCGAAATACCTGAGAAAATTAAACATTGACTAGATGGCTTCACCCTCTGCTTTAACTGTCGTCACATGACAAAGACAAGAAGACGTGGTGGGGACGATATGGCGAAAATGAGATCTCAACCTGAAGGCATCCTTTGGATTCACGATAAATTTAATTTAATAATATTATTATATCGCTGTGTCGGGGCACGAGGAGGAAAGGGATAAAACCACTTGAGCTGGTTTCGAAGACTCGTTGAAGAGCAGTTAGCTGGTCTGCTTCGTCGGTGTATGACGGTATATGAATGCAATTAAGAGCAAGTGTATTCGAGGGTTTTTTAGAGACGAAGACATGGTATACGGATTTCGAATAACCAGTATAGGAGTACGTGTCCGTGGCAGATGTCTGGGCAACGGGATGACTGCTATTAGAATTGTTCTTCAACACCTGTGGAATGAATGAATGAATGGTTGTCGGGGAGATGTGCTTGAAAGGTCTACCCGGTCGGCCGAGAGATGGTAATAATACGAAATGTTGTACAATAATTGGACGGAAATATTCGGTTAATTGGTAATTTAGTGTCAAATTGAATGTAGTCGGGCGAATTGAAAATTAAAGTTTACGGTTAGATCTGAGTAGTGAAGAGGAAATATCCTTCTTGGGGAAAGGATTTGCCAGTGTGACATGGTAACAATCAAAGGGTTTCAATAGAATCTTGGAGGTGAGTGGCTTGAATATATACATAGGTAATTAAATGGAACGAAATTGTGTGGGATTAAGATTCATTCGTAGCTGTTGAAGCATTAATCTACTGCACCCTCTGGTAGACGTAACACACCTGCCTCCCTTAGAAGATATGCATCACCCGATGGGCTATAGGCGGGATAATTAAAGGGGACATTTTCTGTCCTGTCTTTTACGTCTCCATATGTACACTTACGTC
The DNA here is from genome assembly GCA_951905685.1 of Eumerus sabulonum. NCBI lineage: Eukaryota > Metazoa > Arthropoda > Insecta > Diptera > Syrphidae > Eumerus > Eumerus sabulonum. The sequence continues at coordinate 111,645,755 of OX645061.1, forward strand.
AGAAAACGGACGAAGGCTAATTGACTTTATGGCGGGACACAATCTCGTGGTAACAAGTACACAATTCCCTCAACATCCATAAGGGGACCTGGCGGTCTTTTGATCAATCGACAATCAATCAAATTGATCACATTGCGATCGATGGCAGACACTCCTCCAGCATCCTAGATGTCCGAACCTTTCGAGGAGGCAACAACGACTCGGATCATTACCTTATTGTAGCCAAGGTACGGATGCGAATTTCTCGGAATCAACGGGGTCGAGTAAGAACAGGAAAATTTAACGTAGGAAAGCTACAATCGCAAGAGACAGCCACGACTTTCGCCGATCAAGTCTCCATCAAGCTCTCTCAAGTCCCGGTCCAATCTGCACAAACCATTCAATGGAGTCGTTGTCAGAACGCCATCAAAGAAGCCGCCTCAGATGTAGTCGGTTTCAAGCCACCACCCTCTAGAAACCCCTGGTATGATGACGGTTGCAGACAGGACCATGTAGAGAAACAGAATGGCTACACTACATTGACGGACGAGAGCTGCATGCGAGCTCTATGAATAGAAAAGGAGAGAGGAGCATGCGCTTCGAAGAAGAAAAAAAAGGAGCACGAGAAGCGCGAGATCGGGGAGATGGCGAGATGTTTTGCAGGACTACGTTCGAAAGTTTTTAAAACGAACATACCAAGGCTATAAAGCCAGAGCAGAAGCCTGCAGGGATGAGCACGGACAATTAATAGTAGAGTCAAAGTCGATGCTGAGATTGTGGAAGGACCATTTTTGCAGACTGTATAACGGCGATGATAGTCAAAATATCGCCGCCAGGCAGAACGAACCATCCACAGTGAACGAAGACGAAAGAGAATCCCGTCCACCCTACGATGATGATGCGATATCGAAACTTAAGTCTTATAAAGCTGCTGGAGCAGACGGGACCCTGCGGCCAATACAAGAGGTACGATCTACTTCAAGTCTACACAATTGCTTGCCTACGCAGATGACATTGACGTTATTGGACGGACAAAGCTAGACGTCAGTGAGGCGTTCGCAAGCATTGAAGCAGAAGCAGCTAAAGGGGATCCTAGGTGAAATGGGGACAAGACCAAATATATGCTGTCATCAAAGAAAGACGCGCAACACCGACGTCTTGGTCAGATAGTGACAAGCAGCAACGACACCAGCGCTGAGATAAAACGCAGAATAACTCTTGCCAACTGCTGCTTCTTTGGGCTCAAGAGGCAACTGAGTAGTAGAGCCCTCCCTCGAAAAACGAAGGTATCTCTCTACAAAACCTTAATCACACCGGTCCTCCTCTACGGCGCTGAGGCTTGGACTTTATCAAAAACGGATGAAGAGGCTCTTGGGCGTTTCGAGAGGAAAATACTGCGTGTAATCTGTGGTCCCGTTTGTGTAAATGGTGGGTGGATGAGGAGATTCAAACAAGAACTGTATGTCCATTCACTCTACGTGGCAGTTTATGCAATTTACTATTTCTCCACTTCCCACTTATGCAGATCGGGCTGAAATTCGTACGGAGAATTTCTCTCTCAAAATGACCAACTGCCTCTCCACACGCTTTCGATAAGGTTTCTGTGCCATAAAGTAGGTACGGGATAATATGGGCCTTATATATGGTTTTTCGAGAGAGGGCTCTGCTTCTCAAGCCCTCAGAAACAGCGGTTGGCAAGAGTTATTAACTTTCCGTTGGAAGTTGTTGTAATAGCGCCGATTCCAAGTTTTTACATATCTCCACGTTTCAAGGTTATGAGAATCCAAATCCAAGGGTTTTATAGAGATGTCTGAGTGTGCGTATGCACGTATGTACGCTCGAAATTATGGCGCCGATGATCTCGAAAACCAAATATTGTCTTGACATGGGACTGGGTTCATTCTACGCATACCTACGCATCTTAGAACTGATGAAGTTTTCAGCAAAATCGGCCCAGCCGTTTTTCGTTTCGGAACACGCGGTGTTCCCAAGCGGTCCTCCATCTAAGTACTGACCGCGCCCGACGCTGGTTGATTGTGGTGATCGGATAAGAACCGATACATATGAGATTGCTCGGACAGTGTTTTGTGGTTACATGGAGCGACAGCAAAAAGGGGGCTTGATGCAACACGCTTGATGCAACGCGCTTGATGCCAACTGACCGCGTTTCGCTGGTTGATTGCGGTGATCGGGTCGCACCTAGACCACATTTTTTTGCGTTTAATTTCGGTACTGATGCCATTGCTGCATGTCACTATGGAGCCTAGGCGGGAGAAGTCTGTGACCACCTCCAAATTATACCCACCAAAATGTGCGCCCTGGCCCCGGTGGTTCGTGTCCCTTTTTCGATGACAGAATATATTTGGTCTTGTCCTCATTTACCGCCAGTCCCATTTTAGCCGCTTTCGCCCCAATGCTCGTAAAGGCCTCAATGATATTCCGCTGAAATCGTCCAATTATGTTAATGAAAGGAATCGTGCCCTTTCGCATTGACCACGGAGCCTAAAACGTTTGTTGACATTAAAGGTATCGGTTAAGTCGCTTCCGACCATAATGGAGGAGCGAGAATTCTCGAATATCTTACTACACACTCTGACGAGCTTAGCAGGGATATCAAAACTATACATGGCGCTGTATAGCTCGGCTCTGTGTTCCCTGTTTGCGGCCTTAAAGTCGACAAACAGATGGTAGGTGTCGATCTGGAACTTGTCGGTTTTTTCCAGGAGTTGCCCGGTGTGAATACTTGATCGACAGTAGGCTTCCTGGGTATGAAACCCAAACAGTTTAGTAGCTAACGGTTTCTTCACACACGGCAGCAGAGAAGATCTTATAAGCGATGTTTAGGAGGCACAGACAAAGGAGTCTCCTTTCTTGTGGATCGGACCACAAGATGATTGCATTCATCGGGCATGCATTGCTCTGACCATATCTTACAGATGAGCTGGTGCATACTCCCAACCAGGCCACCTCCAGCTGCCGTCAAAAGTTTGGCAGGTAGTACGTCTGCTCCAGCAGCTTTTTTGGACTTTATCTTTAAAAAAAAACATTCCTATCCTCGTCCAGATCAGAGGGACGGAATTCTCTGACATCATCGTCGTGATTGGACCATTCTGCTTGATAGCGGGATCTGTTTCATCATCGTCGTTATACAGTCTACAGAAGTACTTTTAGTACCGACTGTGAACCTTCTACCAGGTTTCCATTTTCGGCCCTACAGGCTTCCGTTCTGGCTTTATATCCCTGGCATGTTTATTTTATTCGTTGAAAAAAATTCCGGACGTCATTTCTGCCATAGCATCCGTCCATCCTTTCAATCGCATGCTTCTCATGTTCCCTTTTTTTCGTTTTACGAAGTTTATGCTGCTCCCTTCTCTTCTGCTCATACTGCTCACGAGCAGCTCTCGTCCTTCTGTGCCGCGCCTCTCAATAGACTTGCTGCTTGGCTGCGTGTGCCCTCATACACTCGTCGTCAAACCATTGGTTTCTAGTTGGTGGCGTTTTGAAACCTAGTTCCTCAGAACCAGCACTCTCTAGGGCTTGTTGCAAACGGGTCCGTTGGTGTTGTACGGTTTAGCATGTGTTGGAGGGTTAGAGGCTCTGGCGGTCTCTTGCGACTGTAGAATTGCGACGTTGTATGCCACTGGTCTTACTCAATTTTTTTAGGTCAGGCATATTCGTAGTCATAACCTGGCTGCCGCAATATAGTGGTCCGAGTTGTTGGCTCCTCGGAAAGTTCGTACATCTAGAATATCGGATACGTCCCTGCCATCAATCGCAATGTGTCCAATCTGGTGCTCTGGTTGCCAGTTGATTGATCCGGAGACTGCCAAGTCCCCTTGTGGATGTTAAGATATGGGAAACGCGAATATTTTGCCCCGTTGCGAAGACTATCAGCCTAAATTCATTTTTGGATGTGGTATAATACCTGCCTTTCATGACGACGCAGCGTTGTCAAATGCCCCCGAGATCGATGAAATATCCAGCAATGACTCCTTCCTCACAAGTACAAATTCAGTTTTAATGGCAAGCTATAGAAGCGCAGATGTTTGAGCCTTTTTCAAATAAAAATATTGCAACCCAAATGGAGATTGCGTTCGTGGGTCATGAGTAGTTTAAATAGCTTTACGCAGCCTCCGTTGTAAGCGAGGGCTAGATTAATTAGACTAGAGCTTTTGTTAAAGACCATTCAGTCTTCAAAGGCAACAGAAATTGTTTTCCGGTATATTTGTACTTTCAAGACCAGCGCCAGGGAGTGAGGAATTGAGCAAACAGAGCAAAGAAGCCAATCGTGTTTAACACGGCAAACACCAGCTTCGATCTCAGTCCCTGCTCAATCCAATTTGACACACAGCCTCCGAGTTGCCGCTTCTGGATAGCTGCCCAGGCAATCGCCGGACAGTGATCTAATGTGTGCAGCGACCAGCCCGTCGTTTCTGGGATAAATTGAACCTGGCCCTCCGGGTTGGGGGTTGTGCTTATGTAGGGTTATCATCTCTATCACGGAAAAACCACTTGTTGTGAACCGACAGCAAGACTCGGATACGGACGATTTCATTGTTGACGACCCCTGAAAACGCAATAAGGACGTATAAGTCTGCACCTGGAATGTGAGGTCACTCAACAGGCCAGTTGCGCTGCGCAGGCAATCAATTGGAAAAGATCCTGGACTGCTACAAGCAGACATTACCGCACTCCAAGAAGTGCGATGGGATGAACCAGGCATAAAACGGAAAACAAATTACGGTAATTGCTACAAGGAAAACAAGCAACGCTTATTTGGGTGAGGATTTGTTATTCGAGGTAGACTTAGGCAAAAAGTCTTAAGCTTTCATGATGTAAGCGAACACCTCATAATAATCCGCATCGAGAACAAAATGATGATCGACTTAAGGACGACTTTTATGGTCTCCTAGACCGATCATATGCCCAATGCCCCAGTCTTGACACCAAAATCGTACCAGGATATCATAACGCTAGGCTGGGCAAAGAAGACATATTTATATCGACCGTAGGAAAGTATAGACTCCACAACACCACATCCGACAACGGAGTAGGCTAATTGAGGGCACCTGGCGGTCTCCTGATCAATCGACCACCAACCAGATTGATCAGATCTCGATCGACGACAGACAATCCTCCAGTATTCTCGACGTACGAACCTTCCGAGGAGCCAACATCGTATCGGACCACTACCTTGTTGTGGCCAAGGTACGAATGAGGATATCAAGATACTCAAGTCGAGTAGGACAACGTAAGTTTGATGTCGGTAGCTATAATCGCCAGAGACTGCCATAATCTTTGCCGATCGTGTCTCCTTCAAGGTCTCTCAAAATCGGCCCACAGCGGCACAACCAATAGAGCAGGAATGGGCGCATTGCCAGAACGCAATCGGAGACGCTGCCTCTGAGGTGCTGGATTTCTAACCCCCAACACCTAAAAACCCCTGGTTCGATGAACAATGCGAAGAAGCCCATGCAGCAAAACAACAGCATATATATAAAGCCACGCTGTAACGACGGACGAGAGCTGCTCGCGAAATCGATAAGCTAAAGAGAAGAGAGGAACACACGCTTCTCAGAAGAAAGAAAAGAGAATACGGACAGCCTGAGATCGAGGAGATGGAGAGATGCTGGCTACAAAGCCAGAGCGGCGGCCTGCAGGGATGAAAATGGAGAACTGGTAGTAGAGTCAGACTCGATGCTGAGGATTTGGCAATACAACTTCTGCGGACTGTGTAACAGCGAAGGTGCCGCTGTGAGCCAGAATAATCCATTCCCGACCTAGATGAAGTCAAAATAATGATGTCAAGAATTGAGTCTAATAAAGCCGCGGGCGCAGACGGCCTGTCTGCTGAGCTTTTTAAGGTGGCTGGAGTTGAGCTGGTAAGGTGCATACACCATCTCATTTACAAGGTATGGTCGGAGGCATACATGCCCGACGAATGGAATATCAGCATCCTCTACCCGGTCCACAAGAAAGGAGACGCTTATAATGGTGTGCCAACTGTAGCGAATAAGTCTCCTTAACATCGCACATAAGATCTTCTCTGCCGTATTGTGTTAACGCCTGAAACCGTTTGTGGACGGCCTGATCGGCTCTTTTCAGTGTGGTTTCAGACCAGCTAAATCTACAATGGACCAAATCTTTACGTTACGGCAGATCTTGGAGAAGGCCCAGGAATACCAAATCGACACTCACGACCTTTTCGTCGATTTCAACGCCGCGTATAACAGTTTGCATAGGGACGAGCCAAACGGAACCATGTATAGTTTTAACATCCCTGACAAACTCGTCAGATTATGTAACATGACAATGGAGAATTCCCGCTGCCCCATTAAGTTCGGTAGCGAAACAATTGAGACCTTTGATGTTAAAAAAGGATTTAGACAAGTTGACGCACTGTCATGTAATTTCTTCAACATCGTGCTTGAAAAGATCATACGAGATTCACTGGCCAACACAAGAGGTATGGTGCATTTCAAGACGCACAACATTTTGTCCAGAAAGTCACAATTGGCAGTTTCAAATCCGAAGTTATTGAGACCTTCGTCTACCTTGGCTTACTGGTGACTAGCGACAACAACACCAGCGCTGAGGTCAAACGCAGATTTACCAACTTGCCAACCGCTGCTTCTTTAAGCTCAAGACGTAATTGAGAAGTAATGACCAAGATTGCGCTGTACACAACTATGGCCCAGAGACCCAGACTTTAACAAAAGCAGATGAGGAGGCCCTTAGTTGTTCCAACGTCTGATATGGCTAGGCCGTGTAGGGCGAATGGATAACACAGTCCCGGCCCGATGAGTCTTTAAGTCCAACCCCGAGGGACGACGTAGTAGAGAACGACGCAGCGGAGGACGACGCAGCAGAGGACGACGCAGCAGAGGACGAGGTTGCAGAGGACGACGCAGCAGAGGACGATCGGAACTAAGGTGGCGCACACAGGTGGAAGGGGAACTTATATAACTGGGAGTGCGTCGCTGGAAACAGTTGGCCAATGACCGTGACACTTTTAGATGCTTTGGGTTGAGGCTCGGGCTCACCACAGACATTAGCGCCACCTAAGTATATAGGTAAGTAAGTAAGTAAAGACCAGCGCCTCTACGTAAATGGTGAAATCGGCATTCCACTTAAGGACTCTGAAGTGATACACCAGCTCAAAAGTTTGTGGTAACATCGTCCAAACTTTCAATTCAACTCTCTACAATTTATTTCGTTCTGAGTTATGTTGAGGTTTTAGTGGATTCCTCAAGTCCCCACTTATGACCAAAATGTCTTTTAAAGCCGATAAGTTATCGAGGACAAGGACTGTAGCCTTTCCCATAGCCAATTTTAACCAAACCTTTTTTTTCGACAAAAAATTATAAAAATCCTTAATCAAATCTCACGATTAACAGCAGCCTACATTCCAGTTGCCAAGTATAAGTGAAACCTGAAACAACGAAGGCTTTCCTGAGATGAGAAGAAGAAAAAATCTCTCGACAAAGCAACATAATTGGCTTTGTTCTGCCTGAACTCACACTCAACCAAGGAACCAGGAACAGTTCTTCCTCTTTTTTAACAAAACTTTTTTCTAGTTTTCCCTCATGCGCCCTTTGCTTGAGTCTGTGCTTTTTTCTGTTCATTTTATTAAGTTTAATCAACCCCTGCACAGAAATGAATCCCATTTTGAAATCCTTGAAGCAGCAACACCAACGTTGGCCATAGCCACAATTAACAAATTAGTCGGGTCAGCAGCCCTTAATGGACTTCAAGGAAGAATGGGAAATAAATTCTCAAAAAAAAAAAAACTTTCACATGAACATTAATCCTCATCTCAAGGACTGACTGTAGGTATACATTGGATCTGCCAGCCGATTCACTACTACTCCCCATGCAAGGATTTCCTATTAATCCATCGCCGCTCCTAATCGAATGTGATTGACTAAATCAGGATTAAAAAGGATTCAAGTAGTCCGGGAAATTTCGCAATAAATATCGATTAGGCTTGTTTAAAACTCCACCAATTACTCGGAAACATGGATCCGAAGAAATAGCCGAACACCTTCTGCTGGACGAATGCCGGTCTGTGCTTCTTGTATTCAACTGCATATCCATCACTACTGTCTCGTGCTAGGTGTCCTGTATATACAACTTAATTAAGCCCTAAAGGGCTGTCATTCCTGCACTTGGCAAAGGCATGGGAGCGAAAAGTTTTCGGGAAAACTTTCTGCGAATTGCATGGAGACTGCTGTAATGATATTATCCTGCGGGCGTTATTCGTACTCGTAGTTTCGGTCATTAGTTTTTAGTTTTTAGTTTCGAGTTTGACGAAACAGGGAGAACTGAAAAACAAAGGCGATAAAGGCCATCGATGGTTCTTGGGATTTTTTCTATATCCATTCGTACGCTACATGATTCGTAGCAATTTGTAGTCATACGAATCGAGACCCTATGGTGGCAATGTCCTGGCAGTGTGACTGGAAAATTTGTTTAAAGTTTCTAGAAGAATTTCGAAGTTGTCTAATGAATTATAGTTCGTTGAGTCATAATTTGAGTGTCAGGAGTGTAGGAGGATAACAAGGATATATGGGGTGTTCATTCTCGCAATAGTTGGTCTGGCTGGTGATGAGAATGATATGAATGATACTCCATTAACTGAATGAACCGAAATTTAAAAAAATGTGGTGAACGATTAACAAGAGCCTCCTAGGGGTATCCGACGTGCGCTGGGCCGCAAAATAGCGAGTAGAAGCCACTGCGGCCGAACATCTAGCAGCTCTGGTAGTAAGTCCCATTTTACCTCCTCGTGATCCCACTTGGGGATTTCTATATGAAATTGGGAACGGAAAAGGACAAATGGCGAGTTTTCCGCGCCAGAAAAATAGGAAACAGATGCGGACTTGTTACTAAAGGTAGGTATTCCGGCATGTAAGCGAACGCCTCATAACAATTCGCATGACGCTACAAAAGACGACTTGTACGATCTCCTAGACAGAAAATCGGGAGACTTTAACGCGAAACCGGGCAAGAAAGTCGCTTTTGATAGGGTCATTGGCGAGCACAGCCTACACAACTCCACATCCCAAAATGCATTTAGGCTGTCAGACTTTGCATCGGGGCGAAATATTCCAGTTGCCAGCATGCTTTTCCCACATCTCAACATCCGCAAGGGGACTTGGCGGTCTCCGGATAAATCAACCGTCAACCAAATTGACCACATTGCGATTGGAGGCAGGCAAGCACCCGATATTCTGGATGAACGAACCTTCCGAGAAGCCAACATCGACTCGGACCACTATCTTGTGGCAGCCAGGTTACGACTACGAATATGCCTGGCCCAGAAAAATCGAGTAAGGCCGGCGACATACAAAGTCGCAATACTACAATCGCAAGAGACCGTCAGAGCCTATGCCAATCGCGTCCCCCTCAAGCTCTCGGAAAACTCCCAACATCTGCTCAGACCATACAGCACCATCAAGAAACCCATGGTTTGCCGACGAGTTTAGGATGGCACACGCAGCCGAGCAACAATTCTATCAAGCGGCGCTGCACAGAAGGACGAGAACTGCTCGTGAGCAGTGTGAGCAGAAGAGAAGGGAGGAGCATAAACTTCTCGAAGCAAAAAAGGAGAGCGTGAGAAGCTCGCGATCGAAAAGATGGAGTGATGCTATCGCAGAAATGACGTCCGGAACTTTTATCAACGAATAAAACAAACATGCCAGCGACATAAAGCCAGAACGGAAGCCTGTAGGGACGAAAATGGAAACCTAGTAGTAGGTTCACAGTCGGTACTAGGACTATTTCTGCAGACTGTATAACGACGATGACGAAACAGATCCCGCTGTCAGGCAGAATGATCCATTTGCAGCAGACCATTATGTCAGAGATTTCCGTCTCCTTGACCTGGATGAAGTGAGGAATGTTTTTTTAAAGCTTAATTCCAAAAAAGCTGCTGAAGCAGACGGACTACTTTCCAAGCTCTTTGAGGCAGCTGAGTATGCTGTTGGGAGTATGCACCAGCTCATCTGTATGATATGGTCAGAGGAATGCATGCCCGATGAATGCAATCTTAGTATCGTTGGCCCGATCCAGAAGAATGGAGACTCCTTTGTCTGTGCCTACTACAGAGACTCCTTTGTCTGTGCCTACTACTAAGCCTCCTAAGCATCGCTTATAAGATCTTCTCTGCTGCAGTGTGTAAACGCGTGAAACCGTTCGTTAATAAACTGATTGGTCCATAACAGTGTCGTTTCAGAGCCAAAAAGCCCACTATCGATCAAATATTCACACCGGGCAGATCCTGAAAAAACCAAAGAGTTCCAGATTGACACCCAGCATTTGTATGTCGACCTTAGTGCCGCATCTTCTTTTTTGATGGCGTTACAGCCCATGAAGGACCAGAGCCAAGCTCGCATATACCGATTACATCGACATAATTGGACAAACTCAACGAGATGTCATTGAGGCCTTTACGAGTATTGAGCCGAAAGTGGCTAAAATGGGACTGGCGGTAAATGAGGGCAAGACGAAATATATGCTGTCGTCGAAAAAGGACACCAACCACCGGCGACTTGGCCAGAGCGCAAACATTGGCAGGTACAACTTTGACGCCGATCACACGGGATCGAATCCCGACAGCAGCTATGTATGCGTTCGGACGTGTTTGTTGCGGTCCTCCTCCTCGGCGGGGTACTGACGGGGTATAATTGTCTAGAAAAGGTTGTTGAAATTCGCCGTTCGGAACGGGCAATAAACTGTAAGTTCCTTTCAGCTATGGGTAAATAAAATAACACACAACGTCGGTGATTGAGAGAAGCATGGCTTTTGTTCTTCATGAGCTGTGACGCCCACGAACATACAAGGACTTCATCCACCTATGCCCCGTTCTGACATACAGCAATGACTTCAGTGTCGAAATCAAACGCAGAATAAGTCCGGCCAACCGTTGTTTCTTTGGACTCGGGAGGCAATTGAATAGGGGTGGCCCTGGTTCAGTGGTAAATATAACAGACCGTCGAACGGAAGGTCTGTAGTTAAAATTCGTTCCATAAAAAATATTATGCAACACAGCTCTTGTGAATGAGAAGTGATCACACATACTGATAAAGGCATAACACTCACAATCACTTTAAATCTATACTCTGTGTGCAATTCTAATATAAAACCATAAGTGCATGGAACAGTTGCTGAGAACTACAACCAACGTGAACATTCGGTCGGTTCCTCTCATCCTATCTAGGACAACCACCCCTGGAGAGAAGTGAACGAACATCTACGACCCAAACCATTCTACTCCGTTCAGGTTTGGTGATAAACATTATAAGAGTATAAACTCATGAACTTGCGCTAACTATAAAAAAAAATCAACAGAACCCTCTATCGGAAAACCAAGGTGACCATATACAAGACCCTTATCATCCCGGTCGTGCTTTATGGTGCAGACAGATGGACCTTATCGAAAGCGGACGAGAAAGCCCTTGGTCGTTTTGAAAGAAAAATTCTGCGTACGATTTTCTACCCGATCTGTACAAATGCGGAGTGAAGGAGAGAACTTAGGGGTGAATTGTATGGGCTGTACAGCGACAAGAACGTAGCACGGCGTCTACGGATCCAACGCCTAAGATGCCAAGATCATATGGAGCGCATGAAGACCACAGCTCCGGCCCGGTAGGTCTTTAAATCCAACACTGAGAAAAGGCGCGGTCGAGAACGGCCAAATTTAAGGTGGCGCATGCACATGGAATAAGACCTCAACCAACTAGGCCTGCAACCCTAGAGACTGTTGGCGAAAGACCGTCCCAGCTGGAGAGGATATTTTGCTGGGGAAGGTGAATAATTACTAAACGTCGGATTGAACTATACTTCGGGGTGAACTTATGCCTCAACAAAAAATCCACTCTCGGACTTAGAGGCCGAATGGTCTAATTAAGTGAATGTTACCGGCATCGTGTGGCGTGCCGAAAATCTATACACGCTTCAGTGAAGTATAGTTTCTCAGCTAGATTGCCAGGGTGTCTAGCCGATCTTTTACCAATTAATTTTTCACGAGGCTCATATTATCAGAGTCGCGATGTGCCCATCCAGAAAAGGCTTGAATCACATCTTTACTTCCTCGAACCTATTCAAATTCGTTCTGAAACTTTCCCCACAACAAGTGCACCATATTCCTTTACAAAACCCCAAAAAGCACTTCATTATCTTACGACACAGCTGTTGTTACGAGGTAATTATTCTTTCGTCAAAGAAACCTCCCATCGCCGGCATGTTTCCGGCTATCCTTCTCGCCGCTTTAGAATTTTAAATGTCCAAGAAACTTTCGAATCAACTTTTCGCGCGCGTCACGCTGTCATCGCGCGTCGAAAAATTTAAATAAAATATGCACAAGTGATAAGAATTAGTTTCGCATTGTGCCCGAAAACGCGAATGCGAAAGACGGGAACGGAAAATGCATGCATACCGAAACGCTAGTGCATCCGCATCCGCATTCGTGTTCGTGTTCGTACCCGCGTAAAAAGAAACTTTTCCGCGTCCAAAAGCCATACGCGACGACACGAAAACTCAGTTGCCCAGAATTTTAATGAACTTCAACTGCTAGTCGTCTACTCACTTATGTAGTAGCCTGACGGTAATTATTTTTACACCGTCTGTATGTATGTGAGTTCACGAGGACACATCAAGGATATCTCCATCTGCAAACAAAAGTCAAAAGTTTGACGCAAACGGAGGAGGAACTTTTCAAATTGCCGCTGTCAACTTGATTCGAATTGACAATTAATCGCACGACTTCCGTGACCCCATCTCCTCGAGACGGCGCGACCTGAGCCTGTCATTCGGCAGCAATGTCATCCTCCGTATCGTGCGAAAGTCATTTACGCCTGTCTGCGCACGGCATACACATAGATCAAACCGCAATCGTTTTATGTTAACTAATGCCATTGGATTATAATCATCAATATCATCGTCAACGCAATCAGTATCATTGTGCTCGAGGACGACGCGCACTGGTCATGGGGATTCATTAGGAAGCGGTGACTGGGAACGAAGGTGGCTGGGCACGCACGCATGACGGATCGGAGGTATGGGAATGAAATGATTTTCAACTTATAACTCACCGCTAACCTTTGTTTTCAGACGTCCAATACCATCTGACTCTCAGTTGCCATCGTTTTGGTTGTTCGAATTTATGTCCTTTCGGGTGGAGGGGAATAAGCATATGGAGTGAAGGTGAATGGTTGGGAGTATGGCAATCAGACAGGAGAATGGCATCCATCCATCTATTTCGGGTGCTGGTCCTTGAATTGGTACGGTCGATTAAAACGCTGATTCAGTTCATCATTAACGAGATTAATATGCCGTTACATTGGCTGGGACACATACACACCGACAACGGGACGAATCGAGTATAAACGTACTTCCGGTTGATGGTGTCCTTGCCGAACGGTCACATCGCATTGAATGCGAACCGCATCAACCCCTTCAGGCGTTTCCTGAAAGCATTTAAGTCGAGGACACCGAGTGAAGGTTGATATCCTGCCTAACTGCCCGGGCACACACACACATAGATATATACATCAATCGTCGTCATCGTCATCGTAATCATCAGCGTACAGACGGAGGGTGCAGTGCGACCAAAAGATGCAAGACCAGTCTATGCTTTGCCTATCAAATTGTAACAAGCATGTGTGCGTGGTGTCCGAAACGATTACTTGTTCGTCCTTTAAAGTTAATTGCTGGAATTGCACAATGCTATAAAATGAGAGCACAATGTGCACGGTAATGGGTCAGCGACGTTGGCTGCCATCAAACCGCCACCATCACACCACCAGTAACATCACTGGCTGGTGCTGCCACCATCAGCATCATCAATGTTATTATTGCCCATCCATCGGCACACTGGGCATCTAGACAGCTATGTCAGGCTAAAGGCGACAGTCGGGAGTGAAAGTTTTGCTCAAAACTCAAAAAGTCCCCATTTTGGTGGCTTAGAAAAGTGGTGCCAAACTTTCGGATTTAAAATGTTTGTACCGAGTTACTTGACATCTTAACGAAGTTTTTAAGATATTTGCAAACACTTTTGTCTTACAACCTTGCATTTAGGAAAACAGCGATGCATTTCTTAGGTTTTCCTGATAAAAAGTGCTGCCAAATAGCCTCAACTTGCTTTCACAAACATTCACATTTCTTGACTGTGTCGTGAAATTGATTCAATTTGTAGGATACTTCCAGTTTTGATAAAAGTGATGCCAATCTAAAGCTAGTGTTACCATCTAATTCTAATAAGAGTGATGCCAATCTAAAACGAATATTACAACTTTCGCAAGGAAATCGTCTTCACCTCTCTCTTCGATGAGGCTTGTATCTCATCTATCGACTCAAAACGGTATCCTGGGAGCGGTCCTTTAAGTTTGTTGGATAGCCACAAGTCGCGTCGTGCCAAGTCAGGTAAATTCGGTGGTTGTAGAACGTCACGGGCCAAGTTTGGGTCACGAAGAATCATTGCTGTATGAGACGGTGCATTATCGTGGTGCAAAAAGCAGGAGATTTCCGCCACAATTTTGGCCCCTTTACTCGAATAGCTACAAGCAAACGACGCATGAGGTTGGAGAACTATTCTTTGTTGATAGTTTGACTCGGCGGAAGGAACTCAAAATGCTCGACACTCCGATAATCTTAGGAAATAGTCAACATGAACTTGATTTCTGAGCGACTTTGGCCCAGTTTTTTGGTCTTGCCTTAGTTTTAACACGCTTTTCACTTGACTAACCGGTGGTTTCTGAATCGTCTCATCTCCAGTAATAAAGCATTTCATCTCGTCCTTATACTCAGAACACAAAGTTGTACACACTTCAACGCGATGATGTTTTTTCATGGAATTCAGTGGGACCTATCTGTCTATCAAGCTTTGTATTAAAAACCCTAGAAAGGCTGATAGACTTACATATATGCCACAACTTCTATCCATCCCTAATTTCCAAGGCATAGCACGCCTACTGCAAGTGTAGATCGTCGAAGTAGCCTTACATACACTGGTGAGGAAAATAGAGAGATCAATCCATGTGGAGAGGGCTCTAATAGAGTTGATTGCTCACTTTAAACACGCAAAATCTACTTCAAATGGGGTAGACAACTAACATTAAAATCAGTTATCAGAGGTACCCCACAAGGGGGGTGCCCTCTTCTCTTCTATGGAATGTAGTTGCGAGCGAACTATTGACCAAACTGGAGAAAGAAGGCGTCGAGGTTATTGCCTATGCTGACGACGTTGCTGTTGCCATATCGAGCAACTATCTATTAAACACTGTATGACCGTATGTGTCCGGCATTCTCCATGCTATGTTAATGGGCTCGGGGTAAGCCCCCAGAAGCTCATGCTGTTCAACAGAAAGCATAGGATCCTGGAAACATGCCCAATCACTCTACTTGGCACCAGATTAACTTACTCTTCTAGTGCCTTGGCGAAAAACTATGACCACATTGAGCCCACCACAGTCTATGAGATGAAATCAAAAATAACATACTCGGACAGACGGAACTGATCCCGCCAGGTTCAACCTCGCAAAAGCAACGTGGACTTCTACATCGACGGGTCAAAAACCATAGACGGGGTGGGCCGTAGAGTATTCTGCAAACAATTAAAGCTGAGCTAGGCTCCAAATCTACCGGATAATTGCAGCGTTTTTCAGGCGGAGCTGTTGGCAATAAAGTAAGCCCTGTCTTGACTGAAGTAGAACGTAATATCTACTATGGATATTTGAATCCTCACAGACAGTCAAGCAGCCTTGAAATCGCTTTAGTCCTATGTGTACACTTCAAAAGTCAGCCTTGACAGCCGCCTCTCTCTTAACGAGGTGGCCGAACAGTTTAACGTAAATCTCCTATGGGCACCAGGACACAACGATATCTCAGGTTATGAAAAAGCCGGCGCGCGACCGACAAGGAACGACGTGGTATGCGCAGGTCAACCTCTATCAGCCATTAAACTTAAACTTACAAACCTCGTCATGGCTGAGATGAACCTGAGATGGGCCCAGGGGCGCACCTGACTCATCACCAGGCACATCCTCGGCCTGACAGTCAACGGACCAAGGGACTAATCTTCGAAAAACGAACTGACATCTACAAAATTGTTGGTGTCATCGCCCGCCACTGTCTCATTGGCAGCCACGCACAAAACTAGAGCAAGTTTCCAACGACTTCTGCAGAAGAGGATTTTGAACCCATCCAACAACTGCTCTGCGCCTGTCCGGCTCTCTTTTAAATCAGGAAACGCTACCTGGGATCTTACTTCCTTAACGACTTGACCGATGTTCAGCGGGTAAGGAAACTACCCTTCTTGATTATTTAAGAAGAATAGGGCGTCAAACCCCCTTGCAGTAACAAAACGGGCCTCTCTGGCCTAAGTGAATACTCGACCCTGAGGAGGCCTACCTAACCTAGCCTAACCTAAGATGTGACGTGTCTGCAGCTGAGTCACGTCAGTATTTTTCCTCCTTCTCATGAAGAGAATGACATCGGTCTTAAGAGGATTTACCGACGACCCATTTCTTGTACACCAATCAGCGACCAGATTTAGCGCCGCCTGTGCTTTGAGACGGACAGTCGCTAAGCATGAGCTGACAGGAAGAACGGCGACATTATCCGCATAGGCCTGGCGTAGATTTCAGAAGCACGGAGAACTTCAAACAGAGAGTCGACCACCATGCACCATAACAGCGGAGGGAGGACGCCGCCTTACGGGTAGCCCCTGTCTACGCCGGATTTGACATACTGGTCGAGGCCTGTACAAACATTGCTTTGATCCACAAGACGAGTGCTTCATCTATGCCATGACGTCAGGCAGCGTTGCACATGCTGTCGAAAGTTGCGTTATAACGAGCTCCCTCAATGTCAATGAAGCCCGCATTCAGTTCTTCCAACTAGGTTTTGAAGCGCAGACAAGTATGTTGCATCTCCAAAAGAGATGGGCTACTTTACGTACATCTCTTCCAGTCTCTCCATGCTTTTCAGTGGGGAGGATGTTAGACAAATTGGTTTAGAATGTTTGGCAAGTGAGTAGTCCTCTTTTCCTATTGTAGGAATAAAGACTATATCCCGCCGGTGCCTGACGATTTAAAGCCATCGCAAGACGCCACTGCAAATTCAATTGCTTCAGTCGTGACCGCGCACCACTCAATATACCAGCTACGCCGAGTTGTTTCCTCGTGTCTGTTGCAGTTTCTCTTGAAGGAGTGTGCAACGAAATGAATCTGAAGCAGTAAACTTAGAGTTCCGCTTTAGACTCAGTAAGGGTTCCATCGGTTCCAGTTCGGTTCTAGGACACCTGAACCGCATGAAACATGCACCAGATTTCGGCAAGCAGATGCGCTGTCATGCGACTTCTTCAATTTAGTGCTGGAGCAGATAGTGCGACGGGCAGGCGTCAACAGGGAAGGCACTATCTTCTACAAGTCTGTCCAGCTGGTAGGATACACGGATGATATTGGCATCATCGCGCGGTCTAGGCGTGACGTTGTAGAAGCTTTCACGGCGATTGAGGAACAGGTAGTCTAAAGGTCAACGAGGATAAGACAAAGTACATTCTTTCAAGCAAAAACCGATCCGTCGCTCACCGCCTTGGTTATATATCGATTGATAGCTATAATTTCAAAGTGGTTAAGGAGTTTGTCTACCTCGGGGCAAACGTAAACTCCACAAACGACACCACAGTGAAGATCCGGCATAGAATCGCCCTTGGCAACCGCTGCTACTTCGGGTCAAAAGTCCTCACTCGAAGAACACGTTGCTTTACAAAACGCTTATACTACCAGCCTTGCTATACGGAGCCGAAAGCTGGACTATAAGCAGGACGGCGGTGCTGATTTTGGGTTCATTCGAAAGAAAAATTCTGCGCCGGTTATGTGGTCCGGCGAATGGAAGGTGAATGGAGGAGAAGACAGAACCGCGAACTCTACGAGCTGTACAAAGATGTGGACATAGTCCGGAAGGCAAAGATCCGTCGACTACATTGGCTCGTCCACATCGAGCGCACGAACGCCAACGCTCAAGCTTAGAGGGTCTTCGAGGAGCCAATGTAGTCGACGGATCTTTACCTTCGAGCCTCCTGGCTCGAGAAGAAGAGGAAAACCGAACCTGGGGTATAAAGACCAACTATTCGCGGATGCAAGCCAACTTGGTCTTGATAACTGCAAGCAGCGTGCCCGGGACCGCCAAGGATGGAAGGCAGCTATAGCTCAGGCTCAGATCTTCCATGGATTGCCGGCATGATAAATAAGTAAGTAAGGGTTTCATCAGATTTTCTGCATGCATACAGCTTTATCGATTTTGCTCGTTTGAAGAGAATGGTATACGAAGATGTTTAATTCAATTTGAAACAAAAAAAGTGATGCCAACTCTTCTCAATTTCTGAATGCAAAAAGGAGCCTTAAAGTAACATAAATAAAAATGCATATTGTATCAGTACCGCAATTCTTCCACGTAGGCGTTGGCCGTAACATTTAAAAAAGTGCTGCCCCATTGTACTGCGCCAAATCGCTGTAATCTTTCGAAATTCGACAAACTTCGACCCGCGGATGGCTAACTTGTCTTCCCTACTGTTGCATGTAACACATGCCGATCTGACGACCCTAACAATTTAATCGCTGCATCATATCGCCCATCCCGGGAATTTTAGAAACAATGACTCAACTTGAGCATGCAGCACCGCACAACCTTGAGCGTCCATTCCATCCCACACCACAGCACGTCTTGAGTTCCGGTCAGCCCCGCATCAACTGTTTTCTATTTTCAGTTCTGTTTTTTTTGTTACCATCATCGTTATCCTTTTAATGCCTGCCACTCTTGATGATGCTGCAATACACTAAGAACCATACGAGGTTCCTTATACATAAACACACATATATGCACTTACATGCAGGACTTGCCGTGGGTGTTTGTGTGAATGTGTGTGGGGGGATGCCATGTCAGGCATACTACCGACCATCCAGAACAATGACAATATTGATTGGCCAATTACGTTTTAGTGATTACGCTTATTGGGTATGCATGAGTGCACAGCATCCTTCCATTTCTGTTTTTTTTTTTTTTTTAATTTTTTTTATTGTTCATTTGCTTCTTCGTTCATTTGCAGCAACGTACCATGGTGGCGCGCGTGAAATTTATTTTTATAACAAGACCATAGCACTCGATCCGCCCTCCCACTCCCCCCGCATTTCTTTTCGTCCTGTGCCGCCAGTTCGGGGTGGAAAATTATTAAATAAATTCTTGTTTTTACAGTTAAGTGAATTTCAATTGTTAATTGTTGGCCACGATGGAATGGGCACACATCCAATTGCCACGCCGATTCAGAGTCGAAGCGAAACACAATTGCGGACTTGGAATTACCGCTGACCTTTTGTCAGTGATCAATGTGCTGGAAGACCAACTTTTTCGCCATCAACTCACCAACGCGCGTACAGTGGTAGTAATAAATCAAAAGAGCAGTGCATCACCGGAGGGGACGGAACGGACATTAGGTCCGGACGCGCGCGTTATGGCCCTCGCGCTCACCTGTCACAATTAAGCGGAAACCGACGCGTGCTCGATAGGATCTCTGCGAGCAATTAGCAATGCGATCGTTAGGGATGAATGCAAATGGAAATAGAAGGACAAGACAATAATAACTTGCTCCTTTCCCCCTGCTCTAAAGAACATGTCACTCATAGCGAGCGGAAGTGGCGGAGGAAAGCATCCAAAGTAGCTGCTACTGCTGCTCTTCGTGCTCGGTGATGCCATTGCAAATGTGACAGCCTGCGGGCGCGTAAAGGAATTTCTTTTTTTGCCTTTCTCCCCATTTTTTTCTTGTCTTTGCTCTCCGAGTTCTGCTTTATATAATTTACAGTTGCAACGCTCATTTGCTAGTAGAGATCCGCCAGGCGGTGCTGTATTTGTTTCACCGGCACACCACCGCCATCACGACCGTGTAGCCACTACCATTCGTGCGGCTTAGCCACTGCCACCGTCACCGAAGGACGATTTAAGATTTATAATTAAGATACCCTAGCAGAAAACGTTCATCCAAACTCTCGACCTCACACTCGTCCTCCTTAGTTGATGGTACGGTGTGCTCGGAACTGAAAACAGATACGAGGCGGCAAAAAAAAAAAAAAGAAATAAATCTGCGAAGAGCCTGCTCCGTTTTCACATGAATCCTTCTATTCATTTATCATTTTCATTTCATTTTTTTCCTCTCTCGCGGCACGTTGTCCTTTTTTCTGTTTTTTAGGGAAAAAAAAACTTTTTTTTCCCTCGATCTCGTGATTTTCCAGTGACTGAGCCCGGCCAAGCAGGGCCCTCCTCGTCACCATGCCACGTTGCCTCACCGGCCGCCCTACATAGCGTTCGCTGTGTTCGTTAATCTCATTAAGGATAAATATTGCTAAGCAGGGATTTCAATTGTTTAAGTTTACCATTGATAACTCGAAGGCGAGATTATACGCCAAGGATGGCAGGCAGGCATCGCATCGGTTCGCTGTTGGGCCAAAGCTGGTGGTGTTATTCCTCTACTCCTAATGAGAATTATATGGAATTCTGTATGTGGAGACAGCTTTAATTGAACGAATGCAATATTAATGGGAAGGGGATAGGAGCAGGCGTTTCAGTGGGTTTTCATCTTCCTTTTATGGGACTTGCGATTTCATTCACGCAGATTTTGTTCAAAGCTCGGCAGCGACACGGATAAATCTGTAAGGAAATGAAAGATGTTGCCGCTCGAGGGGGCTTTTGGTCGCACGCTATATGGCGTAATGAGGGACGAAATATTAATTGCAGCAACAAATTATAAATTAGAAAAATCGAGAACGTGTTGAGGATATTAATTTTGTGTGTTTTCATTCGCTTTTTACTTCAGGCTCTTCCTGACTCCTGTCATAGCTTAGTGGGTAGAGATAGTCGGTAATTAAATCGTTACGGACTGTTGAGTGCCTGAATGAAGGCGGTTAACTTAATTTATGACCGGAGAGTTAATCGAGTATAGGGGGTCGTTGCCAAAGAACGCACTTTGAAAAGGTAATCCGTAACCAGTGGATTGGGTGTTTAGTGGACTTCATTAAGGGACCAGGAAATGGCGAGACACCGGGAAGTGCGTTGACACTACTTACCTCGATTTTTATTTTTGAAATGGGAGGAGAGAGTCTATGTAGAAGCAGAAGCTCCGACACCTAAAGGAGGATCTGTTTGCCTTTTTTGAAAGATATTTACACTATGGTACCCGTTGCTAAATAAACGACTAGTGAGAACGTATGTTCACAATTCTCAGTGGCTTCAACAATCTGGACACACCAATTAACTCAGCTTGTGAATGAGCCATCCCGTATCTTGGATGTTGCCAGTCATACCGCCAATACCCTGGACTTGTTTCTTACCTCTCAACCTGATAAATACACTTTGGATGTATTATCTCCTCTAGGCTCGTCTGATCACTGTGTCATATCAGCTAAATCCCCATACTCACTCCACTCAATTAAAGAAAAAGCTGACAAAAGAATAATATGGAAATATAAGGAAGCTAATTGGTGCGGCCTTACCAACTTCTTTCGGAGCTTAAACTGGTCGTTGTGCGTTCCCGACAACGACGTGGACGCCGCGGCTGATATGACTACAAACATTATCAACACTTGCATAAGCAATTTCTTCCCTTCTAGGGTAAAAGGTCTAAAGCCGGAGAATGATGCTTGGTTTTATTGGAGCTGCAAAGAGGTTATCAGGTTGAGAACGATAAGCTTTCGGGATTATAAGGCAAACACCACTGAGGAAAAGCGGAAAAGATATATCTTCTTCTTTCTTTGGTGACGTTACAGCCCTTGACGGACCAGAGCCAAGCTTCTCTCAATCACCCATGTTGTGTGTGATTTATTTTTCACATATGTAGGTGAAAGGGACCTACAGTTTAATGCCGATTCCGAACGGCATGAGTCGAGAAGCTTTTTCATGGCAAGTTTACCACGGGGGGTTTTGCCAGTACCCCGCCGAGGAGGAACGTCGCGAAAACAACATTCGATTGCGTTGATGTTATCGGGATCCGAACTCGCTCATCGTGCGCCAGAGTTCAACACACTAACCACTGCGCCACGTCGCCCCCAAGAGATGTATACACGCCAGAAATGACTGCAACTCCCACATTCGGCGAGCCAAAATGTTGCATGACCAAAAACTGAGGCGTAAAATCTTCAATGTCCCAAAGGTAGCAGAAGTTTTTGGTCTTTCATTAAAAACATCAAGAACTCCGTCTCGTCGTCTATACCACCGCTCATTCGCAACGACAGTCCAGCTGTCCAACCCTAATCAGCTTGCTGCCCACTTTGCAGCAAACTCGCATCTTCCCAAATCATCTTTGTCACCGCCTGTTCTTCTTCTTCTTCTTAGCAGGCGCTACAGTTCGGGGTGAACCTGGACCTCAACCAACATGTCCCTCCATCTAGCACAAGGTCCCCTAAGGTCCCCTTCCACCTGTGTGCGCCATCTTAAGTGCGCCCGTCCTCTGCTTCTTCGTCCCTCGGGGTTGGATTCAAAGACTCTCCAGGCTGGAGCGGTGGTGTCCATTCGCTCTATATGGCCCAGCCATCTTAGGCGTTGAATCCATAGGCGCCTGACTAGGCTCATATCGCTGTACAGCCCGTAAAGTTCGTGGTTGAATCTTTTCCTCCATCCCCCATCTGCGTTTATAGGCCCGAAAATCACGCGCAAAATCTTTCTTTCGAACCGACCATGGGCCTCCTCATCCGCTTTTGATAGTGTCCATGCTTCTGCGCCGTACAACAGGACCGGGATGATAAGGGTCTCATACAGTCAACTTTGTCGTTCGGGAGAGTGCTCTATTACTCAATTACCTCCTGAGCCCAAAGAAACAGCGATTAGCAAGAGTGTTTCTGCGTTTGATTTCGGAACTGATGCCGTTGTACCAGGTCACTGCGGAGCCAAGGTAGACAAAGTCCTTAGCTACCTCGAACTTATAACTGCCAATACGAACGTTCTGGCCAAGACGTCGGTGGTGAGCGTCCTTTTTTGATGACAGCATATATTTAGTTTTGCCCTCGTTTACCGCCAAACCAATTTTCGCCGCCTCCATCTCAATGCTCGCTAACGCGTCATTGACATCTCGCTGTGATCTACCTATTATGTCAATATCGTCGGCGTATGCAAGGAGTTGCGAGGATTTGAAATAGATTGTGCCTCTTGTATTGGCCAGTGATTTTTGCACAATCATTTCCAATATGATGTTGAAGAAATCACACGACAGCGCATCGCCCTGCCTAAATCCTTTTTTGACATCAAAACTATCGGTAAGGTGTTCACCGATTCGGATGGAGCAGCGAGCATTCTCCAAAGTCATCCTGCATAGTCTGACGAGTTTAGCAGGTATGTCAAAGGTTGTATAGCTCGTCTCTAATTACGATGTCGTATGCGGCTTTGAAGTCGACAAATAGGTGGTGAGTGTCGACTTGAAATTCATTGGTTGAAGTTTTTGTCGATGGTGGACTTTCCTGGCCTGAATCCGTACTGACAAGGACCTATCAGCTTATTTACAAAAGGCTTCAGGCGTTCACACAAAACGGCAGAGAAGATTTTGTAGGCGATGTTAAGGAGACTTATTCCTATGTAGTTGGCGCAATCAGAGGGGTCTCCTTTCTTGTGGATCGGGCGTACGACGCTGAGACTCCATTCCTCGTGCATGCGTTCCTCTGACCATATCTTTCAGATGAGCTGGTACATGCTCCTAACCAGGTCATCCCCAGCTGCCTTGAAGAGCTCAGCAGACAGTCCGTATGCGCCAGCAGCTTTATTAGAGTTGAGTTTCGATACGGCAATCTTAACTGCGTCGTGGTCAGGGGGACGGAGTTCTCCGTGGTCTTCGTCGATGAGAAATGTGTCATTCTGCCTGACAGCGGCATATTGACTAACATCGCCGTTATACAGTCTGCAGAAATTGTTTTTCCATATTCTCACCATCGACGGCAATTCTACTACTAGGTGTCCGTTCTCATCCCTGCAGGATACCGTTCTGGCTTTATAACCTTTGCATGTTCGCTTTATCTGCTGATTAAACTTTCGAACGTCACGCCTGCAGTAACACCTCTCTAAATACTCAATCGCGCGCTTTTCGTGCTCTTTCTCCTTTCATCTAAGAAGCTTATGCTCTTCCCTTCTTTTTGACTCGTAGAGCTCAGGAGCTGCTCTTGTTCGAGGCTTTATATGCATCCTGCTTCCTGCACTCGTCATCGTACCAGGTGTTTCTTCGTGGTGGAGCCTAGAAACCCAAAACTTCGGATGCAGAGCTTTTCAGGGCTTGTTTGCAAAGGCTCCACTGCTGTTCTAATGATAGCGTGGAGGATTGAGGTGTATTGGAGAGCTTAAGGGAGACGCGATCGTTAAAAGCACGAGCGGTTTCTGGCGATAGTGCTTTCCGACGTCATAATTTACATTCTTACTCTACTCCGCTGCGGAGGGCATGGGCTCGGACATACAGGGTAAAGTTGTTGATTGCTCTCAACCTGGCGAGATGCCAGCAACGATCCCTGTTTAAATGCCCGGGTCAAGTTGACATACGGCCTCCTCGCGGCGCCCTCTGGATAGCCTTTTCAACAACCGTTGGGAGGTGAACAAACGTATGCAGCGAAGAAAACCCCGACCAGAATGGCGGTTGTGCGGCGGGCTAACAATCCGCCCACGTAAAAAAACCCAAAGTTATGAATGAGCAAGATGCCTCGGATATACGGACGGATACTCGACGACGACAACGCACGAAAAAGGAACACGATTTGCGAGTATGCTCCTGGAATGTCAGAACCCTGTACACTCCCGGAGCTGCTCATAAACTAGAAGGAATCCTCACGCAGTACAAGGCGGATATTACTGCGGTCCAGGAAATACGCTGGATAGGAAACGGTATGATTAGGAAGAAAAATTGCGACATTTATTACAGCTGTCACAAAAGGTTGCACTTACTGGGATGCGGATTCGTCGTGGGAAAGCGGTTAAGGTCGAAGGTCATCGACTTTAAACCTATAAGTGATCGCCTGGCTGTGATCCGCATCAAAGGCAGATTTTATAACATCAGCCTTATATGTGCACACGCCCCTACCGACGAGGCTGAAGACCCTATCAAGGAGGACTTCTATGACCTCCTGGACAACGCCTACGGAGCTTGTCCGGAGTACGATGTAAAAATCGTGCTCGGGGACTTCAACGCCAAAATCGGAAAGGAAAACACCCTTGGCGGAGTGATCGGAAAGCACAGCCTCCACGATACAACAACAGATAACGGCTTCCGACTCGCTGACTTTGCGACAGCTCGTAATGCGGTGATAAGTAGCACAAGATTCCCTCGCAAGCGAATCCACACAGCAACCTGGCGATCTCCGGACGGTTGAACCGCCAACCAAATCGACCATGTGCTCATTGACGCAAGGCACGCGTCAAACATCCTGGATGTGCGAACATTCAGAGGGGCAAATGTCGACTCTGACCACTTCCTCGTAGCAGCAAGATTCAGAGCTCGACTGTCCAATGTCAGAAAGCTGCACCAGCCCATCAGGAGGAGGTTCGACATTGGGCGCCTGAGCACACCGGAGGTTGCCAGAGTCTACAGGGAGCAGCTGAGCGAAAGACTCTACGGTATGCCTACGTCGAACACAAATGCCAATAATATGTGGCTGCATTGCCGCTCAGCCATTCAGGAAGTAGCCGAAACCACCTTAGGATACCTACCACCCCCGACAAGAAACCCGTGGTATGATGGCGAGTGTGAGCAGAAAAAGGCAGCAACCGACGAGGCGTACCAAAAGGCGCTGCAGAGGAAAACCAGGGCAGCGCGAGAAGAGTACCGAGCCAGAAGAAGGGAGGAGAAGAAACTACTGCGACAAAAGAAAAGAATCTTCGCAGCCTCCCAGCTCAAGGATATCGAGGAGTCTAGGGATAGACATAAAATACGAGCCTTTTACAAGAAAGCCAAAGGCCTTGCAGGAGGCTTCAAAAAGGGCACCCTGGCTCTTCGAAACTGCGAGGGTAATCTTGTCACCGACCCGCAGGGAATAGTGGATGTATTTAAGCAGCACTTCCAGCAGCTGCTTAACGAGCATGACCAAGAGAGAGTGGTAGGGACTGAGGAAATCCCAACTCCAGCCGCTGAAGTAGTCCTCCCACCCAGCATAGAAGAAGTCGGCACAGCTATTCAGAAGCTGAAGAACAACAAGGCCGCAGGCTCAGATGGCTTGCCATCAGAGCTCTTCAAGGCTGGCGGCGATGTTCTGGTAGGGAGCATGCACCAGATCATCTGCAGAATTTGGGAAGATGAGAGCATGCCCGACGACTGGAATACCAGCTCTATATGCCCCATCCACAAAAAAGGCGATCCTACCTCTTGTAAGAACTATAGAGGTATATCCCTGCTCAATGTCGCATACAAGATCCTGTCCAGCGTATTGTGTGAACGTCTAAAACCATTTTGCACCGCACTAATCGGCAGCTACCAGTGCGGCTTCCGGCTCGGCAAATCAACTATAGACCAAATTTTCACACTTCGACAAATCCTGGAAAAGACCAACGAGTTTCAAATCGATACACACCATCTTTTCATCGATTTCAAAGCCGCATACGACAGCATTCATCGTGAAGCACTGTTTGGGGCGATGGCCGAATTCGGGATCCCGGTAAAACTGATCCAGTTGTGTCGCGCCACGCTAAAAAACACGCGATGCACCGTGCAACTCGGTTCTAGGACCTCGGAACCATTCGAAACATGCACCGGATTTCGGCAAGGAGATGCGCTGTCATGTGACTTCTTCAACCTGGTGCTGGAGCAGATAGTGCGACGGGCAGGCGTCAACAGGGAAGGCACTATCTTTTACATGTCCATCCAGCTGCTAGGATACGCGGATGATATCGACATCATCGCGTGTTCTCGCCGTGGCATTGTGGAAGCATTCACGGCGATTGAAGAGCAGGCGAAACGAATTGGCCTTAAGATCAATGAGGACAAAACGAAATACATGCTGTCAAGCAAAAACCAATCCGTCGCTCACCACCTGGGACAAAACATAACAATTGACAGCTACAATTTCGAGGTAGTTAAGGAGTTTGTCTACCTCGGGGCAAACGTAAATTCCACAAATGACACCACAGTGGAGATCCGGCGTAGAATCGCCCTTGGCAACCGCTGCTACTTCGGCTTGTCCAAACAACTGGGGTCAAAACTCCTCACTCGAAAGACCAAAGTCATGCTTTACAAAACGCTCATTCTGCCAGTCTTGCTGTACGGAGCCGAAAGCTGGACGATAAGCAGGACAGCGGAGCTGATTTTGGGTTCTTTCGAAAGAAAAATTCTGCGCCGGATATTTGGTCCTGTCTGTGAGGAAGGTGAATGGAGAAGAAGACACAACCGCGAACTCTACGAGCTGTACCAAGATGTGGATGTAGTCCGGAAAGCAAGGACCCGTCGACTACACTGGCTCGGCCACATCGAGCGCATGGACATCAACGCTCCAGCTAAGAGGGTCTTCGACTCCGAGCCTCCTGGTTCGAGAAGAAGAGGAAGACCGAACCTCCGGTATAAAGACCAAGTAATCGCGGATGTAAGACATCTTGGTCTTGACAACTGGAAGCAGCGTGCCCGGGACCGTCAAGGATGGAAGGCAGCTATAGCTCAGGCTCAGATCCTCCATGGATCGCAGGCCTGATAAGTAAGTAAGTAAGTAAGTACTCTACTCCGCTGCGTTCGTAATATCCGTGGGCGCATCTTGGCTACTACAAGATAGTGGTCCGAGTCGATGTTCGCCCCTCGGAAAGTTCGGACATCAAGAATAGTGGAGGAGTGTCTGACGTCGATCGCGGTGTGATCAATCTGGTTGATAGTCGCTTGATTAAAATACCGTCAAGTGCCTTTGTGTATATCGAGGTGCGGGAAGCGCATACTGGCTAGAAGGATATTTCGCCCCGTAGCAAGATCAATCAGCCTGTGTCCGTTATCGGATGTGGTGTCGTATAGGCTATATTTGCCGATGACTCGATGCTTTCCTTTCCCAGCCTAGCATTGAGGTCTCCTAGTACAATTTTGATGTCATAGCTGGGACATAGACAGAACGTATGTCTAGGAGATCGTAGTACTCATCTTTGGCGGAGTCATCCTTGTCATCCGTGGGGGCGTGGACGCAGATCAGGCTGTTGTTAAAAAATGTTGCCTTGATACGGATTGTTATGAGGCGTTCGCTCACATGCCGAAAGCTTAGGCCTTTTTGCCTTAATCGACTTTGAACACCAATTCTGTATCGAACAGTCTTTATCGACTGCTATAGTGCAGTCGCCGTAGTCGATATCGGAGTCTTTCATTCGTTTTTTACTCGGTCTATTCCATTGCATTTCCTGGATGGCGGTTATGTCCGCTTTATAGCGGTCTAGGGCGTTCGCAAGCTGTTCGGCCGCAAGTGGCCTGTTTATGGACCTAACATTCCACGTACAAAGCCGAAGATCATTGTCCTTGTTTCGTTTTTTGCAAGGGTCGTCAACATTAATACGGTCCGTTATATCCGAGGCTTGTGGTTGTTTCGGAGTTTTTTTTTTTTTTTTTTACCGTTACGGCTTACTAGGCCGTAGCCCAACCGACTAATTCTGTCTTTTGGCGCAGGAGGCTTGCCATTCGTCCTTCCCCGTCAGCAATTTCCATAGGAAATTTCCAGATGGTCGAGGTGGGGATGGGACTTACTAACAGTGCCGCAAGATGTTCAACTGCGGTGGCTCTTTAGCTGGCTCTCAGGCCAGCATCCGTCGGATAGATGCTACCCCTACGGGGCTTTTGTTAGTCCTTTGGCTCCACTACTAGGTTTCCATTTTTTTTTTTTCTTTGGAGCCGCATTGCTTTCCGAGCAAAGACCATACTTAACATGTCTGCACGAGGAGGTGGTTATTTGGTGTTACATTGAACGTATCACTGACCTCAGTGATCATCAGTGCCGAGACATTCGTATCTCGTTAACGCTTGAAGTAACGCTTAGAGTATAACTCCCCTCGACTTAAAGTTCCGAAAGACTTACCATCGCTGCCTATCCTTCTGAAGGTTATAATTCTATTTCAAAGGTATCATGCGGTAATCAAAGGACCCTTCCTTTGACTATCACTGCATTAATGCATCATTATATTTCTATCTCAGCGATCAAACTTCCCAATGCGATTAGATCTTAGCCAACTGCCCAAAGAGCGACAGGGATCCCTCCAGGGCTCCCCACAAAAGAACAAAACCGAAACAACTAGTAAACGAGAAAACGAAAACCAGCCCAATCGAATGTCCTTTTATCCTCCTTCCAGCACATTGAGCACGTTTATTTCTCCGCTTCACATCATTTCCACCTGCCTGCCGGCAAACGAACGATTTCAGGAAATAAATAAAATCCCAATTATTTAGGGAATCCTTCCCATCCATTTCTGGAATTTTTTGTTTCGTTCGTCTTCTTGTTCTTTACTGAAGCTTACTTGACGGGCACGTCGCGGTGGCGTCAATGTCGACGACACAAATAATTGCGTTACGTTAAATTTGCCACCGGATTGCCACCTTTAAACTCGTCAACACTTCACCGCCTTCGGATCGAATTGGCGCGCCGAATTTTCCTGCTTCGAGCTGTAGGTGGTGATGATGTCGGAACTGATGAAGAAGACGATGAAGCGAATGAAGATAAATCGATAGACATCTTAGATGTTGCAGTGCATTGGAAATCCACTCAATGCCGAAAACTTTTCAATCAGTTTACAGCTTATCGCACCGTATGCCCCACACTCGGGCGCCTGATGCTGCCACCATATCGCCTGCGATCAAGCCAACCATCCGTCAAAACGATTGTCTTCGTTCGAGAGAAAAGGACTTTCTCTATCGATACGTGGTGGGGTATGTACGTATGTATGCATGTACGTGGCAGGAAATTTCGGTCGTTATCCCAGATATAGATACAGACATGCGGGTCCCCAGCCGCCCGACCTGTGCTCCACCTCCGGCAAGAGGATGGAAGAAAAAGTGTATTTAAACGGAAATTGGCACCATTATTGTTGCGCACCGTGTCGTTGCTTATGTTCTCCCTTATAGGACATGTCCTCGTGAAATGAGGTACACGGAGTGTCATCGTTGTGTATTGTCGTGTAACCGGTGAATAGCGAGCAACTCATGCTGCTGGGCAATCTCCGACGACATCGTCATGCTGAAGACACAAAGACACAAACGTAAACTGCGGGATGCGATTCGATTCTCATCCTCAATCACATGCCGAGTGTTTAGCGTTTCTGACACTTCCTGCAATCGATGGCAAAGGATACGCCCGAGTGTACTCGAAAGCACTGTTTCGAATGATTCCCCGATGGATAATCATATCCGTCGATTTATTTATAAGTATTTGCTTTCGACTATCGACTATCTCTTTAATGTCGACAGACGAGTACGAGGGGGCAAGGTGTGATTACGAGCGTGAGCTGTCACATACTTATCTGACGTGACTGGTCGAGCAAGTCAACTGGTGTATACTAATCGGAGAAATCCTGTGAAATACAGTCGTGTCCCACTGTGATAATTATGATTCATCAAATTGTATGCCCGACATGACCGGTGATGGAACCCCTATGGGATTTTGTTGATGTACGTCCGATTGATCGACCTAATTGGAATGGAATCGTCTAATTGTGATTATGATTTCGGTCGAGATGTCGAGGTGATTCGAGAGAAATCAATTGCGTTATTGTCGGCTTTTGTGGGGATCGATGTATGTCAGATGGCAGATGGTGAATGAGGTTGGATGACACTGCATGCGGCTAATCAAGTTGGTTATACAGAGTGAGGCTACTGCATTAGACAGGCATCAATTGAGTTCTGGAGCAATTAATTGGCTCGTCTGTAGGCTTTTTTGCTTCACTATTGGCAACCAAAGTGGGTTCTATAGGTTTTTCTTCAATATGACCGATAGTTGGCCCTTCTCATGGGTAGTGGCATCTTTTGACCTCTCCCCTACTATCTACTATTTGAGTATACACATAATAGTTGAACGTACTTTGCTATCAGTCCGATGCCACGGGTTAATGAGACGTAACGCATGAAGCAGTTGATGTAAGCTCTACACACAATGAGGTGTCTCATTAGTAAATGTTAAACTCTTCCCGATTAGAAGGGAAAATTGCTTCTTCCCAGTGCCAATTGAAGCGTTTAACCGACCATTACGATTATGATCCCTCGGATGGTGCTCACGATCATCATACTCACAAGGTGTCCTGTCATGGATGCCGATGGCTATAAGGTTGAGATTCAAAGTGTCGTTGGGAAAGACTTTTACAAACGGGTCCTCTTCCGTAGGTTATTAACCAAATTTTCGTCCGAAAATTAGAATCGTCCTATAACCTGGCGCCAAAGGGTACTTTCACTATTACTTATTTACGATACGTGAAGGATATGAGCCTGAGATCTAGCTGCCTTCCATCCTTGATGGCTGTCATTTAATCCTTTTAAGATCGATGTCATTCTCTTCACGAAAAGGAAGACAAATACTGACATGACTCAGCCATTACTAAAAGACACTCCCATTCTGGTATCCAAGGAAGCACGCAACACGTCGTAGCCCCCAAAGAACGTTTTATCTCCTCAGCACGCCGGACACAGCTCTGGATACATTTATCAGTGTGTGTGCTCTGAAAGCCATGACTCGCCTCAAGAGATGTGGTTTTCGGTACAACTCACACAGAAATAACAGTGTGCTTGCGTCAGAAATATCCTGCGAGCTCTGCCTCATGGACATTCCTTCTGATGCATTGACACCTGTTATCAGACTGAACTGTAATTTCAAAGTCGAGCTTCCATGGCGTCATGACTGACTCTGGCTGGATACTGAACCCAGTCTTCGCATTTTCGCGAATGGTTCTAGGTCTGGGCGGGAGTGCACTTCGCGTTAGTAAGATATGTATGCGTCGGTCTTTCAGTCTGAGTTATTCGCCGTCCTAATGGCCGTTGGAAAAAGCATATGGGTTCACAATGGCAGCCAAGCTGAACAGCTGTGTGAAACCCTTTAACTAGCATGAACTCAAGTCCTTCTTGAATAAAGTCGGTAGACTAAATTGGGCTAAGGCTTGCATGGGTTCCAGGTCAATCTGGTCAATCTGGGAATCTAGGAAATGAGATCTTTGATTAACTCGCTAGAATGAATATAGAGAATTCAGAGTACCTGAACCCGTTCTAGGTCTACCTGAGTCCACGGTTAATTCCCACATTAATGACTGGGTGTTCAATACACACCCTGATATCTGCAAGAAATCCACAGCATTCCTCCTGTCTTTCGCCTGAGATGAATTGACTGCAGAAGACTTGGGGAAGTCATTACGGGTCATTACAGTTTTACCAAGCATTTCTGCATACTCTGCATCTGTGAAACACCTTCATGTGCTGCATGTTGGAGGATGACATACATACCACAACATTTTCTCTGGGACTGTCCCGCCTTAGCTCGCGGACGGTGGCGCACCCTTGAGGCCGAAGTGGTGTGTGCCGAATCCTTTAGCTCTTCATCACGGAAGCTCCTTCTCATTTTCGCCGACTAACGAAGAACCAACGCACCAGTATTTGCGTGGGAGTTCTGCAGCATATAGCAGAAGCCTCCGGCACAAAAGAAAAAAAGTTCTGGACGGCAAGTCCTATTGCATCCGCGGTTTATTAATGTTTAAACCGGATGTTCGGTTTTTCTCTCCTTCGGATTCGAGGACTTTCTTAGCCGAAGCATTGGTTTTCATGCGTTCGCTGTGGCCGAGCCAGTTTAATCCGCAGATTTTTGACTTCCGGATTATATCTACAACTTTGTACAGCTCGTAAATTTCGGGGTATGTTTTCTCCTCCATTGGCCTTCCTCACGAGCACGACTAAATATTCGGCTGCAGAATTTTCCTTTCGAAACAACCCAAAACCAATTCTGCCGTTCTGCTTCTCGTTTAGATTTCGGTCCTGCACTGCAAATTCTAGTGTGTTAAAGAACACGCAGCAAGTGTGTCTTCCGACACACTACAAAACGTGTAATTTAACACATTTGATCTTTAAAATTGAGACACTTATCTGTGTTAAAAATATGACAAGTCCTATTGCGTGTCATGAATAAAAATTCTAAACTCTAATGACGCCTTAAGTATGTTGCAGCGACACATTTATTAATAACTAAAAGAATTTGGATCAATCAATCAAGCAAAACAGAAAGTAATTTGCGAGTCGGATCCATGGCGCAATGGTTAACATACTGCACTTTCAACTTAGTAATCCGAGTTCAAATCTTAATGTCCGAAGCCACCAAAAAGCAAAGACATTCCACCTCTCCTTTCCCATTCTGTATTGGTCCTTCGAGCCGGATGACATTTTGCTTCACAGCAATAAGGAACAATCAACTCAATAAAACAAAGAACAATGCTTCGGGCTTGACGAGACTCGAAGCGACAAATGCTCGGAGAGCGCGAAAAATGTTCATAGGAGATGTGAACACGGGTTTGCTGAATTGAAAGTCCAGTGTGTTAACCATATTACCATGGATCCGGATCGCAATTTGCTTTCTGGCAAGGTTGCATATAATTGAGGAATTTCCCTTTTTGTTTGTCTTATAATAACACACTTACTTACTGTGAAAACACATCTTTTGGTGTGTTGCAGTAACACACTATCCATTTGCAGTGCGAGTAACAGGACTGATAGTATAAGCGTTTTGTAGAGCACGACTTTTGTTTTTCGAGCGACGAGTTTTGACCCAAGTTGTTTGGACAAACCGAAGTAGCAGCGGTTGCCAAGGGCGATTCTATATCGTATTTCCACTGTGGTGGTTGCGTTTGCCCTGAGGTATATAAATTCCTTAATCCCGAAGTTATAGCTGCCATGTTTCGTTCCATCTGGTGAGCGACGGATGGGTTTTTGTTTGACAGCACATGCATTTGTTTTATCCTCTTCTTCTTGTTTGGTGGCTTTATGGGCAAGAACCAAGCTTTTCTCAATCAGCCATTTTGTGCGTGATTCATTTTGTACACAGGGAACAGGGACCTATAGTCTTATGACGATTCCGAACGGCGTTAGTAGAGAAGCTTTTTCATGGCAAGTATACTACGGGGGGTTTTGCCAGTACCCTGCCGAGGGAAGACACGCGTTGATGTTAGCGGGATCCGAACAAGCTCATCATGGCTCAGAGTCCAACACATTGCTACACGGCACTTTAAATCCAACCCGTTTCGCCTACTCTTCAATCACCCTGAAAGTTCCTATAACGTCTCGCTAAGACCAGCTGGACGGACTTGTAGAAGATCGTGCCCGTTGACACCTGCTCGCCGCACTATCTTCATCAGCACCAAATTGAAGAAGTCCGAAATCCAGTGTATTCATTGCGTATTTTCTTCGAGATCCCGACTTGGTCGCGTCAGGCATTCCTTTGCGATGAATGCTGTTGTATGCGGCTTTAGAATCGACAAAGAGACGGTGTGTATCGATTTAAAACTCCCTGGTCTACTCGAAGATTTGTCGAAGTGTGTAGATTTAGTCTAAAATTGATATTCCCGGGCGGACGCCGCACTGTTACATGCCAATTAGTGCGGTGCAAAAGGGCATTAGGTATTCACACAAGGCGCTGGATAAGATAAGATGCGACATTGAGTATGGTATACCTCTGTAGTTCCTGCAAGAGGTAAAATCGCCTGTTTTGTGGATGGAGCAAACAGAGCTGATATTCCAGTCATCGCACATCGCACATCTTCCTCAATTCTACAGATGATTCTGCTCGTTACCAGAACTTCGCCTTCAATAACCTTGGAGAGCTCTGATGGCAAGCCATTTGAGCCTGTGGTCTTGTTGTTCTTCAGCTTTTGAATAGTAGTACCGACTTCTTCGATGCTCGATAGGAGGATTAATTCTTCCCTGGAGTTGGGATTTCCCCAGTATCTATCACACTTTCTTGGTCATGCTCGTTAAGCAGCTGATGGATATACTGCTTGAATACAATCACTGTTCCCTGTGGATCGGTGACAAGATTGCTGGGTCTGGGTGCCTTTCTGGAAGTCTACTGAAGGGCTTTTAGCTTTTTTATAAAAGGCTCGTATTTTATGCTTGTCCCTAGACTCTTCGGCATGCTAGAGCTGGGAGGCGGCGAAGATTATTTTTGGGGGGTAGGTAGATAGATAGATAGGCTCGTTGCCTCTCCAGAATGGGGAGAACACACTTAGGCCAGAAAGACCCTATTAAACCTCAGCGCCGTAGAAGAGGAAAGGGATGCTTAAGGTTTTGTAGGGGGAGACCTTAGTTTTTTGAGAGAGGGCTCTACTACTCAGTTGCCACTTGAGCCCGATGAAGCAGCTGTTGGCAAGAGTTATTCTGCGTTTTATTCCAGCGCTAGTGTCGAAGATGCTTGTCACCATCAAGCCAGGGTAGACGAAGTCCTTGACTATTTCAAAAATTTAGCTGCCGAAGCTGCGAATTGTTCGTTCTGCCTGACGGCGGCATTTTGACTATCATCGCCATTATACAGTCTACAGAAGTGGTCCTTCCACAATCTCAGCATCGACTGTGACTCCACAGCATCCGTCCGTTCTCATCCCTACAGGCTTCTGCTCTGGCTTTATAGCCTTGGCTTGACATGTTCGTTATTCGTTTTACTTTTTAGTAAAACTTTCGAACGTCGTTCCTGCAATAACTCCTCTCCATTTCCTCGATCTCGCGCTTCTCGTGGTCTTTTTTTTTTTTTCTTCTCAGAAGCGAATGCTCCTTCCTCCTTTTCTGTTCATAGACCTCGCGAGCAGCTCTCGTCCGTCGATGCAATGTAGCCATGTATGCATTCTATTTCTCTACATGGCCCTGTCTGCATTCGTCATCAAACCAGGGGTTTCTCGACGGTGGTGGCTCGAAACCGAGCATATCTGAGGCGGCCTCTCCAATGGCTTTTTGACAACGACTCCATTGCTCTTCTCTGGTTTGTGCAGATTGCATCGGGACCTGTGAGAGCTTGAGGGAGACTTGATCGGCGAAGGTCCTGGCGGTCCCCTGCGATTGCAGCTTTCCGACGCTAAATTTTGGTGTTCTTACTCAACTCCGTTGATTCCGAGAATTTCGCATCCGTACCTTGGCTGCAACAAGGTAATGATCCGAGTCGATGTTGGCTCCTCGAAAGATTCGGACATCTAGGATGCAGGAGGAGTGTCTGCCGTCGATCACAATGTGATTAATTTAATTGATTGTCGATTGATCGAGGGACCGCCTGGTCCCCGTATGAATGTTGAGGGAATCGTGTACTTGCTACCACGCGATTATATTCCGCAATAAAGTCCACTAGCCTTAGTCCGTTTAATTCCGTGGTGTGGTGTAGGCTGTGCTTTCCTATGACTCGCTCAAGAGGATAGCTCCCTTACCCATAAGTGTTATAGCTGGGACACTGGGCATATTTTCTGTCTAGGAGATAGAAGTCGTCTTTCCCCTCTGTGGGAGTATGGACCCATATTAAGCTTATTTTGCCGAAATTGGCCTTGATCCGGATAGTTATGAGGCGTTCGCTTACATACTGGAAGCTTAAGACTTTTTTCGATAAATGGTCGATCGATGGACTCGACCTCCTCTTCGTCTAGGCAGCTTCTGCAAGAATCGGAATTCGGAACTTGCCCTACTTTTTGTGCATGACTCCCAATGAGACAGTGACCGGTGATAACGCCACTGATTTTGTATATGTCGGTACGTTTTAGGGAGACTAGTCTACTGGTCCGTTGACTACTGAGCCGAGGTCAGCTTTGCCTGGTGATGAGCAGGCGTCCCCTGGGCCCATCTCAGGTTCGTCTCAGCCATTGCGAGGTTTGTGTGCTAAAATTTAATGGCTGCAAGAGGTATACCCTCGGACGCCATGATTGATTGTTGCGTCGTTCCTTGTCTGGCGAAAGTGTCGGCCTTTTCATTGCTTGAGATGTCGCTCTTTCCTGGTGCCCATAGGAGTTGTATATTAAACTGTTCGGCCGTCTCGTTAAGAGATAGGCGACAGTGAAGGCTTGTTTTTGAAGTGTACACATAGGACTCCAGCGATTTCAAGGCTGCTTGACTGTCCGTGAGAATTCGAATATCCGTAGTAGATATTACGTTCCACTAAAGCCAAGACAGAGCCTCTTGGGTGGGTAACATATCAGCAATATAGCACTGCAAACCATTAGTGGTTGCAGAAAGAACTCCTACAAATTGCGTGCTTAGAATTCTCTTAGGATTACTGGTTATCTAGTTCTCAAACCAAGACAGTGCTTCGAGAAGTATGCCATTAGTGTTTACTAGCTTTTACGCAGCCTCTCCAGCATGCAAGAAGAATAGACAAATTGAAAATTGTTTTTACACTATTCCCAACGAGTTGGTGGAAAATCTGTTGGGCGGAAAAGAGAACTAGCATAAGGCCCCTTGAACAATTTTTAGTTTTTTAGTTTCTACCCAAACCATTGTTGGGCGCCCTGAAACGTGTGAACTTTTATTACTAAAACCAAAGAAACTACAAACAAAACCAACTTTTCAGAGATCCTTCAAATTTCTCTTACTTTTCACTTTACTAATATGTAATCATCGCCTGTCAGTAATTTCGATTAGTGTAGAACCATTCGCGTACCAGTCGTTAATCGAATTCCTCTTTACGTAAAAAGTCCCATTGATGAGGTAGTAGCCGTGCCTAATAAACGGCGGTATAGTCAACGGACTGATAGTCATATCCCTTATGAAGTAGTATCCCTGAAACATTAAGACTATGATTAGATTCCCAATTCACTTAGCAAAGCCTATACTCACCCGCCGAATGGGACAACTATTTGGAAAGTTACTAAATCGTTTCAAGTGCCTGAACCACGTCCTGGCTATCGACTGTCTCATGATACCCTGAAATAGTTTGCACATATCAAAATCATACCGAAAAATGAGCCTATATGGGTCCGCTGGCTTGGTCCTGGCAAGGAAAGCGATGATAACATATGCATTCGATTGAATATCTTCGAGCATGTTCGAGGTCAAGCTGAAGGAAGTCCCATTCGAATCGGGGTCGATGTAGCAATTCAAGAACTCGTATTTTTCCGGATTAAAAGTGGTTGTGGCTGTGTGGATGAGAATCACAGTGCTTGGTGATTTGCGATCGCTTGTAGTTTGAATGGTGAGGGTAGTAAGGACGACGGCGAATATAATGGCCAAGGGTATTCCTGGATTTCTGGAAGCGACAGCCATGTTTTTCTGTCAACTGTTGTACCACCTATTGTTGTACGCATTTGTGAGTAGAGAATTTCGCTCATGGTTCCACCTCATTACCATTATGACAGTAATGAGGGAAAACGAACGAAAACCGATTTTGTGACTGATTAACTAATGAGCGTTAAGCAACGTCGGCCCATGTACAAGTAGAAATGAAAGAAAGTAGATCGCCAATCTACCTATAGTTCCGTTGTCAAGTTTATTTAAATACCTTTGTTTGAACATCACATTTTCTATGATATCCACTTGATTTCAATGTACCCACTGAAGAGAGTCTCACTCTGGCCATTGCCTGTTTTGAAGTACCCACGACCAACAATACGATAGTCGCCCGGTCTCAGATACATCGGCACGCTCTCTTGATCCACAATCAGTCCCCGTATAAAATAGAATCCCTAAGTGAACAAACCGTTTAAAGAAACTATCTGGAGTTGATTTTCATTTAACTTACCGGCTTCACTGGGCATTTGTCAATAAAGTTCCCGTACTTCAGCACGTTACGATGCCAGCGTTTCATCAGGTTCTCTTTCGTGATGTCCTTCGAAAACTTGCAAACGTCGAAATCGTCCTTGAACAGTCTCTGGTATCGTGTGGAATCCCGCAACCGTATCTGGACCTCGACTGCCAAGAAAAGGTCTTTCTCAATCGTTCGGGTCAGATTGACGTCGACATCGAGGCCATGGGGGTCCTTTAAGATGGAAGTGGTTAGGTGCGACATATATTTTGGATTGAAGTAACCACTTGTAGAGATGAATTGGACATGTGCCATCTGCCGAATGAAACGTGGTTGTTTCTATCTAACATAAAAACATGAGAACAAAAATCTTACCTCTCGCGACTGCGGAAGAATGACAGTAACGCAGTAAACCACAAAAGACCACCTCATCGGGCTGAATGGAAGTGGCAACTGAATGCGTCAAGTTAATGAGATGGAACGGCATGGCCTTGGACAAGGCGTAGTTAATTCGTAATGAGGTAGGTGGCACGTTATCACGTGGGCAGATGTATTTAGATGCGACGTACATATCTCGTTAGCTGCGAAACCTGGATAGTAATTCAAAAAAAATTTAAAAATTTCTGTGTAGAGGCTCGACGCTATAGATTACACAAGGTGATAAGCCATTCCATGCCATTCTTCCCTAGTCTTTTGTGTGAGTTCAAGGTCAGGAAACACACCACTTGGATTGGTTATTTGTTTGCCATTCCTTTTTAAGAATT
Source organism: Eumerus sabulonum (assembly GCA_951905685.1). Classification (NCBI taxonomy): domain Eukaryota; kingdom Metazoa; phylum Arthropoda; class Insecta; order Diptera; family Syrphidae; genus Eumerus; species Eumerus sabulonum. Next base: position 111,685,179 of record OX645061.1, read on the forward strand.
ATTCCGTGCAAATGTGACCATGACATGATGGCTGATATCACGGTAATAACATGTGTAATGTTGTCTTCCAAGGTTACAATTGAAGCGGGCTTATCGACATAGGCGAGTGATTTGATATGTCGTCATAAAAAATAGCCAAGAGGAGTGAAATAAAACAATTTGGCTAGTCCATGTAGTAGGTGGAAGGTGTGAACCTGGGCCTCAACCAACAAGCATCTTCAGCTGGCACGGTCTTTTACCAGCTATTTCCGGCAACGCACTCGTTAGATTCGCTCGTCCTCTGCTGCGTCGTTCCTCGTGGTTGGACTCGAAGACTCTTCGGGCCGGAGCTGTGTTATCCATTCGCTCTACATGGCCTAGCTATCTTAGACGTTGGATACGTAGACGTCATATTAGGCCGATGTCGCTCGTATAGTTCGTATAGTTCATGTCGTATCTTCGCGTCCACTCTCCGTTTATACAAATGAGATCATAAATTGAACGCAAAATTTTTCTCTCCGAACGACCAAGGGCTTCCTCATCCGGTCTTGTCAAAGTCCAGACCTCCGCGCCATAGGGGATGACCGGGCTGATTGAAGTTTTGTATAGTGCAACCTTGGCCTTTCGGGTGTGGGCTCTACTTCCTAATTGCCTCTTGAGCCTTAAGAAGTAGAGTTTGGCAAGAGTAATTCTGCATTTGATCTCAGCGCTGGTATGTATGTATTGTTGTCGCCGGTCACTAGTGAGCCAAGTGAGGCGAAGTCCTTGACCGCTTCGAATTTGTTGCTGCCAATTGTGACGTTTTGGGTGGGACGTCAGTATTGTGCGTCTTTTTTGATTGACAGCACATATTTCGTTTTACCCTGGTTAGCCGAAAGACCCACTTTAGCCGCTTCTACCTCAATGCTTTCGAACGCTTCATTGAAGTTCCTTTGTGTGCATCCAATTACGACAATCCACGTATGCAAGCAGCTGTGCAGACTTAAAATAGATCGTATCCATTATGATGGCCCGTAAGTCTCGTATGGCCTTTTTTCGCATGATGTTGAACAAACTACATGACAGCGAGTCGCCTTTTCTAAATCCTTTTTTAACATCAAAGGTATCAGTTAATTCGCTACCCAACGTAATGGAGCAGCAGGAATTCTCCATTGCCATCCTGCAAGTTTGTCAGGGATGTTAAAACTAGACATGCTCGCCTCTATGCACACTGCCATATGCGGCGTTAAAATCGACGAAAAGGTGATGTTGTCGATTTGGTATTCTTGGGTTTTTTCCAAGATCTGTCGCAGTGTGCATATTTGGTCTGTTGTGGATTTACCTGGCCTAAAGCCACGCTGATATTAACCCACCAGATTATCCACAAAGGGCTTCAGACGTTCACACAGAATAGCAGAGAAGATCTGATTACCCTGCAGTTGGCGCAGTTATAGGGGACTCCTTTTTGTGAGATTCCATTCGCCGGGTATGCTTTCCTCCGACCATATTTTACAGATGAGCTGGTGCAAGCGCCCTACCAGATCATCTCCAGCCGCTTTAAATAGCTCGGCAGACAGGCCGTCTGCGCCCGCGGCTTTATTAGTCTTCAGCTTTGAAATAATCATCTAGGTCGGGTGGACGAAATTCTGTTGCTTCTTCGTCATTCTGTCTGGCAGCGGTATTAGACCTTTCATCCCCGTTAAACAGTCTACAGAAGTGTTCCTATTCTCAGCATGGACTGTAACTCTACTACTTGTTGGCCGTCTTCATCCCTACAGGCTTCTGCTCTGGCCTTGTAGCCCTGACATCTTTTTTTTACTTTTTCGTAAGACCTACGAGTGTCATTCCTGTGGTAGGATCTTTCCATCTCCCCGATTTCCCGCTTTCCAAGCTTTCTCTTTTCCTTCCTTAAGAGCGTGTGTTCCTCTCTTTTTTTCTGCTAGTAGAGTTCACGAGCGGCTTTCATCCGTCCATGTAACCAGGCTTTGTAGGCAGTTTCTAGCTGGCGGCGATTTGAAACCCAATACATCAGAGGCAGCGTCTCTGATTTCATGCTGGCAATACTTCCACTGTTGTTCTGCGGATTCTGCCAGTGTCATAAGAATGTGCGGGAGGTTGAAGGAAGCTCGATCGGCAAAGCTTTTAGCGAACTCCTGCGATTGTAATTTCCGACGTCAAACTTTCGTCGTCCAGCTCGACTAGCATCGGTGATATCTTCATTCCTGCCTCCTTTTTTTTAAATGTGCGCGCACTCCAGGCTTAATAACCTTATTATGTCGGCGACACAGTGAGGGCTGTAGGTAGAAAGGAAGAGGGATAGAGGAGATGCCGATGGACACTGATCTTAAATGCTTGCATGTTGTACTGACGGAGCAAGTCCGAGTCCGGCAGGGAATTCCAGATTCGTGTGGTTCGGTTGAAGAAAGATTCCTTAAGATTCCGATACGTCCGAAAGCGGGCTTCAGGCAATATGACGGTACGTCCGAAAGCGGGCTTCAGGCAATATTGTGAGAGACGGGTGTCGCGGGAGAAAGGTTGAAGGAGCAGAATGCAACTGACGGTTTCATCAGAGCTTTTTTTGTGGAAGTAACGATAAAACAATGAAAGGCAGGATACATTCCTACGATGTTCCAGAGAGTCTAATGTTTTGATAATGCTAGAGTCACCTATCAGTTTTATCGCGCGTTTCTGTATTCTGTCTAGTAGATGCAATGAGGTCCTGGAAGCACCGAACTAGACACGAGCCTTATAGATTGTAGCCAGGTCTAAGGGTGAGAAATTTTTCTCGCAAGAAGCCTAGGCATTTCGCAGCATCCCTGACGACAATGAATATGTGGTCGCTCCAATTAAGATTGTGAGCAACACACGTACCCAGGATGGAGAGTTTTCGGTTTACCCTTTTGGATGATGATGAAATTGGCCATTAACAACAAGCTTCTCCAGCTGGCACGGTCTTTCACTAGCTGTTTCCAGCGTCACACACCTAGCTGGATAAGGCGCCCTTCCACCATGTGCGCCATGTTAAATTCGACCGACCTCTGCTGCGTCGTCCCTTCGGGTTGAACTCGGAGACTCTATCGACCGGAACTGGGTTCCGGTTCTGTATTCTCTATATGGGCTATCCATCTTAGACGTTGGATTCGTAGATGTCTTACAAGGCCGATGGCGCTGTACAGGTCGTATATTTCATCGTTGTATCTTCTCCTCCACTCTCCGCTTATACAAACGGGACCATAAATTGAACGCAGAATTTTCCTCTCGAAACAACCAAGGGCCTCCTCATCTGATTTCGTTAAGGTCCAGGCCCCTGCGACATAGGAGTGGGCCGGGATGATTAAGGTTTTGTATAGCGCAACCTTGGTCTTTCTTACTTCCCAATTGCCTCTTGAGCCTGAGCAAGCAGCGGTTGGCAAGAGTTATTCTGAGTCTGATCTCAGTGCTGGTGTTGTTGGTGTTGTTGGTCAGTAGTGAACCAAGGTAGACGAAGTCGTTGAGGACTTCGAAATTGTAGCTGCCAACTGTAACGTTTTGGCCAAGAAGTTGTGCGCCTTTTGTTGGGTGACAGCATATATTTGGTTTTACCTTCATTTACCGAGAGGTGGCTACTGCTTAAATGTTTTATTGATGTTCCGCAATGTTCGTTCAATTACGTCAATGTCATCCGCGTACACAAGCAGTTGTGCAGACTTGAAATAGATCGTACCTCTTGTGATGGCCAGTGAGTCTCGTAGCAGATTTTCAAGCACGATGTTGAAGAAACTACATGATAGTGCTTCACCTTGTCTAAATCCTTTTTTAACATCAAAGGTCTCGGTTAATTCGCTACCGACCCTAGTGGACCAGCGAGAGTTCTCCATTGCCATTCTGCACAATCTGACGAGTTTGGCAGGGATGTCAAAACTAGACATGGCGCTGTATAGCTCGTCTCTATGAACACTGTCATACGCCGCTCTGAAATCGACGAAAAGGTGGTGGTTTTCGATTTGGTATTCTTAAGTCTTCTCCAAGGTCCGCCGCAGTGTGAATATTTGTTCTATTGTGGATTTAATTGGCCTGAAACCACACCGATAAGACTATCAGATTATCCACAAAGGGTTCTTTCATCCACACAGTATGGCAGAGAAGATCTTATACACAATGCTAAGTAGACTTATTCCTCTGTAGTTGGCCTATGAGGGCGCCGTGACGCAGTGGTTAGTGTGTTGGACTCTGACGCAGGATGAGCGAGTTCGGATTCTGATATCACCAACGGCATCGAATGCTTACTTCGCGGCGTCCTTCCGCGGCGGGGTACTGGCAAAACCCCCCGTAGAAAAAGCTTCTCGACTCTATCCGTTCGGAATCGGCATTATACTGTAGGTCCCTTTCCCCTGTGTAAAAAAAAAAAAAAATAAATCACACACAACATGGGTGATTGAGAGAAGCTTGGCTTTGGCTCTTCAAGGGCTGTAACGCCACCAAAGCAAGCAAGCAAGCAAGCAATTTGCACCGACAAAGTGGTCTGCTTTCTTGTGGACGATGCTAAGGTTCCATTCATCGAGCATGCATTCTTCTGACCATATCTTACAGATGAGCTGGTGCATACTCTCAACCAGGTCATCTCCAGCTGCCCTAAAGAACTCGGCAAGTAGTCCGTCTGCTCCAGCAGCTTTGTTGGACTTAAGCTTAGAAAAAGCATTCTAATCAGAACAGGCGGAATACTCTGCTATCGTCGTCCGTTTTGAATGGGTCATTCTGCCTGACAGCGGGATCTGTTTCATCATCGCCGTCATACAGTGTGCAGAAGTAGCCTTTTCACATGGGGTGTTAGCTACCCTTGTGCTAAGAAAGCAGCGTTGTATTTGGGCGTAGTCGGTATTGTCGAAGGCACCTTCAATGTCAATGAACCAACTTATCGCACTTTTTTTGACGTTTAGGGATATATTGATCCGAGGTGTTAGCTCCTGAAGAGCATACATGGTTGATTTCCCAATCTGGTAGGCTTATTGGTTACTGTGAAGTGGTGATTCCGTCCCTTAAGTGCCTATCTAGTATCTTTTTCATAGTTCTTTAGGAAGAAGGAAGTAAGGCTTATCGGTCGGTAAGATTTAGGTAGGTCCGTAGGTCTACTGCCTCTTTCCAGCTTGTCGGTATATATCCTCATAAGCAACTCGTTCTGAAGATGTTAATTAGCATAGGGCTAATCGCGCACTCCCTTTCTGAAGGAGGACTGGGAAGATACCATTCTCACCAGGAGATTTAAAAGAGTGAAAGAGTGAGATATTGCTCACGGTCTTTTCCAGTCCTCCATGGGTCCGGTTGCGCTGATCTGCGGAAGTGTATTGGAGAGAGTTGGGGAAATTATGCTGGAGTCTAGGAAGTGCGTCCTGGTTAAAATGTATAATGTTTCTTGATCATTTTCCGCGTAGGTGCCGTCTGCTTTTTTCAACAGCCCAATTCGATTAGTGTGTTCTTTAGGGAGGACTCTGTGGACACGAGCGCTGTTTTGAATGTCTGAGGGACTCATGCAAAACTTTTTTTCATAAGTCTCTTTTGGCTCTTCGAATTCTAAATTGTAGCTGGTACTTGGTCCAGTCACCGGCCCGTTTAGCTTTATTGAACAGTGTGTTAATTATTAATAAGTGTGTCGCTGCAACACACTTATGGTGTCATAAGAATTTTTATGCATGATACGTAATAGATCGTCTTATAGTCTTAATATGAATAGGTGTCCTAATTTCAAAGATCAGACGTGTTAAGTAACACACGTAATCTTATAGTGTGTTTACACATTTGCAGTGTAGGCTGCCAATAACCTGGACAACCCAAGGGTAAGGTAGATATTGATATACATGCTTGTATTTTTATTTACGAGGGGACGACAGAGTCAAATAGTCATATGACGCAGGTCTCAAAACAAGCAATCCCATTACTCGTTTCATTTCAATTAGCCCAAATACACGACAACAATCCGACTCCGAATTACTCTAATTGAAAATCCACATTCCTCCGTGCTGTGAGCCAAGTTCCTGGCCAAAATTGAATCACTTCCCCTCATTCTTATTCATAGAATTTCCACAGTTAATTCCGACCAAAAAATTTACACTTAATTTGTAAAATTCAAATTTTTAAATAACAAACTCTCATCTTGCAGATATCCGCCCACGCACCTGCTGTCGAAATTAATTTTCGTCCCGCCGTTCAAAGCCGTTTTCAATTTTCCACTACAAGACCGGCTGATAGGGGCGTTAGTACGAGGGAGTTGATGGCAATAAACGGAAAAAACGTGTCACCGAACCACGGCATCTTTAAGCCGGGCTGGGGCTTGTTTGCAGATAGGAGTCAACCGCTCCTATCTGTGTCCTGGATTTTTCGTCAACTTAAAGTACGTTCAAATAAAAAGCTCATAGGACATATGGGAAGTATGTGCCGCCTAGATACTCGTGCTCGTGTAGCGCAAGCATGCAACCACCATATTGGAGGAAGGAAGATACCAAACAAAAAATAGAAGAACGGAAACAACACAATATATATAAATCCGCAATGTCCTTTCAATCAGGATCTTTGGGGTCGCATGTGTCTCCCTTACTATACATACATTTGTCTGTCTGTCTATCTGACTGTTTGCTTGTCTACTATACTGTCCTATTCTGTGTTGTACTGCACGAGCTGTAGGTGTTGTCCTATGGTATGTACTATTTACAGAGGGTCCTTGTGACGTGTTCAAACCACCAAACAGTGGGCGCGTTGCGTCCATTAAAAAAGGGAAAAAAAGCCAAAAAGTAAAACCAAAAAAAAACAATGGGAACAGCTCGATAGGAGGATAGACAAAAAAAGGGTTAGTATACTACTCCAGTACGATGCACCATAAAAGGAAACAGATTCAAAGCCCAGACCCCGTGGGCCAAGAGATTTGTCACCTTCACGTGGCACGACGAGCCATACCCTTTAAGACCAGTCAATTTTACACATGGATTCATCTATATTTATAGGGCGAGAGTATCTATCTATCGAATAGGCAGAGTATGTTAACTTCACACTGCGCAGAGATAGCGAATTGGCATGGGGGCGTCTCTCCACGCGTCATGCAACTGCAGAATGCATTCCGTGCGCATGCAATAAACCTGTCACTCTGACGAGTTTATGAATTTAATGAGCAAAAGCTTACAGGGCACATCCCTGCAAGCTTGCCGATGGTGTTAGGATTTGATGTTATACAATTCGGTGATTGGTTGACGGTAAGAGGAGTTGTGGCTTTTTGACGCATTGGGATTGGTGCTGAAGCATGGTCGAGACTTGTGCGCATGATAATGGCTTTTTGGGAACTGTTGCCTTCAGTCAGGGGTGGATTTGATGTTTTCGGTTTTGTTTTTTGTTTTTTCTTTCTCTCTGCGGGGTTGGGGTTGAAAGTTACGAAAGTTTCGATGTTTTGTTTGCTTTGCAGGGTGGAGTAATGCTTCTAACGGGGGGACTATGTTGGTTGGCGTGTGGCAGGGATGAGTCTAATACAGTGGCGTACATGGGAAAGTGTTTTGTTGGAGGGGCGGGTCAGGATGTGATAATGCCGAAGATAAAAGGGGAATAGACTACTTCTAGCTTCCCGACTTAGCTTAGAAAAGAGTCTTAGATCGCTGCTGTAGGTTCAGTAAAGTAAAAAAATTCGCATCCTTCCAAAATGATGGATTACTTTGCTACCACTGATACGATCTTGGTAAGGCTTTGCTGATGAATACCAAGAAAACTAGGCTATAGTTGGCGGACATATTTTTTTCTCACAGGCTTAGTCGCGGTTTCTTAGCTAAATTTCCTCTTTTCCCTTCCCCCACTCCACTCAAGCCACACAAGTGTTGTCCTTCAACGGATCCAAGATTTCCTTCAGTGTATCGAGCTTTGCATGACACACAAAGTTCCCGTCAAGCCAAAGCTCCATACATCCTTCTTACAACAGGACACAACGAAAGCTTTGTTTCTGTTAGCTTTTCACCCGTTCATCATGGGTTCGACTACCACTTCTTTGCAGCGAGTATCGCAACATCACTTCCTGTTACTACCATGACCTCAATTCTCCCAACACGACCATCATCGACGACTTCTTGTCCTGGCGACAATCATTTTGCACTGTGGTAGGTTCTTTTCCTCCACTGCACACAGCTACCATCAAGGACGTACACTTTATCCATTCGACTTACTGCAAACGATGGCGGGCGAATTCAACCGACCGTCGAACATGTTCCGGTGTCATCACATACTAGCCATCCATAGGCATCTAGGCTCCAATCGAACCTCTCAAAACCTCTCAGTATTCCAACAGTTCCTTACGAGTTGGTTACGTTTTCGGGCACTTTTTTGTTGTTTTTGTTTTGTATACAGCCTCTGTAGGCATGAAGGGGCACCTCTCGCTTACATGCACGCGACCATTCGCCGACTGCTACATACCATTCGCACTTGGTGGATGTGGATGGTGGAAATCAAGCAACCGACCGTTGTAGCCAGATACCAGTCAGGATAGTTGTAATAAGCCAACGTTAGTGTATCACCGACATTCTTCGGTCACAGTAGATTCGATATCCTTTTACAAGTTCTCTCCATTTCACCCAGTATCGGCGCGACGTTCAGCACTGAAATAATACATTTCATTCACACATCCTCGCTCTCGTGCTTATACTCGTGTTTTCATAAATATTTCACTTAACTTAGTAATAATGCTTTAAAACAAAAAATATATTTTTCTTGGTGAAATATTACTTAGTAGTCTGGCCAAAAAGGATGCAAATGTGGCTTCTATTGAATTAAGGACGATTTCGCGGCGGTTTTTTCTTGTGCTTTCTCTTGGTTTCCTATTCGAAACGTGCGACCTGTCCATCAGCAGGTTACCAATTTATCCTATCCGTGTAAATAGATAAAATTTAATCACAAATAATAAAAGGAAGAAGAAGTAATTGTAGAATATCCTTGTAGTGTTAACTGTAGCTTTTGAGTTAATTTCTTTCGTCTATTACTCACTTGTATGTACGTACTGTTGTCGCTCGCTTAAAGTGCTACGGTTGTGAAAGTACCTATGGTAGATATCATACTATTTCTAAGCTCTCTAAGAAATCAGTAAACGAGATAACGAGTTAAGCGGAAATTCATTCAAGGACATCAGTCGTCATGCGGAACATTTTCGATTGAGTGAACAATCGCGACTGTCACACAAGACTTTTGTTTGCATTCTGCGAACGAGTTTAACATGCATCCTTCCTCTTTGTTTGTTGTTACATTTTATCCCATGATATCCTGGAGATTTTAAAGAAAAAAACAAAAAACATACTAGAACGTTTGAAACATTGAAACGTTGAAAACGAAAACAAAGAGAAGAAGACCGAACGAACAGATTGTCTGAAGGAAGTTTTCTTAGATTACCAAGCCATCGGAACCACGTGCTTGGTTGGTTGGCTTGCTCCTTGTTGCTCCAACACCACGGACTTTTGTGTCGGAGGGAAAAATCCTTGTTTTTCTTGCTTCATTCTGTGTCCCGCATCATTTTGTTCCTTCCCGCGTTATCCTTTTTCTCGTCGTTTACAGTTGTTTTGCCTTATTTTCTTACATTGGGCTCGTGAGTGCCTTGTGCATTTGTGTGGCAAGTGTTTCCAAAGAAATCGGGTCGTCACGCGACTCTTGTGCGTTCAGCTGTTGCTGCTTTTCCGGCGAGCTCTACCTCGGATCAGACGACGAGGAAAACTTTGGTGAGTAAATGTTTCGTTTTCTTTTTTTTTTGTTGTTTCTTCCTTTCTTCTCGTTGATTTACTGCATGGCAAGGAAACGTAGATGATATTGTCGTCCTTGTAGTAAATCCTTTTCCTTTTTTTGTTTGAATGAATGTGCAGCAGCATTCTGCATCATTAGGTGAGTTAGAGAAATTTGATTGAACGCAGAGCAATGCAAACATTGGAATGAATACATCAGGCAGACTGTATACACATACGCATACGTGAGGGGTTTATTGACTCGTGTACATCCAGCCAGACTTGGCATTAGATGAGATTGCAGGCTATTAGATAGTCCTTGCAAAGTGCCGGATGATTGTACTCGTATTCAGCCGGCGATGAGGGTAGCGACGTCGTTGGTTGCGTCTGATGAGTGCAATTTAAAGAGATTGGAGAAGATAGGGTGACTACTGGGTAATATATTTAAAGCTTTATGGCAACATTGTCCAAAAATAGAGGCAAACAATAACCGGTAGAGTAGTTAGACTTGTTGGTTGACAGTCATACTGAAAGGTATTTTCTTATGTTTTTGATACAAAGTAGAAACCACGGCAGTGCAGTTCCTTCTTATAGAGCTAAAATGTCTACGATAGTGCCAGCATTTATTTTGAAACGTTCTATCCATACAACTTTATAATATGATACACAAAAAAGTGAAAAAGACCACATACGCCCGAGTGATCATATTTGTACCTCTGATCATAGCAGAATTAGGGGCTCAATCACCGGGTAAGTCCGATTGATCGTACACATTTTCTGTCGTTTCTTTTAATGCCAAACAATAGTTCTAATATAGGAAGAGAATTCCATAATAAATACGATGAATTAGTATGACGATGACGAGATAGGATTAGAGCATATGTTCTAAGAGAGCGGGCAAAAGATAGCTAATCAAACAGATTCTTTGGACCAGGACCAGAGCCAAGTCTTATTCACTATAATATTGTGTAAGAAAATAAAATTTCTTGCATCGAGAGTTTTCGAGAGAAGTTGCTAGAAAGTCTCTAGCAAAATGCGAAAAATGATCATATCTGCGTAACCCATATACGAAAGCTACTTGAAGCTTACGTTGAGTTAGGGAATCAACCTTACTATATACAACTTCCGTATATGTGATGAGAGGCAGGATAAGAGTTGTAACAAGTCTACCTCTGCTATCAATAGGAGTGTACTTTGAAGTCGACCAGAGATTTCGGAGATACGTCTAAGTTGTTAGTTTGGTCATAACCTGACAGTTTACTATTTATGACAAGACCAAGACTTTTTTTCCGAAGAGAACGACATCTAGTAAGGAGTTATGAGTGAGATTTTTGGCTTTTACTGGAATGACCTAGGACTTTATCCGGTTCAAGTGAAATCAATTTAAAGTAGACCAAATGTAGATATTGGCCAATTCGATATTAATTACTTCGATTAGTTCAGATACTTGATTAGGGAGCTAAGTTTTCGGGTCTACAAGGCAAACAGCTCTGAGGGAAACCGAAAAAAGTACATACAAGCCAGAAATGACTGCAACACCCACATTCGGCGGGTTAAATTCCAATTCGACCAAAAATTAAGGCGTTAAATCCTTCTATGTTCCAAAGGTAGCAAAAGTTTCTGGTCGTTTGTAAAAAACGTAAAAAACTCAACTACGTCGTCTATACCGACGCTCATCCACAATGACATTCCAGCTGTCACCCCCTGAGACAAAGCTAACCTACTTGCTGCCAACTTCGCAACCAGTTCTCAGCTCACAGGTTGTACTCTGTCTCTGCCTGTACTGTATGTATGTACCTTGGCGTTACAGTCCATGAAAGAGTCGAGCTGAGCTCAATCACCCATAGGTGAAAGTGACCTACAGTCACCGGTTCCGAACAGCGAATTTCGAAAAGATTTCATGACAATTTTACTACATGGGTTTTGTCAGAACCCCGCTGAGGAAAAACACCGTGAAAACACGTTCGATGACATGGCTGTGTCGGGATTCGATCCCATGTCATCGGCGTCAGAGGCCAACACACTGCCCACTGCGCCACGGTGCTCTGCCTGTACCAGAGTGCGTCAATTCCATCATGGGACTAATCCATTTCCGCACTTGTAGAGTCGCAAGTCTAAAGGACCTCGGTATACATAAATCCGCTGGTCCAGATGGTATTGCCCCAATAGTTCTGACGAGGTGTTCTTCTACGCTGGAAAAAACCACTGCGTAAGCTTTTTCACCTTTCTGCTCCTCTGGGCTCTTTCCGAGTAGGTGGAAAACAGCATTTGTCCAGCCTATACCCAAAAAATGCGAATCATCTTCTCGCTCCAACTACCTACCCATTGTTTAAAAAAAAAAAAAAAAAAAAACAGCTAGTTTGGCTGTATACAGTTGGATATCATCAGCAAAAGGCAAAATGATATTGGTCCTAGTAATAAACCTTGCGGAACACCCTACTTTACTAGTAAGGGTGATGAGAGCGAATTAGAACCTACAGCCCTTAGATATGACTCGGTCAGAAAACTGTTAAATAGTCTAACTGTACTGTCACCAAAAGAGTGTAGACTTTTTAACTTTCAGATAAAAATCCTATGATTGACGTTGTCAAAAGCCTTAGAGAAATCAAGTAAACAGAATAGGCAGTAGACGTATCCTCTGCCGAAATCTTGTCTTATACTGTCTAAAATTGTAAGATTTGTTGTAATTGTAATCTTCTGAAATTCTTTTGATAAACAATGGAGGATGCGAATGGGTCCAAAATCCGCAGCTGACATCGGGTTTATTTTGTTTTTTTTTTTAACAGGCTAAATTGGACACCTGCAATTTATCTTAAAGGCGGGAAGGTTGAAGTAGTTATGCATACAGTGGCTCAAAATATGAGTTACTTACTTACTTAGGTGGTGCTGCAGTCCGTGGTGAACCTGGGCCTCAACCAAAAAGCGTCCAGCTGTTTCCAGCGCCGCACGCCCAGTTGGTTAAGGTCCCCTTCCACCTGCGTGCGCCACCGATGATGCGCCCGTCCTCTGCCGCGCCTTCCTTCCGGAGTGGATTCGAAGACTCTTCGGGTCGGAACTGTATTTTCCATGCGCTCTACATGGCCTAGCCACCTTAGACGCTGTATCCGTAGACGTCGTACCAGGCCGATGTCGCTGTAGAACCCGTACAGTTCTTCGTTATATCTTCTCCTCCATACACCATTTGAACAAACGGGACCGTAGATGGTGCGCTTTTTCTCTCGAAACGACCAAGGGCATCTTCATCCGTTTTTGTTAAGGTCCAAGCCTCTACGCCGTAAAGGAGCACTGGGATGATTAAGGTCTTATACAGTGTCTTGGTTTTCCGAGAGAGGGCTCTACTTCTCAATTGCCTCTTGAGCCCAAAAAAACAGCGGTTGGCAAGAGTGATTCTGCGTTTTATCTAAGCGCTGGTGTTGTTGTCGCTGGTCATCAGTGAGCCACTTGACCACTTCAAAGTTATATCCGCACATGGTGTATCCTGGCCAATACGTCGGTGTTGTCCGTCCCTTTTAGATGAAAGCAGATATTTGGTTTTACCCTCATTAACCTTGAGACCCATCTTAGCCGCTTCTACCTCAATGCTTACAAAGGCCTCATTGACGTCTCGCTGTGTCCGTCCAATCACGTAATGTCGTCGGCGTACGCAAGCAATTGCGTAGACTTGAAATAAATCGTACCTCTTGTGTTGGCCAGTGACTCTTGCACGATCTTTTCAACCACGATGTTGAAAAAGTTGCATGACAGCGCGTTACCTTGCCTAAATCCTTTTTTAACATCAAAAGTATCGGTTTGCTCATTACCGACCTTAATGGAGCAGCGAGAATTCTCCATTGTCATCCTGCACAATCGGACGAGTTTGGCAGGGATATTAAAACTAGGCATGGCTTTGTATAGCTCATCTCTATACACGCTGTCATATGCAGCCTTGAAATCGACGAGGTGGTGAGTGTCGATTGGGTATTCCTGGGTATTCCTGGGTCTTCACCAAAATCTGCCCTAGCGTAAATATTTGGTCTATTGTGGATTTGTCTGGCCTGAAACCACACTGATAAGAGCCGATCAGGTTATCCACAAACGGTTTCTGGCGTTCACACAATACAGCAGAGAAGATCTTATATGCGATGCTAAGGAGACTTATGCCCCTATAGTCGGCGCAGTTATAGGGGTCTCCTTTCTTATGGACCGGGCAAACGATGCTGAGATTCCATTCGTCGGGCATGCTTTCCTCCAAAATATGAGTTGGGTGAGGTAAAATAATGAGTAGAATATAGAGCAAATCTTCACCAATGGCGCTAAATTGTATATCCTTGACTGCATAAATTATCTCATTTTCACCAATTGTTTCAACTTCAAATGGTCTAATAGAAGGCTGTGCGAGGTCTTCATCAAAGCTAAAATCAGTTTCCTCTGATTTACTATTAAGAAAGAAAATAAAAATTTTGATGTTATACCTGGGACATTGGGCATACGTTCTGTCTAGGACATCATATAACTCATCTTTGTCTTCCGTGGGGGCGTGGACGCAGATCAAGCTGGTGTTAAAAAAATGTAGCCTTGATACGGACCGTTATGAGGCGTACGATCGCATGCCGAAAGCTTAGGACTTTTTGCCTTAGTCCACATTGAACAACAAATCCGCATCCGAGAATCTTTGTCCTCTTTCCCTATAGCAGTTGCCGTAGTAAATGTCGCAGTTTTTCGTCCGCTTTATGCCCGGTCCATTCATCGCATTTCCTGGATGGCGGTCATGTCCGCTTTATAGCGGTCAAGTTGCAATCCAAACTGTTGTAAAATATGAAGCAAACATCTCGTCGATACTGTTGGTGGCCCACTATTGACAATGATGTTGTCAAATGCACTGCATGTCAGACCAACGCGAGAGTACAACAACAGAGTACAACAGCTGGGATTTCACCAGCAGAGAAACGAGAGGACACATCGTAAAATTCTTTCGGCAATAGTTCCAGAATCAGAAAAAGGAATTTACGTAATCAAGCCCAAGCTTTCGGTGGGCCAACTAGTTTTTGTACGACAGTTTCAAAGGAACGAGAAGTGTATCGCGGAAGTCGTAACGTAGATCATAGCAAGAAAATGTACGTGGTAACAGCAAACCCCATTTTGCATCGACGTCACCAAAACTAGATGCGGCCTCGCATCCAAGCACAATACAAGATCCATCCATTCGTGTCTGTGTCGACTGAAGAAGGCACCGGTACCTCCCCTGAGGTTAAGGAAGCACCGTCAAATAACAGCAACAATTATCTAAACGACTCCAACGTACAACTCAAATCGACGTCACTCTTCTGAGCCTATGTTCTCGGCAATTCACTGCTCTTTTTGATGGTATTATAATCTGTGGCGATCTTAACACCGATCTTCTTAAAAACGACAGCGGAGCACGTCTTAAATTTGGTAGGTGCGACTGGATTATCGATATCGACTCCCACGTTAAACTCAAATCGACGTCACTCTTCTGAGCCTATGTTCTCGGCAATTCACTGCTCTTTTTGATGATATTATAATCTGTGGCGATATTAACACCGATATTCTTAAAAACGACAGCGGAGCACGTCTTAAATTTTGTAGGTGTGACTGGATTATCGATAGTTAATTCCTATGCTATCCGAGTAGCTCCAAATGCTCTCCAAGTTTTAACTTCATCGTGGTCAGGGGATGGATAATGGATAAGTTTGCCTTACAGCGGTATACTGACTAACATCACCGTTACACAGTATGCAGAAGTGGTTTTCCCATATTCTCAGCATCGACTACGATTCTAGTACTAGGTGTCCGTTCTCAGCCCTACAGCCTTCCGTTCTGGCTTTATAACTTTGGCATGTTAACATTATCTCTTGGTATAACCTTCGAACGTTCCAAAACTTTGGGCCTTGTTAACATATTTTTTTTACGAAAGCAGGCAACTCAGCCATTCAAATTATTGGACCGTAAAACCCGTCTTACTGCTTCAACAGACCTAATAATTATATCTGACATCTAAACACGGTGTATTTTATTTGATGATTCCTTGTATAGTTTTTTGTAACTTCTGATCAAAAACTGCTCAAGAACTCATAAAAAGATAAAACGGATACGATCTTCGTCAAAAGAAAACATCACATCCGCATAACGTGCGCAAATATTCTTCAAAACCTATTTGCATTGTTTCATCGTGTTGTTTCCCTATTTATGTGTCTGCTTCACAAGTCACTAAGCAGACAACCGAAGAGCATTAAACCCCACTCCCAAACGCATTTATGTACATAGACAAATGGTAAGGCAAACAAACTGCAGTAACACTGCAGTTGTCCTATACTACACGGCTATATCCTTCCTCCCACCTCATCCCACAGCGCAACCTCCTTCGACTGAATAATGTATTCTATTTCATATTAATTTGACTTCTTTTTGGGTTTAGTTTATTTATCTGTTTGTTGTGCTTTCGAAAGGACAATCAAGCTTAGCCGTATCGGAACCGACATCTTTCATTCGTCCTACTCTCCTTATGCTTTCTGCCGCGAAATATCACATACTTACGGGCTGGCGGAATAAGGACGCGATCCGATGAACAAAGTCCGATAATAAAATTACCATAAATAAATATGACGGTAGAAATGGCAAAAGTTTCCTCAGCACCAACGACGAATTCGTCGTCCTTGGCGAGCTTCTTCTATAACGATCATCATTAGGATTCCATTGGAAGGAAGGAAAGGAAAAGGAAAAAAACCTAGCCACCCACCCTTAACGGTTATTCGAATTTCAAATATTACCGTATGTATTTCGGTTAAGGATGTTTCCTTTTTTACTATGATTACGACATAGGCTATAGTGGCTGTGCCGGTGCCAGCAAATGTGAAAGTCAAATGCACAAATAGAGGCCTCGGTGCGGCATTTGTGTCATTTCCGTTTCCGCTCCGAATTTTCATTTTCGTTATCCTTTTTTTGTTGGTTACAGTGAAACGATAACGCGAAACGACAACAAGCCAATTTGCTGGCGAAATTCATCGATTCATCGATAGTCACTATGGCCGCTCATCCCGCGTCAATGAGGCGGAAATCATTTCAATCCTTTCCCGAAAGGATGCAGCACTTTTAGCTCCTTTCGATGCTGATGCTTTTACGTACACAAAACAGATGGAGGTGGAGGTGGCTATGAATATTGTTTACGTAAATTTGCAACCGATAAAGCTCATTGCAAAGCCAAGTGGCAACATATTCGTCTGTTCCCCGATGCTCTTGCATGCCATGATGCTGTCCCGATGTGCTCTACGGGTGTACTATGACGCTCCAGTGCTTGGTGCCTTTGTTTGTTTTGCGGCTCAGGAGGCGACAGAAAGTATATCCTTATGGCTATAGCGCCTCATAAATCGCCCTCTTCTTCTTGTTCTTCTTCGTCTTCCGATGTCTTCCTCTTTAGTTGTTCCTGGCTGCGGGTGTTGTCCTTGTTGTTGTCGCAGCATTCATTGCCATTGTGGTAGAAGTAGTTGTCGCATATAAAGTGCCGCGTTGGTCGTTATGACTCTTCGGGGCGTGTTTATTGTTTTAATTTGCAATGCGAACATGTTTTATTGAATTTCGATTGCGTTCCGTCGGCGCTATACGCGAAGGGTGGACGGACGCTCGATGTTGTTGATATCCCGGGAATTTGCTTACTTAGCGGAACAAATGGCTTCTTCAAGGGGGTATTGGGAATATTTTATTTAAATTACGATATCGCGGGAAGTGAATTTATTCGACACAGGGCGGAGGTTTATTTTGCGTGATTACAAGTACTTTTGGTAGTATTTTATGCCCGTGGCGCGGGCACAGACTGATGGATGGGGAGATGTACCTTAGAAAAAAAAAAAAATGTTGGCACATCGTCAACTAGAAATTAGGTACACAATCACGCTGCCCATAAAGGAACTTGACGTTCCACCCAGATGTTTCAATTTGAGAGTCTCTAATAAAGGACACTCGTGCCAACAAGCCGCCATATGGCAAGGAGCAGAGTACATTTTTAGAACTGCCTCCAAACGTGTTTTGTTTTCTGGTCTATTATATTGTCTATTTCATAAGTGCTTGAATTGTCTCCGGATTGTTGGCATAACATCGGTCCTTCACCGTTCCCCACAAAAGAAGGCCATAGTGGCCAATTCGCAGCTCCGAGGCGGCTAATTGACATCGCCAAGACGGCTGATAAGACCATGGGCTGTGCAGCATGACGCGTCATCCTGCATGAACCAGAGGTCGTCCAAATTCATGTCTTCAATTCCACCGTCAACTGAAACGTTGTTCTCATTTCCGAAGAAAGATGGTTCAATGATGCCACCACTCAGCTAACATCGACTCGGACCACTATCTTGTCGTAGCCAAGATGCGCCTACGGATATCAAGATCGCAGCGGAGTGGATTAGGAATACAAAGTTATGACGTCAGAAATCTACTATCGCCAGAAACCGCTCGTGCTTTTACCGATCGCGCCTCCTTTAAGTTTCCAATGCACCTCAACCCTCCACGCTGTCAATAGAACAGCAGTGGAACCTTTGCAAACAAGCCCTGAGAAGCACTGCATCTTAAGTTTCGGGCTTCAAGGCTTCACCACGAAGAAACACCTGGTTTGATGCGAGTGCAGGAGGATTTACACAGCTAAGCAGGATGCACATAAAGCCCCGCTGCATAGTAGAACAAGAGCAGCTCGTGAGCTCTACGAGTTAAAAAGAAGGAAGGAGCATAAGTTTCTCAGGAGAAAAAAGAAAGAGCATGAGAAGCGGAGAAGCGCGCGATTGAAGATTTGGAGAGGTGTTACTGTAGTCGTGACTGTAAGGTTATAAAGCCAGAACGGGAGCCTGCAGGGATGAGAAAAGACACCTAGTAGGGATGCTGGGAATATAGGAAAACTACTTCTGCAGTGTGTATAATAGTCCATTTCTTAACGACGAAGATCGCAGAGAATTCCGTCCCCCTGACCTCGACGAAGTTAAGATCGCCATATCGAAACTCAAGCCGAATTGAGCTGCTGGCCCACACGGACTGTCTGCTGAGTTCTTCAAGGCAGCTGGAGATCACCTGGGTAGGAGCACGCTCATCTCTAAGATATGGTCAAAGGAAAGCATTACCCAGGAATTGAGTCTCAGCATCGTATGCCCTATTCACAAGAAACGAGACCCCCCTGACTGCGCCAACTACAGTGGAATAGGTCTCCTCAACATCGCCTACAAAATCTTCTCTGCCGTTTTGTGTAAACCCCTGAAGCCTTTGGTAAATAAGCTGATAGGTCTTTACCAGTGTGAATACGGGCCAGGGAAGGCCACAATCGACCAATGAATTTCAAGTCGACACTCACTACCTATTTGTTGACTTCAAACCCGCGACAGCTTAATTAGAGACAGCTATACAACGCTGTATAGTCTGACTATGCAGGTTGACTTTGGCGAATGCTCGCTGCTCCATCCGAATCGGTGAACACCTTACCGATAGTTTTGATGTCAAAAGAGGACTTAGGCAGGGCGATGCTTTCCTGTGATTTCTTCAACATCATGTTAGAAATGATTGTGCAAAAATCACTGGCCAATACAAGAGCCACCATTTATTTCAAATCCTCGCAACTTCTTGCATACGCCGACGACATTGACATAATAGGTAGATCACAGCGAGATGTCAATGAAGCGTTCACGAGTATTGAAGCGGAGGCGACGAAAATTGGCTTGGCAGTAAACGGCGGCAAAACTAAATATACTTATGCTATCATCAAAAAAGGGCGCTCAACGCCGGCGTCTTGGCCAGAACGTTCGTAGTGGCAGTTATAGGTTTGTGATAGTAAAGGTCTTCGTCTACTTTGGCTCCGCAGTAACCTGGAACACCGACATCAGTTCCGAAATCAAACGCAGAATCACTCTTGCCAATCGCTGTATCTTCGGGCTCAGGAGGCAATTGAGTAATACAGTCCTCACCCGAACGACAAAATTTACTCTATATAAGACCCTTATCATCCCGGTCCTGCTGTACGGTGCAGAAGCATATGAGAAGGCCCTTAGTTGGTTCGAGAGAAAGATTTTGCGCGTGACTTTCGGGCCTATAAGCGCAGACGGGGGATGGAGAAATAAATTCAACCACGAAATTTACGGGCTGTACAGCGACATGAATCTAGTCAGGCGTCTACGGATTCAACGCCTAAGATGGCTGGGCAATGGAGAGCGAATGGTCACCACAGCTCCAGCCCGGAGAGTCTTTGAATCTAAGCCCGACGCAGAAACAGAGGAAGGCCGCAATAAGATGACGCACACAGGTGGAAGGGGACCTCAGCCAACTGGGTAGGCGGCAATGGAAAAGGCTAGCAAAAGATCGTGCTAGTTGGAGGGGCATGTTGGTTGAGGCCTAAGTTCACCCCGAACTGTAGCACCCGGAAAAGAAGAAGAAGAAGATGCCACCACTCCACAATCCGCATCAAACTGTCACTCTCTGTGGATGCACTGGCTTCTCGACAATAACGTGCGGGTTTTCCGAGTCTCCGATGCGTCAATTTTGATTGTTAACGTAGTCGCCGAGATGAAAATGCGCCTCGCCAGAAATGGTGATTTTTCGCCCAAAATCGTTGTCCAATTCAAGCTGTTCTAAGCTCCAAACTGCGGAGAGATAGCGAAGCGGATGGTCGCGCGCCCTCAATTGCTGAGTCAATTGGACCTAGTAAGCGATGACGAGTTGATGTTTGCGCACCGTACGGTGACGGAGCCCATGAGTGTTATCCACTAGCATATCAGTCTCACGAACTTTTTGCACAAATTTGCGAACAGCAGTCGCGGTGGTTGCTTCATTTCGGCCAAAACTTCCTTTCAAAAAACGCACTGTTTGGGCTACACCGCGATAAGTTTTCGGTATTTTTCAACGTTGTTTAAGCGCAAAGTGACTCATTTCGTGCTGCGGAGGTATGATACTCACTTTCTGTCAATATTTCGAGCGGGAAGCATCTGTCAGTGTCAAAATAACCTATGATTTAAAAAACAACCACTAGATGGCCCACGCTTTACATACGAGGACATCGTAATAGGCATATGTACTGATGCACTTATATAAATATTACAGTTTTTCGGTCTTTGGTCCTGGCGAGCATTTAATTTTACAGACGATGGATAGAGTGAAACAAAGAAATTGTAAAAATAACCATAACCCAGTTGGGCAAATATTGCCCAGATTGCCGGACAAACATTAAACAGATACAAATGGTCATGTCCTGTGTCCTTTTGCATTGCTCCTTTAGTGCACGTTTCCTTTTTGTTGTCTTTTTTATACACGTATATACGAAAAAACAATATGTATATTCCACCACTCGATTGAAGCGAATCGTGATGTATTTTTTATTACAGTGCAGCCCTTGAAAAAAGTGCACTTTGCTTTATTTTGTTTCGTCCTTTTGATTTTTGCTCGTTTTTTAATTTACTTTTTATTTTCGTGTTTCATTTTTTATCGTTTTATATGTTTATTTGATTTTCCATACATTTTTGGTTATTGTATATCGTTGTGTGGATCTATTCATGCGTGGTTCTATATTGAAATTGCGAAAAAAACATTTTGTTTCAACTGGTTTCCTTTTTGTTTTTTTTTTTTTTTTTGAAAATTTATGTTGGCAATAGTGACTGAGAGAGTGGTTGGTCCTTTTTGGACACGTCAGTTATATGCTTATTTTGAGCTATAGATTCGAACAGACATGGATGATTCGATGTGAGTGAGATTGGGCAGTGATCTGACGTTTGTTTATTTATTTGGAGATTTATCAGCAGTTTAAGGGCTCACAATTGATACGTTACGG
This sequence comes from Eumerus sabulonum, assembly GCA_951905685.1. Lineage (NCBI taxonomy): Eukaryota > Metazoa > Arthropoda > Insecta > Diptera > Syrphidae > Eumerus > Eumerus sabulonum. The sequence continues at coordinate 111,706,623 of OX645061.1, forward strand.
CTACTAGCATTTAGATAACCTCGGAATTGAAACGCTTTGCTAGTTTTTGGATACACTTTATTCTGTTCGTGCATTTTTGACATTTTTTTAAATACAGACGATCATTGCGTTTGATTGTGCGGAATTTTAACTTCTGCTTTGGACTCTTTTTATATATATATATCATTTAGTTTAATACTATCCATAAGAAAGGAGACCCCTATAACTGCGCCGACTATAGGGGAATAAGTCTCCTTAACATCGCATATAAATTCTTCTCTGTCGTATTGTGTGAACGCCTGAAACCGTTTGTGGATAACCTGATCGGCTCTTATCAGTGTGGTTTCAGGGCAGGTAAATCCACAATAGACCAACTATTTACGCTACGGCAGATCTCGGAGAAGACTCACCACCTCTTCGTCGATTTCAAGGCTGCATATGACAGCGTTTATAGAGATGAGCTATACAAAACCATGTCTAGTTTTAACACCCCTGCCAAACTCGTCCGACTGTGCAGGATGACAATGGAGAATTCTCGCTGCTCCATTAAGGTCGGTAATGAGCAAACCGAGACCTTTGATGTTAAAAAAGGATTTAGGCAAGGTGACGCGGTGTCATGCAACTTCTTCAACATCGTGCTTGAAAAGATCGTGCAAGAGTCACTGGCCAACACACGAGGTACGATCTATTTCTTGCGTACGCCGACGACATTGACGTGATTGGACGGACACAGCGAGACGTCATTGAGGCCTTTGTAAGCATTGAGGTAGAAGCGGCTAAGATGGGTCTCAAGGTTAATGAGGGTGAAACCAAATATCTGCTTTCATCTAAAAGAGACGGACAACACCGACGTATTGGCCAGAACGTCACCATGGGCGGATATAACTTTAAAGCGCTCAAGGAATTCGTCTACCTTGGCTCACTGATGACCAGCGACAACAACACCAGCGCTGAGATAAAACGGAGAATCACTCTTGCCAACCGCTGTTTCTTTGGGCTCAAGAGGCAATTGGGAAGTAGAGCCCTCTCTCGGAAAACCAACAAGGTGACACTATATAAGACCTTAATCATCCCAGTCCTACTTTACGGCGCAGAGGCTTGGACCTTAACAAAAGCTGATGAAGATGCCCTTGGTCGTTTCGAGAGGAAAATTCTCTGTACTATCTACGGTCCCGTTTGTTCAAACGGTATATGGAGGAGAAGATATAACGAAGAACTCTACGGGTTGTACAGCGACATCGGCCTGGTACGACGTCTACGGATACAGCGTCTAAGGTGGCTAGGCCATGTAGAGCGCATGGAAAATACAGCTCCGACCCGAAGAGTCTTCGAATCTACTCCGGAAGGAAGGCGCGGCAGAGGACGGCCGCATCATCGGTGGCGCATGCAGGTGGAAGGAGACCTTAACCAACTGGGCGTGCGGCGCTGGAAACAGCTGGCCAAAGACCGTGCCGGCTGGAGACGCTTGTTGGTTGAGGCCCAGGTTCACCACGGACTGTAGCGCCACCTAAGTAAGTAAGTAAGTTTAATACTTTATTTTTGTCTATTTAAAAAATTGTTTTTGGTTGAGGGGAGTACGAAGATAGTTTTTCGAGACGAATTTCCGTTTTTCATGTTTCATATAATACTACTTAGCACCCCAACATCGACTCGGATCATTACCTTGTTGCAGCCAGGGTACGGATGCGAATTTCTCAGAATCAACGGAGTCGAGTAAGAATACCAACATTTAACGCTAGAAAGCTGCAATCGCAAGGGACCGCCAGGACCTTCTCTCGAGCCCCGATGCAATCTGCACAAACCAGCAATGGAGTCGTTGTTAGAACGCCATCCATCCAGATGTACTCGGTCTCCCACCACCACCTTTGAGACAGGCCCATGTAGAGAAACAGAATGCATACATGGCTACACTGCCTCGACGGACGAGAGTTGCACGCGAGCTCTATGAACAGAAAAGGAGGGAGGAGCATCCGCTTCCAAGAAGAAAAAGAAGGAGCACGAAAAGCGCGAGATCGAGGAGATGGAGAGATGCTATGGCAGGAACGACCAAAAGTAAAAAGTAAAACGAACAAGACGAGGCTATAAAGCCAGAGCAGAAGCCTGCAGGGATGAGCACGGACAACTAATAGTGGAGTCACAGTCGATGCTGAGATTGTGGAAGGACCACTTCTGCAGACTGTATAACAGCGCTGATAGACAAAATGCCGCCGTCAGGCAGAACGAACCATTCACAATTGACGAAGATGAATCCCGTCCACCCGTTCTAGACGATTTTAAGATTATGATAGCGATATCGAAACTAAAGTCTTATAAAGCTGGAGCAGACGGGCTTCCCACGAAACTACTTAAGACAGCGATGAACTGGTCAGGAACATGCACTAACTCATCGGTAATATATGATCGGAAGAATGCATGCCCGATGAATGGAATCTCAGCATCGTTTGCCCGGTCCATAAGAAAGGAGATCCCTTTGACTGCGCCAATTATAGAGGGATAAGTCTCCTGAACGTTGCGTACAAAATCTTCTCTGCCGTACTGTGTAGGCGCCTGGAACCATTCGTGGACATTCTGGTAGGTTCCTGGCAGTATGGTTTCAGGCCAGAAAAATCCACGGTAGACGAAAATCCACGACCAATGCGTGGTCGACACGCACCATCTTTTTGATGACTTTAAAGCCGGATATGACAGTGTTTATAGAGACGAGCTATAGAGAGCCATGTCATGTTTTAGCATTCCTGCCAAACTCGTCAGACTGTGCAAGATGACTATGGAGAATTCTCGCTGCTCCATTAAGGTTGGAGCGGAACTAACCAACCCCTTCGATGTAAAAATGGTTTTAGTCAGAGTGATTTCTTTAACATCATAATTGAAAAGATCGTGCGGGACTCTGCGGCCAGTACAAGATCTTCTTCAAGTCTACACAATTGCTTGCCTACGCAGATGACAATGACGTTATTGGACGGACAAAGCGAGACGTCAATGAGGTGTTCGCAAGCATTGAAGCAGAAGCGGGTAAAATTAGCCTAAGGGTAAAGAAAGACGCGCAACACCGTCGTCTTGGTCATAACGTCACCTTCTTCTACCTTGGCTCGATAGTGACAAGCAAGGTATCCCTATACAAAACCTCAATCTTCCCGGTCCTCCTCTGTGACGCTGAGGCTTGGACGTTATCAAAAGAGGATGAAGAGGCTCTTGGACGTTTCGAAAGGAAAATTCTGGGTGCAATATTTGGTCCAGTTTGTGTAAGTGGAGAGTGGAGGAGAAGATTTACCTGGGAACTGTACGGGCTGTACAGCGACATCGGCCTAGTCAGGCGCCTATGGATTCAACGCCTAAGATGGCTGGGGCATGTAGAGCGAATTGACATCACCGCTTCGGCCCGAACAGTCTTTGACTCCAACCCCGAGGGGACCGCATCTAAGGTGCCGCGCACAGATGGACAGTGACCTCAACCAACTGGGCGTGCGGCATTGGAAGCAGCTGGGCCACAGATCGTGCCGGCTGGGGAGGCTTCTTGGTTGAGGCTTCACCCCGAACTGCAGCGCCATCTAAGTAAGTAAGTAACACCCAGTTTAACGTGGCCTAAATTAAATTATGAAAATACAGACCTAATTTGTAACAGCCTTAGCTGAACTAATATAGTTGTCAGTCAATCAATCAATTGTAAATCATTAAAATGCGGGATAAGAAGCATGATTTACTCACGCTGTTAGACACACATACGGGCAGTCTGTACAATGTATCATTTTTTAAGCCTATGGATTTTAATTGTAAGAGAACAGAGAATAATTACAATATTTATTCGTGTTAAAACTAATGACATCTCAAGTGTGCTGCACCGACACACTTATTAATAATTAACACACTTCGTATCCGTCAATCAAACAAAAGGGAAATTTCCCAACTACATATGTGTATGCAACCTTGCCAGAAAGTAATGTGCGAGTCGGATCCATGGCATAATTGTTAACAAACTGGACTCTCAACGTAGTGATCCGAGTTCAAATCTCAATGTCCGCAGCCACCGAAAAGCAAAGACACTCAACTTCTCCTTTCCCATTCTACATTGGGCCTTAGAGCCGGATGGGCTTATCATCATCGTGATGTTGCTTCACAACAAAAAGAAACAATCAATTCATCAAGCAAGAAACAAAGAACACACACACTTTAAATGGCAAAAAAGCTGACTACAATGAAAATACACACTTTGGTGTGTTACGGCAACACACTTACCATTTGCAGTGCGACTAGTCGGTTATGGTGACTGTAAGATAGTCTGGTCACAAGAAGAGAGACGGTTTCGACTTCGCCAACTACCGAGGGATCAGTCTCCTAGCCATGTGGTACAAGATCAAATGCAGAATTACTCTTGCCAATCGCTGTTTCGTTGGGTTCAGGAGGCAATTGAGGCAATAGAGCCCCCTCCCGAACGACACAGTTGGCTCTATACAAGACTCTTATCATCCTGGTCCTGCCATGACTTTCCGCCGGATTTGTGATGATAACGGTTCGCTATCCTGTCGACTATTCTCCATTAGGGGCTGCAATTGTCTGTTGGCTTGTTAGCATAAACTCGCGACTTCAAGTTGGGCCAAAGAAAGAGTTCTAGGACGTCTATATCGAACGGTCTTACTGGCCATGCCAAATCGAAAAACCAGAGATTGCGCAACCAGGAAACGCTTGTTGCTTATTGACGTAACCGCTTAAGTGGTGCGCCTCGCCGCTCATGATGCTTTGCGGCACAGAATCCTCATCTTCGTTATTGAGATTAAGGATGACTTGATAGTAATTCACATGCGGCTGACGGTCAGCAGGTATTGACTGATACACTGTTTGCACTTTATACGGGAACATGTGCACATAAGTCTGTCACTAAAATTCGCTTTAGGATCCGCCTGTGATGCCCGTCATCTGATTAATGTTTGTTCGTTCTCAATGACATCGGCAGCCACAGCCGCGATATTCTCAGCCGGTGGCGGCCACGCGCTGCATGGTCTCCGGTGGTTCCAATCTGTTCGAGTCGAGTAGCTAAGCGCCGGAATGTTTACCCAGTTTGCGCGACACGATTAGAAAATCGACGTCGAAATTCACGCTGAGCTAACACCACCGATCGATTATTGATCAAAAAAGTCGACAAAAGGCGGTATACTGGCTATACACCGCGGTGGTAAGACCTATTTTAGTCTATGGACCAATTGTCTGCTGGAAAGCACTTGAGAAGAAATGCAACCTTCAAAGTCTCAGAAGGATTAAAAGGGCTGGCTGTCTGGCGGTGACTGGATCTATGAAATCCACACCAACGGCGGCCCTTGAAGCGATACTGAACATTCCACCACTAGACATCTATTGTGAAAGCATTGCAGCCAGGGCTGCGCTAAGGATACAGGAATCCTTCTTCTTCGTCTTTGGTGGCGTTACAGCTCATGAAAGACCAGGAGCCAAGTTTCTCTCAATCCCCAATGTATGATTTATTTTTCACACAGGTGAAAGGGACCTAGAGTTAAATGCCGATTCCGAACGGCGTGAGTCGAGAAGCTTTATCCAGGCAAGTTATACTATAGGGGGTTTTGCCAGTACCCCGCCGAGGAGGGACGCCGCGAAATAAACATTCGATGGCGTTGGTGCTATCGGGATCCGAACTCGCTCATCGTGCGCCAGAGTCCAACACACTAACCACTGCGCCACGGTGCCCTCGATACAGGAATCCAGTCTTTGGAAAAGACGTGCTAATGGCCACGCATCAATCCTGAATCGATGGGCTACCCTGAGGTCCGCAACCAAACCGGACTATACCACCCCACTCTCTTGTTGCGAGAGAGGATTTTCTATAAGGATTCACTCCAGGGAGGAACGGGCCAATGGTATAGTAAACACGGAAGAGGAACTGGCAATCTATACCGACGCCCGACGGATCCAAAACGGATACCGGCACAGGAGCCGGAGTCTACTTCGAACCTCGGGAAGCATATCACTCTTACAGACTTGATGATGGCTGTAGTGTCGTCCAGGCTGAGATCGCCTGATGCTTAGGGAGAACCTCTTAGGTAAGAGAATCAAAATCGATGTTGACAGTCAGGCAGCCATTAAGGCTCTGCAAGCAATTCGTAAAACTCTGTAAAGAGGTAACCATCTGCTGGGTACCAGGGCATGTGAATATTCCCGGAAATAAGAAGGCGGACGAGCTAGCCAGACTGGGATCAGGCGCCACTCAGCACATTATTCAGAGAAAGAGGGGTGGAACTACTAGGAAAGAACCAGGGACATATGCGCTACGGCAAGGCTAACATGGCCTGCCTATGACAAAAAAAGGACGGAAAGACTGCTAAATCTTAGTAGAGGGAATACACGACTGGTAGTCGGTGCCCTCACTGGGCGCTGGATGATATCATATCATGCAGCTAGACTAGGCCAGCCCTACAACGATTTTTTGCAGAAGCTGTAGGGATGAAGAGGAAATAGAGTCCATTCAGCACCTACTGTGTGAATGGCCTGCACTGGCCCGAAAAAGATTTACGTTCCTCGGGAACTACTTCTTTTCGGGTTTAGAGGAGGCAAGAGACATTAAGCTGAACAAACTGCTAAGATTCTTAGCTGCATCTGGGTGATTCAGCTCAGCGGGCAACTAACAGGTTCCCCTCTGGTTAGATTTCAAACTGGGCACAATGGACTCCTCGTAGTCTAAATGAGCCTTGACCTCATGTTAATAGGACACCCAACTTACCTAACCAAGCGCTCCATTGCTTGTCTGTTTGTATACTGCAGCTGTCTAAGTCACAAATGTCAAATTAGATTGATATACGACTCCAATTGTAAAAATTATAACATCTTCCAATAGGGTGATTAGATTTGCGCATACTTATATAAACTTCTTATTTCCCTGACTGAGTGCCTATTAAGCTTTTTATATATTTAGGCCACTAGCAGTACTAATGTTATTTCTACATCATTGCATTAAAGGCAGTAAGTGCCCAATAAAGTGAATTCGTCAATCAGCGCACTTTAAAGGCTGAAAACCTCCAATGCATTCGAATAAGAGCAAAAATGGAGCACTTGAAGCCATAAAAAAGGATATGTGTCAGCTGCCGGCCGCCATGTCCCAATAGTTGCTTTGACTTCTGCACCTGACGCTCGATCTCGAAAAGCAGGTTATTAAATACCTATATTCCGTCATGATGAATAAATTCGTTTAAAAGGACTCCAAAAAACAAACAAGCTGTGTCAACTCTAAAATAGCAAACAGCCAGCCCCCAATGGGCGAGTTCGATCGGCGGGCACAAAACAAATGCAGCCATGCGTATAGGTCTGCAGAGAATGCAGATATCTCAGTACTATGCAACATACGGTTGAGTGTCAGTATAGTATGTCGTAATATCCGTCGGGATTAATCGTCGAATTCGCTTACGTATCATGCAAGTGCAACTGCGACTCCTCTACTGCTCCTCTGTCCCTGTGTCACATGCATATACAAAATGAAAAAATAAAAAGAAATGACACAACCATCCCGCAGTTGCATATGAAAAAATATTTTTTTTTTCCAGTTGTTTATCCTCCTGGAAAGGAATGAACGCAAACAGAAAGGATATAATTTTATGCGATTAAAATCCAATTGAGATAAATGATGAAAAATGACTTTTAATACGTTTCCCATCAGTCGGGCAAAAGTGAGGATGGTTATTATCCTTTTTTATCGCTTTCACTGGTGTTAAAGGACGATTTTTTGCTACACTGTGTGCTGTTGACTCTATGCGGATCCGGAGGGGCTTTGAGTTCTCAATCAAGAAATGACAATTTATTAAAATTCTTTATACTCGTGTGCACTTGTATGCTCGAAAAATGGTTGCTATTGTTTGCACATTACGTCAGCTGGCAGGTCATGGTGTTGGAAAATTAGTTTTTGATTGTTTAACTGCCAACATGAGTCAACATCGACTCGTAACTGCCAACATGAGTCAACATCGTGGCGTAACCTGGCTACGACTACGAACATGCCTGGCCCAGATCAATTGAGTAAGGCCAGGGGCATACAACGTCGCGATGCCTACAATCGCAAGAGATCGCCAGAGCCTATGCCAATCGCGTCTCACTCAAGCTCTCGGGAAATCTTCCAACACCTGGTTAGATCGTACAACACCAATAGACCCATTGCCATCAAGCCTTACAGAGTGCTGCTTCTGACTTACTGGGTTTCAAAACGCCACCAACAAGAAACCCATGGTTTGAGACGAGTGTAGGAGGGCATACGCGGCCAAGAAGCAAGCCTATCAAGAGGCACTGCGCAGAAGGACGAGAACTGCTCGTGAGCATTATGAGCAAAAGAGGGGGGAAGAGCATGAGCTTTTCAAAACAAACAAAAAATGAGAGCATGAGAAGCTCGCGATTGAAGAGATGGAGAGATACTATCGCAGGAACGACGATCGGAGGTTTTATCAAATATGCCAGAGTCAAGGAATGCCATGCTGCCCTACACGACCCCGCCAAAGAAACAATGTCAAACTCTGGTGGGTGCCAGGACACAAGGGTACTAAGGGCAATGAAATTGTCGATCAGCTTGCCAAGAAAGGTTCCAGCGATAAATATATAAGTCCAGAACCATTATGCGGCACTCCCAAGTCTAAGATCAATTTCTTCTTAGAAAAGTGGGAAAAATCGCAACACCTGTCCTTTTGGGGAGCAGCGTTCGGGGACCCCGTCTATTGAAACGACTTACACGGCCCCTGAACAAACATTCTATTAACATACTCAAACTTATAAGGGTAGGTGTCAGAAGACTAGTCAGCTACCTGACGGGACATTGCGGTCTGGGATATCATCTTATCAAAATCAACCTCTCGTCTGAAACTGAGCGTCGACTCTGTTCTGACGACGAAGAGATGACAGGACACATACTGTGTGAGTGTGCTGCTCTTTACCATCTTAGGAAGCGTATCCTTCTCAGCGAAGTTATGACTCCTGAGGGGATCACCTCGACTCCTACGAGAATCATTCTCCAACTCCAACTCCGAGATCGGATCCCGATAACACCAGACCCCATCGAATGGTTATTTCGCGACGTCCCTCCTCGGCGGGGTACTGGCAAAACCCCCTATAGTATAACTTTCCTGGAAAAAGCTTCTCGACTCACGCCGTTCGGAATCGGCATTAAACCGTAGGTCCCTTTTACTTGTGTGAAAAAATCACACACACAACATGGGTGATTGGGAGAAGCTTGGCTCTGGTCCTTCATGGGCTTTAACGCCACCAAAACAAGAAGAAGTAGAAGATTCACAGTCGGTACTAAGAGTACTTCTGCAGACTTTAAAACGGTGATGATGATACAGATCCCGCTGTCAGGCGGAATGATCAACTCACAACGGCGATGATAGCAAATAATTCCACCCCCCTGACCTGGACGAAATTAGGAATGCTTTTTCTAAGCTTAAAGCCAAAAAGACTGCTAGAGCAGACGGACTACCTGTCGAGCTGTTTAAGGCGGCTCAAGACAACCTGGTTGGGAGTATGCACCAGCTCATCTGTAAGATATGATCAGAGGAATGTATGCCAGCTGAATGGAATCTTAGTATCATTTGCCCGATCCACAAGACAGCAGACCACTTTGTCTGCACCAATTACAGTGAGTGGTTTCAGGTTTGGGAAGTCCACTATCGATTAAGTGTTCACACTGCGGCAGATCCTGAAAAAAAAACCAACGAGTTACAGATCAATACCCACCATCCGTTCGTCGTCTTTAAGGCCACATACGGTAGGCATATAGATGAGCTATATAACGCCGTGTCTAGTTTTGGCATCCTTGCCAAACTCGTCTGATTGTGCAGGATGACATCGGACAACTCTCGTTGCTCCATCAGGGTCGAAAACGACTTGACCGATACCTTTTATGTCAAAAAAGGTTTTATACAGGGTGACACGCTATCGTGTGACTTCTTCAACATCGTCCTTGAAAGGATCGTGCAAAACTCACTGGTCAATACGAGGGGCACCTTCTTTTTCAAGTCCATACAACTGATCGCATATGCCGATGAAATTGGCGTAATTGGACGAACTCAGCGAGATGTCATTAAGGCATTGAGGTGGACTCGACTAAAATGACACTGGCGGTAAATGAGGGCAAAATGAAATATGTATGTATGTACATATGTATGTGCTCTCGTCGAAAAAGGACACGAACCACCGGCGTATTGGAAAGGGCGCACATATTGGCAAGTACTATTTCGAGCGTGTCAAGGACTTCATCTACCTAGGCTCCGCAGTGACATGCAGCAATGATATCAATGCCGAAATCAAACAAAGAATAACTCTTGCCAACCGCTATTTCTTTGGGCTTGGGAGGTAATTGAGAGGCGACGCGGTCGAGGACGGCCAAACTTAAGGTGGCGCTCGCAAGTGGAAGAGGACATCAACCAACTAGGCGTGCGGCACTGGATAGTACTGGTGAAAGACCGTGCCAATTGAAGAGTTTTCATTTAATGAAGGCATACCACTCACAGTATATGGTCATCTTAAACTCATACTCTGTGTGAGAAATTCTAACATAATACCATAAGTGCATGGCAAATTTGCTGAGAACTACAACCAACGTGAAAATTCGGTGGGTTAATTTCAAATCCTATCTAGGACAACCACCCCTGGAGAGAAGTGAAGGAACATCTACGACCCAAACCACTGCACTCCGTTCAGGTTGTGTGGCAAACATCATAAGAGTATAAAAAGTCTTAGACAGGGCGACACGCTATAGTGTGACTTTTTCAATATCGTCCTTGAAAGGATCGTGGGAACTATAACAAAAAAACAAAAAACAAAGTTTCGCCATGAATTGAAGCGCCGAAGAAGAAGAAGAAGAACTGCAAATGTGAATTGTTTACTGAGTTTAATTGCTGACCTACCTGATGGTTGTTAATCTCTCTATTAACACATACCCCGGGCTATCATAAAAACTAATCTAAAGACTTGATCTCAAGCATTTGATTGGAGTTATCGTTCCCTGAGGTATGCGGTATCGATTTTGCCTTTTGACCCCATAAACATTGTCGTTATATCGGATTAATGTGAATCTGAACAGTGATGGGTTATCCTTAATCTAAAGTGAAGAGTCGAATCAAGCATTTCCCTGTCCTTATGGTTTTACAACCTCTAAGTATAATCATCGTCATCATCGCCGTCGAAACGAGTAAGACTCATGGATAGAACCATACATACATAGAGCAGAATCGACAAACAAGGATGGGGAGGCTTGAAAAAATCACATCAACCGAAGGATATGTCCATCAGGGATGTGGTAGCTTCCCTGTTCCCATAGTACATATGTGTGTATGTACGTGAAAAAGAGGAGGACGAATACAAGCAGCTTTCAGGAGTATTTTTAATGGAATACAACGGTCGTCATTGGTAAAATACTTCGAAAAGCATCAAATTAATTGCAAGATCTTGTTATTGTGGTATCATTCCGTAACCGAAATGAAGCTCAATCCACTTGGATTTAAAAACAGTTCATCGCAGTGTAGCCGAAAGCATAACATGAACCGATAAATCGTTACCCAGATAAGTACAAATAGATGTCGTTTTCACTTAAAATCATCCTCTGCCAGTCGCCTTTAGTGACACTCAGGCCATAAAAACCAACTTAACTGCCGCTGCGAATATGTTTCTGGGGGAATCCCCGTTCAATCGACTGCGGTGTAGACGGCGATATGGTGGCAGTGGCGGCGTACATATATTAAGTTTAATGAGCCGCAATTAATCGTACACGACACTATAAAAGCATTAAAAATGGTAAAAAGCAACCAATGAACACCGATACAACCGCCAACAACAACAACAACAAATTGAGCCAAATGGATCCAAGTTTCCAGTTCAATCTGCACGCAAATTGAACGAATGACTGAACGTCCTGAACGGATGGCCAGAAGTGCACTATGCTGGTGCATACCACCACCGGACATGCTTCGCGGTTACGCATCACTCCGATGAAGCAATTTTACAGCAAAACTTATGGGACAGTCTTATAGCTGTTAAAGCGACCTTCGCAGCATTTAATTGTCACATATATGTATGTACTGATACCGTTAATTTGGTTACTTATCCATTGTAAGGTGGAACCACGACGGGTCTATGACACACCATAACGATTGCCGTAACGCAATTTGGATTTCATACAAATTCATTAAACTCGGCCGGGTACAAAAAACCGCTGCGTCCCTATCTAGTGTCCTAACGCGTTACCATGCCGCGCGGTTATTGTTTCATGCAATCATATACACGTACGTACTTATGCACACGTTTGCACCAATCTATGGCAGAGCAAAGGATAAAAAGTCATCAGAACTGCACATGGAAAGCTTTTAATCCGTTTTAACTCAATTTCTTTTGTTGTTGTTGTTGTTGCATAACCCCTGCCTTAATAATTAAAATAAAAGTGAAAATACGATCCGTGGAGGATGTGCGAAAAATGTTACGGTCCGCCAACAACATCTGGTTAACACAATGCGAGTGTTGTTCCTGTGGAATCATCCAACCATAGCAAGGCGGAGGTGTCTGTCGATCCTTTGGTGCATCCGTTTGCGGGAGGTGTTATTCAAAATGGGATGGAAAACTTTCGTTGTGATGAGGATGAATGGCAAAGTGTTATGCCTAAATGGATAAGCATTATGATTCGCTGGAGATTGAAGTACGTGGTGGAACCGCGAGAATTTGTCTTTGGGGGTTCTAAGGAAATAATGCGATCAGGCGAGACGAGAGTTAATAAATTGAATAAAAGTGAATACAAGTGGCGGAAGAACACTGAATTTAATGATTTCCGGGCGAGAGAAGCCCAGTAACAAAACCACTCGAAAATTCACTCAATTTTGTACGAGCACCTGGCTTTATGCTAAGCGAAAATCCTATTATTTCACGCCTGAAAATCTGCAACCTGCTTGGAGGACTTCAAGGTTAAATGAAGTACACTGAGAAGAGCTAATAGCAATCTAGAATACGACAGAATTGGAATCAGCCTAGGTAGGTAGGCACTTCGTAGCCTCCCCGGAGTGGGAAGAATACACTTAGGCCAGAGAGACCTATTGTGTTGTTACGAGAACCCTATTCATGGAACCACTTGGTGCATCTTAAATAGTTAAGAAGGTCAATTGTCCTTATTCGCTGAACATCAGTCAGGTCGTTTAAAAAGTAGGATCATAGGATCCTAGGATCCTGATTGAGCAGAAAGTCGGACAGACGCAGAGTAGGTGATGGATGGAATCGACCTCCTCTTCGTCTAAGCAGCTTCTGCAGAAATCATTCGGAACTTGCCCTACGTTTTGTGCATGACTCCCTATGTGACAGTGACCGGTGATGACACCAATGATTTCATAGACGTCAAATCTATTTAACAACAACAATATCCTATGGGCTTTAAAAAGCTTTGAACCCTACAAGACTCCAGGACCGGATGGGATAATATCAGCACAGCTTTAGCAGGTAGCAGTCTCATCCTCCTCTGGCTTGTGGTAATATACAAGAGTTGCCACTCCCTATCCTACATCCCCAGCAAGTGGAAGGTAACCAAAGTCAGTTTCATACCCAAGGCAGGCAAAAATTCCCATACGTATGCAAATGACTTGAGGCCTATTAGTCTAACTTATTTTCTAGTAAAAATTTTTGAGAAGATTTTAGATGCACACATTCGGTACAGCTGTATCTCAGGAAGGCTGTCATAATCATGCCTACAACAAAAGCAAATCGGTGGAAACAGCCCTCCACTCACAAGTCGCCCTTCTCGACATTGAGGGCGCCTTTAACAATATTGAACCATGGACCGTCACCAAAACGCTGTCTGATCTAGGTGTTACGGGATCAGTGAAAGAACTGATACGACAACAGCTAACGCAAAGAGTCGTCAAAGCCAACTTCGCCGATGCCGTCTCAACTACAATAGTCAGCAGATGGTGGAGTACTCTCCCCTCTTCTCTGGAACTGATACTGTTGCTAGAACAGGAAGGGTAGGCTGTGACCGCCTATGCAGATGACGTTGCTAATTTCCCAGCACAGTACGCAGTACTGTGGACTTGGGGTAAATCCTAAGAAGACCGATCTAGTACTGTTTACTTACTTACTCACTTAGATGGCGCTACGGTTCGGGGTAAACCAGGGCCTCAACCAACAAGCCTCTCCAGCCGGCACGATCTTTGACCAGCCTCTTCCAGTGCCGCACGCCCAGTTGGTTGAGGTCACTTTCCACCTGTGCATGCCACATTATATGCGGTCGTCCTCTGCTGCGTCGTCCCTCGGGGTTGGTGTCGAAGACTCTTCGGGCCGGAGCGGTGATGTCCATTCGCTCTACATGGCCCAGCCATCTTGGACGTAGGATCCGAAGACGTCTAACTAGGCCGATGTCGCTGTACAGCCCGTACAGTTCTTGGTTGAACCTCTTCCCTCACTCTCTGTTTACACAAACGGGACCAACGATTGCACGCAGAATTTTCCTCTCGAAACGCCCAAGAGCCTCTTCATCCGCTTTTAAAAAAGTCCAAGACTCTGCGCCGTAGAGGAGGACTGGGATGATTAAGGTTTTGTAGAGGGATACCTTAGTTTTTCGAGGGAGGGCTCTACTACTCAATTGAGCCCAAAGTAGCAGCGCTTGGCAAGAGTTATTCTGCGTTTTATCTCAGCGCTGGTGTCGCTGCTGCTTGTCACTATCGAGCCAAGGTAGACGAAGTCCTTGACTACTTCAAAACTATAGCGTTGCGCGTCTTTCTTTGATGACAGCATATATTTGGTCTTGTCCCCAATTACCTTTAGACCCACCTTAGCCGCATCTGTTTCAATGCATGCGAAAGCCTCATTGACGTCTCGTTTTGTCCGTCCAATAACGTCAATGTCATTTGCGTAGGCAAGCAATTGTTTACTAATAATCATATAATTCCGCCTTTCAACCCACCGAGGCTTGGTGGAACCCAACTTTTAATCAAATATCAGCCTATATACCTAGGCCTAGTCCTTGAGAGGAGGCTGAATTGGAAACTCAACATTCCTGATCGCATCAAGAAAGCAACCACTGCCTCTACAGTTGCATGAAAGTAGTGGGCAAGAAGTGGGGTTTACAACCAAGCATTATGCCCCGACTCTACACAGCAGTCATAAGGCCCATCCTCCTGTTTGGCGTCGTAGTCTGGTGCACTGCTCCGGACAAGGCAGTCTATCGTAACCTTCTGGGGAAAGAACAAAGATCGGCCAGTTTATATATAAGCGGAGCGATCAGAGGAGGAGGCCCTAAATATCCTATTACATCTTCCTCTGCTTGACTTCTTCAGCAAGCAAATTGCTGCCTGCGCAACTCTACGGATTAGGGGCATAGGAAAATGGCCCACATCACATAGAGGCCATACTACCATCCTTAATCACTTCAAAGTACCCATGGACGCAAGCTACATCATCCATTAGAATGTGTTCACTAATAACTTCGAAGTTGTCTTTCTATCCAGAGACGAATGGGCTTAAGGGAAAGTCATACCAAAGAACTCGATTTCCCGCTATACCAATGGCTCTAAGATGGAGTCGGGTGTAGGTAGTGGATTCTTCTCCAAGGAGCTTAACCTCAATATATCATTCAGACTCCCAAGTCACTGCAGTGTGTATCAAGCAGGAATAATAGCGATAACGGAGGCCCTTGCATGGCTCAGGATTAATGTGACATCCGCTTAGGATATTATTATTTGCACGGAAATCCAATCTGCGATAAAATCCCTGGCCGCGGAAACCCACAATCAAAAACATCCCTTAACTGTCGCCTATCTCTAAACGAGATGGCTGAACAGCTCAACATTAAAATACTGTGGGTTCCCGGGCATAGGGATATTGCGCGGCCGACGAACTCGCAAAGTTAGGGTCAAGCACACTTAGTCTTCCAACCCTCGGGTACCTAGAAACACCAATAAGAACGGTAAAGCACATGATAAAACTTCAAACCATAGAGGCGACCAACCTCCAATGGAATGAAAGTAACATCGGCTTTATCACTAAACAAATCTGGCCTATGTTAAGCCTAGGACGAACCAGGGACCTAGTGGAAACCAAAAGGGCAACTTTAAGTACTCTAGTGGGAGTCATTACAGGTCACTGCATCATCGGAAAACACGCCGCCAGGCTAAGGCTACCCTCCAATGACTTCTGCCGTTGCTGCATGGACGAGGAGGAAGGGGAATCAATACATCACCTTCTCTACTCATGCCCCTCTTTTGCGAATCGCAGGAGGATCTACCTCGGCGCGCCCTTCTATGAAAGGCTAAGTGAGGTAGGAGACCTAAAAATAGCTCAACTCCATCGCTTCATCAGAAGCAGCGGTTGGTTCTCAGGTAGCGGTAATATGATCGATGTGGTATCACAATGGGCCGACTTCAGCCTACGTGTGGCTTATGCCAACCACTTTAACCTAACCTAACCTTGTAGACGTCAGTTTGTTTTAGGGAGGTTAGTTTTCTGGTCCGTTGACTATCGAGCCGAGGTCTGATTTGCCTGGTGTCATCACCCTGAGACGCTATGGCGAGGCTTGTGAGTTTAAATTGAATGGCTGCAAGAGGTATACGTATGGACAACGATGTAAGGGAATTTCGTCTACCCGACATAGACGAAGTCAAAATAGCGAAATCAAGACTTAAGTCTAATAAATCCGCGGGCGCAGAGGGCCTGTCAGCTGAGCTTTTTAAGGCGGCTGGAGGTGAGCCGGTAAGGTACATGCAATGAGTGGTCGTAGGAATACATGCCCGACAAATGGAACCTCAGCATCGCTTGCCCGGTCCATAAGAAAGGGGACCCCTATAACTGCGCCAACTATAGGGGAATAAGTCTCCTTAACATCGCGTATAAGATCTTCTCTGCCATATTGTGTGAACGCTATTTACCCGATATGGAAAAGGCAACTTGATCAACGTAGGCAATAACGTCGAGGCCTTCCTTCTCCAGTTTGGTCAGTAGTGCATATGTAACTACATTCCAGAGAAGATGAGTTAGGACCCCCCTTGTGGGGTGCCCCTCGTAACCGATCTAGTGGTTAATTTGCTTCCTCATTTAGAGTGGATTTTGCGTGTTGATCAACTCTGTGAGAGTCCTCTCCACTTTTAAAATTTCCAGCTTTTCAATTATTGGTTGAGAGCGCCGTGGCGCAGTGGGTAGTATGTTGGCCCCTGACGCCGATGACACGGGATCGAATACCGACAACAGCCTTGTCATCGAATGTGTTTTTCACGGTGCTTCTCCTCAGCGAGGTACTCGAAATTCGGAAAAATTAAGTCACTCACAACATGCGTGATCGAGAGAAGCTCGGCTTTGGTCCTTCATGGACTGTAACGCCAACGTACATACATACATCCTATTATTGGTTTCGAAGTGACGTTTTTGAAAGCGCCCTCTAGGTCTAGGAAGGCTGTTAGAGTATATCTTTTAAGATGAATTAATCTCTCGATTTTCCTCACCAGTTTCAACAGACCTTTTTATAGTTCGCGCAGGTTCAAGAGTTATACTCTTATGATGTTTGTGACACAACCTGAACGGAGTGCAGTGGTTTGGGTCGTAGATGTTCGTTCACTTCTCTCTAGGGGTGGTTGTCCTAGATAGGATTCGAGAGAACCAATCGAATTTTCACGTTAGTTGTAGTTCTCGGCAACTTTTCCTTACACCTATGGTGCTATATTAGAATTGCACACAGAGTATGAGTTTAGGGTGACCATATACTGTGTTATGCCTTCATCCGTATATTTTATCACTTCTCATTCACAACAGCTGTGTAGCATAATTTTTTTCCGTACAAGAATTGTTTTTTCTTAGCTATGGAATGCCTTTGAACTACAGATCTTCCACTGGACGGTAGTTGATGTTAACCACTGCAGCACGGCCACCCTTACAGTAGGCGTGCTGTGCCTTAGAGTTGAGAAATGGATAGAAATTATGGCGTTTATGTAAGTCTATCAGCCTTTCTAGTGTTTTTAATACAAAGGATGAGAGACAAATAGGCCTTAGATCCTTGGGGCAGATGTGGGAGTTTCTGCCGGCCTTAGGGATTAAGAACACCCTTCAACTTTTCTGGAATGCGTCTCCCAGCTAGGCGGCCTTGAAACAAAATGTCTAGCGATGCTTATCATCCACCCCATAGTTTGTTCAAGTTCCATGGCGTAAATTCCATCCGGTCCTAGCGATTTGAAGGTCTTGAAGCCTTTTTAATCGCCCACGTGATTTTCTCTTTAGAGATTATATGATCGTACTGTCCCTCTAGTCTCCCTATCGCGATTTGAGTACCCCTCGTTTGCACTGAGGCTTGCGACTCAGACTCAGCCTGGGAAGTGCGTATTGAGGAGAAGGTCGAGTGTTTCCTTTGTTGACGTTGCCCATACTCCGTTTATTAAGAGAAAACTCGGTATTAGTGGATCTTTCGAGAGGATTTTTCTCTATCTGGATGCGTGTGAAATTCTCTCCACACTGCTGCAGAAGTGTTTCCATGACCTCCTTTGTTCTTTTCTCAGAGTTTGCGTATACACCCTGAGTGATTCGTTGTTCAGACTCTAGTCCCCGTGGTTTTTTTCTTATGAAATCGCCCTAAGAGTCAAAAATATTTGTGTAGCCGATCGAATCATAAAAAAATAATATTTATTCTAGTGCAGCGGACTATTAACCTTAAAGCCAGGCATTGAGGAAGCCACTCAAACACTGTCGAGAGGCAATCATGACTATAATCACCGCTGCATACATACGTACTCCACGTGTTCATGTCCTTTAAGGAATCGAAATCCTCTTGTATGCTGTACCTGACAGTTGTGCAATTTTCACCAGAGTACTTATGTACATCTGCGCCAGTACTGCAGTAGCAAGCCGGTGTATCGCACTCAATTGAAAAATAGGATATATTCTTTGCATTTCAATTAACTCAAGAGGACGAAGACGACGACCGGCCCAAAATCCAATCGCACTGCAGGTGCTGACCATCATCATCATCATGCCATCAGCACACCTCGGTCTCGGGATGCAACATGACACATGACCAATTTGAACTTCAATTTCGCCTTGGCGCCTGGATTTTTTTTTTTTTTTTTTTTTTCTGTGTGACACAAGTATGGGACATGAACCGATGCAGACAGAATAAATTCGCATTCGCACAATGAAGGCACCAAAGACGAAACGATAAAAGAGCTCGAGGACCTGACGAACTCGAGTAGACGACAAAAAGATACGAAAAGGAATGAAAACAAATGCACAAATGCCACCGCAGTCGAAGCCGCCGACATCGTTTTAAATTCGTCGCACACACATCCTGTCATCAGTTTTGCCCCCCGAATCGAAACGAGCCACGAAGAGGGACCAATGAAGAGTAAAAGATACATATTTTCGAAGAAGAAATAATATTCCTTGCGGAAAGGACATTTTTCTTGAAAATCCTCTTCATCCTTCTGCTCGAGCATATGTGCGATTGTACGTACTCGTATGTGCTCTGCTGCACGATCAGCGTAATTTGCGACAATTTTCTCAGTTGCAGGTGGCGCAACACCATAGGCATTATCTCCTACCACCTACGACCCACCTACGGGGGGATGGAAAATACAATTTTCACATTTCAATGAAAATTGCAAAATTGTCGGCAGCGTGACAGGATGATATTCTTGCCTTTCGCAATTGTCACCGAATGCTGTCACGACGACCGACCGTGTGAGCGTTTGGAGTATTTTTTGATTTTTGCTGAATTTGTTGTTTGCTTTTGGGTAAATTGGTAAATTACCGTCATTTCTATAGGAATGCAGGATAGGATTGTGTGCAATATTTCCCTGATCGCGGCATTTATTCGGGTTGTACCGAAAATAATGCATATTTTCAGGGTGTTTGTTCAATCGAATACAACAACCAATCAATGATCATCGGTTTTTGTCCTATTCCATTGCATAAGTCACGGCAGCGAGTGAAAAGTATTCAGTCAGTTGCAGTATCCTATAAGTGGATTAGCAAAATACTGATAAAGTCATATCGGTCCTATAGGTAGTTGCTTTTAAGCCTTTAATAAATACTTCTCAGCATACCCAGCGGCAGTATGCCTCTATTTCACAGATTATTTCGATATCAATGCCCATTACGGCAAGTCGACTCTCAATAAACTTCAACTCGCCCACAACACATCGCCCAGTAGCTACATAGTTTGCCATTCAGCAATTGCTATGCAAATGGCATCGTACTATCTAATTGCCAATTGATGCAGTTCGACCATTAGATACAGTAGCCTGTCCCGTTAAATATATGTATGTAGTCTATAGACCTGTCGGTCGATCGAGTTGCCTACTGTCTCCCAATGGGCGTCGTCGTGCAAAAATCCTACACACGACGACGTGGCATCACGTACACGTGACAACAGACTTTAGCTGTCAACTGGATGTAAATTATTTTAAATCCATCCGTGAACGTGCTTGTATCTAGAACGCCCAACATTCATATGTGTGTATGACCCCCCTTCAGTCAGGGCTTAGATATTAGTTAATTGGAATTTGCATTCACGCATACACAAAGCCGCGCGTACACACTTCAATCTGTTAATAACGTCCGCGCATCAACTATAAAGACTTCGATTAACTCTTTAATTCGTAATGAATTTCAATTAAATAATTTCAAATTGCAATCAACACAATGGGTGGCAATTTTATATTCGTTACATCCATTCGCTTCACGAGCGTGTACGGCGGTGCTAATGGGCGGTTTCGATGCGTGCGACATGATGTTTTCATGTACCACCGCGTGGCTGTGTATCGTAATGCTTCGGTTAATGTGTGAAGGATTAATTTGTAGGGATATGCGATTTCGAAAATGAGACCA
This sequence comes from Eumerus sabulonum, assembly GCA_951905685.1. Classification (NCBI taxonomy): domain Eukaryota; kingdom Metazoa; phylum Arthropoda; class Insecta; order Diptera; family Syrphidae; genus Eumerus; species Eumerus sabulonum. Next base: position 111,727,410 of record OX645061.1, read on the forward strand.
GAAACACAAAAAAAAAAAATAAGGACAATGGTCGAATGGCAGACCGACTCTGCCCGCCGGGAATGGGGCGAATGAGTGAAAGAACAAAAGGTATAAATGGACCAATTAAAATAATATTTATTTTGATTTTAACAATTTAATTAATTTGTTTTAATCCGGTCTCGGATGTTTGTTTGCTCAAGCGTGTGTTTTGTTCTTCGATTGACGGCCGGCGGCGGTATGGTGTCGCGCCAATTCGATTTAAGGCATTTTAAAGATGCAAGGGATATTGAGTGACAATTGAGTGGGTTTCGGATGAAATGCGCTTGGCAATCATAAAACACTTAATTGAAACCTAGTGGCTACGTGTCCAATGACCAACAAAACTGCATATAAGTGACACTGACAGCTGTTTCCCGCTCGAAATGTTGACAGAAAGTCAGTATCATACCTCCGCGGAACGAAATGAGTCGCGGTACGACCAAACAGTGCGTTTTTTGAAAACAAGTTTTGGCCGAAATTAATCACCCACCGCGACTGCTGTACGCACGTTTGTGCAAAAAGTTCGTGAGACTGGTATGCTGGTGTACAACACTCATGGTCCCCGTCGTCGTACGGTGCGCACAGTTGGGAATGTGGCTGCTGTGGCCACTCAATTCACGAACATCAACTGGCCATCGATCTCAACGGCTCAACATTTCGTGCACCTAGCTTGAGGAAAATTCTGCACAAAGATCTCGGTTTATTCACTTACAAGATCCAATTGACTCAGTAATTGAAGGCCCGCGACCATCCGCTTCGTTTTTGCTTCGCAGTTTGGGCCTTAGATCCGCTTCAATTGGACAACGATTTTGGGCGAAAAATCATCTTTTCTGACGAGGAGCATTTTCATCTCCGGGGCTCGGAAAACCCGCACGTTATTGTCGCGAAGCTAATGCATCCATAGAGAGTGACAATTTGATGCGGAATCTTTTTCTTCTTCTTCTTAACGGGCGCTACAGTTCGGGATGAACCTGGGCCTCAACCAACATATAGAATCAACTTCGTCGTGCGGGAGAGGACTCTTGCTGTATCTGGGACTCGGAAAACCCGCACGTTATTGTCGCGAAGCTAATGCATCCATAGAGAGTGACAGTTTGGTGCGGATTTTGGAGTGGTGGTATCATTGGATCGTTTTTCTTCGAAAATGAGGCTGGAAACAACGTTTCGGTGAACGGTGGGCGTTATAGAGCCATGTTAACCGACTTTTTTTTTACTGAAATAGAAGACATGGATTCGGCGAGATAAGTCTAGAAACTTCTCAACCTCCATCCATCCGGCATTCCTTTGGACCGACCTCTCCTCCGACAACGATCTGCCTCGGGTGTCCCTTCCATCCATCGCTTCGGTACAACCTGGACCAAATTAGAATGGGATCAGCGTATCAAAAAACTCCAGGAAGTCAATACAACGAAGCCCTCATCAGTCTTCATTCTCCATAATGTTCCGCAGAAAGCTGGTACTCCTTGGGCCATTAAATTCTTTTCCCAACGTTACTCCATTAACCTGCTGGATTGCAAAAACACGGTCCCGGTACTTTTAAAGTAATACTTCCCTCCAAATATGACTGGCTGTTCACAAATCCCTTCGGTAAAGATTGTACTACAGGTAACCTAACTTTAATAAAACCTACGCATAATTCTAAGTCTAATTCTGTATCTAAGTCTAGGGCCAATCCTAAGTATCACTATTCAAACCACAATCAAAAACTTTCCTCGAATCCTCCTAATCCCGATCCAAACTGGACCTTCAAAACAGGAATCCTTTCCTTATTCTATCCCAAGCTGCCTTAAACCCCCTCTTCTATCCCGAACACTGCTTCCCTTCCTTTAACCTCCCCACCCAGCCTAATATTCCCTCGACAACTGAATACCCTAATTTCATTCACTCCCACACAATCAACCCTCCCGAATCCGCGAATGTCCCTCCTCCACCCCCACCTTCTGCTTCCTCCTTACAAAATGCCATCTCTGTTCGGCCATCTCGTTAAGGGATAGGCTTACTTTCGAAGTGCACACAAAGGACTCCAGAGATTTCAAGGCTGCTTGACTGTCTGTGAGGATTCAAATATCCGTAGTAGATATTACGTTCCACTTCAGCTAGGACAGGGCCTCCTTTATTGCCAACAGCTCCACCTAAAAAACGCTGCAATGATCCAATAATTATAGAGCTTGCCTCAGGTTTAATTGTTTGCAGAAAACTCCAGTGCCTCGTCCTTGGTTTTCGACCCGCCAGTGTAGAAGTCCACGCAGCTCTTGCGAGGTTCCGTCTGGCGGGGCCAGTTCCGTCTGTCCGGGTATGTCATTCTGAACTTCTTCTCAAAGACTGTGGTGGACTCAATGTTGTCCGAGTTTTCCGCCAAGGTTATCATGTTGTTCATGATGAAGGCGGGGCCAGTGATGTAGCTCATACATTTTGAGGTGGCTTCAATCTGATTGCCACGCATGTGGCTATTTGCTTGCCATATCGAGTGGTGTAAGGTTGAGTATCATGTTGAGCGCTACCGTTTGGATGGACTTTAAGGCCCCGCAGGTGCACATACATGCCAGCCTTTGTGCTTTCTCGAATACCTTATGGTATGTTGCTTTGTCCAGTGCAGTCCACCAGACTACCTCTCCATACATTAAAATAGGTCTAACGATGACAATTTGTAGCCATTGGGTAAGCTTAAGGTTGGATCCCCATTTTTTCCTTAAGCCTTCTTACAGGTGTAGAGCGCTATGGTTGCTTTTTGAGCAAGCTCGATTATGTTGTCCTTCCAAGTTAGTTTCCTATCTAGTACAATGCCAAGGTATTTGACACTAGAAGAGTAGGTTTTAACCTGGTGCCAAGTAGAGTAATTGGGCATGTTTCTGGGATTTTATGCTTTCTGGTGAACAGCACAAGCTTCGCCTTCTGGGGTTTTACCCCGAGCCCATTGTGTTGTGCCCATTTGCACAGTATGGAGAATGCCGTTCAGGTACGATCATTCAGTTTGGATAGGTACTTGCCCGAGATGGCAATAGCAACGTTGCGTCGTCTGCGTAGGCAATAACATCGAGGCCTTCTTTCTCTAGTTTGGTTAGTGGTTCATTTGCTACAACTACATTCGAGAGAAGAGCAGAGAGGACCCCCCGTTTGAAAGGCACCTCTGGTAACTGAAATGAATGTTACTAGGCTGCCCCTTTTAGAGTAGACTTTGTGTGTTGGGGGTAACTCGCCAATCAACTCTATCGGAATCCTCTCTACCTTCTATTACTGCTTTCGAAGAGACGTTGTTGAAAGCGCCCTCTATGTCTAGGAGGGCTGCTAAAGTGTATTCTTTAAGATGGATTGATCTCTCAATTTTCCTCACCAGTGTATGCAAGGCTGGTTCAACAGATCTACCCATGCAGGAGGCGTGCTGTGCCTTGGAGAATAGGGATGGGTCGAAGTTATGGCATTATATAAGTCTATCAGCCTTTCTACGGTTTTTAATAGAAAGGATCATAGACAGATAGGCCTTAGGTCCCTGGTGGAGGTGTGGAAGCTCCTGCCGGCCTTGGGGAAGAAGAGCACCCTTGCGCACTTCCACTTTTCTGCAATGTGTCTCCAAGCTAGGCAGCCTTTAAAGATAGTGCCTATCCACTCCATAGTTTGTGGAAGTTCGATGGGGTGGATTCCATCCGGCCCTGGCGGTTTGAAGAGCTATAATAGACTATAAGGGCTATTTTGGTTCGTGGATAATACGTGGCCTTATGTTAATATCAAGTAGCAACCCAAAAACTTGAAACATAAATTGAGTGGTGTTCCCTCTTGGGTTCCAGTGATCCAGTGTTTTTTCTCGTCACTCTGTTAATGGAGGTAAGCTCGATTAGGCCACCATTGTTATTTCGGCTATTATCTTCTGTGTGGACATTCCCGAAAACTGACATAATGCTCTTTCATAGAAAAGATGTGAGGAATGTCCAGTCAAGTGGAATAACTTTGCTACCTGGATCAATAGCCTTGGTTTGAATGTTCATGGTCCTCCATTCTTGAAAAAAAAAAGAAGCATTTCTCGCTTGGCCTAGATAAAGGAGATGATGATGCCAACAGTCCCCGTTCTCGGAAGGCAAAAACCTAGCATTTCCCACTTAGGTCAAAGGCCCCTGCCAAGAGATAAGACTTTGAATGAAAAATCTTTCCTGCAACCTCATCCAATTACTCCATCGTCTACCTTCATCCCGCGCCCAGTTTAGAAGGGACACAAAATACAAAACAACTCCTATCGCAATCGACTCTATCATCAATCTCTTTCCTTCTCCTTACCCGTCACCCCAAGTCCGTGTAAACTAAATGTCAAGAAAAACTAACAAGCCAGCTATTTAGCATTCGGCCAAAATGCAGTCATTTGAAAAAATGACACTTTCCTGGAATTGATTTACTTGTCCTTCGCCATCAACACAAGTACGAGTAGAACTACACAACGGTCGGACTCGTTCCAATATTCATTTTTTTCCTCCCCCCGAAACCTATTCAATTCACGAGAACTCACTGAATGCGGTAGGTGACTACCGCACAGAGTCGGCCAAAATAAACCAAAGAAAGGACGAAAGGAGTGAATTAGAAGAAGGACAGTAAGAAGACAAAAAATCCTTCTAGACATACGCAAGAAGCATTTCGAATTTATTTATCTGTGCACCCGAGGAGCTCGAGAAGCTCACTTGAGTGGAAACACAGTGAAACACAGGAACAGGATGCGAAGACATAATGAGCAAAAACAACCAACGCCACTACCGGCCATATACGCGTACACACGCCACCATACCATGCCGAACCGAACCATCCTAGAATGTTGTGAATAAATGTTGCTTCCGATTTGCATTCATTCTTCACTTTGAATTATGTTCATACCTTTTGCTTGTAAATAACACTCGTCCTCTCATAGCCGGCATGTAGCAACAAGCAACAAGGATATCAAGCAGGACAATGATGATAGGGCAAAAGACGAAGGCAAAGAAACCGAAGCGAAACGAAAAATTAAGTTGGCAACCTTCCGCAAGGACTTCTTCCGCAAGTCATTAAGCCTGTATAAGAAATTATTTCATTAACAAGCTAAAGAGGACGATGACTAGCGCAGCAGTAAGGACTTGTTTTATTTTCTTTTTTTTCTGCAGGAACTCCCGGAAGTAGTCGAGCAAGCAAAACAAAACCCGCAACTAAGCTAACAACTTTACAACTACCACCAACAGGCTACACTATTCAGCCTTTTTTAAGCGTCTACTCATCGGTGGCGCAATTGGGGCCGACGCGGTTCGCGTTCGGGGGTGTATGCATGCAATCACCCGGCACTTGGTTTCCATCTCAAACAATGGCGCTTGTTTTGCCGCAGCTAGATATTTCATAGTGAGGTAAATCACTACAAGGAGATGGGTGACTTGACTTTTTCCTCATTCTCGCTTGTGTGTCTTTTAGCAACTGCACGGGGCATGGGTGTGCCCTCAAACACAACAAAAAATAAGTGAAAAGCAACACAAAGGCCCGTCTTGAGTCCTGGAACGTCAAGGTTCCTCCAGCGAACGAGTGTGAAGCGAGCAAATTGTGCACTACACCCTGGATACATAGCGATTTCTTGTGAATAGTTCCGTGTTCCGTGTTCAGTTGCGGACAGGTTGCCGCAGCTACTAGCTACTTGATGGACAGACGCGCGCGATGTGTCTTGGATTAATTTGCATGTAAATAACTGAATTACACGGTCCTTTGAATATTGCTTTGCTGGGAATGGCTTTTTTCGCTCCCATTGTTGGTTATTCTCCTGGTTTTTTGGCCAACAAGGTTGTTGTTGGGGGGTTTCCCTGTTTTTCTTGTTTTTGGGCGACCGAATGGGGCTAGAATTAGATTGGTTGAAGTGAATTCATTAGAACAGCTTCTAGTGTAGCGAAGAACTTATTGTTATCACTTGGAAGTGGATTGTAATGAGAATCATTTGATTTTCTTCGGGCAAATTGGGATGCTGGGCTTGGGGGCCGCTACGCCAATCGATTGTGTCAGGGACTGTGCTCTGGACTGTGTTATCGAGTTATGGCAATCAGCTAAATTGGATGGATGGCATGTAGAGAAATTCTAGTTAGGAATTGTTGGCATTCAATATCGAGGACTCTATGATGTATGACCCCATAGCACACAAAACTTTAGTGAGGCAACATCTCACTGTTTAATCCTTAATGTCTGACAGTAATTCCTTGAATAGATTACTGCGAATTATAATGCACTCTAAGGTACGAATTTTGACATCCTAGAATGGATTTAGGCTGATAGACTTCGCAACGGGTCGAAATCTTCTAGTTGCTAGCACGCGTTTTCCACATCTCAACACCCACAAAGGGGCTTGGCGATCTCCGGATCAATCAACCGTCAACCAGATTGACCACATTGCGATTGATATCAGGCACGCATCCGAAATTCTGGATTTACGAACTTTTCGAGGAGCCAACACCGACTTGGACCACTATCGTGTGGCAGCCAAGTTACGACTATGAATATGCCTGGCGTCACAATGCTGGAATCGCAAGAGACTGCCAGAGCCTATGCCAATCGCGTCTCCCTCAAGCTTTCGGAAAATCCTCTATCATCTGCTCAGACGGTATAACACCAATGGACCCGTTGTCAGTAACCCTTAGAGAGTGCTGATTCTAAAGTATTTGGTTTCAAAACACCACCAACAAGGAACCCATGATTTGACGAGTGTATGAGCCTATCAGGAGGCGCTGCACAGAAAGGCGAGAGCTGCTCGTGAACATTATGAGCAGAAGAGGATTGAGGAGCATAAACTTCTCAAAGCAAAAAAGAGAGAACTTGAGAAGCTCGCGATCGAAGAGATGGAGAGATGCTATCGCAAGAACGACGTTCGGAGGTTTTATCAACCAATAAGACAAAGTTACCAGGGTCATGAGGCCAGAACGAAAGTCTGCAGGGACGTAAATGGAAACCTAGTACCATGACCTTGTGCTGGACGAAGTTAGGAATGCTTTTCCTAAGCTTAAGTCCTGGAGCAGACGGACTACCTGCCGAGCTCTTTAAGGCAGCTGGATATGACCTGGTTGGGAGTATAAACCAGCTTATCTGTAAGATATGGTCTGAGGAATGCATGCCCCATGAATGGAATCTCAGGATCGTTTGCCCGATCCATAAGAAAGCGGACGCCTTTGTCTGCGCCAATTACAGAGGTATAAGTCTCCGGAACATCGCTTATAAGATCTTCTCTGCTGCACTATGTAAACGACTGTAACCGTTCCCTAATAAACTGATTGGACCATATCAGTGTGGTTTCAGGCCCGGGAAGTTGTAAAATCTGCCTTTGATGCGGATCACAGCCAGATGATCACTTATAGGGTTAAAGTCGATGACCTACGACCTTAACCGGTTTCTCACGACAAATCCGCAATCCGCACCAAATTGTGCAATCTTTTGTGACAGCTCTAATAATTGTCGCAATCTTTTTTCCTCATCATACCGTTTCCTATCCAGCGTATTTCCTGGATCGCAATAATATCCTCCTTCTACTGCGTGAGGGTGCTTTCCAGTTTATGAGCAGCTCCAGGAGTGTACAGGGCTCTGACAATCCAGGGGCATACTCGCAAATCTTGTTGCTTTTTCACGCCATGTCGTCTTTGAGAATCTGTCCGTTTATCCGAGGCATTTTGCTCCTCCATAACTTGTTGGTTTTTTACGTGGGCGGGTTGTTGGCCCGCCGCACAACCGCCAGTCTGGTGGGGAGCTGTAGTGCCCTCTTACCTAGGGCGATAGCTGCATACATTTCTTAACCTCTCAACGGTTGTTGTAGAGGTTACCCAGAGGGTGCCGCGAGTAGGCTGTATGTCAATTTAAGCCGGGATTAGAAACAGGGACCGTGGCTGGCATCTCGCCAGGTTGAAAGCAATCAACAACTTTACCCTGTATGTCCGAGCCCATGCCCTAAAAGTTTTAAAGGTTGAGCAAATTTGAAGATCCATTCTTGTGCCAGTTGCAGCTCCAAACCTTAATCGGTTCCCCATCTGCTTCAAATAATTTGTCCGTCTAACAAAAGCCTACTCCTTATCGATCGCTGTCAGCTCAATTTGTTCTTCCCCAAGTCGCTCAATACTACAATGGTGTCCCCCAACACATGTGCCCAAAAATCACACAAAAACCCACGCGGCGATAGCGAAACAGGATTAAAACAATTTTTTTTTTCTTTTTGACAATTTTGCAATTTTCAATCAATTTCTCTCTTTGAATGGACCTTCAGGACATTCGGTAAAATCCTTTTTAAATAATCCCCATCGCTAGCATCATCATTATATCGTCATCGCTTTACGTCAGTCGAGTGGAAAAAAAAACTCGAAGAACTAAAAGGACAAATGTCCTTCCCTACAAAAGGGAAACGACTTCCTTCCAGGAGATAGACCTCGCGTATTTAGCCGCACAAAGGACAAAGAAACGATGATAAAAAAAGGATTCAATTTTGATGTATCAATTTATCTGGCTAGAAAAAAAAGAAAAAAAAACAGGACCTAAAAGCCACGGGCCACATTGAACGCATTTGGCCCATGCCACCGTGCGTATGATAGGTAGGAAAAAATTGTATAAAAAAGTAAACTTTCCGTTTATCCTTGAATTATCCTCTTAAACTTGACAATGGCAGTCGACAATACACGAATAATCATAAAAGTAAAAAATAATCATGAATACAACACGCTCACTTGGATCGAGCCGACTTGAGCTCAGAGTCCATGAGCTCCAAGGACCAACAAATAAATCGACAAATAGAAATAAAAATAAAAATAAATAAATTTAGCCAATAAGGACAATAAAAGCAAACAAAGTTGTGCGAAGGAGACGTGAAAACAGAGCGAACGCTAAACATAAATTTGTCGCGGAACGAGGGGGGGAAATTGGAATGGAAAAGGACGAGCGAATGGTGTTGGTGGTGGTGGATGGAGAAGGAAAACTTTTTGCACTTGATGATGTTGGTAAAAGGTAAAAGTTAGCTGGCAACAAATAACGGATGAAATTGTTTAGTCCAAGTCGCTCCTGTACGGGGATCCTTTGTAACAAACAATAATGATATCTCAGCCGTACCACACCTCTTAAGGATACGTACCTACACATGCTCTAGGTGGTAGTGGCTGATGGTATAGAAAAACAGCTCTAATGGACTAAATCTAAGGATTCGCTCATGTCCTGTCCACCCGCGGGGCACTTAAAATGAGGAAATGAGAGGGAAAAGTAAAAATATTCAAACGACAACAACAACGGGAGCAATGAAGCAAGCAAAGAAGGACGAATGAATGGACAGAGGAGAGAAAAGAATCATCGCAACAAGGAAGTAGAAAGTTTAACAATAAATATCCTTCCCCAGTTCAGAGAACAAAAAAAGAAAGAAAGAAACGAAATGTCCTTTACTGTAACAGCCGTGGTTGTATACAGTATACAGTACACAAAACAGCTAATGGAGCAGCAACTTGGCAATACAACGCGGGCAGGACAGTAGCGTGGGTTTTCTTCCGAAACGACCAAGGAGGCAATCGGCCGCTTGGCCGACGACGACACCGAGGCCAGGAGACATTAAAAGACACCGAGCTGATGCGGATGAAGGATAAGAGGATTTTTTTATTTTTTGTTCCTTTCCTTGGTATTCATCTCGGATGCGGACGATGAATGGAAATTAAATCTCAGCAAAAGTTGGGAAATTACAATTTCTTGAAGTTATTACACTGGTTTTTCCACCGACACCATCGGAAAATCCCCTGCAGTATAATGGTCCCTCGTAGCTGTAGGGCGTACTATGGTGCGTCACTTTACAGTTTCCATAAAGCGGGGGAGGAGGAAAAGTTGCGAAAAGCAGATGAAAAGATGAAGAAATGACGAGGTGATGGTATTGAAGTGGATTTTTGTCTTAAGTCAGTTATTCTTGGGGTTCATTACCTGAAACTTTGCCATTCGATGTTCTATATTCGGGAGCTGAAGTGAATCAACAAATTGTTGTTCGTATTCAAGTGCTAATGACAGTTTTGGTTTTCAGTTTCTGACAGTTGCGGATTGAAGGTATAAACCACTCTTTTCACTGAAAGCAAAGGTCTGACTGTCTAGTGCAAAGCAAAGTCTTCAATGAATCCACAAACATTTACCGGCCAAACATACATTATATACAAAAGTCATCCACTCATCCACTCATGCCATCATTTTATCTGCAGAGCACTTTTCCCTTATTACACTAGCACTCAAGGTCCTTACCACAGCTCTTCGTTCGCTATCGCCATCAACTATCTAGTACTCGGCGGGTCAAATGCTTTCATCATCATCGTTTACTCGTTTGTTTGCCACCAACAAAGAATCCATCTTCTGTAAGGCATTTACCTATTCACCAGCTACCGTATCTGATTCTACACGAGCATTCGGTGGTCGGGTGGTTGCTCTAGCTTGGATCCATCCCCGAAAATTCGTCCACTACGTAACGTAGCAATCCATTATGAATATTGTTCTCCTTCCAGCTGCTTCAGTTTTTTTGTTTTTTGTTTTGTGTGCTCTGGCTCCTAGTCGGTGTTGGCCTTGTATCCTTGTGTCCCTTTTAGCCTCTATGAATACCCGGATAGTTTAGTAACCAATCCCCCCCGACTCATCGTCGAATCCAATGAGAAACCAATAACGCGCGTATCCGATAGGTAGAAAAATTTAATTCAATATCCGTGTCTAGGCTCATGAGTATCGGGTGAGAAGTGCAATCCTTTGACCGCAAAAGGGATAACAATTAAATTATAAACGAGTTTTGTATTAATATCCTGTACAGGCAAACGGACGTAATGCAAAGTTGCGTCGGCGTCATGTCGATTGGATGGATATTCATATTCCTTTCTCAGGACGAGGATATCATCATCATCCGCTGCTGATTGATGTCTGGCTGGGCTTTTGGTACATGTGTCGTGGTGGAATTTAATTTGGAATTCCCCTGTTTTTAGATGTAACACATTCACAGTACCCAACACATACATATTCGCGAGTGAAGTGGACTTTTATACTCAAAGCATCCTTTTTTGCATTTTGTATCCTTTTATACCATTTGGTTTCGCACTTGGATGAATACAGAACGCGGAACGCAGTGGAATCACTGGCCGTACTGTGTAGTATCTGTCTGTCTATCCGGCGGTTTATATTTGTACTATGTGTCTATGACGGAGCGAGCAAATGGACGTGTTGAGTTGGCCAATTCTTCGAGCTGAAAAGGATTTTCAACAATTTTTTTTTTTTGGTTCCCATTAGGTTCTGGATGATGATGATGTTTTGGGGGTGGCGGAAGTGCATTGGTTCTCTATCTTCCGCACGTTTTTTCTGTTTTTATTCCACCGCATAATAAGGGCATACAAGTTCATACAGAGAGCGAGAGGATGTCAGTAAAAAGGATATGGATGCACTTAATGTAATTAAATTTAATTAAATCTTACATAATGCTGTTTTGTTTGGGAATGCGATGTGATTACATCAGCATGAGGAGCACCATCAGCAGTGGCTGTTGGAATAGGAGAAACCTACCGACAGTGTGGTCGTTATTGCGGCCTTAAATCGCTATCATATGCTATGGCGGATGCGAGATGAATGGATTCTCTGCTCTAGACTACGATAATCCTGGCAAGGAGAGAGTGTTATGTCAGAGGTGGAAGGAGTTTTTTTCTTCTTTTTTAATTCTTCTGTTGCGGCTTAAAATATTTAGGATGATGTGGTTTAATCTGGATCGAAAACCTTTGCTGAAAGGTTTTTATGTAGAGATCTGGTAAAGTTGATGCATTAAATGAACTTATTAGTGAGATTATGATGACGAGTTATGTTGTTTAGGCTTCTAAGTTCAAGGACGATAATGACTCGCTTCATTTCTGGAAGAGAGTGCCTAGAGCCAATGAAAAATACCAACAAATTCATACTCTGTGCGTGCAGTTCTAACACAACACCATAATGGTATGGAACATTTGCTGTGAACTACAACCAACCTGAAAACTCAGTCGAGTTTCTCTCGAACCCTATCTAGGATAGCCACCAATTGAGAGCAGTGTACGAACATCTACGACCCAAACCATCTGCACTCCGTCCAGGTTGTGTAATATAGAGTATAAGAGTATAAAACTCTTAAACCTGCGAGAACGTAAAAAAAGGTACCCAAACCCTAGACGATGGCAATGAACAGATTGGCTGGCTGGTGGCCAGATTGGCTAGCTGGTGACCAGATTGGCTGGCTGGTGGCCAGAATGGCTGGCTTGGGTCCAGATTGGCTTGCTGGACGCCAGATTAGCTGTTTGGTGGCCACTTGGGTTGATTGGCTGGGCATCAAATATTGGTTTGGATGGGTGGTGGAGAGATTGGTTGGCTAGTGTCCAGGTTGGCCGGCTGGTGGCCATTTGGCTGGCTGGTACCCTGGTTGGCTGGTTGGTAGCCAGGTTGGTGGCCTGGTGACCACGTTGGCGGGCTGGTGGTCAGCTTAGCTGGCTGGTGGCCAGAATGGCTGGCTTAAGGCCAGGTGGGCTTGCTGGACGCCAGATTAGCTATTTAATGGCCAGGTGGATTGGTTGGTGGTCAGATTGGTTGGGTGGTGGACAGGTTGGTTGTCTAGAATCCAGGTTGGCCGACTATTGGCTACGTTGGCTGGTAGGTGGTCAGAATGGCTGGCGGGTGACCAGGTTGGTTGGCTTGCAAACAGATTGGCTAGCTGGTGGCCATGTCAACTAGTTGGTGGTCAGGTTGGCTGGTGATCAGGTTTGGCTGGCCATTAACCAGTTTGGATGGGTGGTGGGCAGGTTGGTTGGCTAGAATCCAGGTTGGCCGACTGGTGGCTAGGTTGGCTGGTAGGTGGTCAGAATGGCTGGCGGGTGATCAGGGTGGTTGGCTTGCAAACAGAATGGCTAGCTGGTGGCAATGTCCACTAGTTGGTGGCCAGGTTGACTGGCCAGTAGCTGGTTTGGAAGCCGGATGATCAGGATGGGTGACTGGCAGCCAGGTTAGCTCGCCACTAGGAAGTTTAAGTTGCTAGTGGCCAGGTTGGCGGGATGGTGGTCAGTTTGGTTGGCTGGTGGCTTGGTTGGCTGGCTGGTGACCAGGCTGGCTTCCTAGTGGACAATTTGGTTGGCTGGTGGCCAGGTTGGATAGCTGATGACCAGGTTGGCTATCTGGTTGGTAGGTTTGCGGGCCGGCGGCCAGGTTGGCTGGCTATGGGCCAGTTTGGCTGGCTGGTGGACATGTTGGTCAGGCCGGTTGGCTAATGGTCAGGTTGGCTATACCTGGTGGCCGGGTTGGCGGGCCGGTGGGCAGGTTGGGGCTTAGACCAATCGTTCTTAACAGCGGAGACAGGATCCCGCCTTGCGGGCAGGCCCCGTTTACGCCAGCTGAGGTAGTACATGATTCCATTTGTCGTCAAGAATAGGATTCCGTCAGAAGGTGCTCTCCTTAATAGCGTGTTGGGGGGATTTGTTGGTTGAACTAATACAATGTGACAACTCATAACGTTAAGTGGCCTGAAAGAGAGTATTGTTTTCATTTAAAGCAGCTTAGAGGAAGAAACAGAGTTTCAGCTCTAGGGGGCAGATGTCGCTACGAATTTTAGGGTAATGAGGGTGTTAACTGCTTTTCAAGACAGCTCTCGCGCAGTCCGATAATGGAGAGCTACCCCGATTGCAACATGTCAGCCTTTAAAACTCGATTTAACGAACTGAGAAAAGGGCGGAGGTTCAGCCATTGCATGGTGTTGGCATATTGAACGATCATTAGCGCAACAATTTCAAGATTCCATTTACCAAAAGCTGCCCGGACTCATAATATTTGCTAGTTTCTGCCAAAGTCCAAACTGGAACTCTCAGCTGTTGCAAATACAGACCAACCGTCATACTGAATAGCTCCTGATTTCATTTATAATCGCTTCCTTCATTAGCATGCCATAAGGTCATTCGAACGAATCAACTATTTCCCAAGTCCCCCTAATCCCAACCGCCATCAAACTGACAAGTGAAAATCACTTGAGAACTAACAACAAACTAATGCCCCACATATCCGAGACATTTCCTCAGCAATTTCGGAGGACTCGAGGAATTCCAAAGTTTTCATCTCGTATGAAAAACTCGAAAATCTATTCGTATCCACATTCTACCTTCTGCATTTGTAACTCTTTCAATTAACCAACATTTCGTTCGAATTTCCGCTTCCTTCCCCACTCAGCTCATTCTCAAGGCTGCACTCAAACTTTACAATTCCACGACAATGAATGTTGAACAAGAATCCCAAATACGAAAACTTCCACTATCACAACCACGCAGAACCAGTCATTCTCGACTTACGATTCGTATAGTACTTCGTCTTCTACACCTGGATGGAGAAGTTTATTTTTTTGTGTGATACTATCCACCCTCACCCTCACCATCGCCATCAGCTCCCACTCTGCTTTATATTTTTCAAATTAAGGATAATGACTTTCCAAGCGAAGGAAAAATAATCAGTTTTTCCCTACCTTTCCTTATTCAATCTCCGTCCCCTGTTCGCTGCATCTATTCTTTCGCGCTTAAAATTCGTTTAGAAAAAAAAGCGGGAAAAAGGAAAATAAGAAAAAGGACTCCCACGAGGGGTGGCTGTGGAACTTATTAACGTCAAACACAATAATAATAATTCCAAATTGACTGTGCGAAGATAATTTTCCGGAATTCGTTACCGAACAGGATTCAAGATTCACTCAGTCACCTATCTACAGATATCGCTCACCGTCGCCGTCGTCCCATTCTCGGTTGAATGAGGAATTCAAAGACTTCCACGCGAATGCTGGCAATGGGGGTATCCAAGGAAGCGCGAAAACGCGAAAGGAAAAAATCTGCACAAATTAATTTTACTATCAACAGCGAATTATGAAAATTTAACAAATAAAGGTGGTAGAGTAACGCCGACTATCTATACCATTCCACGCATCGCAAACATTTGCCCCGAAGGTTCTAGATAGACGCGCGACCACTTTAAGGGGTTGCTTCTATGTACGTATACCCATACAAGGTGATGGTGAGTAATGATGACGGTTCGAGGCGGTAGCTATATGGAATGGAGGTTTTTCAAATTAAGTGGGTCGAAAATATTTGATGATGAAGACGTCGACGAAGACAAGGATGTCGTTGATGACGCTATCCACCACTTGCTTGGGCTCATCATCGAATGGCAAAGTTTTCCGATTACGCAGTCAATGAGGTGATTAATAAACGAGAAAATGAATAAAGAAGGAAACAAAGGCAAGAAGAAGACAAAAATTGGAAGAATTAAAGCCTAGTCAATAGCTTCGGGATAAGTATGGTGACGGATGGAGGAAGAGGACGTATAACTTCACTCTTCAATGGATTATTAATCATTCACGATGGATCAGTAAGAGCAACACGAGGGAAAGGAGAAGTATGAGTGGTAGGAGTGCAGCCACGTTCGAGTGTGGAGCCATGGATGGCTGATGACAACGATGATGATAAGTCTGAAGGACTCTAATTTATGAAGCTAATAACAATTACGACAGATATAGGAAGTGAGATAGCTTGAGTAGTTGGCTGATAACTGATGGCTGATGGTTGATGTTTGTTGGCTGGCGGGCAAGTCAATGGATTTGATGTGGAAATGTGAACAGTAAACTATCGACTTTGTGATAGAGAAAAACTCTGTGGACACTCAACTGGACCAGGGGGGAAATAATATATTCATTTTTGGCAGACAAACAAGGTAGCTGGGATTTGTAAGTGAATTTAAAACCTTATCCAGTGACGCAAATGATCGGCATATGAACAGTAGGTTTAGTCATATTCAAAGCCTATTAACTCGATGATGTAGTGGTCGACTACTTATTAAGGCACAGGATACATGGAAACCATTTTTCAATCCACAATACAAAAGCGAACACCGAGGCGTGAATAACTGCGAGTTATAAACGAATGCTAAAAACACCCGTAATTCATCATGGTTTAGTTTGGGCACCAACCCAAAATGTTAAGCGACTCTAGGCTATTGGAACCTCTTTAAAAACTGAAAAAGAAATTTGGAAAGATATTATAAGAAATTTCTGCCAGTATGTATGTATGTTGGCGTTACAGCCCATGAAGGACCAGAGCCGAGCTTCTCTCAATCACCAATGTTGTGGGTGATTTAATTTTCTCATAGGTGAAAGGGACCTTCAGTTTATTGCCGGTTCCGAGCGGCGAATTTCGAGAAGCTTTTCATGACAATTTTACTACAGGGGGTTTTGTCAGAACCCCGCTGAGGAGAAACACCGTGAAAACACGTTCGATTACATGGCTGTGTCAGGATTCGATCCCGTGTCATCGGCGTCAGAGGCCAACACACTACCCACTACGCTACGGTGCTCTCTGCCGGTGCTCTTTCTGCCACTGGCCTCATTTATTTTCTTCCATTGTCGCAGGTTCTTACTATTCGCTCAATTGTTTGGTTGAACCATATGAGATGTCCGATATTCACAGAAATCGCAATAAGGAGCTCCTGAGTAAATATCTGTGGCAGAAAGCAAATACCATCTTTATGAGGAAAAGTTCGTTGCAAGTACAATAAGACATTTTTTACATGCTGGTGACGGCTCAAGCTCGAACTTTGAACCTGAACTGAGACATAATACTTCTTCTTCATCTTCTTTGTGGGCGCTACAGTTCGGGGTGAACCTGGGCCTCAACCAACATGCCCCTCCATCTAGCACGATCTTTCGCTAGCCTTTTCCATTGCCGCACACCCAGTTGGCTGAGGTCCCCTTCCACCTGTGTGCGCCATCTTAAGTGCGGCCGTCCTCTGCTTCTTCGTCCCTCGGGGTTGGATTCAAAGACTCTCCGGGCTGGAGCTGTGGTGTCCATTCGCTCTACATGGCCCAGCCATCTTAGGCGTTGAATCCGTAGACGCCTGACCAGGCTCATGTCGCTGTACAGCCCGTAAAGTTCGTGGCTGAATCTTCTCCTCCATCCCCCTTCTGCGTTTATAGGCCCAAAAATCACGCGCAAGATCTTTCTCTCGAACCGACCAAGGGCCTCCTCATCCGCTTTTGATAGCGTCCATGCTTCTGCGCCGTACAACCGGACCGGGATGATAAGGGTCTTATATAGAGTCAACTTTGTCGTTCGGGAGAGGGCTCTATTACTCAGTTGCCTCCTGAGCCCAAGGAAACAGCGATTGGCAGGAGTGATTCTGCGTTTGATTTCGGATCTGATGTCGTTGTCTTTAACTACCTTGAACTTATATCTGCCTATACAAACGTTCTGGCCGAGACGTCGGTGTTGAGCGTCCTTTTTTGATGACAGCATATATTTAGTTTCGCCCTCGTTTACCGCCAAACCAATTTTCGCCGCCTCCATCTCAATACTCGCAAACGCTTCATTGACATCTCGCTATGATCTACCTATTATGTCAATATCGTCGGCGTATGCAAGGAGTTGCGAGGATTTGAAATTGTGCCTCTTGTATTGGCCAGTGATTTTTGCACAATCATTTCCAATATGATGTTGACGAAATCGCACGACGGCGCATCGCCCTGCCTAAATCCTTTTTTGACATCAAAACTAACTAAGGCGACTGCTATAGGGAGAGAGGACAATGGTTGTTCAGATGCGGATTTGTTGTTCGAGGTGGATAAGGCAAAAGGCCATAAGCTTTCGGCATGTGAGCGAACGCCTCATAACGATCAGAATCAAAGCAACATTTTCTGTCCACGCCTCCAAGGACGACAAGGATGACTCCACCAAAGATGAGTTATACGGATCTCCTAGACAGAATGTATGCCCAATGTCCCAGCAATGACATCAAAATTGTACTAGAAGACTTCAGTGCTAAGCTGGGTAAGGAAAGCATTTTTGGACGAGTATCGTCAAACATAGCCTACATGGCACCACTTTCGGTAACGGAAACAGCCTGATTGATCTTGCTACGGAGCAAAATCTCCTTCTAGCCAGTACGCGCTTCCCCCACCTCGATATATGTACACAAAGTCATCTAGCGGTCACAAGATCAATCAATCACTAACCATATTGATCACTTCTTGATCGACGTCTCACACTCCTCCCCTGTTCTTGATGATCGAACTTTCCGAGGAGCTAACTTCGAATCGGACCACTATCTCGTAGTTGCCAAGATGCGCCTACGGATATCACGAACGCAGCGGAGTAGAGTCAGAATACAAAGATATGACGTCGAAAACCTACTATCGCCTAGAAACCGCTCGTGCTTCTACCGATCGCGTCGCCCTTAAGCTCTACAATACACTTCAACCCTTCACGCTGTCAGCAGTACAACAGTGGAGCCTTTGCAAGCAAGCGCTGAAAAGCTCTGCATCCGAAATTTTAGGCTTCATAAATTCACTACGATGAAACACCTGGTTCGATGACGAGTGCAGGATTCAGCGAAGAAGGATGCATATAAAGCCTCGCTGCATAAAAGAACAAGAGCAGCTCGTGAGCTCTACGAGTTAGAAAGACAGGAGGATCATAAGCTTGCTCGCTGCTCGCACAATTAATCTCAAATCCCCACTACTCCTCGCATACCCGGATAATATTGACGTAATTGGAAGATCACAGCGAGATGTCGATGAAGCGTTCACGAGTATTGAGGCGGACTCGGCGAAAATTGGTTGGGCAGTAAACGGGGGTAAAACTAAATATGTGCTATCATCAAAAAAGGACGCTCACCACCGACGTGTCGGCCAGAACGGTTGTATTTGTGGTAATAAGTTTTAAGTAGTTAAGGATTTTGTGTACCTTGACTCCGCAGTGACCTGGAACAACGATATCAGTTCTGGATTCAAACGTAGAGTCACTCATCGCTCATTCTTTGGGCTTAGAAGGCTATCGAGTAATAGAGCCCTCGCCCGAACGACAAAGTTGACGCTATATAAGATACCCTATCATCCCGGTCCTGCTGTACGGCGTAGAAGCATGAACACTTTCAAAAGCGCCTGAGGAGGCCGGTTCGAGAGAAAGATTTTGCGCGTGATTTTCGGGCCTATAGACGCAGACGGGGGATGGAAGAAAAGATGCAATCACGAACTTTATGAGCTGTACAGCGACATGAGTCTAGCCAAGAGTATATGGGTTTAACGCCTAAGATGGCTAGACTATGTAGAGCGAATGGACATCACAGCTCCAGTCCGGAGGGTCTTTAAATCCAACCCCGGGAGACGAAGAAGCAGAGGACGGCCGCACTTAAGATGGCGCACAAAGGTGTTAGGGGGGCTCAGACAACTGGGTGTGCGGCAATGGAAAAGGCTAGCAAAAGATAGTGCTACTTGAAGGTTGGTTGAGGCTCAGGTTTCCCCCGAACTGTAGCGCCCGTTAAGAAAAAGAGGGGAATGTATTTAAAGTAAGCCAATGTAGTACTAAACCTTTTTTTACTAAGTTCCACTCGAGAGATCTTAGCCTTGAACTCAGAAAACGTGGAAATTCGGGGGTATCCCATGAACTAAACTAGGCGTCCAAACTATGCTGCTTAGGAATACATATGTGCCTGGCCGAGCTTAAGACAAAACGTTTCTGAATTAGGGATGCAGTAGACATATCAAAACTTGAAATTAAGTCTCTATCCAGAAATGGTTGGATGATAATTATTGGCATGATTGACCAATTTACTTTTTAGTTCTTCAACTAGGGGTAAAGCCCAGGGCATTCAAAATTGATTGAGAAGTATCCTGCGCCTGATCTAAGCGACACTAGTCACCGTGCACAGTACTCTCCCAATGTTTCTCGAACGGTCATCTCTTTGCAGCTTTGACTCGTTGTGGTAGAAGAAGGTGTTCTGAAAACATCATGATCTTAACCTTTTTCTGACCAAAACCAAGCCTTAAAAAAGTAATAATGGATCTTGAATCACGTTGCAAATAACTTGCAGCTGACAAAGGCTTATAATAGGTGATATAAAAAGCATCCTTGGGTGGGGCTTATGTGGTTTATTGGCGAAAATCTGACCAAGTTAATTTTTTTTCAGCTATTCGGCTGGCTAAATTTTACCGTCTAGAAAGGGTTGAAGAGGTCGAAGCGAAAGGTAGTCGGACGGTGTAAGGTCCGGGCTATACGGAGGAAGTATCAAAACTTTCCAACCAAGTTCGGTCCATTTGTCATGATGGAACATCACTCCTTTTCCGTTAGCCGATTCTGGTCGCTCTTTCGTGATTGCTTCCTTCAAACGGTCGAGTTGTGCACAATAAAGGATCGAATTGACGCCAGGTTGTAGCAGCTTATAAGCTCCTCTCCAGTCCCAACAAACCCCTTGGCATCACATTATTTGCCATCAATCCAGGCTTTGAAGTAATTTGTGGAGGATCACTGGCCTTGTATTTAATCCGTTTTTTATCGGCCGTAATAATTCGCTTCCAAAAGGTTCGATTTCGTTGCCTTTCAGTAGCGTTTTACTGATGCTAATTCAGTCAATCGAATTTCTTTGCAAGCCGCTCCTGCCCCACGGTACGTTTGGTACATTATTGATACCGAAGTTTCCGGATCACTCCAGGGTTCAGCGTTCACTCTTAGCATTCTCATAGAACACTTCACACATTTTTCGGCATGTTTTTTGTAGCGTTTAAACATGTTTTGTGCGCATTTGTTCAGGTATTTCACTTATTTTCAAATCAATATAACTTTCCACGTAAATAACGAGACAAAAGTAGTCTGAAATGTCGCCTTTCAAACGCGCGTTCACCTGACAAAATTGGATTATTGTCAAGCCCGGCTTCAGTTGGCATACAGCCTCCTCGCGGCACCCTCTGGAAACCTCTACAACAACCGTTGAGAGGTGAACAAATGTATGCAGCTTTCGCCCTAGGCGCGAGGGCGCTACAATACCCCGACCAGACTAGCGACTGTACGGCGGACCAACCCGCCCATATAAAATAAGAACCATGTTATGAATGAGCAAAATCCTTCGGATGAACGTATGGATTCTCGAAGACGACATGGCGCGAAAAAGGAACGCGATTTGCGAGTAAACTCTTGGAATGTCGGAACTCCTGTGCATTGGAAAGAATCCTCACGCGGTAGAAGGCGGATATTACTGCGATCCAGGAAATACGCTGAGGAAAAAAGATTCCCACATCTATTACAGCTGTCACAATATATTGCACTCAACCCGCATTCCGACTTATCGTGGGAAGACGATCACCCGGTGATCACCTGGCTGTGATCCGCAACAAAAAAGCCAGATTTTACTACATCAGCCTCACACGTGCACACACCCCTACCGAAGAGGCTGAATACAAAGCCTACGGAGATTGTCCGGAGTACGAAGTTAAAATCATACTCGTGGACTTCAATACCAAAGTCGGTAAGGAGAACACCTTTAGCGGAGCGATCGAAAAGCACAGCCACCACGATACAACAACTGATAACGGCTTCCGACTCAAGGACATTGCGACAGCTCGTATTGCGGTGATGAGTAGCACAAGATTTCCCCGTAAAAGAATCCACACAGCAACCTGGCGATGTCCGGATGGTCGAACCGTCAACCAAATCGACCATGTGCTCATTGACGCAAGAGACTCGTCAAACATCCTGGATGTGCGAACATTCAGGGGAGCAGACGTCGACTCTGACCATTTTCTAGTGGCAGCAAGACTCAGAGGCTGACTTTTCAATGCTAGAAAGCTGCATTAGCCCGCCAAAAAGAGGTTCAACATTAGAAGTCTAAACACCTTAGAGATCGTTAGAGACTACAGGGAGCAAACGAGTGGACGACTCGCTATTATGCCTTCGCCGGATATAAACGCCAACAATATGTGGCTTCATTGCCTCTCAGCCATCAAGGAAGCAGCTGAAACTACAATAGGGTACGCGCTATCAACGACAAGAAACCCACGGTATGATGGCGGGCGTGAGCAGGAAGAGCGATCGACCGACGGGGCGTACCAAAAGGTGCTGCAAAGGAAAACACGAGCAGCGTGCGAGGAATATTGTGCCAAAAGGAGGGAGGAAAAAAGACGCTCCGGCTAAAGATGAGAATCCTCGCAATCTCTCACCTAAAGGATATCGAAGGGGCCAGGGACAACAACGCGACAGAGGCCTTTTACAAAAATGCTAAAAGCCAAAACGGCACCCAGATTCTACGAAATTGCGAAGGTCATCTTGTCGTCGATCCGCAAGGAATAGTAGATGTACTAAAGCAGCATTTCCAAAGGCTGCAGGCTCAGATGGCTTGCCATCAGAGTTCTTCGAGGCTAGCGGCCATGTTCTGGTAGAACGCATGCACAGGACCATCTGTTTAATATGGAAAGATGGAAGCATATCCGACGACTGGAATATAAGCTCCATTTGCCCCATCCATAAAAAATAAAAAAGGCGATCCTAACTCTTCCAAGAACCAAAGAGGACCCGCTTAATGTCGCATACAAGATCCGGTTCAGCTTACGGAGTGGACGCCTAAAGCCCTTTTCCACCGCACTAATCGACTATAGACCAACTATTCATACTTCAACTGGGAAGGACCGGCGAGTTTCAAATCGATACACACAATCTCCTCATCGATTTTAAAGCCGAATACTACAGCGTTTATCGCAAAGAATTGTCTGTAGCGATGGCCGAATTCGGGATCCCAGAAAAACTGATCCGGCTGTGTCGCACCACGCAAAAAAGTACGCGATGCGCAATAAAGTTAGGTTAGGACCTCTGAACCGTCTGAAACATGCACCAGATTTCGGCAAGGAGATGCGCCGTCGTGTGACTTCTTCAAGTCATTATCTGCTGGAACAGATAATGCGACAGGCAGGCGTCAACAGGGAGGGCACTATCTTCTACAAGTCTGTTCAGCTGTTAGGATACGCGGATGATATTGACATCATCGCGTGGCCTCAGCGTGACGCTGTAGAGGCTTTCTCGGCGATGAAGGAACAGGCGAAACGAGTTGGTTTTATACTCAACAAGGATAAGACAAAAGGCATGTCAAGCAGAAATCGATCCGTTGCTCATCACCTGGGACAAAATATAGCGGTTGACTGCTATCATTTCAAGGTGGTTATGGAGTTCGTCTACCTCGGGGCAAACGCAAACCCCACAAACGGCAGAGATCCGGAATAGAATCGCCCTTGGCAACTGTTGCTACTTCGGTTTGTCCAAACAACTTGAGTCAAAACTCCTCACTCGAAGAACCTAAGTCATGCTTTACACAACGCTTATACTGCTAGTCTAGCTATACGGAGCCGAAAGCTGGACTATAAATATGACGGCGGGGCTGGTTTTGGGTTTTTGCGAAAGAAAAATGCTGTTCCCGATATTTGGTCCTATCTCTGAGGAAGGTGAATGAAGGAGAAGATACAACCGCGAACTCTACCAGCTGTAGAAACATGTGGATATAGTCCGGAAGGCAAGGATCTCTCAACTACATTGACTCGGCCACAGTGAGCGCATGAACGCGAAGGCTCCAGCTAAGAGGGTCTTCGACTCCAAGCCCCCTGATTCGAGAAGAAGACCAAGTAATCGCGGATGTAAGCTAACCTGGTCTTGATAACTGGAAGCAGCGTGCCCAGCAGGGATGGAAGGCAGCTATAGCTCAGGCTCAGATCCTTCATAAGTAGGTAGGTAAGCATTAAGCTGAGGGTCTCTGTTTTACGGTTCCGTCCTACTCGCCCTTATCGTATCCACAATAAATTACCTCCAGGTGTTCGTTAAATGTCCTTTTCTGAAAGCGGATTCCAAATCAAATTTTCTGATCCATCGGTTGGCCGGAAAGCCTTCATTTACGAACAATACATGGAAGTAGTCTGTAAAATAGCTGACCTTGCTCGTCCACGTGACAGCATCCTACTCCATGACCCTCCTCTCAAACGAACCAACTATTCTTTACTTTCCTTTTAAGAGCCAATTAAACTTGATCTTCTTTCTACTGGAACACCACAAAAAGGTCACCATAATCCGCTTTAAATCGCTGCAAAATTCATTCACCTCCATTCCATTTGTGAAAGAGTTGTAGTCAAGGCTCTGCGCGTGTGTAGTCCTTAAACTCCAATTTATGTTTCATACCCTCTTCTAATTAAAAAAAAAAAAACTGAAAATAGGAAATCAAGACTGTAAGGAGCAAGTCGTCACCCTAACCCAATTAAGTCCTTTGTTCCCCCCGGCTAAAATTATTACCAACAACTTTTCATATTTACTTTCGAAATAATTGTCAACATGGCAAATTCCTTCACCCGCAAGTAATTAAGGACAATTCTATTCAACCCATGCCACGGCCGGCGTCCTCTAAAATTCAAGTTGAAACTTTTCATTTTCTCTACGAGGATAAGAGCCTCGTTAGGAATGTCACACACATGTAAAACAAAGCAATTAGCAGCACACAGAAGCCGAGAAGGATAGCCCCGAACTACTGAATATGGGGGGGAGGGAGTCGGTATTCATTCACATACGGCTGGAACACGAGTAGGGAAAAGGATGAATTCGGTCATCTTCGTAGAGGAATTTCTAATAACAACACATCCTTTTTGCCTTTTACTCGTCGCGTTACTGGTTTGGGGTTCATCTTCCGCGTGCCCTTCATCTTATCCTTATTCTCTTGACGTTGTCAACGTCGTCGTCGTCGCCGTCCCGACCTGGTTGTCTTAAGTGGTGGCACATAAATTTCAAACCAACCTCTTGTGAGTGTGTGATAGTGAGAGTGTCACCCAGGGTTGGCCTCTTTGCCCTCCTTACACGGCCTGATTATCACAGTAACTCCTTCGTCCTTTGCCTTCTTCCTTACATTTTTCTACACTGTGGCGTGCAATCAAGAGAAACAATTTGCTAAAGCTTCCTAAAATGAGCGGCAAAATTTCAAATTAAGGATCATAAATTAAATTAAATTGAAAATCCTTGTGTGACATCTCAGACCCGAAGGTAGAAAGGCATAGGCATAAAGGGGTTGTTGGAGTCACACAAAAAACAGTGAAAAGAACTCAACGATCAGGAAGGAATGCGGCATTGTTAGGAGAGATACAGAGAACAAACACTTAAGGACAAAGTGTCCTGTTTTTTCCTCTCAAAATCTAAATTTACACATATGTGTCAGTTGTCAACGAGGATACGCGGCGAGCTAGGTATGTCATAAATTTAACAGCACAAGCAGTTCCGGTTTTTGTTTGGTTTTTTGTATGTATATTTGCAGCTTTACGGCCGTGTTTCGCCATGTCAACCATGGAAATTATTGGTCGTAAATGGATGTAGCCTGTTGGTTGAGGGTTACACCCTCAGTCTTGACTACTAGGTGCACGGACAAAACACCTTGATGTTGTACACCTAAATCACTTTAACGAGTCGGTGCCAAATGGACAGGTGATGCCGGTTGCTCGGCGCGTACCCGGGATGGGGTGGTACATACTACTTGTCTCCCACTCGGTGGAGTGCCGCTTTACAACCGTTTAACATTTAACAACCCTATGACGTAGCAAATCGTTTGATGTGTCCTCGTTGTTCCTTGGTGTGCAGTTGCTGCTTGTCAGGACGTACTCGTACATCTGTGTAATTTGCGAAGGACCGAGGACGGGTGGAGCATGAGTATATCCACAATTTTCTGCGACCATCAATCCAAACGTTGCAACAGTAAATCAAATATTTTTTTCCCCCGTATCCTTGTGGTGTTGTGTCCTTTTTGTTTTCGAAAATGTTACTTTTCGACTCTCGGGCTGTGTTTGATTTGATGGGTCTGGGCTGGCGGGGCCAGAAAGGACCTGCATAATGGAGTGGAAACGTCATTTCGAGAAGTTGCATTTATTTATTGCTGCATGTTGGTTTGAGAACTTTTTTCTGCTCCTCCTGTTGGCTTAGTACTACTTTGTTTTGTATTATACGCTGCAGAGGGAAAGCTTGTAACGTATGTGGGTGACAATTACTGCAGAGAGAAACGGCTTTGGTTGGTTAATGATATTAAGCGAATGACTTTGTGGGTGATTGTGGAAAGAGAACCAGGGACTAGGGTAAAGGACGATATTTCATGTTGGTTTTTCCCGTTTTTAATTCGAATAATTTACTTGTGTGATCCTCTGGAACATGGGGTTCTGTCAAAGAGGTTACCGGTGCTCCGGGAACACTCGAATAATTTTGGCTTATGATTTGGAATTGGTAGGCGTCCATGGATAAAACGGTCCGGATTAATGTTGAAGACCCTTGCAAGAAACGCAAAAAGGACAAGGATTTTCGGCTCCGTACGTGGAATGTTAGGTCCCTTAACAGGCCACGTGCAGCCGAACAACTTGCGGACGCCCTGGACCGCAATAAAACGGACATAACCGCCATCCAGGAAATGCGATGGAATGGACAGTGTATACAGCGGATAAATTGCGACATTTACTATGGCGACTGCTATAGGGAGAGAGAAAAACGATTGTTCGGATGCGGATTTGCTGTTCGAGGTGGACTAAGGCAAAAAGTCTTAAGCTTTTGGCATAACGATCCGTATCAAGGTAAAATTTTCTGGCAACAGCCTGATCTGCGTCCACGCCCCCACGGAAGGCAAGGACTACTCCATCAAAGATGAGTTATACGATCTCATAGACAGAACATATACCCATTGTCCCAGCTCTGACATCAAAATTGTACGAGGTGACATCAATGCTAAGCTGGGTAAGGAAAACACCTTTAAACGAGTCATCGGCAAACATAGCCTACACGACACCACATCCGATAACGGACACAGGCTGATTGATCTTCCTACGGGGCGAAATCTCCTTCTAGCCAGTAAGCGCTTTCCGCACCCCGATATACACAAAGCCTCCTGGCGGTCACCAGAAATTTCAATCACTAACCAGATTGATCACCTCGCGATCAACGTCAGACACTCCTCCCCTATTCTTGATGTTAGAACTTTCCGAGAGGCTAACATCGACTCGGACCACTATCTGTAGTAGCCAAGATGCGCCTACGGATATAAGGAACGCAGCGGAGTAGAGTAAGAATACAAAGTTATGACGTCGGAAAGCTACTGTCGCCAGAAACCGCCCGTGCTTTTACCGATCGCGTCTCCCTTAAGCTCTCCAATACACCTCAGCCCTCCACACTATCAATAGAACAGCAGTGGAGCCTTTGCAAACAAGCCCTGCATCCGAAGTTTTAGGCTTCAAGACTCCACCACGAAGAAACACTTGGTTCGATGATGAGGGCAGAAAGATCCACACAGCTAAGCAGGATGCATATAAACCCTCGCTGCATAGAAGAACAGGAGCAGCTCGTGAGCTCTACGAATTAAAAAGAGGGAGGGGAGCTTCTCAGGTGAAAAGGAGAGAGCACGAGAAGCGCGTGATTGAGGATTTGGAGAGGTGTTACTGCAGGCGTGACTGCAAGGTTATAAAGCCAGAACGGAAGCCCGCAGGAATGAGAACGGACATCTAGTAGTAGAATGTGATTCTACTACTACTGCGATTTCCTATGGAAACCACTTCTGCAGACTGTATAACGGCGATGTTAGTCAATATGTCGCTGTCAGGCAGATTGATCCATTTCTTAACGACGAGTATCGTAGAGAATTCCGTCCCCCTGACCTCGACGAAGTTGAGATCGCCATATCGAAACTCAAGCCGAATAAAGCTGCCAGAGGAATGGAGTCTAATCATCGTATCACAGATCCACAAGAAAAGAGACCCCTCCGACGGCGCCAACTACAGAGGAACAAGTCTTCTTTACATGGCCTACAAAATGTTCTCTGTCGTTTTGTGTGTTCGCCTGAAGTCTTTTGTAAATAAGCTGATGGGTCCTTATCCGTGCGGATTCAGGCCAGGGAAAAAACCAATGAATTTCAAGCCAACATTCACCACCTAGTTACAGACGAGCTATACAACGCTATGTCTACCTTTGACATACCTGCTAAAATCATCAGACTATGCAGGATGACTTTGGAGAATATTCGCTACTCTATTCGAATCGGTGAACACCTTACCGATAGTTTTGATGTCTAAAAAGGATTTAGGCAGGGCGATGCGCTGTCGTGTGATTTCTTCAACATCATATTGGAAATGATTGTGCAAAAATCACTGGCCAATACAAGAGGCACAATCTATTTCAAATCCTCGCAACTCCTTGCATACATCTCACAGCGAGATGTCAATGAGGCGTTTATGGGTATTGAGATGGAGGCGGCAAAAATTGGTTTGGCAATAAACGAGGGCAAAACTAAATTGATGCTATCTTCATAAAAGGACGCTCACCACCGACGTCATGGCCAGAACGTTTGTGTTGGCTGACTTAAGTTCGGGGTAATTAAGGACTTTGTCTACCTTGGCTCCGCAGTGACCTGGAACAACGACATTAGTTCGGAAACCAAAAGCAAAATCACTCTTGCCAATCGCTATTTCTTTGGGCTCAGGAGGCAAATGAGTAAAGTTGACTCCATATAAGATCCTCATCATCCCAGTCCTGCTGTACAGCGTAGAAGCATGAACACTATCAAAAGCGGATGAGGAGGTCCTTGGTTGGTTCGAGAGAAAGATTTTGCGTGTGATTTTCGGTCCTATAAACGCTGACGGGGGATGGAGGAAAAGATTCAACCACGACCTTTACGGGCTGTGCGCTGACATGAGTCTAGTCAAGAGTCTACGGATTCAACGCCCTGCATGTAGAGCGAATGGACACCACGGCTCCAGCCCGGAGAGACTTTGAATCCAACCCCGAGGGACGAAGAAATAGAGGACGGCGGCACTTAAGATGGCGCACACAGGTGGAAGAGGACCTAAGCCAACTGAGTGTGCGGCAATAGATAAGGCCCAGGTTCACGCCGAACCGAAGCGCCCGTCAAGAAGATGAAAAAGCGTCTATGAATGGAATGTTCGTCTTATTTTTGGTGAAGTTGGATGAAGTTAGTAGGCTTCCGAACAATACCAGGAAGATTACAAGACCATTTATCAATTTAAAGAAAAAGAAAGGCGGTGCGTCGAGAATCCTTTGAAATACATGCATAATATGCATGAAGAGATGTTTATCGATTTGGCCTTTGGGTACTGACAGTAAAAGATCCATTGAATCCCTTAGCGCTGTTATATCCAGTTACATGTCAGAAAACACTCATATACAATACCTGTTAGTTGTATAAGAACTTACTTATGAACGTGAGCGTATCCTCTTCAAATACTCCGTATTTTGCGTCAAAACATGGATTTCTTTTTACAATGAATACGACATCCAATGCGGAATAACCACGGTCCGACACATTTCGGATTCATGACAGTATGCCATCAAAACAAGAAATACGTAGAAGATGTAATAGAGACAGAACCAAAGCAACTGATAATCCATTTTCGGATTGAGACCTTTTCGGCGAGACAGACAAGTCGGGACTGTGGTCAAACGGCGGGCGTTTGTGTCTCGTCGGTGTTACCATTGGTTAACTCAGACTGGTACTTGGAAAGGTACTAGAAACCTAGCTGGCGTAGGAAATGATATCATTTTTTGGGGAAAACAAGTTCCAACTTACATCTAAAGGCTGGATCAGTAGTTTTATTCATTGGCCCTTAATGGTATTAAAGAAAAAAATTGTAATGACTGACGGTGAACCCAATTAAGTTTTTGGTTTTTTTCCTTTTATTGTGCAGGGAAAAATCCTCTTAGCGATTCGGCAATTTATTAATACATAGTTGGCGCTAAAGTTAGACGTGAACTCTAACTGTAGCTAGCCTTTCCAGCTAGCACGATCTTTTGCTATCTGTTTCCAGTGTCGCATGCCCAGTTGGTTGAGGTCCCTTTCCATCCGATCGAAGACTTTTCGGGCTGGAGCTGTGCTGTCCGTTTGCTCTTCATGGCCTAGCTATATTGGGCGTCGTGCTAGGCCGATATCACTGTACAGCTTGTACAATTCTTGGTTAAATCTTCCCCTCAATTCTCCGTCAACACAAACGGGACCGAAAATTGTACGCAGAATCTTCCTCTCGAAACGACCATGGGCCTCTTCATCCATTTTGAATGAGGTCCAAGCCTCTGCGCCGTAGAGGAGGAACGGGATGATTAAGGATTTATAGAGGGCCTTTTGAGCCCGAAGAAACAGCGGTTGGCAAGAGTTATTCTGCGTCTTGTGTAGTTGCCTTGCCAGTGAGCCAAGGTAGACAAAATCCTCGACTACATCAAAGTTATTGCTGTCAATGGTGACATTCTTGCCAAGACGCCGGTTTTGTGCGTCTTTCTTTGACGAGAGCATATATTTGGTCTTGTCCCCATTTACCCTTAGACCCACCTTAGCCGCTTCTGCTTCAATGCTTGCGAACGCCTCATTGACGTCCCGCTTTGTCCGTCCGATAACGTCAATGTCATCTGCGTAGGCAGGCAATTGTGTAGATCTGTAGTTGATCGTACCTCTTGTATTGGCCGCAGAGTCCTGCACGATCTTTTCAAGTATGATGTTAAAGAAATCACATGACGATGCGTCATCTTGTCTAAAACTTGTTTAACATCGAAGGTCTCGGTTAGTTCACCTCCGACCTTAATGGAGCAGCGGGAATTCTCCATAGTCATCCTGTTAAAACATGACATGGCTCTATATACCTCGTCGACAAAAAGATGGTTCGTGTCGACCTGGAAGTCGTGGGTCTTCCCCAAGATCTACCGTAGTGTAAATATTTGGTCTAAAGTGGATTTTCCCGGCCTGAAACCAGACTGGTAGGAACATATCAGATTGTCCACGAACGGTTTCAGGCGCTTACACAGTACGGCAGAGAGTATCTTGTACGCAATGTTCAGGAGACTATTCTCTGTAATTGGCGCAGTCATAGGGGTCTCCTTTCTTATGGACCGGGCAATCGATGCTGAGATTCCATTCCTCAGGCATGCGTTCTTCCGACTATATCTTGCAGATGAGTTGGTGCATGTTCCTAACTGGCTCATCGCCAGCTGCTTTAAACAGTTCCGCGGCAATTCCGACTGCTCCAGCAGCTTTATAAAAATTAAGTTTTTATATCGATATCATAACATCGTTTAGGTCGGGTGGTCGGGATTCTCGTTCGTCTTCGTCCATTGTGAATGGTTCGTTCTGCCTGACGGCGGCATTTTGACTATCATCGCCGTTATACAGTCTGCAGAAGTCGTCTTTCCACAATCTCAGCATCGACTGTGACTCCACTATTAGTTGTCCGTGCTCATCCCTGCAGGCTTCTGTTCTGGCTTTATAGCCTTGGCATGTTCGTTTTACTTTTTGGTAGAACTTTCAAACGGCGCTACTGCAATAGCATCTCTCCATCTCCTCGATCTCGCGCTTCTCTTGTTCCTTTTTATTTCTTTTCAAATGCACATGCTCCTCCCTCCTTTTCTGTTCATAGAGCTCGCAAGCAGCTCTCGTCCGTCGATGAAGTGTAGCCATTCTGTTTCTCTACATGGTCCTGTCTGCACCCGTCATTAAACCAGGGGTTTCTAGAGGGTGGTGGCTTGAAACCGAATACGTCTGAGGCGGTCTCTCTGATGGCGTTCTGACAACTACTCCATTGCTGATCTATGGTTTATGCAGATTGCATCGGGTCTTGAAAGAGCTTGAGAGAGACTTGATCAGAGAAGGTTCTGACGGTCTCTTGCAGCTTTCTGATGTTCTTACTCGACTTCGTTGATTCCGAGAAATTCGCATCCGTACCTTATTTACCCAAAGAACATAGGGCCGGCTGTGCCGTTCCGTATCGGCCTGAGCTCCAAATATGTTGTAGTAGCCCGAAATAAGGTGTTCACCAGGTAGTTCTTCTTGCTCGAACCGTGGGCGCCGCCACTGACTCCATCTTGGGAATTCTTCCGCCGCCATCCCGAAGAAGAAATAATCATTACAAAGGGGTCTCCGATCTGCTGTTGACACCATATACACCCAGGAGCCACCTCGTGGAGGTGAGAGTAGGAGTTGTTGGACAGGGGCTGGAGTGTCGGCGATTGTGTCCTCATATGTATGTTCGCATAGTCTACCCCTTTAGGTCCTCCCTTGGCCTAAGATTCCATCAAGCCATTATAGGATCTGCAATACTAATGTAAGCTCAGATTTAGAGGCATTTTTTTCGCGCCTATTCAAAGTCCAATACCTGCTATTGTCCTCCAAGTTTGATAGGTTCAGTCCTTATGAAATTAGCATCAGAACATTGCTTATACGACTTATGACTTATTTTTCGTATTGGCCAGAAAAGCATCGCTCCGTCTGCTTCCAGTATCGGTGATTGAATTTCGCATGGTTACACTGCTCAACCAGTCCAAAGGCCAAAATCCACCGAAAAAGCGTTATCTGACACAATACGATGCGGTCGTCCAATCATCATTAAATCCCAAAAGTGACCCGCTGTACTACACGTCCCCAAACATCAACAAATCCACTCAGCCACCTCCTAACCTCAATGATGATGTCAAAATCAAAATAATGAAGTCGAAAAAGACTTAGCCAAGTGTAAGGAGTATAATCTCAGGAAACCGACTATAGACAACCGGTACCACCCCAGCGATTTTACTTACTCCATTCCGCATGTCATTCTGCATTGAGTCACTCGCCAACATTCTTTCGCACAAGACCAACAATGCCACAGCACCATGCTACTGTTGGCTGTCGGAATAGAAAAGCCATCAATCATCGTGAAAAGGACGAACGAACAAGAGTCCAAAGAACAGGAGGAAAAGGAAGAAAAAAAGGACGACAAACAGCTACGACCAACATGATTC
This sequence comes from Eumerus sabulonum, assembly GCA_951905685.1. Classification (NCBI taxonomy): domain Eukaryota; kingdom Metazoa; phylum Arthropoda; class Insecta; order Diptera; family Syrphidae; genus Eumerus; species Eumerus sabulonum. The sequence continues at coordinate 111,759,986 of OX645061.1, forward strand.
CAATGTAATACAAATGAGTTTTGCATTTGTTTAGTTCACCCCTATGAGAGCGGGGGAAGATCCTTGCATTGAAAAGACATTATAACCATTAACTGTGGTTAGTGTTGGGGGAAGTCGTAAGGAAGGACTAGGAGATGAGACACGGATGTGTTATTCCATTATCCATATCCGTATGACCTTCTTCGTTGTGAATTCTCGAAAACATTAAATCCTGCCGCCGCCGCCGCCGCTTGTCATCAGCAGGCTCAGTCACAATACCCGCTCAGTCATTTATCTTTCTCGGGGGGATGACGATATTTCAAGCAGATGATGATGATCGCCGCCATATTTCCTATCCAAATTGTTGTTGTATTACGTTCCTTCACCGTTTTCCTTTTAAGATTTATGAATCCGAAAAAGCCTTCAAGTAGATCCTTGAACAAGTATAATTGAGAAGTAAAACAGGACATGATATGGTTGTGTGGTGGTGATGGTAGTGGTGTGATCTTAATGAACTTGTAGCGCCTTTGAGACTGACGGACGTGAATGCAATTACTCCGGAGCACAAAAATCCTGTTTCGCATTCGCTTTGACGCAGCGCCACCATATACACACACGCCACCCTATGTATATGTGGCGGTGAATGTGTGATATGTGTAGCTCGCGGTGCATTGTCCTTCGTTAATGCAGACAGATGAGTGTGTGTTGGTGTGTTTTGTAAAGTTCTTTTGATTTTTGTTGCTCATACATATATGTATGTATTCACCTCGTTAAGCGCATGAAAGGAGCAGTGAATGTAGGTGGATGCGGATGGAGGGCACACTCGTCATTCGTGAGGTCCTTTTTTTTCGCGCATTAAGTTTTTCATCCCAATGTGATGTGAATGCGAACGTGAATTTGTTTAATTTTTAGCACACAACGTTGTAAAAAGGATTCTTTTTTTTTTGCATCATTTTTGCTCGTTTCATTCATTTCATTTGTATTCATTGCTCCTCTCCTCGCTGTTGCGTTGATTATGCACAAGAACTAAAGTTGTATTTGTTGATTTAAAGTTGTACAAATTGAAGTTTATTCGAAAAAAGTCCTGGATACCTGGAGCTCTTCTTCTTCTTCTTCTTTTTTGGCGCTACAGTTCATGACGAACCTGGGCCTCAACTAACAAGCATCTCCAGCTGGCACGGTCTTTCGCCAGCAGTCTCCAGTGCCGCACGCCTAGTTGGCTTAGGTCCTCTTCCACTTGGTTACTTAGATGGCACTACAGTCCGTGGTGAACCTAGGCCTCAACCAACAAGCGTCTCCAGCTGGCACGGTCTTTGGCCAGCTGTTCCCATCGCCGCATTGCCTAGTTGGTTGAGGTCCTCTTCCACTTGCGTGCGCCACCTTAGGTTTGACCGTCCTCAACCGCGTAATCCTGAAGCAGATACTCCTATAGACCTGATGGTAACGTCTTCGCAATCAAACAGACTGCGGCCTTGATTCTTAGAGAAAACCTCTCAGGGTAAAGGATCAACATCTACATACATATGTTGATAGCCAGGTAGCTATCAAAGCTCTGCAGGCAACATGGATAAGATCCAAGCTCATAAAACCTTGTAAAGAGAGCCTAGAGGAGATATCAGATGTGACCCTCTGCAGGATACTAGGTTATATGAATATTTCCGGAAATGAAAAGGCGGACGAGCTTGCTAGAGTAGAATCAGGCAAGATCAACATGGCCCGTCTATTCCAGTCGTGGGAATATTCGATTGGTAGTGCGTGCCCTCGCTATTTACCTAACCTGACCATTGTGATCAACAACTTAAAGCTACCGCACAGTAGTAACTACTCTTCACTGCATCTTGCCAACAGCAAGCTTGATTGGAACATTTTTGAGATTTTAGTCACTACTTAGGTGGCGCTACAGTCCGTGGTGAACCTGGGCCTCAACCAACAAGCATTTCCAGCTGGTACGGTCTTTGGCCAGCTGTATCCAGCACCGCACGCCCAGTTGGCTAAGGTCCCCTTCCACCTGCGTGCGCCACCGTAGATGCGGCCGTCCTCTGCCACGCCATCCTTCCAGGCCAATGTCAATGTACAATCCGTACAGTTCTTCGCTAAATCTTCTCCACCATACACCGTTTGAACAAATGGGACCTTAGATAGTGCGCAGAATTTTCCTCTCAAAATAACCAAATGACCTCCGCTTTTAGATAGGTCCAAGCCTCTGCGCCGTAAAGGAGGACTGAGATGATCAAGGTCTTATATACTGTCACCTTGGCTTTCCGAGAGAGGGCTCTACTTCTCAATCGCCTCTTGAACCCAAAGAAACAGCGGTTGGCATGAGAGTTTCTGCGTTTTATCTCTGCGCTGGTTTTGTTGTCGCCGGTCATCAGTGAGCCAAGGTAGACGAATTCCTTGACCAATTCAAAGTTATAACTGCCCATGGCGACGTTTTAGCCAATACGTCGGTGTTGACAGTCTTTTTTAGATGAAAGCAGATATTTTGTTTTACCCTCATTAACCTTGAGAGCCATCTTCCGCCCCAATGCTTACAGACGCCTCATTGACGTCTCGCTGTGTACGTCCAATCACGTCAATATCGTCGGCGTGCGCCAAGCAATTGCGTAGACTTGAAATAAGTCGTACCTCTTGTGCTGGGCAGCGACTCTTGCCCGATCTATTCAAGCACGACGTTGAAAAAGTTGCATGACAGTGCGTCGCCTTGCCTAAATCCTTTTTTAACATCAAAGGTCTCGGTTTGCCCATTACCGACCTTAATGGAGCAGCGAGAAGTCTCCATTGTCATCCTGCACAGTCGGACGAGTTTGGCAGGGATGTTAACACTGGACTTGGTTTTGTACACCTCATCTCAATACACACTGTCATATGCAGCCTTGAAATCGACGAAAAGTCTTCTCCAAGATGTGCCGTAGCGTAAACACTTGGTCTATAGTGGATTTACCTGGCCTGAAACCTCACTGACAAGAGCCGACCAGGTCATCCACAAACGATTTCAGGCGTTAACACAATACGGCAGAGAAGATTTTATATGCGATGTTAAGGAGACGTATCCTCCTATAGTAGGCGCAGTAATAAAGGTCTCCTTTCTTATGGACCGGGTAAACGATGCTGAGATTTTATTCGTCGGGAATGCTTTTTACCGACCATGCCTTGGAAATGAGATGGTGCATGCACCTTACCAAATCATCTCCAGCCGCCTTAAGAAGCTCAGCAGGCAGGCCGTCTGCGCCCGCGGCTTTATTAGACTTAATTCTTGATATCGCTATTTTGACTTTGTCTAGGTCGGGTGGACGGAATTACATCGCCGTCCATTTCGAGCTAATCGTTCTGCCTGACAGCGGTATCTTGTCTGTCATCGGCGTTATACAGTCTGCAGTCTACAGTCATTCGAAATCCTCAGCATCGACTGTGACTCTACTACCAGTTCTCCATTTTCATCCCTGCACGCCGCCGCTCTGGCTCAGTAGCCATGGCATGTTCGTTTTACCTTATTGTAAAACTTCCGGGCGTCATTCCTGCGGAAGCATTCCTTTCTTGTGGATCGGGCAAACGATACTAAGATTCCATTCATCGGGCATACTTCCAACCAGGTCATCTCCAGCTGCCTTAATGTGGTTGGCAGGTAGTCCGTCTACTCCAGCAGCCTTGTTGAACTTAAGCTTAGAAAAAGCATTCCTAACTTCATCCAGGCCAGGGGGACGAAATTCGGAAAGGGTCATTCTGCCTAAGAGAGGGATCTGTTTTGTCATCGCCGTTATACGGTCTTCAGAAGTAGTCAGTCCAGATTCTTGGTACCGACTGTGAATTCACTACTAGGTCACCATTTTCGTCTCTGCAGGCTTCCGTCCTGGCCTCATGACCATGGAATGTTTGTCTTATTCGTTGATAAAACCTCCGAATGTCGTTCCTGCGTTAGCATCTCTCCATCTCTACGATCGCGAGCCTCTCATGCTGCCTTACTTTTGTTTTGAAAAGTTTATGCTCCTCTCTTGTCTTCTGCTCACAATGCTCACGAACAGCTCTCGTCTTTCTATGCAGCGCCTCCTACACTCGTCGTCAAACCACGGGTTTCTTGTTGTAGTACCTCAGAAGTAGCACTCTCTAAGTCCTGTTGACAACGGGTCCATTGGTGTTGTACGGTCTGAGCAGGTGTTGGAGGGTTTTCCGAGAGCTTGAGGGAGGCGCGATTGGCATAGGCTCTGGAGGTCTCCTGCCGTTATAGCATTGCGACGTTGTACGTCGCAGGATTTACTCGATTTTTCTGGGCCAGGCATATTCGCAGTCACAACCTGGCTGCCACAAGATAGTGGTCCGAGTCGATGTTGGCTCCTCTAAAAGTTCGTACACCCAGAATATCGGATGCGTGCCTGCCATCAATCGCAACGTGGTCAATCTGCTTGACGGTTGATTGATCCGAAGATCGCCAAGTCCCTTTGTGTATGTTGAGGTGTGGGAAACGCGTTCTAGTTACTAGAAGATTTCGCCCCGTTGCAAAGTCTATCAGCCTAAATCCATTTTCGGATGTAGTGTTGTGTAGACTGTGCTTCCCAATGACCCTATCAAAAGCGACTTCCTTGCCCAATTTCCAGCTCCCAGATACATGGGAGCTACACTCATTAAATCAAAGTTCCTTACACCTACACGTATCTGTTTAGCAACCATCCCACGTCCGGATTTTTAAGAGCCTCATAAACGAAATAAAAGCAATTTTTACTGGCCTCTGTTCAGGTCTGTTGAAGATCAAATGCTCCTTACTTATCCATTAATGGCTGAAAGTCCAACGGAAAAGTGTCGTTAAGGAGGCATTCTCCGCCAAATCGTATTTATGTCGTCCAATTAAAATAACTGCAGTATCCTTAAATGTACCAACTTTCTGCCAACAATATACACTTAGTTGGTTTTGGCATTTTATTACACTTTTAACCTTCGGTCATGTTTTCGTTAAGTACTCATTCATCCACTTTCTCATACTGAAATTCCTGAATTGGCCATTTACGACGGTGAATTATCTGGTTGTCCTGCAGAAATCCTGACCTGAATTATGGTAACTTTGGCTTCACTTTGTGCCAAGTCGGGGTAGGCAGATTAAAACAGCACGGGAGAAAAAGGACGAGGAGGATGAGAAAGTGGAAGAAGAACAAAGAATGTCCTTAAAAAAGGAAGATCTGAGAATGAGTTGAAATGGGTCACGGGGATTATACATATCTCGTTATGGAACTTAAATAGTGTCACTAGTCCAGTCCCTCTCTTGTATGTATGTACATGCATACTCCTTCTACATTCCGTTTATTTTTACGAGTCCTGTCGTCTCTAGGCATCTACTGCTGATCTGATTTAATATGAAACATAAAGGACTTCTCTTTGCTGCCTCTCTAAATGATGATGACAATAATGGTAGTAGGAAGTAATCATGCTACCTTCCACATGCCGAAGCGATTGAAACCAAGATGCCAATAACTAGTTCCACTTCGACTGCTTCGCGCAAGAAGAAGAACAAAAGAATGAGAATAGGAAGAGAAAGGAGGAGAATAAGTTTTTCTTCCCCGCCGGTAACTTTTACAACGATTTAATGACTTCCTTTTCGGCACACATTATTATCCTGCGTCAGACAAATCAACTGTTGGCGCTTCACGAGCACGAGTAACACAACTTCGTCTTGCTTTTCTTCCTTTCTCGTTTCCTGTTTCTTTTTTTGTTCACTTCTGTTGTATAAAGTTCAGGATGAGTATCCTGCTTGAAGCCTTAGCCTAGTTGCTCGGGTGGATGGGATTTAAATTTACGACTCATGTTACCAGTCTTTATGAGAACTTAACCGTCTCGTGCAAGGACTTCTTTTTTTTCTCTTCTCTCTCGATTCGTTTTCTTGTTCTCGATGGAACAAGAAGGTGGGGAATTCCTACAGTTATTCATACATACATACATATTGCATAGGATTTCGCAGGATATCGTAAGGATATCACCGGATGTAAGCGAGCGGGATTTTACGTTCGATAAATATTGCAATTAAAATAAATTGGCAATCGAATTGGAGAACCTAAGCTCGTTTTGCCGGGTTTTTATTGTATGAAATATACGGACGTATACACAGGAGAAGGATACTCTTCGGTGTTGTCCTGCTATCGAACGAGGATAAGATGAATGGAGGCTTTGTGAAATGTAATTCAGACGGAGGTCGATATACTGCCTTAGCTTGATGGAGGTGAAGGAGTGAATTGGTTACTTGAGCTTTGATACAATGCTACAGTTAAACTGCATTGCTTCTCACGGCTGATGGTCATTACAGCTTAGGTCAGGGTTTATGAATGGGGCTTTTGTTACATCGTTAAAAATCTAAAGCGTAGTAAAGGAGCTCTTACCGTCGTTTATTTGTCATATAATTGCTCGGTCGAGTAAGAAGGGCTTTGCACACATTATTGCGTGAAATAAATTGATGGGGACTCACTACTTTTTTTTTTACAAATGCTATGTACGTTTAAGTAGTTTTCCCCTACTACCGACAATCACAACAGTATACTTTTAGGCTAGGGGCAACTCTGATGTTGTTCTGGCAATATTGGTTATATGGTAGAGGGAAAGTGTCTAAAAATGTTCCTGATCTTTGCCCTGATTTCTGGAAGACAATAAATGGGTAAATAATTTTGAATTAAGTTGGTAAGCCTGTGGTTGTTGCATGGCATGTCCTTTATGAACACCTTCTTTCCGCACAAAGACATTCATAAATATACGTAGTATCGTCGGAGTCTTCAACAGAAATCGTTGATAGATTTCTTTGTGGTACCATCGTGTGTGAAACGGATGGTTTGTGACGTTCGTGTGTTGAGAGGGGCTGAACTGTCAACTGATCATCACCTGGTGTTGTGTAAGCTGTATCTTACTGATAGAGTACCTCGTCTGCCAAGGCGGAATCCAAGAGTGGTTACACGCCTACGGTGGGAGAAACTACAGAGCAGTGAGGAGCGGCAACACTTCGTAAGACACATATCCGAAAGGTTTGAGCAAATTCCAACTGTTCCATCGCATGTAGAGGAAGAATGGCGACTATTTTCAACAGCTGCCATTGCCTCTGCACGTGATGTTTGTGGAGAGAAGCGGCTTGGTGTGGCGGCTGATGGTGAGAAAAGAACTGCGTGGTTTAAAACACCCGGAGTTCAAGAAGCCATCGGTCACTCTGCTTCTCGTGACCGATACACTGTGGCGCGAAGAACTTGCAAATTTGCTGTGCGAGCAGCGAAAGAGCAGTCCTGAAAGGCGTTCGGCGAGAAGTTGGAAGCCGACCATAGATCTGCGAAAAAGGTGTTCTGGCAAACCATTCGCCGGCTCAGAGGAAGGAAATTCAACATCATCGAAGGAGTTAAGTCCAAAGATGGTGTGTTCCTTTCCAATGAGATGGACATCTTACGTAGATGGAGCGAGCACTTTTCGGAGCTGCTCAATCCCGAACAGGGCACTGAGAGGGACAGACCTAAAGTCTTGCGTGTCGCAGAGAATAGTCCAACGGTGGAGGAAGTCATTTTAGCGATTGAATCGCTAAAAGTTGGCAAATCCGCCGGTGTGGATGAAATTCGGCAATGGGTAAAGAGGGAGTATTATGGCTCTCTCGTGTCGTTAAGGTGGCCTGGGAATGCGGTGAGACACCCAGGAGTATGGGATTGATGGTCCTCTGTTGAGGGCCATTCAGTCTCTATACACAAACTGTAGCAGCGGCGTTCGGGTTAACGGTAGTAAATCAACACCTTTTACCGTGGGCGTTGGACTTCGCCAAGGGTGCGTCTTGTCACCTCTCCTTTTCATTACATATATGGACTGGATGTTGCAGCGCAGTCGAGGCGAGGAGTGTTTTACATTGGGAGATTTGAGGATAAGTCATCTTCTTTTTGCAGATGACTTACTTGTCCTCACATCCTCCCAGATGGAACTTCAGCGCGCGCTAGATAGGTTTGTGGTCGTAAGTGCTGATGCTGGAATGAGGGTTAACGTGGACAAATCCGAGGTTATGGTTATTTCCAGAACACCTGTCCAATGCACTCTACATGTTAGTGGAGTCCCTTTGAAGCAGGTGGAGTAGTTTAAGTATCTCGGGGTCTTTTTCACGAGTGATGGGAGGAGTAATACTGGGCTTCCCTGCAGGATTGGCCAAGCTGGGTCAATTTTGAAACAGCTTGGAAGATCTGTAATCAGGAAGACCGAGCTTGGTGTCAAAGCCAAGTTAGCGGTTTTTAACTCAGTATTTGTTCCAACTCTCACCCATGGTCATGAAATTTGGGTATTGACCGAATGAATAAGATCGCGAATACATGCTGCCGAAATGAGATTTCTTCGTGCTGTTGTGGGAGTTACTCGCCGGGATAGTGTGAAAAACACGGCAGTGTGCGAGGAGCTTAATGTTGAGCAGCTGCTTCTCTGAACGGAAAGGGCTATGCTTCGATGGGTTGGTCACCTGAGATGAATGTCGCCATCATCACGTCTTCCGAAGCGTGCCTTGGATGCAATACCATCAGGCAGGCGACCGCTTGGCAGACCCAGGACGAAGTGGTTGGACCAAGTCCAAAAACTCGCCTGGGTGCGCTTGGGCATAGCTCCTGATGAGTTAGAGTTGATGACAGAGGATCGAGTGGCCTGGAGATCCCGCGTGCGCGCATTACCCCCGCGACTCTTTTAGTGGAATATGCGGGACACTGAAAATGATGATGATGATGATGAGCCTGTGGTTGTCATCTACTTTTTTCAAGTAAATACTGACCACGACTGCATTTAAAGTGTTCCACTTTGAAGCTGTCTTACCGGCATACACGATCGATTTGACGTATCCGCACAAGAACTAGTCTAAAGCTGCCGAACAGCAAGATCTCTTCCGTCCAGTTCATTAAGGCTTGAATAACTTGCTAAATAGGTCATCAACGACGGCCCTTAATGGTAGAAATGCGCGGAAATCATTTCTCACAGAACACAAACTTTGATAAGAATTTAAATAACTTGTAATCACTAATGAGACTCCAGACTTTCTCTAATAAAATGACAAAGATACCTAAGCATAAGCGCCTTTAGCACATGTCAAGACTCATGCAGGACAGTCCAAAATAAAACACAACGAAACCAAGTAGGAAAAAAAAATCACACATTAGTAGCCCTGTTGGTAGCATATTCTCAGGCGTGAATTATCTGGCAATCGAGCTGAAGTCCACGTACGGCGAACAATAAATTGCAAAATCGCTCTGGCAGCACTTTTAGTTGGTTCGGTCCTAGGCACTGAATGGATTAGAAGACACCTGACCTGTCTGAGTTTTCTAAGCGTCGACAAGCGACTCATGCGGACGCAAGCGTTTGCACTTAGCCGCTATCAACGAAACTCAAACTCTCATCTCCACGTGGTGAAACTTGGGAGCGTAGTTCCTTCGACTGAAGGTGGAACCGACCCCCATGGGAAGTCGTTGTGGGCTGCTAACGAGAGACGAGAAGTTTAAAAGTGTGTGGGTTGGTGCAGTGGTAATCATCACCGAACGTCGAGCGGAAGCTCTGTAGTTCAAATCCGTTCCATAGCCAAGAAAGAACAATCCCTATACGGAAAAAATTATGCAACACAGCTGTTGTGAATGAGAAGTGATCAAGCATACTGAAGAATGCCGAACACAATCACTTTAAATTTATACTCTGTGTGCAATTCTAATATAAGACAGTTGCTGAGAACTACAACCAACATGGAAATTCGGTCGGTTCCTCTACTCCTATCTAAGAAAACCACCCCTGGAGAGTAGTGAACGAACTTCTACGACCCAGACCACCTGCACTCCGTTTAGATTGTACGATAAACATCACATGAGTATGACTGTTGAACCTGTACGAACTATAAAAACAAAAGAAGCAAAAAGCCTTACACGCAAGGTCCACTAATGAACTCGTGTAGGTTTTCGATTCGTACTTTGTCGAAAACGATGAGTACATTGCCATCAATATCAACGGAGAGCGCTACAATCGATCCTTTTTTTTTTTTTTTGGTATAATTTTGATGTCGGGAGGAGGGAGCGAGCAAACAGATCAAAGAAGTTGATCGCGTTTAACATGGCAAACGCCAGCTTCGATCTCCGTCCCTGCTCAATCCAAGAAAACACAGGCCTCCCCTGGATAGCTATACTGGCACCCGCCAGGTAGTGAACCAATGTGTGCAGCGACCCGATCCCTTGTTCCTGGGGAAAGAGGAACCTGGTCCTCTAGGTTGGGTTGCACCTAGGGGTAACATCCCTATCACATAAAACAAAAATATGTGCTTTTGTCCAATAGCCACGGATAAGGACGGATTACATGTTGACGACCCCCGCAAACGTCAAAAAGGAAACGAATTCCGGATCTGCAACTGCAACGTTAGGTCCCTCAACAGACCAGGTGCAGCCAACCAACTGGTCAACTCTTTGGACTGCTATAAAGCAGACAATACCGCCCTCCAAGAAGTGCGATGGGATGGGCCAGGGAAAAAGGGGATGAAAAACTGTGATATCTACTACAGAAACGGCTACAGAAAAAATAAACAACGCTTACTCGGATGCGGATTTGTTATTCGAGGCAGACTCAGGCAGTTTTAAGCTTCCAGTATGTAAGCGAACGCCTCATAACTATCCGCATCAAGGCCAATCTCGGCAACATTAGCTTTATATGTGTCCACGCTCCCACAGAGGAGAATGATGACCGACATGAAGACGACTTCTATGATCTTCTAGGCAGAACATAAGCCCAATGTCCCAGCTATGACACCAAAATCGTTCTAGGAGATTTCAATGCGAAGCTGGGTAAGGAAGCTATCTTTGAACGAGTGATAGGAAAGCACATTCTACACAACACCACGTCAGAAAACGGACTAAGGGGGACATAATCTCGATAGCAAGTACACGATTCCCACACCCCAAAATCCATAAGGGGACCTGGCGGCCTTTCGATCAATCGACAATAAATCAAATTGATCACATTGGGATCGACGGCAGACACTCCTGCAGAATCCCAGATGTCCGAACCATTCGAGGAGTCAACATCTACTGGGATCATAACCTTGTTGCAGCCAAGGTACGGATGCGAATATCTCGGAATCAACGGAGTTGAGTAAGAACACCAGAATTTGACGTCGGGAAAGTGCATTCGCAAGAGACCGCCAGACACTTTGCCGATCAAGTCTCCCTCGTGCTCTCACAAGATCCGATGCAATCTGCATAAACCATAGAACAGCAATGGGGTCGTTGTCAGAACGCCATCAGAGAGGCCGCCTCAGATGTACTCGGTTTGAAGCCACCACCTTCAAAAAACCCCTGGTTTGATGATGTGTGCAGACAGGCCCATGTAGAGAAACAGAATGCATACATGACTACACTGCATCGACGGACGAGAGCTGCATGCGAGCTCTATGAACAGAAAAGGAGGGAGGAGCATGCGTTTCTGAGAAGAAAAAAGAAGGAGCACGAGAAGCGCGCGATCGGGGAGTTGGAGAGATTGCTATTGCAGAAACGATGTTCGAAAGTTCTACCAAAAAGTAAAACGAACATGCCAAGGCTATAAGGCCAAATCAGAAGCCTACAGAGATGAGCAAGGACAACTATTTAATAGCGGAGTCACAGTCGATTCTGAAATTGTGAAAGGACCACTTCTGCAGACTGGATAGCGGCGATGATAGTCAAAATGCCGCCGTCAGGCAGAACGAACCATTCACAATGGACGAAGACGAAAGATAATCCCGTCCACCCGATCTAGACGATGTTAAGATAGCGATATCGAAACTTAAGTCTTATAAAGCTGCTGGAGTAGACGGACTTCCCGCGTAACTGTTTAAAGCAGCTGGCGAAGAGCCGATTAGAAACATGCACCAACTCATCTGCAAGATATCGTCGGAAGAATGCGTGCCTGATGAATGGAATCTCAGCATCGTTTGCCTGGTTCATAAGAAAGGAGACCCCTATGACTGCGCCAATTACAGGGGCTAAGCCTCCTGTACATTGCGTACAAAATCCTTCCTGCCGTACTGTGTACGGGCTGTACAGCGACATCGGCCTAGTAAGACGTGTCCGAATTCAACGTCTAAGATGGCTGGACCATGTAGAACGAATGGACATCATCGCTCCGGCCCGAGCAACGAGGTGGCACGCACTGGTGGAAAGGGACCTCAACCAACTGGGCCTGCGGCACTGGAAGCGGCTGGCCAAAGATCGTGCCGACTGGAGAGGCTTGTTGTTTGAGGCCCTGGTTCACCCCGAACTGCAGCGCCATCCAAATAAGTAAGTAAGTAATTTGAATTCGAATAAGAACGAGATGTGCTTTAATAGGACGACATGGGAGCGAGTAACACCAGACTGATGCTAAAGTGAATATTCCATACGGGCGATCTGAGGGCATGGTTGTCTCGTACAGAAGCGACGCGGGCTGAGCACCGAGAATGGGCACCGGTCTTCCTTAAAGTCAGCATAGCCCTTGTCATGGCTCAAATTCAGCCCGATCTATGCGTCAAAGTCATCGTTATTGTCAAGTCATTGGGTGTGCCACGCAGGGTTTACCATCTACTCGTACTCATTGGAAACACCATTATACAGGCTATGATAAACTTCCCAATTTTCCATTTCGCTCAGTTTTTTCGCACATAATTTCAGGAGCTCGTTGTTAACAACACAGAAGACAGGATTATGTTGCTTCCTAGGTATTCCTTACTTACTTTAGCACAGGGAATAGGTATAAACACGACTTTTTGATGCAGAAGTCTCGTTATTCATGCTCCTCGTGCTCGTAGGCGACAGCGTTCATCAGAAACTGAAATTTCACTCAAGCACGCCTGAAAATACACTTCACTTTTTGACAGTACGGAGTAAACTCAGCCATCAAAGAAGGCGAAAGAATATCCTTAAGAAGGTAGATCTCACGAACTATCCCACCTAGATCTGTAGCCAGTGTCCTTCTCTTGAATAGAGCAGAATAATGCAAACGGCTGTGGTCCCAGTATGTCCCAGTTTCCAAGTACACACCATTCCCATCGTCCGTAAATTCATTTAGTATTCCGTCAAGCCAATCGGCATTCCAAAACTCAGTCGAGTGAAAGCAAAGGAAGGATACACACTTTCGGTGGAACTGTATCTGGTTGGTTTACCAAATTAATCCTTCTTGTGTGTAGTAAACCAGTGAAAGGATATTCAACTCGTTAAGTTCGTTACTATCATGATGGTGCTGTAAGTGTCGGAGACGCTATCGACCACGATTTCAATGCGCAGAGTTGAGTCTACGTCCCGCTCTAATAGTTGTCAATTAGTCAATAGCCTTCGGATGAATGGAACTTTGTGTCTACGTTCATTAATTTATTTGAATTATTTCGACGGTTGGTTGTTTTTTTTTTTTTTTTTGGTTTTATGATTAATAGAAACGGATTAAGGCGCGAACCACAACCGCAATCAATCAGCTCGGAAAATGGTGTTATTGCTCACTAAGCCACCACAACCGATGTGTGGGATTGGTATGGGCATGTACGGATCGAGATTCTACTCTCTTTGGTGTTTGGATTGTAGTTCCATTGAATGCGCTTTGCGACAAATCAAATTATGTTCCGACATTGCTGATGACTACAAGGATAATGTGGATGTACACAAGTGCAATCGGGGTCCTTGCTCGTACACGGAAACCATCGATCTGCGTTCCTTCAGTGTGGGAGTTGTATTTGACTCTCGTTTGTGTGTCCAAAGTGGTACATTCAGGAGCATTAATTAAGTTTGCTGGCAACGTGACGATGTTAATTCTATAATCTCCGCTCGTCCCGAGTGCTCTGAATTGAGATGGGAGATGGGATGCATCTGTGGGTTGCCCGATTGTCGTGGTGGCTTTTATAGAATCGTTAGACAGAAATGTTCTTTTATCATGCTGCACGTAGGACTCACCTGAAAAGAGGCCATATGAATAGGGTATTCTTAATGAGCAAGGGCACGACTACCTAGGACCTAGGACCTCCACCCATCACGAGCACACATAAATCTAAAGTAGATCTTAATGAAGAAACTTAATCATCGTTTGTATTTATCTACACCTCTAACCCTGCTGCGTGCGTGTAATAAATCCTTTCGGGTATCAAGACCGAAACTAAAAAAAAGACGAAACCTTGAACCCACACGATACCTCCACCTATAGAATCCTTGTGTTAATTTAATGAAAAGCTAAAGACAAGTAAATATAAGTCATTTCATCAAACAAGCAGCATAAGCATCAGCAGCATCATCATCTACATCAGTGGCAGTAGCAACATTTGTAAACATTAATTCATTTATCCTTTCCAATTATCCTGATTGCAGTGAACGTTATACTGCGCCATGGTACTCTGGTTGTACTATGCAGTGCTCTACTCATCACTTAAACCAAAGAACTTGAATAGAGAAAAGTGAAAAGTCCCAATGAAGAAGAAGAAGAAGTAGAAGGATTTTGTGGACTGAAGGTACGAAGGAACCAAAAGATGTCCTTCCGAAAATATTTACCTCAAAAAGTGAAGAGACGGAAACGTTGTCGGTTTTTTTCTTATCCCATGTCTCTACCAGCACAGGACAGAGCACGACGAAGATCTATTTTCTTCGTTTTGTGCTATCGTTTTTCTTCCCATTACCTCGCTCGCTTGCCGGCTTTCACTTCTTGTCCATATCCTTAACGTCATCACCATCTCTAACTTCTAGTCATGGCTCTTAGAGGATACATTACATCCACTTTGTTGAATCAGTGGCAGTAAAAAAAAAAGAAAAACTATCAGGACGAAGAAGGTCTTGTCTCCCATTGCAACACTAGTTTGGTGGATTTCTCAGTATTTACCTCGTCATCATCGTGATCAGGACGAGCATCATGATTATCGTGTTTTTCCACCTTTATCCCTTTCATTTGCTTCCGAGACGAATCTCTCGTTTTAGATATCCTTTTCGTTGCCTCGTGCCCGAAATCCCCAAGAAACGACGACTCGCGCCAGCTTTAGTCGTCCTTCCTTGTTTGTGTGTTCTAGAGAAAATTTAATTACATATCCTTGACAGTCTTCACTGCGTCCTCAACTCTCTATTTGGAGAAAAGGACGCATGGGATAAAGGATAATATGATGTGAATTTGTGGTGACAGAACTTAAAGGTATATGTGACTAATTCGTATCCTTTCTCTTGTCTTTTCGTTTTAGATTAATCTTACGTTGACCGGTGAGAATAGAATAGTGAAACCCGATAGCGCAAGGACATCTCTATACAATGCGACGTGCGGAGGATGCTCCCCCAACAATTGTCAACGGCCGAATTTTGAAGGAACCAGTCTATAGCGAAATATGAATTATTCAAAAGGTGAGTCCTGTAACTCCTTCTACTCGTTCTCATACAGTCTGCCATATGTCCCTTGGGAGTGTGCAGGTTTTATTGCAGCACCATGTCCAACTAATATGTCAATAAAAAAATTCGGCAATAGTATATCCTTTTTTTATTGCCTACCATTTACTGGTCCTGTGAGGGCCCTTTGAATGCAGGAGGATATGACCCTAGCAAATTGCATAACATGCAGCAGGCCGATGATTGCAGAAAGGATAATCACCGTGACGGCGACGCAACAGACCATTTGGATGAATGGTCAATTCGTAGTGATTTTTTCGTTCGTCCTTTTTATTTTTATTTTTTTTTGTGGGGAGAGGCATGGATTCAGAGCGTCGAGGGTTGATTAGTTGGGGTGGTACTATATTACAGGGGCTTCATGTGCAATTCAGCGTATGTCAGGGAGTATGAATGTGTTTTTTGATGGGTCGTTGAAGTGGAAATTCGCAGTGTTCAGTGATTTAATTGAGAGGGTCGAATGGATTAGGGAAGGGTTCATTGATTAGCCTTTAAGATAAATGGCAAGGTGGCGTGGGTTAATTGGATGACGGTTGTGACCTGTGCTGGGGGCGGATGAATTGTTTGCTTTGGAAAGGGGATGCGAATATGTGAGGCTTCCTTGGTGTGTTTGGTCATGGGTGTAACAAGCGGCAACTGAAAAGAACGTAATTTGATGAGCACACACATTTTAAAGCTACTGGTACCAAGTGAAGTATGATGCCATCGGCTTTGTAGCGAGTATTATGTAATTTGAGGCCCATAGCGTAAGGTTACTGTGTTAGTTTCCAATCAATTGAGTCTTCTCCAACGGCGGAGTTCAACATGCTACTTCACATAATCCCACTCGATATCCACGGAAGGAAACTAGCCACATACACAGCAGCCAGCTTAAGGGCAAGCTCAAAATGGACGAGCTATATTACTGGCCATTCGTCTATCTTGAACAACATGATAGCTTTGGCAGATAACTCCGGCTACATTGAGACCAACATAGTCTTTGAGATTTGAGTTCAAAATAGAACGGCCGCGAAAAGCGTGACACCGCAGGGGCTGCGTGGGTTTTCACACAGTTGGGTCATCGTCGTTATACAGTCTGCACAAGTGGTCCTTCCACAATCTCAGCATCAGATGTGACTCCACTATTAGTTGTCCGTGCTCATCGTTGCTTCTGCCCTGGCTTCATAACCTTGGCATGTTCGGTTTACTTTTTAGTACCGGAGTCTTTTGTAAGCAAATAAAACGTCTGGGTCGAGTGGACGGGATTCTCTTTCGTCTTCGTCCATTGTGAATGACGGCGGCATTTTGGCTATCATCGTCGTTATACAGTCTGCACAAGTGGTCCTTCCACAATCTCAGCATCAAATGTGACTCCACTATTAGTTGTCCGTGCTCATCGTTGCTTCTGCCCTGGCTTCATAACCTTGGCATGTTCGGTTTACTTTTTAGTAAAACTTTGGAACGTCGTATTTGGAATTGCATCTCTCCATCTCCTCAATCTCGTGCTTCTCGTGCTCCTTCTTTTTTCTTCTCAGAACCGCATGCTCCTCCCTCCTTTTATGTTCATAAAGCTCGCGGGCAGCTCTCGTCCGTCGATGCAGTGTAGTCATGTATGCATTCCGTTTCTCTACATGGGCCTGCCTGCATTCGTCATCAAACCAGGGGTTTCTCGAAGGTGGTGGCTTGAAACCGAGTACATCTGAAGCGGCCCCTCCGATGGCGTTCTGACAACAACTCCATTGCTGTTCTATGGTTTCTGCAGATTGCATCGGGATATGAGAAAGCTTGACTCAAATAACAAATTCGCATCCGAGTAAGCGTTGTTTACTTTCTCTGTAGCAGTTTCCGTAGTAGATATCACAGTTTTTCATCCGTTTTTTGCCTGGCCCATCCCATCACACTTCTCGGAGCATGGTAATGTCTTGAGAGTTGTCCAGCCGCACCTGGGCTGTTGAGGGACCTAATGCTACAGGTGCAATCCGGAATTCGGTTCCTTTTTGACGTTTGCGGAGATCGTCAACTATTGGCTTTTGGTTGCGCCTGAACAAATTTTTGTTTTGCATGGTAGGGATGTTACCCCTAAGCACAACCACCAACCTGGAGGGCCAGCTTCCTCTTTCCCCAGAAACAAGGGGTCGTACATACTGGTTCACTATCTGGCGGGTGTCAGGATAGCTATCCAGGGGACCACGCGGGGGCCACGCGGAGGCTGTGTGTCAACTTGGATTGAGCAGGGACAGAGATCGAAGCTGGCGCTTGCCACGACACGATCAACTTCTTTGTTCTGTTTGTGCGCTCCCTCCTCGCCTCATTACTAAAGGTTGTTTTTAATATTCCTCATCGATCCCATTACGAAAGGCACTTATATACTTAGATACTTATGTTTATACAATGTATACATATTCATTTTTAGTAATACTTAATTACTTATCAGGCCAGCGATCCATGGAGGATCTGAGCCTGAGCTATAGCTGCCTTCCATCCTTGATGTTCCCGGGCACGCTGCTTCCAGTTATCAAGACCAAGATGTCTTACATCCGCGATTACTTGGTCTTTATACCGGAGGTTCGGTCTTCCTCTTCTTCTCGAACCAGTTGTTTGGACAAGCCGAAGAAGCAGCGGTTGCCAAGGGCGATTCTATGCCGGGTCTCCACTGTGGTGTCATTTGTGGAATTTACGTAGACAAACTCCTTATCTACCTCGAAATTGTAGCTGTCAATTGTTATATTTTGTCCCAGGTGGTGAGCGACGGAATGGTTTCTGCTTGACAGCATGTACTTCGTCTTGTCCTCATTGACCTAACAACCGTGAATGCTTCCACAATGCCACGCCGAGAACAGGCTATAATGTCGATATCCTCTGCGTATCCTGGCAGCTGGAGAGCACCGTGGCGCAGTGGGTAGTGTGTTGGCCTCTGACGCCGATGACACGGGATCGAATCCCGACACAGCCAAGTCATCGAACGTGTTTTTCACGGTGTTTCTCCTCAGCGGGGTTCTGACAAAACCCCCTGTAGTAAAAATTGTCATGAAAAGCTTCTCGAAATTCGCCGTTCGGAACCGGCAATAAACTGTAGGTCCCTTTCACCTATGGGAAAATGAAATCACACACAACATGGGTGATTGAGAGAAGCTCGGCTCAGGTCCTTCATGGACTGTAACGCCAAGATACATACATACATCCTGGCAGCTGGACGGACTTGTAGAAGATAGTGCCTTCCCTGTTGACGCCTGCCCGTCGCACTATCTGCTCCAGCACCAGGTTGAAGAAGTCACATGACAGCGCATCTCCTTGCCGGAATACGGTGCATGCTTTAAACGGCTCCGAAGTCCTAGAACCGAGTTGCACTGTGCATCGCGTATTTTTTAGCGTGGCGCGACACAACTGGATCAGTTTCGACTTTGAAATCGAGGAAAAGATGGTGTGTATCGATTCGAAACTCGTTGGTCTTTTCCGGCCCGGAAGCCGAAATGGTAGCTGCCGATTAGTGCGGTGCAAAATGGCTTTAGACGTTCACACAATACGCTGGATAGGATCTTGTATGCGACATTGACCAGGTATATGTATACCTCTATAGTTCTTGGAAGAGGTAGGATCGTCTTTTTTGGGGCAAATAGAGCTGGTATTCTAGTCGTCGGGCATGCTTTCATCTTCCCAAAGTCTGCAGATGATCTGGTGCATGCTCCCTACCAGGACATCGCCGCCGGCCTTGAAGAGCTCTGATGGCAAGCCTTATGAGCCAGCGGCCCTGTTATTCTTCAGCTTCTGAATAGCTGTGCCGACTTCTTCGATGCTGGGTGGGGGGACTACTTCAGCGGCTGGAGTTGGGATTTCCTCGGTCCCAACCACCCTCTCTTGGTCATGCTCGTTAAGCAGCTGCTAGAAATGCTGCTTAAATACATACACTATTCCCTGCGGGTCGGTGGCAAGATTACCCCCGCAGTTTTGAAGAGCCTGCGTACCCTTTTTGAAGCCTCCCGCAAGGCCTTTGGCTTTCTTGTAAAAGGCTCGTGTTTTATGTTTATCCCTAGACTCCTCGATATCCTTGAGCTGGGATGCTGCGAAGATTCTTTTCTCTTGTCGCAGTAGTTTTTTCTCATCCCTTCTTCTGGCTCGGTACTCTTCTTGCGCTGCCCTGGTTTTCCTCTGCAGCGGCTTTTGGTACGCCTCGTCGGTTGCTGCCTTTTTCTGCTCACACTCGCTATCATACCACGGGTTTCTTGTCCGGGGTGGTAGGTACCCTAAAGTATGGATGGCTGAGCGGCAATGCAGCCACATATTATTGGCATTTGGGTACGACGTAAGCATACCGTAGAGTCTTTCACTCAGCTGCTCCCTGTAGACTCTGGTAATCTCCGGTGTGCTCAGGCGCCCAATGTCGAACCTCCTCCTGATGGGCTGGTGCAGCTTTCTGACATTGGACAGTCGAGCTCTGAATCTTGCTGCTACGAGGAAATGGTCAGAGTCGACATTTGCCTCTCTGAATGTTCGCACATCCAGGATGTTTGACGAGTGCCTTGCGTCAATGAACACATTGTCGATTTGGTTAGCGGTTCGACCGTCCGGACTTCGCCAGGTTGCTGTGTGGATGCGCTTACGAGGGAATCCTGTGCTACACCGCATTACGAGCAGTAGCAAAGTCGTGAGCCGTTATCTGTTGTTGTATCGATCACTCCGCCAAGGGTGTTGCCCTTACCGATTTTGGCGTTGAAGTCCCCGAGCACGATTTTAATATCGTACTCCGGACAGGCTCTGTAGGCGTTGTCCAGGAAGTCATAGAAGTCCTCCTTGATAGGGTATTCAGCCTCGTCGGTAGGGGCGGGTGCACATATAAGGCTGATGTTATAAAATCTGCCTTTGATGCGAATCACAGCCAGGCGATCCCTTATAGGTTTAAAGTCGATGACCTTCGGCCTTAACCGCTTTCCCAGGACAAATCCGCATCCCAGTAAGTGCAATCTTTTGTGACAGCTGTAATAAATGTCCCAATTTTTCTTCCTTATCATACCGTTTCCTATCCAGCGTATTTCCTAGACCGCAGTAATATCCGCCTTGTACTGCGTGAGGATTCCTTCTAGTCTATGAGGGAGTGTACAGGGTTCTGACATTCCAGGAGCATACTCGCAAATCGTGTTCCTTTTTCGTGCGTTGTCGTCGTCCAGTATCCGTCCGTCTATCCGAGGCATCTTGGTCATCCATAACTTTTTTTTTTACGTGGGCGGATTGTTAGCCCGACGTACAACCGCCATGGTCGGGGTTTTGTCACTGCATACGTTTGTTCACCTCCCAACGGTTGTTGATGAGGTTATCCCGTGCATTTAAACAGGGATCTTTGCTGGCATCTCGCCAGGTTGAGAGCAGTCAACAACTTTACCCTGTATGTCCGAGCCCATGCCCTCTAATTTTTAGTAATAATGCTGAAAAATACATTTGTAACTTGGATCAATTGAACGGAATAAATACTACTACTACTACTACTACTAGTTTAAGGAACTTCACCAAATGAAAAGCGCTAACCAAATGGGTTCGTCGTAACGCACAGCTGAGCTAAGTGAAATTTTAAATTTCGCCTTCATCTTCCAATGAAGGACTCACTTGCTCATTGGGGTTCATTGAGACTAACTCTTTGCCATGATGGCACTTGTAGTATTTACAAAATCGGAGTACAAACGTGATTCCTTTGTCCTCAATTTCCGCCACCTCAGCTCACAATAATCAGGACTCATTGCATCGACATTGAATTCATTTGGGGATAGGTAGTACACTTACTGGCAGTTAAACGTGTGTACTTATCAGATGGAATACACAAATGCCATTGCAGTAAAATGTAAGTCTCCGTTCTCCGATCGTTTTTGGTTTTATTTAACTTTTCTCGAACGTCTCGCCTGTGTGCACGTAGTCTGCCCCAAAAAAAAAAAAAAAAAAAAAAAAACAAAAAGAAAGGACGACGGCCGGAAAGTAAGGAGAATACAAATTTTCAAGGTGCCGACAGCGGTAGGAGCCTTTCTTTATCCCATATCCCGGGCATAAGATAAACACATGTGTGCTGGTCCGCCCCGTTTGCCTGCCACCACATGATTCAATTAAATCAAATTGAAACGAAAGGACACGTGTTTTGAATTCATAATACGCCCCCTAAGGGACGACATTTTATTTGCTTTTGTATCCCGCCATCATCGCTAGCACCAGCACCAGGAGCAGAACCATGGGAAGCCATTCCGCACATATCACGAACAGGATCAGGTATTTACCGCCTAGCTTCACTGGATTGTTGAGTGATTTTCGGGAATGTGTGCTTTGGCAGGAGGAAGTTATATTTCGTGTGTGTTAGTGTGTGTGTGGATGTTGGGGCTAATTTACAGATTGTTTGTCCTGTTTAAGTGTGAAAAACGCTTTAACGTGTTAATGAAGTCATATCCCGTCCCAGACCGCCTCTGCCGTCAGCCAACACTTGCACACATCCTGTCTGATTGTTTGGCCACATAGATGGGGGTGTGCATAAATTTCCGCTCAGCAAAAGTGTTTATCCTTTTTTCCTTTCGTCCTTTCTCTATCCAAACCATTCCATGACACGCTACACAGCACTCTTGTTGTCGCCGCCGTTAAGCATTTCATCCTTGACAAATCACTCAAATGAAGTTTAACTAAGCGGAAAAATTATAAGCAAATTAATTTGTGAAACAAAAACTTTTCCCTTCGGCACTGGTGTCCTTCCCTTCTGATGTGTTTCAGCGATCCTGTACTACATAGCGCTACTGCGCCACCCACCACTTCACTAATCAGATTATGTCGCTTTTCGCAGCTTTAGCTGTAAAATGCAACTAAGAGTCTTCGTCTCGTTTTTGGATAGTTTTAAACTTTGTGTCATGTAGTCGTGCTCGTGGATGGTGTGATGGTGCGCTTGAAGCAGCTAGCGACACAGGACAGGACATAGTGTGTCTCTGGGCTGCCATGCACAGTGCGTTTGTTCGGTTAGTGGTTGGGAAAGAGCGTCTGGGTTAGAGCGTGTTTTGCTGCGATAGCATTTTGTGTAAAACTTTTCGTATGTAATCAGGATGCCTATAGGGTTTGAGTGGGTCGGTCCTGCTTTTGTTGCATCCGGCCGGGCAGAAGTAGACATTTTTATTATCGCCAGTATCGCACTATACACATGTCAGTTAATCTGCTGAAGGATAATGAACTTGAAGGCACGAAATGACGACGGAAGCCAATGGATGCTCGCTAGCATAAAGTCAATTTATTTGCGCTACGAGAGAAGGATGCAATTCTTGTTTTGTTCCTATGTACATATGTATATCGATTGAAATGAAATTTCAAAGTGGTTTTTACTCCCAAAATAGGAAAAGAGGACTACTCACCTGCTAAGAGTTTTTGACCAATTAGCCTAATATCCTTCCTGCTGAAAAGCATGGAAAGAATGCATCCTCTTTCGGAGATGCAACATGCTTATCAGCGCGGAAAATCCTGCAACACTACGCTTCAAAACCTCGTTGGAAGATTACGCGCTGGGCATCTTCATAGACATTGAGGGAGCTTTTGATAACGCAACTTTCGACAGCATGTGCAACGCTGCCCGACGTCATGGCACAGATGAAGCACTGGTCTTGTGGAACAAAGCAATGCTTGTGCATAAGACATTGACCGCTTATGCAGGTCTCGACCAGTGTGTCAAGTCCGACGTAAACAGGGGCTGCCCGCAATGTGGCGTCGTATTTTCGCTGTTATGGTGCATGGTGGTCGACTCTCTGCTTGATGCTCTCAATGCCTGTGGAATCTATGCCCAAGCCTACGCGGATGATAACGCCATACTTTCTGTCGACTCATGCTTAGCCACTGTCCGTCTCAAAGCGAAGGGTGCTCTAGATGTGATCGATGACTGGTGTGCCAGTAATGGGCTGTCGGTCAATCTTCTTAAGACCGATGTCGTTCTCTTCACGAGAAGGAGGAAAAATACTGACAAGACTCAGGTGGTACTAAGAGGCATTTCCATCCTAGCATCCAAGGAAGCTAAGGAGTGATCTTAGATAGCAAGCTTCTCTGGACAAGGCATGTGGAGTCAAAAACCAAAGCGCTGTCAGCTTTCTGGTAATGCAAGGGAGGTTGTGGCAAAACATGGGGTCTATCGCCGGCAATGGTCCCTTGGATCTACACCGCAATGATAAGACCTATAATCTCATATATGTACATCAGTTGTCTGGTGGAACAGGCTAACACGCAAGCACGTTGTAGCCTCTTTCACCAAACTGCAAAGAACGGTTTGTCTCAGGTGCACGGGGGCTTTACCCAGTACGCCGAGCGCTGCTCTAGATGCTATGATATATTTATCAGGGGGAGTGCTGCGAAAGCCATGTCTCGTCTGAAGATAAATGGCTTGTGGTACAACACGCATAGGAGTAACGGTGTGCTTGCCCAAGAATTGTCCTGTGACCCCTGTCTCATGGACATGCCTTCTGACGCATTGACACCCGTTTTCCTACTACGTTGTAATTTCGCAGTCTATGTCGTCAGATTGTGCAGGATGACATTGGAGAACTCTCGCTGCCCATCAAGATCGGAAGCGACCTAACCGATACCTTCTATGTCTAAAAAGGTTTTGGACAGGGCATTGAGACAGAAGCGGCTAAAGTGGAACTGGCGGTAAATGAGGGCAAAAAGGACACGAATCACCGGCATCTTGGCCAGGGCGCACATAATCTCAGGTACAATTCGTAGTAGTCAAGGACTTCGTCTACCTTGGCTCCGCAATGACATGCACAAATGAGATCAGTGCCGAATTCAAACGCAGAATAACTCTTGCTGTTTTTTTGGGCTCGGGAGGCAATTGAGAAGCAGAGCCCTCTCTCAAAAAACCAAGGTGACCATATACAAGTCCCTTATGATCCCGGTCCTGCTTTATGGCGCAGAGACATGGACCTTATCGAAAGCGGATGATGAGGCCCTTGGTCGTTTTGAGAGAAAAATTCTGCGTACGATTTTCGGCCCGACCTGCATAAATGGGGAGTGGAAGAGAAGATTTAATAGTGAACTGTACGGGCTGTACAGCGACATGAACATAGCACGGCGTCTTACGATCCAACGCCTAAGATGGCTGGGCCATGTAGAGCCAATTGACATCACTACTCCGCCCCGAAGAGTCTTCGACTTTAACCCCGAGCGACGACCGCATCTAAGGTGGCGCGCACAGGTTGAAAGAGACTTCAACCAACTGGGTGTGCGGCACTGGAAGCAGCTGGCTAAAGATCGTGCCGGCTGGAGAGGCTTGTTGGTTGAGGCCTTGGTTCACCCCGAATTGTAGCGCCATCTAGGTAAGTAAGTAAGTATAACGGGTGTCAATGCGTCAGAAGGCATGTTAATGAGACAGGGGTCGCAAAACAAATCTTGCGCAAGCACACTGTCATTCCAATGTGAGTTGAATCAAAAGGCATTTGTCTTAAGACGACCCTTTTAGTACCAGCTGAGTAATGTCAGTATTTTGCCTCCTTCTCGCGAAGAGAACGACATCGGGTTTAAGACGTTTAACCGACAGCCCATTTCTGGTACATCAATCATCGATCACATTTAGCGCTGTCTGTGCTTTGAGACGGACAGTCCCAAAGCATTAGACAGAAAGAACGGCGACGTCATACGCATAGACCAAGGCATAGATTCGAGTGGCATTGAGAGCATAAAGCAGAGAGTCGACCACCATGCACCATAACAGCGGAGACAGGACGCTACCTTGCGGGTAGCCCTGACACACTGGTCGAGGCCTGCATCAGCGGTCATTGTCCTGTGCACAAGCATTGCTTTTATCCACAAGACCAGTGCTTCATCTATGCCATGACGTCTGGCAGCGTTGCACATGATGTCGAAAGTCGATGAAGATGCCCAGCGCGTACTCTTTTCTATCCTCCCAACAAGGTTTAGAAACGTAGTCTCGCAGGATTTTCCGCGCTGATAAGCATGTTGCGACTCCGAAAGAGGATTCATTCGAAGGGCAACTTTGGGCACGTGCGTCTCTACCAGTCCCTCCATGCTTTTCAGCAGGAAGCATGTTAGACTACTTGGTCTAAACCTCTAGGCAGGTGAGTAGTCCTCTTTTCCTAGGGTTCTCTGCCAATTGTTTCGTTCTAAGTTTAGGTAGGGCCTGAGTGGATTTTGTAAGCTCTTCTCTAAGCCATGCCCAGTCCGTCTTTCTCGGATTCCATCTCGGTTACAAGGAAGAGATTCCACAACTTAATCGCAATTCGATATATCTATGGTTCGACAACGTAGCATCAGGCAAGACTCTCCAGTTAGTGTTGTCCTTCACATATCTGTTGGATAGGGTCAGGTCAATCACCTCCTGTCGTCTTGCCGTAACAAATGTCGATTGAGGGCCAACATTGTTGATGGTAAGGTCAGACGAAAGAATGAAGTCTAAACGACGGCCCCCTCTTGTATTGCATTTGCTGCTGCCCCAAGCAGTGTTTTGGGCATTAGCATCGCAACACAAGATGAGACCAATATTTCTGGCTTCACAGTACTCTACGAGTTCAGAAACTTCCTTCAGTGGTGGAGGTAGTATCGAGTCGTAGAGAAGGTTAGGTTAGGTAAGTGGGTACCCTACTGACGAAACGTCAAGACTCACCTAGACTACGTAGAGTCCATTGCGCCCCAATTCATTTTTAGCCCATAGGAATCTAGACATTTTCTATTGAGCTGAACCATCCAGACGAGGATAAGAATACTAGTATTCTGCTCAACCCAATGTTACTTACCTCTTCTAGTCCCAAAAGGAACTGTCTTCCTAGGAATATGTTCCTTTTTTGGGCTAGCTCCGGGCATTCGCACAGCAGGTGACGAATGGATTCAATTTCCACTTCATCCCTGCAGCTTCTGCAGAAGTGATTGTGCGGCTGGCCTAGTCTGGCTATGGGTAAGGTGAGGGCACCGACTGCCAGTCGAATATTCCCACGAATGAACTTCAACAGATTTTCTATCCTTTTCGTATTATAGACGGGCCAAGTCGATCTCCCAGTTGCGCATGTATCTAAGTGATAACATCGCTTATTGGCCTTCATTATTAGTTCCGTCTCTATTTCTCTGAAGAGCGCGCTGAGTGGCGTTTTGGCTTCGGTTGCGATCTGCGCGATGTTTGCACCTGATCCTAGCTTAGGATCTGCGATCTGCGCTAGGTCATATTGAGCGCATGGAAAACACAACTCCGGCACGGAAGGTATTTGAATCCAACACCGAGGTGCGACGAGTTCGAGGACGGCCAAATTTAAGGTGGCACAACCAAGTGGAAGAGGACCTTAACCAACTAGGCGTGCGGCACTGGAGACTGCTGGCGAAAGACCGTGCCAGTTGGAGAGGTTTTTTTAAAGGAGACTCAGGTTCGCCATGAACTATAGCGCCATAAGAAGAAGAAGAGGAAGAAGAAAAAAGGCGTCAAGATTGGATCTGGCTGGATACTGAACCTGGAAATGATAGTCTTCGTTTTTTCACGGATGGCTCCAGATATGGACTCTGCTGGGATCTTCTTTGAGCGCGAAAACATCCGAGTGCACTTCTCGTTAGGAAAATATGCGTCTGTCTTCGAATCAGAGATATACGCAAACCTAATGGCCATGCACTATGTTATGAAGCACAGATGGAGGGGGAAAAGCATATGCGTCTGCAGTAACAGCCAAGCTACACTCAAAGCAGTGTGCAACCCCCAAATTAGTGCATGAGCTCAAGTCCTTCTCGAACAGATTCGGCAGACCAAATTTACCAAGCCTTGTATGGGTTCAAGGTCTGTCTGGGACCCAGGAAAATCGCCGGAATGAGTTTCTCATGACCTGCACCCGTTGTTGGTCTGCCTGCGTCCACGGTAAATTACGACACACAACCATAGATGGAAGAATTATTTAGGATGCAGGATCAGCGCGTATGGCCTGATGTCTGCAGGAAATTCGCAGCATTCCTCCTGTCTTTAAGGAGAATCGACTGCAGAAGAATTGTGGGAGTCACTACGGGGCATTACACTTTTGCTAAACATCTCTGCGTGCTTGGCATAAGTGAGATGCCTGTCTGTGCTGCATGTTGCGAGGAGGATGACACCGCTGAGCATTTTCTCTGTGACTGTCCCGCCTTTGCTCGCGCACGGTGGGGGCCGACGTGGTGTGTGCCGAATCTCTTAGCTCTTCATCACCGAAGCTTCTTCTCATTTTTCTCCGGAAAACGGGGAAAATACAGTAATGTAAGGAGTACAATGGACTAGTATTTGCGTCTGAGTGCTCCAACGGATAGCAGAAGTCTTCACCAAAAAAACAAAAAAAAGATATATATCGATACAAGGATACAAGGATTTAAGTGGATAAAGAAAAATCCAGAGAAAGTCCGCTTGGCAGAGTTAAACTTTAAATTTTATAGTTCCCAAACAGACTGGCCACCTGGCGCAGCGCTAGCCTATCGAAAATATGTTTCCCCGACCAGCGAGAGGAAAACCCCAAACTATAAACTACAAGTGTCCATCGTTTTTATGTAGCACAGACAGCAATAGCAATGCCACCGATTTTCGAAATAGCTTTTGGCTTGGAATCACAAGCACAAGCATAACCACTACTGCCACCATTTATGTCCATACTACCGCACACTCCGGACAGCCTATTAAAGATATCAGACAATTTACAGCCCCTGCAGCAACATACAAGCAATTTGTCCGACACCATTGCACGCAAAATCTCGAACTGGGCGGTCAGGTGGAGTG
Organism: Eumerus sabulonum; assembly: GCA_951905685.1. Classification (NCBI taxonomy): domain Eukaryota; kingdom Metazoa; phylum Arthropoda; class Insecta; order Diptera; family Syrphidae; genus Eumerus; species Eumerus sabulonum. The sequence continues at coordinate 111,788,003 of OX645061.1, forward strand.
GTTGAACGGAAATGGCTATATATGGCACTATCGGATATCGGCACCAATTATAATTCCATCGACTGGGATTGGGAATGGGGTGAATGGGATTGAGATGGTAATTGACTGCCATCCTGGCATCTCTATGCCTGTGCTCCATTAACAGGCAGTTTTCGGTTTTCAGCGTTGCCTACCACTCGATAACGGCGAGAATGTCTCTCTCTCTACCCTTACTCCGTTTATCTTCTTGCCATTCTAGGTATGTATCTAGGTATGTCTACGAGGTCAGAGACGTAAACCCGAGTAAACAGTTTGTGTTAATTTTAATTTATCCATTAATTGAAACTACCCCCCTAGTATGTTTGGTCGCAATCAAGTCCAGAAATCCACTACATCAGTTCCGAGAGATAAAAGAAACCAATCCAATTCGATAGACTACTCACTTGGACTTATGGTCGGTCGGCAGGGCGGCGTAACTTGGCCCATAAAGCAACACACACACGGAATGGGATTTTCCATTTACGATAATCGAAGGATATTGATAGAATCCCTATTCATCTACGAAAAATAGAAGAGAACTACCGCTGCAAATGCGATAGAAGAAATATGGAGAAAGTTATGGATTTCGTACCCTAAGCGCACGCAAGGGATGACGATGAGATGAGATGACTTCGTTTTGACTGCCCATCCTCCCATTCAAGGCGAGCGCATAGTTCCCGTAGGCCTTGACGATACGGGTGGGGGAAGATTCATATCTTTATTTGCCATTCGAGAATATCTTTATGAATATCACGTAAAAGGACAACACACACGCGATACCTTCTGCCCATATCTATGCTTTTTACTTTGTTGCTTCTTTCGCCAGATACCCTTGCAAGCCTTTTTTTTATTTATGACGGTTAATTTTATTAAAAGACCTAAAGACTTGCCTTCGATTCCAGCAACCTATGTAGTCTCCACAATTGGGGAGATCCGATTCGTATATTTTGTTTCTTAAGATACTTTATATTCCTTCATATCCTAAATGGGATGAAATTGCTTCCTTAGAAGGAGGCGGACAGGATCCAACCCACACAAATCTGCAAGAGTGAAAGGGTAGCATCGAGATGGTGGTATTGTAGAAAAGGAATTGCCCATATAACTCATTTGAATTTGTTGACTCAAAGGAGCTGAAGACGCTGATGACGTCGAATTCGACTCACTGACTGCGAGTGCCATATGCTTTGTTCGTTGTGTTTACTTCCTATTTCCTTTCTGGGGGTTGGAAGCTTCATCATCGTTAAATTCGGTTCAAATTGTGAAAAGTTTTTTATTTTAAAGGAGATTTTAGCACCTTATTTGGGGTTTTATTTAAAAGAAAGAAGGACGAGGAAAAGGGACAGCCGGTTTGGGAGAATCATTTAATCCTTCCTCCCCCCCAGTTATCGTCGACTATGAATCGTTTGACTTTTAAGGATAATTTTTCGATTTGGCCGGTTGAGGTTAGGGTGACGGGATTTGCCTAGTGAAGGGGCATCTATGGAATTCATTGGGGTCCATGGGTTATTTGAGAAAGGTGCTCTGGTGTAGGAGTAGGAATTGATGGGGTTGGCAAGGACAGTTGGAGGTAGGGTTTAATGACTTTTCTTTAATGAAACATTTCGCCGACGTCTTGGACTTACCAAATCTTGAGGTTTATTTAAAAAGAATTGGTCGTAGCATAGATATGGTAGTCCGTGTCATTTTATTACGCAAACATGCGATAAGACGGGACTTGTGCTTGCAAGCTTACCACCTTGTTATTAAAGCGGGGTGGACAGAATTGTATACCCCTACAGGCCTAAAAGGTATAACTGCAACTTTAGAATAACGGTTAATTGAATTCAATTCTCAATATGATTACCTTTGAGCAGGATCACAGTATCTGTCGGCGAACGCACTGCACAAAACTCGGGGGGCGCTGCGGCAAATTGTTCGGTAAACGGGCGGTAATGAGGGCGCCGTGTCGCAGTAGATAGTGTGTTGGACTCTGACGCACGACGAGTCAGTTTGGATCCCGATAACACCAACGCCTTCGAATGTTAAATTCACGGCGTCCCTCCTCGGTGGGGTACTGGCGAAACCCGCCGTAGTATAACTTGCCTTGAAAAAGCTTCTCGCACGCCGTTCGGAATTGGTATTAGGCTGTAGGTCACTTTCTTACTTACTTACTTAGATGGCGCTACAGTTCGGGGTGAACCAAGGCCGTAACCAACAAAGCCTGTTCCAGTCGGCACGATCTTTGGATAGCTGCTTCCAGTGCCGCACGCCCAGTTGGTTGAAGTCCCTTTCCACCTGTGCGCGCCACCTTAGATGCGGTCGTCCTGTGCTGCGTCGTCCCTCGGGGTTGGAGTCAGAGACTCTTCGGGCCGGAGCGTTGATGTCCATCCGCTCTATATGGCCCAGCCATTTTAGACGTTGGATACGTAGACATCTAACTAGGCCGATGTCGATGTACAGCCCGTACAGTTTTTGGTTGAATCTTCTGCTCTACTCTCCGTTTACATAAACGGGACTAAAGATTGCACGCAGACTTTTCCTCTCGAAACGTCCAAGAGCCTCTTCATCCGCTTTTGATAACATCTAAGTCTCAGCGCCATTTTGTATAGGAAGACCTTAGTTTTTCGAGAGAGGGCTCTACTCTTCAGTTGCCTTTTGAGCCCAAAGAAGCAGCGGTTGGCAAGAGTTATTCTGCGTTTTATCTCAGCGCTGGTGTCGTTGCTGCTCGTCACTATCGAGCCAAGGTAGACGAAGTCCTTGACTACTTCAAAAATATACCTGCCGAAGGTGACATTCTGACCAAGACGTCGGTGTTGCGCGTCTTTCTTTGATGACAGCATATATCTGGTCTTGTCCCCATTTGCCGTTAGACCCACTTTAGCCGCTTCTGCTTCAATGCTTGCGAACGCCTCATTGACGTTTCGCTTTGTCCGTCCAATAACGTCATCTGTGTGGGCAAGCAATTGTGTAGACTTGAAGTAGATCGTACCTCTTGTATTGGCCTCAGAGTCCCGCACGATCTTTTCAAGTATGATGTTAAAGAAATCACATGACAGTGGGTCACCCTCTCTAAGAGCTTTTTTAACATCGAAGGGGTCGGTTAGTTCACCTCCGATCTTAATGGAGCAGCGGGAATTCTCCATAGTCATCCTGCACAGTCTGACGAGTTTGGCAGGAATGTAAAACATGGCATGGCTCTGTATATCTCGTCTCTATAAATACTGTCATATGGGGCTTTAAAGTCGACAAAAAGCTTGTGCTTGTCGACCCAAGATGCTTTTCCAAGATCTGCCGAAGTGTAAATATTTTGTTTGTCGTGGATTTTCCTGACCTGAAACGACACGCCGTGGCGCATTGGTTAGTGTGTTGGGCTCTGACGCACGACGAGCCAGTTTGGATCCCGATAACACCATCGCCTTCGAATGTTAATTTCGCGACGTCCCTCCTCGGCGGGGGTAGTGGCAAAACCCCTCGTAGTATGCTTGCCGTGAAAAAGCTTCTCGACTCACGCCCCGGCGCGCCATTCTGAATCGGCATTAAACTGTAGGCCCCTTTCACCTATGTGAAAAACAAATCACACACTACATGGGTGATTGAGAGAAGCTTGGCTCTGGTCCTTCATGGGCTGTAACGCCATCAAAGAAGAAGAAACCCCACTGACAGGAACCTGCCGAATTGTCCACGAACGGTTTCAGGCACAGTACGGCAGGGATGATCCTGTACGCGATGTTCAGAAGACCTAGCCCTCTGTAATTGGCGCAATCATATGGGTCTCCTTTCTTATCGACCGGGCAAAAGATGCCGAGAATCCATTCATCGGGCATGCATTCTTCCGTCCATATCTTGCAGATGAGTTGGTGCATGTTCCTAACCAGCTCACCGCTAGCTGCTTTAAACAGTTCAGCGGCTAGTCCGTCTGCTCCAGCAGCTTGGAATTGCCGATTAGTGCGATGCAAAAGGGCTTTAAACGTTCACACAGTACGATGGACAGGATCTTGTATGCGATATTGAGCAAGGATATACCCCTATAGTTCTTGCAAGAGGTAGGATCGCCTGTTTCGTGGATGGGACAAATAGAGCTGCTATTTCAGTAGTCGCGCTTCTTTTATCTTCCCAATTTCTACAGATGGTCTGGTGCATGACCCCTACCAGAATATCGCTGCCTGTTTTGAAGAGCTCTGATGGCAAGCCATCTGAGCCTGAGCCTGCGGCCTTTTTGTTCTTCAGCTTCTGAACAGCTGTGCCGACTTCTTCTTGGTCATGCTCGTTAAGCAGCTGCTGAAAATGCTGCTTAAATGCATCCACTGTTCCCTACGGGTCGGTGAGAAGAATGCTTTTGCAATTTCGAAGAGCCTGGGTGCTTTTCTTGAAGCCTTTAGCTGGCTTTATGGTTGTCCTCGATATCCTTCAGCTGGGAGGCCGCGAAGATTGTTTTCTTTAGTCGCAGCATATTTTTCTCCTGCCTTCTTATGGCTCGGTACTTCTCCCGCGCTGCCCTGGTTTTTCGCTGCAGCGTCTTTTGGTACGCCTCGTCGGTTGTTGCTTTTTTCTGCTCACACTCGCCATCGTACCACAGGTTCCTTGTCGGGGTTGGTAGGTGCCTATGGTGTTTTCGGCTACTTCCTGAATAGCTGAGGGGCAGTGCAACTACATATTGGCAATGCGTACCGGAGAGGCTTTCGCTCAGTTGCTCCATGTAGACTCTAGTAGCCCAGGCGTCCAATGTTGAACCTCCTTATGGTGGGCTTACGCGGCTTTCTGTGTATAGTCTTTTAGTGAACGCAATAAACAAGTCTACATTTCCCGTGGATAGCTCATATTACCACCTACTGTGAGGTTTAGTATTCGTGGTCATTTTTTTCCCCTTTTTGGTAGAAATATGGGATAAAACGTGACGCAAGCGTGACGCACTTGTCTTATAAGTTATCGATTTGTCACACAGAAAGGCAAACTATTAATTGGTTATTTAAAAGAAATGAAGTTTTCTATCTAACTATTCAATAGCCCATCATCCAAGTCTACATACTCGTCGCTCATGCGTTCGTCACGTTTCGTAAAGGGACTTTTGGTTGGTGCAGACCTCCCATACCTCTATAGTCAACCCGTGGGTTTATTAATAATTTTTTGATTTTTTGCTACTGTCCGGATAGAGCACAGTCCGTCAGTTGTCATCAAATCTTCCATCACGCAACATTTTCCAGGACAATGAGCATTCATTCATCTGTCCAGGATCAGATTAAATTTTAATAATCACAACCGCTTGCAAAATCTTATTACGTGTTTAACCCCCAACGTCGAATTAATAGGGCGCAGTCCTTTTGCCCTACCCAATGTCGTCGTCGTCCGTCACCCTTGCAATCATCCAGCTCCCAGAATGAAATACAAATAAAGATTCAAAAACAAACTCAAGAGGGTGTCAATTGAAATGTGAAATTCAAAACGCAAAAGTATGTCATACTTTGCCGTGAAATATGACATTTCCTTTGGCAGAAGTCGTCTGCCGAGTCACTGATCAGAGTGGAGATTATATCAGTGTGAGTCAAGGATTTTAGGATTTCAGTATTGCGAGGCATGTTGCTGCACTCATCATTTCCTGAGACCCACTTCCTTCCTGTCAAAGTCATGTGACACTGTATCGGCCGAGGGTATTGTATTTCGGCAACAAAATGAACTGCTTATCTTGACACGTCTAAAGATCAACGATAAGGTATCCTTGGCGAGGAAATTGATTGGCAGCATTGGATTTTGGATTTTCCAGATTTTGCGAATATTAATTCAGAAGAGCTTAGAGTGACCCCATCGTATTCGAGGATAAACCGATTAGATTCTCACTGGTAAAGGGGTCACAGGGTGAGAAGGCATCCTAACAAGGATATATAGATGACAAGTGATTTGCGATTGGACGCAAGGAGCGTGTGCATGTCGGCTATTCCAAGTGACTTATTCGTATTGCGTCGTGATGGATAAATACTCCCCTGGGGTGGATTGATAGACGTCTCGATGTGACACATGTTGCAGAGAGGATTTCGACTCGTATCGCAAGTATTCATCAAACGAAGGAGGTGTGTCGCATCGATTTAAACTAAGCCGATGAGCTAGGCGCGCCTAAAGGTTTCGATAAAGTTTCTCAATACTTCCTCAACTTAAAGTTGAGGTGTGGTGTGGATACCTTTCCATCGGGCACCGTTCAGCTGCTAGCGATTGAAACAATAACATTTGGATTTTACGCAGAACCCCCACATCCCCATAGCGCGGTATATCTCGTCCGATGACTCCTAATGAGATTCGATACTCACGTTCAATAATAAGTAGGTAGGTAGGTTCTTGCTCGCAGATACAAATGATACTTAGTCGTCGCTGACATCGTGTCGTCTTTTACCTCTACGTGACTGTCTTATCTATTGGACTTATTCTACAAAAGGACCTTTTTTTCTCTCTCATTCCACTCCTTAATTTCGGCAGCAATTAAATTTCAAGGAACTCTGTCTTCGTTGGTTCCAGCTCTGTAAGATGTAGTGCTTGTGATGTGAACGAATCAGGATGGGCGGCTGAGGGAAAAATATCGACTGGAATGCTTCCGATTTTCGGTTGTTTTTTTCCCCGATCCCTTTTTTCGTAATCGGAGATAAGCGGGAAAGGTAGGAAATTAGTAGGACGGACTCGTCGGATATTTTAAGGTGAGAAGTGTGTTTATGTTGGAAAAGCAGGATCACAAAGTTTTTCGACTCAAGTGATGGGGTGTAGGTATGGTAGAGGAGGAAGTTTTTCGTTAATGTGCAATCGCCCCGAAGATACGAAGTACTTGGATTAGAGAAGTTAGGTACAGTGGAGATGGTAGACTTTAATTGCTTTCCACTCGATATGCTTCAAGTTCAATAGCAATCGTGGGCGACTTTTATTTTTTATTGAGAGCTGCTTTAACGTGGAATTTTAGGATTTTAAAGCGGGGACCTTTCCCCGGGTAGGAACGCACTGGGCACGTTTTTCATAGAGTTCAGAGGAATTCCTTTCTTTTTTTAATGCAATCGTTGATGTGAAGTTTAATAAACGTATTTGGCATTTACCTCATCCAGTTTATAATTGGCTTTGTAGTTCACCTAGGGCGGTTAGATACGAGGAAGACAAGTGGCACTAGGATGACTTTCTCTAGATATACATACATATGTACATATGTATGTATGTGAACGAGGCACAAAAATCGTTTAAGGAGACTTCGAAGCCCCACCCCTTACTGACTACGTTTTGGACGCACATTAGTTGTGTCAGTCAGCAACACCTAGCCCCAATTAATGTTCGTGTTGACGTATCATGTCCGGCCCCCGGCTGGTATTAAGAAGTATTACTCATCAAGTTGGCAGGGTATAAGACTCCATACTACCACTAGCACAGGAACAACCACTTGCGCTTATACCACTTCGACCAGATGTAAAAGCCTGACCATCATGTAGGCGCTGTTTTGATTCGCCAAGAGACAAGTATTTCAAAAGGGTGGATACAAGAGCCAAGTATGCGGATATCGTGAACTTTGCGGAGTCGAGTAGGACCAGCAAAATTTGACGTCGAAAAGCTGCAATCGCAAGAGACTTCGCCGATCGTGTCTCCCTCAAGCTCTCTCAAGAGCCAAATCATTGAACAGCAATGGAGATATTGTCAAAGCGCCATCAGCGATGCTGCATCTGATGTATAAGGTTTCCAGCCACCACATAGGAGAAACCCTTGGTTTGATGACGAGTGTAGACCGTGCATGCAAAAAAACAGAATGCAGACGGAATGCAACAGAACTCGCCATTCACACTGGACGATGGAAGATGAGAGAGAATTCCGTCCACCCGACGGCTGGCGCAAGCGACCTGCCTGCTAACCTGATTAAAGCAGCTTGAGATGAGTTGGTTGGGAACATGCACCAGCTCATCTGTAAGATATGGTTGGAGGTAAGCATGCCCGATAGTGGAATCTTACCATCGTTTGCCTGGATCATAAAATAGGAGAACCCTATAACTGCGCCAACTATGACGCAGTATACCGCGTATGAGATCTTCTCTACCGTGCTGTGTGGTAGGGCCTGAAACAACGATAGACCAAATATTCACACTGCGGCAGATTTTGGAGGAGACCCATGAGTTTCAGATCGACACACATGACATTGTCTATTGGGATGCGCTATATAGTTATTCTTTGACATCCCTGCCAAACTTGTCAGATTGTGCGGGAAGACAATGGAGAATTCTCGCTGCTCCACTAAGGTCGGTAATGAACAAACCGAGACCTTTGATGTTAATGGAAGATTTAGACAGGGCGACGCACTGTCATTTGACTTTTTCAACATCATCCTTGAAAAGGTATACAAGAGGCACGATCTAATTTAAGTCTGCACAATTGCTCGCATACGCTGATGACACTGACATGATTAGCACAGCGCAGCGGGACGTCAATTAAGCTTTTATGAGCATTGAGGCAGAAGCGCCTAAAGTGGGTCTGAAGGTAAACGGGGCGAAAACCAAATATATATATGCAATCGATCGTCAAAGAAAGACGCACAACACCGACGTCTTGGCCTGAACGTCACTATTTGGAACCATAACTTTGATGTAGTCAAGGATTTCGTTTACCTTGGCTCACTGGTAAAAAGTGACAATGACACCAGCGCTGAGATTAGACTTGAAGAATAACTCTTGCCATCCGCTGCTTCTTTAGATCCAAGATACAACTGAGAAGTAGAGCCCACTCTCGAAAGACCAAAGTTGCGTTTTCGAGTGAAAAATTCTGCATAGAATCTAAGGTTCCGTTCGTATAAACGGAGAGTGGAGCAGAGGATTCAAATAAAAACTGAACGGGCTCTACGGCGACATCGGCCTAGTACGTCCACGGATTCAACGTATGAGATGGCTAGGCCATGTAGAGCGAATGGGCAACACATTTCTGTCCCGAAAGGTCTTTGACTCCAACCTTGAGGGACGACGTTGCAGGGGACGGCCGCATCTAAGGTGGCGCACACCGGTGGAAAGAGACCTTTACCAACTACGGGTGCCTGCCTGGTTGACATGAAAAAAGCCTTCGACACCGTATGGTTAGAAGGACTCTACTAGAAGCTCAAACAGTTGGGCATAAGTAAATCATTGTTATATATGATCTGTAACGGGTAGGAAGTTCGCTGTAAAAATTGCCATCGTGACTTCTACTCAAACATTCGAAATTAAAAATGATCTGCAACAGGGGATAGTGAACTCGCCGATCCTTTTCAACATTTACATTACCGATCTGATGGCTTCTCTTTGCCAATCGGTAGCGTACGCAGACGACCTAATAGCGTACAGATCAGGTCCAACGATCGACGTCATTGTTAGTATGCTCCAGCATGACTTCGACAAGGTCCAGCAGTACAGTGATGACTTTTCTTTTTTTTGGTGGCGTTACAGCCCATGAAGGACCAGAGCCAAGCTTCTCTTCAATCACCCATGTTGTGTGTGATTTATTTTCCACACAGGTGAAAGGGACCTACATTTTCGAGCGGCATTAGTCCAGAAGCTTCTTTAAGGCAAGTTATACTACGGGGGGTTTTGCCAGTACCCCGCCGAGGAGGACGACGCGAAATAAACATTCGATGGCGTTGGTGTTATCGGGATCCGAACTCGCTCATCGTGCGTCAGAGTCCAATACGCTAACCACTGCGCTACGGCGCCCTCGTACTGTGATGACTGGAAGCTGAAAATCAACTTTCAGGAATCAGAGACTATTCTATTCAGAACTCCCTTGTCTAGGGCCTCTAGGGATACTAGAAAACACTGACGAAGGACCAGACGGGCGTCCACTGGCAAATAGAAGTGTAGTCAGGTACCTTGGAATCTGGCTGGATCAGTATCTATGTCACGGATTGCACAAAACTCCAGAGTCCGAGTACATGAAATTCTATCCCAACGAGGTCCTATACAACAGAGCAAGGATTTTACGGATAGACAAAAGAGAGAGTGCGTCTTAATTGCTTTGCCCCCCCAGAAGCATTTATCTATTTGGATCATTGTGGGCTGATCCAGGATAGATTGGCGGTGCCGCTAATCTTTCATGTGGCCCGTAATTACGTGGAGCGGCGATTCCCCTACGAGTCTGACATCGTACTTTACGAGCCCGAGCGCCTCAGGTTCAGCAGATCCTTTCAAATCGTGATCGGAGAGACGTTGTTCGGAAGCACCAACGCTTTTGATGGCTGGAGTGGACTCCGCGGGGGTCTTAGAATAAGTATGCCTCGTCCCGGGCACCAATCGCCAACACCAATGGCATACATAGAGTAGGGTAGGATATGGCGATGCAAAGTGAATAACTTATGGTAACCCTTTAGCGAAAACCATCGTGGTTCAATTGCAGTGAGTCAAGCCAAAGTTGTCAGTAAGGGTTTTTGTGTTTAGTTGGATTGGCAGGGAATCATCTACTATAAGCTGCACCTCTACAGCAAAACTATCAATTCGGACCCTTGCCATCAACTACCGGCCCGCCTTGCGGGAGCAATCGCTCAAAAGTGTTGAACTCTGACAAGCAGGAAAGGAACTGTATAATACCAGGCCAAGTACAAGGGTAGGGTGACCAGTTCTCAAGAATTGCGATTTTCAGTAAAAAAAAATTTTGCTTTTCTTCATCATCTTCCTTGACTTCAACACGCTTGGTCCAGCGTTTCTATCATACAACATCAGTGTTACATCCCAGAAGTGAGTTGATATTCATCAATGGCCATCTCAACTTCTTCATTGGATGCGAAATACATTTCTTTGTTTGTCCCATACTCTTATGTCCTATACCAAATCCTCAATTTTGTCATTGCCAACGCACCCTGGCGAAAGGTCATGAGTTTTTCTGTCAACCCAGCCTCTTCTCGCGAATTTCGGAATTCAGCTGGTCAAAAAGGTTGGAAGGTAATCAATTAACAGAATCCCTTTCGCATTCCAAATCACACCGGTCATGACTTTTTCGGCAGATACGAACGACTTCGCCTTCTGTGGTGCTGAGCCACTGTCCTCCACCCATTGCTTGAACTGTTGTTTCGTTTCTGGCTTATAGTGGGGGAACTATGTCTTGAACATCATCCCGTAAATTGCTACGAAAATCGCTTTCGCCTTTGCTCTTAATTGGCATTCAGCAAAGGCGCAGATCTTTCGCAGACCTTATTATTTGTGCAAGACGTCTCGCAAACTTTCTCATTCGATGGTGAGAATATGGAAAATCCACTTCTGGAGACCGTATAAGGGCGATGTTAGTCAATATACCGCTGGCAGGCAAAGTGATCCATTTCTAAACGATGAAGATCGCAGAGAATTTTGCCCCCCTGACCTCGACGAAGTTAAGATTGCCATTTTGAAACTCAAGTCAAATAAAGCTGCAGGCGCCGACGGACTGTCTGCTGACCTCCTCTGTAAGTTATGGTCAGTGAAAAGCATGCCCGGGGAATGGAGTCTCAGCATCGTATGCCCAATCCACCAGAAAGGAGACCCTTCTGACTGCGCCAACCACAGAAGAATAGGTGTCGCCTACAAAGTCTTCTCTGCCGTTTTGTGTGAACCTCTGGAGCCTTTTGTAAATAAGCTGAGAGGTCCTCATCTGTACGGATTCAGACCAGGGAAGTCCACCATCGACGGAATCTTCACACTACGGCAGATCCTGGAAAGAACCAATGAATTTCAAGTCGACATGCACCACCTATTTGTCGTCTTCAAGGCCGCATACGACAGCGTAATTAAAGACGAGCTATCCAACGCCATGACTACTTTTGACATCCCTGCTTAACACGGTTTAGGCAGTGCGATGCGCTGTCGTGTGCTTTCTGCAACATCATATTAGAAATGATTGTGCAAAAATTACTGGCAAATACAAGAGGCACCATTTATTTCAAATCCTCGCAACTCCTTGCACACGCCGCCGCCGACATTGACATGATAGGTTGATCACAGCAAGATGTCAATGAGGCATATGCGAGCATTGAGACGAGTATACGCTATCATCAAAAAAGGGTGCTCACAATCGGCGTCTTGGCTGGAACATTTTCTTTGGCAGATATAAGGATTTCGCCTAACTTGGCTCCACAGTGACCTGGAACAACGACATTCGTTCCGAAGTCAAACGCAGAATCTCTCTGAATCTCTCGCCGGTTTTTTGGGCTCAGGAGGCAATTGAGTAATAGAGCCCTCTCCCGGACGACAAAGTTGACTCTATATAAAACCCTTACCATCCCGGTCCTGCTGTACGGCGCAGAAGCATGGACACTATCAAAAGCGGATGAGAAGGCCCTTGGTCGGTTCGAGAGAAAGATGTTGCGTGTGATTTTCGGTCCTATAAACGTAGACGGGGAATTGAGAAAAACCTTCAACCACGAACTTTACGGGCTGCACAGCGACATGAGTCTAGTCAGGCGTCTACGGATTCAACGCCTAAGATTGCTAGGCCATGTTGAGCGAATGGACACCACAGCCCCAGCTAGGACAGTCTAGGAATCCAACCGAGGGACAAAGAAACAGAGGACGCCCGCACTTAAAATGGCGCACACAGGTGGAAGAGGACCTCAGCCAACTGGGTGTGCGGCAATAGAAAGGGTTAGCAAAAGATCGTGCTAGTTGGAGGGGAATGCTGGTTGAGGCCCAGGTTCACCCTGGACTGTATCGCTCGCTAAGAAGAAGAAGTGATTGACCCCTATTCTGGACAATTAAATTTCGCAACAATACTATCACCTACGTTCTCATGAAATTCGAAGCGATGCTCAGACGGATAGTGTTTTAATCCACATCAACCCCGGCTGATTTGTGCGAAAATCATGGTCCAATATAAGAGACAAAGGGACAAATAAGGCAACAGAGCCAAGAGGTAAAAGAACGATTGGTTGAGCTTGAAAACATCAGGTTCTCAACCTCGTAAAATGATGTAGCAAAGCGTGATCTCAAAGACTTCGTCCAGTATGGCATACAGCACTAAAAAGCTGCTATCAAAGGACCTTTTAATTCGAGTCCTACCGCCAGCTACATAAGTCCATGAGTAGGGTGAATAAGACTTCTCTGTAGGAAAGTTGTCAGGGGAAACCTCTTTACAGTCATGTCATCAATGCATTGCGTTTTAAGTTTAACATGATCACATGCCCGTCGCCGCCATCACTCTCAAAAGAACATATAGTTACCATTGATAACAGTCAATTCGGCCGCAAGATCCGACCCCATGACCACGTTGACTTCATTTCAACAACGCACTCTCGAGAGGTTAATAAATGCGAGAACAACACTAATGAAAACACTCATCCAACGACAACATTTTGTCACAATTGCCTTTTGTTCTATTATCCATGCAATACACGCAAGAAGCCACTTTACGATTAGTAGCACAGCGTACAGGACCGCATTTCGTGCGGCCCTCCTGCGCTCGAAAGAGACCTAATCTCAATTCAGTGAGTTTGAATTATTGCAAACCGACATCAACCCATTTGCCGTAAAGAAATCAAAAAGATGCAAATGCATCAATAACAACAAACAACGAAGCTCAACAACAAAAAATTAAATAAAAATCCTTTTGATTGCGGTGTCTGATGCCACCCTTGAGGCAACCCGTCGAGCACGTCGTGCACGTCCCCAGCGTTCGCAGATTCATCCCTGAAACTGTGAAAATCAGAATAAATACACGCGAGACATGTGTGCAATTGTGGGATGACTCCTTGATGGCTCGTATATGTAGCTGCATGCAACGATGTCGAGGATTCACGTTCACGCGACGTTCCAGCCGGTAACAGATTGTGGTATTTACTTAGGCGGTCGTGTCAACTACAAAGTTAATTGGAATATGTTTTAGGTTGGCTGGCCACCCTTTCCGCTCTTCACACCCTTCTCTAAAACCTAATAGAAACAAGAAAATGTTTTTTTTTATTTTTGATTTTAAAGAAGCGAAACGACGGGGACAGGACATTGACTCGAGTTTCCACTTGGATTGTCCCCTGGTGAGGGAGGTTCAAGGATTGCCTGCGTCAGGGGAGACAAATAGGCAATTGACACATGTTACCGTTTATGTATTCGTTCAGTTCCTTTTTTCTTTTTCTTTATTTCGATTTGGTATGGCTTTGTGAGGTTGTACTGTTAACAAGACTGTCACGGTTGGTTGACCTCAGTATCGGGCCCATGGGTAAACTTCTGGATTCGATTTCAATCAATTTCGGATTCAATTTAAAAACTTGATTTTGTAAAAGTGCTGCTACGCACATGCTTTTTCAGTTGGCGACCCTTTGATTGGGTTTGGCGGAAATGTAATTTTTTCAATGGCGGTTGGCAAGTAGCTTGCATGAAAGGGACAACTTTTGCTGGTAGGTGGTATGGGCCTTAGGTGCTAGTTTTGTCCCATGCAAGTCCACATGTTGTTATTAAGTTGTCTTAGAAACTCCCTAGGATTCTAGGTTTTCTGTTTCTTTCGTTAAACTGTATCAAACATTTCTAGTTAATTTCCACTCAAGGTATAATATCGGGTCTATAAGGTTTCCCTGTGGTACACCAGTCGTTATAGTTTTGCATTTAGATTAGTAACAGATCTTAATTCTTAGCATTCTGTTGGGTGCCTTATTGCATTTTGTCACCAATCAGGAAGGTGACGCCAAACATGATACACTTCAAGAGCTTGGGAGCGATTATCTGTATGATTTCCCATTCATTGCGAGGGCACCGCGACGCCCTTCCATCCCATTTTCATTTTTCTCATTTGTCCATCTGGAGTAGAATGGACCAGTATTTGCGTCTGAGCGCTCCAACAGACAGTAGAAACCTCCGACCACAATTTTTTTCATTTTTAACCACCGACGTAAAAAGAGGGGCGTGGTACATAAGTTTGAGGTGTCTGTGTGTGTGTGCGGATTTCTTGCAGACATCATGGCGTACGCGCTTAGTTATCCTGCATCCTGGGTATTCACCGTGAAAGCAGGTAGATCCAAGGCGGGTTCAAGGACTAAGAAGCTTTCCTTTGGGCCCATTCTAAGGAGCTCATCAGAAATCTCATTTCCTGGGATTCCAGAGTGACCTGGGACCCCAACAAACCTTAATGAGTATACTCGTAGTCTACCGACTTTGTTCAGGAAGGCTTCTTTTTTTTTTTATATATATATATATGGGGATAGTGCTACCATTAGCAATACGGCACTGCGACCTTTGCAGATCTATTGTGTCTGCTAGCCGATCAGCCGAGTAGCCTCTCCACTCCTATAATGAAGTTGAGAATGCTTCTCGTAGGAGCCTGGGTAATCCCCTCAGGAGTCATAACTTCACTGAGAAGGATACGCTTCCTAAGATGGCAGAGAGCAGCACACTCACACAGTATGTATTCTGTCGTCTCCTCGTCCTCAAGACAGAGCCGACACTCAGTTTCAGATGAGATGAAGGCCTTAAGTTCATACACTAACTTGAAGCTGGTAAAAAGATTGGACACAGCTTTGAGTGCAGCTTGGCTGTCACTGCGGACGCATATGCTTTTTCCCCTCTACTTGTGCTTCACAACATAGTGCATAGCCATTAGGATTGCGTATATCTCTGATTGAAAGACAGACGGATATTTTCCTAACCAGAAGGACAGAGATCACAGATAAGCTTAACGTGCACACCTGCCTTTACGGCTTAATTGCACGGTGGGCCTACCCACAATCGGGACCAAGACAAGCATTGATCATTGACCTAAAAGTAGTAAACTACTGATGGTTCAATTAGTGAACATGTTGTGGCATGAACACCGTCTTTGATGGAGACCGAGGCCTACCAACATCCCTTGTATCTGACGCTTCTGATAAGTCGAACGTCAGACACCGACACCACTTGCATCTGGCGCAGAACAAAACTTGACGCCAGATACCAGTTGTTCCCGCATTTGGGATAACCACAGCCCCCACGAATCCTTCCTCATCCGACAGGGCCGGAACATCCGGCGAATGACTTACTACTAAAAAGTAACCGTATGTTCCGGGGGCACCCCTGTCCCCGTGGTACCAATTTTGTTCAAAGTACTTTGGTTTTTTACTTCGCAACCGAGGTCACTTACAGATAAGCTTGCACAAAAACTCGAGCCTGTCCACTCACCTCCTTTCAATTCTGAGTGTGCTAGGATTTCAGAACACCCCGACCGGAATCTTATCCACTTTTTATAACTTATCGGCGATCGTAGGAGGATGGGGACAGAGGAGAGCCGAGCGTTACCCTTGGTACCTCTCCATCTGATCCATCCTCCTTTCCCGCCTTCGTTATTGTGAATCTCTTAGTATCCCGGCGACGGATTTTAGTCGCCTTTTACGACAGGCATGCCTTACCTCGGGACTATTCTAACCCCGTACCCGCAGGGGGGACCAGAAGGACAGTCGGATGTTTTCGCGCACAAAGAAGATAACAGCTAAGGACCCCTCCTGCAGAATATCCTCCTAGATTCAGTATTCAGCCAGAGCCAGATCTGATGCCAAGGAAACTCGACCATGAAATTATAGCGCAGTATGATAACGAGTGTCAATACGTCAGAAGGCATGTCCATGAAACAGGGGTCGCAAGACATTTCTAGCGCAAGCATACTGTGATTCCTGTCCGAGTTGTACCAAAAGCCATTTCTCTTAAGACGTGACATGGCTTTCAGAGCACACCCTCTAGTAAATATATCAGGGGGTGGAAGGTTCATCGTGGTTTCTAAAACAGCGCCCGGCGTGCTGGGGAAAGCCCCCGTAAAGCTGAGACAAACCGTTCTTTAGAGTTCGGTGAAATAGGCTACGAAGTGTTTGCGTGTTAGCCTGTTCCTCCAGACAACCGATGCATATGAAATTATACATACATACGTCTTATCAGTGCCGTATATGTAGATCCAGAAGACCTTTGTCGGCCAAAAGCTCCCTTGTTATGCCAGAAAGCTGACAGCGCCTTGTTGGTTTTTGAATCAACATGCTTTGACCAAAGGAGCTCACTGTCTAAAATAACTCTCAGGTACTTAGCTTTCTCGGATATCGGGATGGTAATGCCTTTTAGCACCAGCTCGGTTATGTCAGTATCTTTCTTCCTTCACGTGAAGAGAACGACATCCGTCTTGAGAGGATTAGCTGACAGCCCATTACTCGTGCACCACTCATCGATCACATCGATCGGACAGTCGCTAAACATGAGTTGACAGAGAGAATAGCGACATCATCCGCATAGGTCTGAACATATGTGGGTTTCAGAGAGAGAGGACGATAGTGGCATACCATGTTGTAAATATTTACACAGATTCCATTCAAAACATTTTTTTTCGGCCAACAGTGTAGCCCAAAGTGCCAAACTTCCAACATTGACGACCATTAAGACATCATCCATTACGTCACCATGAAACTCTATTTCATCGTGAAAATGAGATCAAAAACTTTCCCCCGTTGCGCCGCAGAGGCTACACGGCCATTAAGAGCTAACCCAAAACTTAACAGCCGTCCTCCTTACCCAGCTTTGGTTAGTCGCTATTGTGGCAAATCCAATTTTATTGATGACTTTTAATCTCTTCTTAATCAAAAGACCATTTCCCCCCATACATTTGTCGGCGTACACCGCCGCCGTGTTAATGTTGAGCAAAAGGTCATTTGCTTCGGGTGGTCAGAAAGACGCCATCATTGTAGCCCCATGTCCTATTGCCAGAAATCTGTAATTAGACATAAGGTCCTTTGTACACAGCGTATGCTACTAGTAGTTGCTTTTTTCTTGTGTGTGTGTGTTAATGATTTCTGCTATACTACGGTAGAGCCGATTCGTCGTTTTGTGTGATAAATATCCTCCTGAGGATTTCACCGTTCAAAAAAAAAAAAACAGAAATAAAAAGGGAAGAAGAAAATAAAGGATTCCACCGCAATCAAACTTTTCTTATTACCCATGGAACTTCATTGAAACGTTCGTTAATTTACGAGGTACAACACAACGATGCCGTCTCGTCCCAGATGATTACCGCCGCGCCATACGGAAACAAACAAACAATGTGATACAACCAAACCACATCGTGGATTTGAAGCAGGACGAAACGAAACCGGAAGACGATGACGATGCTTCGGTGTGTGGAGCTTCTTTCTTCATTTTCGACTGCTCTCAAGTCCCAAGTGTTATCGTGTACCCCCAAACCATTTTGCCACTATATATCCAGCAATCACATTGTTTATCGTAGATCTTATGCCCCCATCGCCTCATCTCATCTCGCACGAGCCGCAACAGTAGAGCGGAATTTTTGAACGAAATCGGGGAGACGAAAAAATGAAGCAGAAAATAAGAGCAAGGACGAGGAAGGATATCCTTCGCCCCCGTTGATCGTCATTAAAGCGTCTTCACAATCTGAGAAATCAAAAGTTTGTCTTTCTCGAATTGGCAAAGCGGTACGCGAGTACTATATGATACAATGGATGTCTTTAGAGAGTACATAGTACGTCGTGTAGGAGGAAGCGTGTCACCCCTCTGGCCATTTGTAAGTTTACGTTTTGTCAAAATCGCTTTTACCACGGCCGATAGGACACATCGTACACAGACACCATATGGTTATCTAGTGCCGCGCCTTGACTTCATTGTCTTTTCATGTTCTCCCGGGAAGCGAAGCGATATCGACTCCGAAAGTCTCCGAAAAGGAAAAAAATCTGCTGCTACCAAATGACATGGCATAGCGTAGAGCGGAAGACGTCAATGGGGTGTGTGTGCATAAAATTGCTTCCTCCCCCCGTCGGAAAATCGAGAATTAATGAAGTCATTTGGCTTGTTTCGCCGCGTCCTTACAAACGTTGAGTGGGAAGTTGTTGTTTTTTCGGAACCAGTTTGACATTAATAGTCCCGCTGTTATTAGTTTTGCCAAGGAGGATGAATACCACGCGAGGAGCACGATAAGGACGAGCAATGACGGGGAAAGGGAGCGAGTCGATTTGATGGAATGCGAGAGAGACGGGCAAGAGCAGTGATGCTGTGGGATGTAGTAAGTAAGAAGAAAGAGTGTATTCAAGAGATTGCCATTGTTATCCTTGATGTTTGCTGATGTTGCTGTTGTTATTGTTATTGTTATTGTGTTGGTTGGTTGGGGTTTTCTTGTTTTTTGCTTTTTTTTTTTTTTTGGGGGATGACGATGAATTAATGAGTCGCGGCAAGTGCTGCGTGTGTGCCTTACAACCATGACAAATAAGGAGTCACTTCTCGCAGATTTTCAGAGTCTCCTTACCCTCCGCGCTGCTGTTGTTGTTTCTTCAATTCTACTTTTGCCTTTTGTTTAATTTGTTCCGGAAGAAGTGGATTTGAGGCCGTTGGGCGCCTTTAGTAATTAGGATTCGGTGGCACGACGGATGGGTGAGAGGCAAATTGGTTGTTTTTTGGCCAACTGATGATGATGGTGGCGTTGATGTGGGACTTTTAATTATGGCAGTCGAGTGTCAGGATTTTTGAAAAGGGTTTTTCGCAAGGTTTTGGGGTTTTTTTTTTTTTTTCGATTTTCGCCGATGCGCACCAGATGGATGGCGAGTGGTAATTAAAATGTTTTGTGCATTACACCTGGTGTTGATGGGGGTCTTAAGGACGATGCCTTACCCGAGCACCTGGAATAATTCAATTTTGATAATTAGATGTTCAATGTTGTGACTTGATATGGACGAGAATTTGAATAAAGTGATCAAGTTGATGATTTTAGGGTTCATGGCGTCATGATGTTTTAATTTGGGGCATGACTTTGTTGACTTCCCAGTTGGAAGTTATTGTAATAGGGCCGATTTTGCGAATTCCAAATTTTGACACATCTCCACGATTCAAGGTCACCCGAATCCAAATCCAAGGTTTTTATAGAGATGTCTGTGCGTGTGTTTGTACGCATGTGCGCATGTGTGCTCGGAATTTTTGGTCTCAATTATGTCGAGAAACAAAGATGGCATTTGCATCGTACTTATTTCATTCGACACTTAGTTACATACCTTAGAACTGATTAAGCTTCCAGCAAAATCGATCCAGACGTTTTTTGTTAGAAATTAAATAGCTTATAAAAGGCAAACAAATTATGCAACACAGCTGTTGTAAATGGGAAGTGATCAAACATACTGAGGAAGGCATAACACTCACAGTATATGGTCACTTCAGTATCATACTCCATGTAAGTACATGGAAAAGTTGCTGAGGTCGGTTCCTCTCTTTCTATCTAGGACAACAACCCCTGGAGAGTACGAACGAACATCTATGTACGACTCAAACCACTGCACTCCGTTCAGGATGTGTGATAGACATTAAAAAGACCGGCCAAGTGCGAGAAAGCCTCGTGCACGAAGGGTTCCCTACCATCTGTATATATTAAAATGAAAGAGACGTTATATGTCAGTCAGCGTATTAAAATGGCTAATACGTTTAAAATTATTTTTTGCATGATGACGGATCTTGGCATATTACCTTGATGATCAAAAATCTCCATGATCAGATAGATGATCATCAAAGTGTCCATTGAATTCAAATCAATTCAATCAATCAATTCAAATCAATCTTACTTGACAGCAAGGAGGTGAAAAGGTGAATAACAATAATTATAGAAAAAAGGGTTGCAGCTAGGATTAATACATCAAAGACACAATAGGGATCAAAGTTCGGAAGTTTGCTACCGGTTGTGGGATATTGTCGAATAACCTTAGGTCGGTATGTGATGGCAAAGAACTAGCAAAGGCCTCGTAGGGGTAGCATCTATCCGACGGATGCTGGCCTGCTAAAAAGCGAGATGAGCCACCGCAGTCGAACATCTTGCGGCACTGTTAGTAAGTCCTATCCCCACCTCCTCGTGGTGCCATCTGGAGATTTCCTATAGAAATTGCAGACGGGGAAGGGCGAATGGCGAGCCTCCTGCGCCGAAAAACAGGATTAGTCGGTTGGGCTACGGCCTAGTAAGCCGTAACCGTAAAAAAAAAAACCACAAACTCCGAAACAACCACAAGCCTCGGATATAACGGACCGGACTTATGTTGACGACCCTTGCAAAAAACGAAAAGAGGACAATGATCTTCGGCTTTGTACGTGGAATGTTAGGTCCCTAAACAGGTCACGTGCAGCCGAACAACTTGCGGACGCCCTAGACCGCTATAAAGCGGACATAATCGCCATCCAGGAAATGTGATGGAAGGGACCGGGAATAAAGCGGATAAAAAACAGAGGTATTTACTACGGCGACTACTATAGAGAGGGAGGGCAACGATTGTTTGGATGCGGATTTGTTGTTCGAGGTGGACTAAGGCAAACAGGCCTAAGCTTTCGGCATGTGAGCGAACGCCTGATAACAAGCCGTATCAAGGCTAAATTTTTTAACATCAGCCTAATCTGCGTCCACGCCCCCACGGAAGACAAGCATGATTCGCCAAAGATGACTTCTACGATCTCCTAGACAGAAGGTATGCCCAATGTCCCAGCTATGACATCAAAATTGTACTAGGAGACTTCAATGCTAAGCTGGGTAATGAAAGTATCTTTGAACGAGTCACCGGCAAACATAGCCTACACGACACCACCTCCGATATCGGACACAGGCTGATTGATCTTGCTACGGCGCGAAATCTTTTTCTAGCCAGTAAGCGCTTCCCGCACCTCGATATACACAAAGGCACATGGCGGTCTTTTGATCAATCGACTACCAACTAGACACTCCTCCACTATTCTTGATGTTTGAACTTTCCGAGGGGCTAACATCGACTCGGACCACTATCTTGTATAGCCAAGATGCGCTTACGGATATCACGAACGCAACGGAGTACAGTAAGAATACAAAGTTATGACGTCGGAAAGCTACTATCGCCAGAATCCGCTCGTGCTTTTACCGATCGCGTCTTCTTTAAGCTCTCCAGTACACCTCAATCCTCCACGCTACCAATAGAACAGCAGTGGAGCCTTTGCAAATAAGCCCTGAACAGCTCTGCATCCGAAGTTTTTTGTTTCAAGGCTCCACCACGAAGAAACACTTGGTTTGATGACGAGTGCAAGAGGATTCATACAGCGGACCAGGATGCATATAAGGCCTCACTGCATAAAAAAAGAAGAGCAACTCCTGAGCTCTACGAGTTAAAAAGAAGGGAGGGGCATAACCTACAAAGAGGAAAGAAGAAAAAGCACGAAAAGCGCGCAATCGAGGATGTGGAGAGGTGTTACTGCAGCGTGACGTTCGAAAGTTTTACCAACAGATAAAGCGAACATGCCAAGTTTATAAGGCCAGAACGGAAGTCTACAGGGATGAGAACGGACACCTAGTAGAAGAATCGCAGTTAGTCTTGAGAATACGGAAAAACCACTTCTGCAGACTGTATAACGGCGATGTTAGTCAATATGTCGCTGTCAGGCAGATTGATCCATTTCCTAACGACGAAGACCGCAGAGAATTCGGTCACCCTGAACACGATGAAGATCACCATATCGAAACCCAAGTCGAATGAAGCTGCAGGCGCAGACGGACTGTCTGCTGAACCCTTCAAGGTAGCTGGAGATGACTTGGTCAGGGGCATGCATCAGCTCATCTATGGTCAGAGGAAGGTATGCGCGGGGAATGGTGTCTCAGCATAGTATGCCCGATCCACAAGAAATAGACCCCTCCGACTGCGCCAACTACAGAGGAATCAATCTTCTTAACATCGCCTTCAAAACCTTCTCTACCTTTTTCAAATAAGCCGATAGGTCCTTATCAATGCGGATTCAGGCCAGGGAAGTCCACCATCGACCAAATCTTTACACTACGGCAGATCCTGGAAATAACCAATGAATTTCAAGTCGACATTCACAACCTATTTGCCGACTTCAAAGCCGCATACAACAGCGTAATTAGAGGTGAGCTATACAATTCCATGTCTTCCTTTGACAACCCTGCTAAACTCGTCAGACTATGCAGGATGACTTTGGAGAATGCTCGCTGCTCTATCCGAATCGGTGAATACCTACCCCGTAGTTTTGAGGTCAAAAAAGGATTTAGGCAGGGCGATGCGCTGTCCGGTGATTTATTCAACATCGCTTTAGAAATGGTTGTGCAAAAATCCCTGGCCAGTACCAGGGGCTCAATTTACCTCTAATCCTCACAACTCTTCGTATTCACGTATTACATTTACACAATTGGAAGAACACAGCGCGATGTCAATGAAGCTTTCATGAGTATCATCATCAAAAAAAGACGCTCACCACCAAGGTCTTGGCCAGCACGTTTTGTATTGGCAGATATAAGTTTGAGGTAGTTAAGGACTTCGTCTACCTTGGATCCGCAGTGACTATGAACACGACATCAGTTCCGAAATCAAACCACTTTTACCAGTCGCTCCTTCTCTGGGCTCAGGAGGCAGTTGAGTAATAGAGCCCTCTCCCAAACGACGAAGTTGACTCTACATAAGACGCTTATCATCCCGGTTCTGCTGTATGGCGCAGGAGCATGGACATTATCAAAAGCGGATGAAGTGGCTCTTGGTCGGTTCGAGAGAAAAATTTTGCACGTGATTTGCGTGACGATAAACGCAGACGAGCTTTACGGGCTGTACAGCGACATGAGTCTAGTCAGGCATCTACGGATTCAACGCTTAAGATGGCTAGGCCATGTAGAACGAATGCACACCACAGCTCCAGCCCGGAGAGTTTTTGTATCCAACATCGAGGGACGAAGAAACAGAGGACGTGCTAGTTTGAGGATCATGTTGGTTGAGGCCTAGATTCACCCCGAAGAAGAAGTACGGAGTGCTTACGGAGTGTGAATTTAAGGTGGATGTTTGGCTATACTGCGGAAGCAGCTGGTAAGCAATATCACTACGAACTCTGTTTCGCAGCGTGCCAAAACAGCCGGCTTGTAGAGAGAGATATGGGCATACGTGGCCAAGAAGTTCTTCCGTAGGTAGGTAGGTAGTTAGGTTCGTAGCCTCCCCAGAACGGGAATAATACACAAAGGCCAGAGAGACCCGTTGTGTTGCTACGTGGGGGGTGTATCCCCTTATTCATGGAACCACTTAGTGCTTCTTAAAAAATAAAGATGATCAGTTATTCTTACTTGCTGATTGTGCAGAAGGCTAGGCTGGTGGTCAATAAATTCGACTTCCCCTTCTGCAGAAATCATTTGGGACTTGCCCTAGTTTTTGCGCATGTCTGCCAATGAGACCCCTGATGACACCAATGATTTTGTGGATGTCAGTTCTTTTTAGGGAGTCGAATATCGAGCCGATGAGAGATCTGACTGGTGATGAGATAGGTTTGTCCCTGGGCTCATCTCAGGTCCGTCTCAGCCCTGGTGAGATTTGAGAGTTTGAATCTAATGGTGGCAAGAGGTATACCCTCGCGTACCATGACTGCTTGTTGCGTCGTTCATTGTCTGGTGAGCGTGTCGGCCCTAAGATATCGCTGTGTAGTAATTGTATGTTAAACTGTTCAGTCATCCCGGTAGGGGATAGGTGACAGTTGAGGCTTGTTTTTGAGGTGTACACATAGGACTCCAGGGTTTTCAAGGCTGCTTGACTATCCGTGGGAATTTGGACATTCGTAGTAGATATTACGTTACACTGCCAAGACAGAGCCTCCTTTATTGCTAACAACTCTGCAATAATCTGGTAGATTTAGAGCTTTGCTCAGGTTTAGTTATTTGCAACAACCTCGTCTTTGGTTTTTGACCCGTCAGTGTAGAAATCCGCACAGCTCCTGCGAGGTTGCGTTTGGCGGGTCCAGTTCCGTCTGTCCGGATATGTTATCTTGAAATTCTTTTCTAAGACTGTGGTGGGCTCTATGTGGTCCGAGTTTTCTGCCATGGTTATCCTGTTGTTCAGGTCCTTCCGTAACCACACAAATCTTGCAGAACTGCACACAGAAGTCCAAAACTGATTAGAACAATTAACTTTTAACACACGCGTCTCTATTCGGTCAAAGGAATTTATTTACTGTTTTAATGACGTGCCATTAGGCACCTAGATAAGTGGCACTCAACTATAAATCACAACTAGATATGTGCGTCTATCCTCGGTCCGCCTCGAGTTGGACAATTAAAACAAAATGATGCAAATCTGACTGTGAAAACCATTACCATGCGTCCATTATCAGCAAGTGATGTTTAATTAGCGGTTAACCCAATGTCTACTTTAAATATTTTCCCTCTACCCACACAGACCTAAAAAGGACCAACACATAAAGCGGACGACAAGGGACGTCGCGATAAAAATCCAACTAATTACAAACCGAAACCCGTTCACGTTCTCGTCCTATCTCTCATCATTGTCCTGTCTCGCGGCAAATGGTAAATTTCTATACACGCTTATAGGTCTCGCTTAGTAACAGGACAATATGCCTTTCCGGATTGTATTGGCTATGCAGCCGCGGGCATAATAACGCACTTGTCACAAATTGGCATTTAGCGCATGTCCTACATATGCTCGTTGGATCCGACCTCAGTGCCGCCCAAACCGCATCTCTTTACCTCGTACCACCATACAGATGCACGGATGTACACAGGAAATAGTTTCAACTTCGAACTCGCGCTACACTGCTCCTGCACTTCATAACCAACGGCGAGCTCATGAAGGGAAATTGAACTTTAAATCGTTGCCCCTTGTATCGGTTGACAGCTACAAGCAGGCATAAAACGCCAGATAGGCGAGTGTACATTTCTATGCCAAATAACTCATGCAAGCTTAAATGACTCCCATAAACATGACTTAACACGGCACACTGATATATGCGTGTGGTGATACTTGAACCAACAACATCGATGTCCTGTCTACTCCTTGCTTGCATTACAAATTATAAAATTCACCTGTAACACCCACCACCCACAAGTGAAATGTGTCGCACCGATGGTCCTTGATGAGGATCCAAATCGTTATTCGAATCAGCGAAAGATTTATTGTAGTTTTATGTACTCTCGCAAATAATTCGCAATATATGTATCTTGTCCATCATGGAGTGTATGTAGGAGTGGATGTTGGTACGGAGGCCACTGAACTGCACCACTTTACATCGAGGGCTTAAGCAAACAGAGTCACATCATCACACATTGGAATGACGTTCAATGCTCTTTATGTTAATTTACCCACACCGATGACATACGCACAGCATCGACTCTGACTTCGTATTTGATTTGCATCAATGATGTTTGATGTTGTTAATTGATTTCCAAAGTCGATGACAAATCGATAGCAATTTACGAGCGTACGCAGAGCCTCTGCAGCCTCATTCCCACCCGCCTGCCCTCCGACCGATAACGATGATGAAGTGATGGACTATTGTTTAAACTAAACAGTCGATCATATGTACACTATCCTTACGACTAACCGACCACTCTTAAGGTAACATAACTCCTTGGCTTTTGCATCATCGTCATTGAAAATACTCTCAGACAGAATTGTATGGCACACAGTGTCCTTGAGAGTAACACGAGATACAAGTTATGCTTGGCATGTCCATTTGTCCAAATGCACCTATGTAGTATGCAAGCGCAAACAATCGACAATCGAACATGTGTAGAGATAGCGAACAGGATACAGCTTTAGTGCATTTGAAGCATTGATAAACAAATCTGAGTGAGGAGCCGAAATTTCATTCACTCACCCACACTTGGTCAGTCATTTACTCGATTCATTGCTATCCAATCGCTTTCGGACAAGGACAGCCAATGTCCTGCTGTCTGATGACGATGACGATGACTGCTTCTGTATCACAATGAAGTGTTTGCACACCTCTTTGGGAGATGCATCGTACTATATGTAGAGATGGAAACGAGTATGTTTCATGGTCTCCAAACAACAAGGTAGATACATAAGACTGGTTTCATTATTTCAACTTGAAGTACATGAGTGTACATGGTGCATCTATGCAGGATGTTGTTACACTCTCGGTTAAGTCGAGTGAACTCTCGATTTATTGTATTAATTAAATTTTGCGTTTAATTACTTCACGCAGGGGGTGCAAGGACAATACTCAAGTTTCCCCAACAAGACTTTTTCTCCTTCTCCTTCTACATCCTTTCTGTTCTTTTTGCAATGGGGGCGATGTGAGTCCTTCCTCGTCATCTTATTCACATGTCACAAGAAATAGTGTTTTGATTTTATTCACCACACTTGTGTGTTTTATATTTACTCGTACTCACCTGCGGTTATTAGGATCCTGCGCCCCTTCACTCTTTTGTGATCGCAGTGTCTAAGTAGCATTGTGTCCTTCCAGAGGTGTGGCCGCATGTTGCGTGTAATGACGTTAGTGATGCTATTTGGTTTGGGATCGATATCTCATCCTCAGTGGTATCTTTCGAGTCGTTCAATTTAAGTCGTTTTGAACAAATTCAAGTCTGACATTAACTTCCTAAGTGCTGGTGCTCTACAGGGTTCCGCTTTTTTCTCCAGTAGGTAGGTCAGTAGGTAATTCGTAGCCTCCACGAGGGGAGTACATACCTAGGCCAGATAGGCCCTTTTTGTTGCTTCAAGGGGGTCGACCCCCTACTCATGGAAGCACTTTACGTTTCTTACGTAGTTAAGAAAGTCAGAAGTCATCCTGCAGAGGACTGCCAACGAGACAACAACGAGTGATGACACCAACGATTATGCTGATGTCGGTTCGTTTTGGGGAGATTAGCCCCATGGTTCGTTGTCGGTCAAGGCAGGTATGCCCTTGGGTCAATCTCAGGTTCGTATCGGCTTGATTCGTTATCTCTAATTTAATGGCTGGTGTACCAGCGTATGCAATGTTAGTTTGTTGCATCGTTCCTTGTCTGGCGAGCATGTCAGCTCTTCCATTTCCTGAAATATCGCTGTGTCCTGGTACTCAAGAAATGTGTATGGTAAACTGTTCACCCATCTCGTTAAAAGAAAGGCGGCAGTCGAGGCATGCCCTAGATGTGCGCCTGCACATCCGTAAGACTGCAGCGATTTCAGGGTAGCTTGGCGGTTAGTGAAGGCAGTTATCACCACCCATCCCACCCCGTCTTTGGGTTTTGAAACATCTGTGTAAAAATCCACGCAGCCCGTATATTAGGGGGTCGCGTTTGTCGGGGCAATTTTTGTCTTTTTGGCGCAGTGGGTAGTGTGCTGGCCTCTGACGCCGATGACACGGGATCGAATCCCGACACAGCCATGTCATCGAACGTGTTTTTCACGGAATTCGCCGTTCGGAACCGGCAATAAACTGTAGGTCCCTTTCACCTATGGGAAAATGAAATCACACACAACATGGGTGATTGAGAGAAGCTCGGCTCAGGTTCTACATGGACTGTAACGCCAACATAATTTTTTTTTTTTTTTGTTTAGAGACCCGCGCAGGTTCAAGAGTTTTTTTTTTTTTATATTCTCTTATGATGTGTTGACACACACAACCTGAACGGAGTGCAGTGGTTGGGGTCGTTGATGTTCGTTCACTACTCTCAGGGGTGGTTGTCCTAGACCTAGATAGTCTCTAAGTGAGCCTTGACCTCATGTCAATAGGGCACCCAACTAACCTAACCCAACCTAATAGTTCATCTGAAAGCATACTCACAGAATACCCACCGGCTGTGGTGTCGGAAACGGAGAGAGATGACATATCTTCTGCTTTCCGTCCGAATGGGCTGAGTGCTCACAGGCCCTTACAGTCGATGTCATTTGAGAGGTATCACTTTCTTAAAAAAGAAATGTTGTTCCCCAGATTTCACGGGAAAGTATAATCATCTACAGAGGAGCCCGAGATACTGCAGGAAGGCTAAAATGAAATCGGAAGTCGCCCGTTGTCCGAAGTTCGCATAGTAGTAGCCAAGCACCCTCTTAACCATGCGTCCATCGGCTATGTTATTCCACCTGGGAGTTCGGGGAGTGAAGGAGCGATTGGTCGGAAGGATGAGGAGGGGTAAGTAGGGGCCAGTTATAGATTCTTGACTTCAGGTTCCCCTAGAGACGGATTCTCAAGAGCCATTACCTGTACTAAGCCTTAGTACCACGGCAAGGTGAGCAATTTTGGCAGACGGAGTTAGTGTTTTTGCGTAACTAGCGAGAGACATTCAGTTTATGATTCTACTCGTCGCTGCTGTGCATATGTTCAAGACCTTTGCACATTGGTGCCTCCTTCCTTTCGTTCTTTTTACATTTTTGTCCTACTTTGTCAGTGAAAATGCTTGATCACGCATCCCCAAAATGGGATAAGCTGCCCAATGTGATGATTGCTAGATATGCTTGCTGAGTGCTTGTCGGCTGGAAAATCAACGGCGGTCTTGCAAACGGCTTGCTACGATACAGGTTAACATACGGAAGGTTGATGGTCAATTTTTGGTGGATTATACCTCGGGGTCTAGCACAGGCTTGCCAGATTTGGGAGTGGACGTTGCCAAAAATTATTGATGTCGCTTGGACTTACGCCTGAATCGCCCTTAAAGTTAGCCCATCAGGCAGTCCAGAGTGAGATCAATAAACCCCTGGAAATGTTGGACCTGAGCGAGTACAGTAACTTGCTGATGTTGCTGATATTAAACTCCCTGTGAATGATCAAGTGCTAACGATACACTTGAACACCGTGGAAGGCATTCTCCTTCCACTTGAACCATTCAAAGCGATGCAAGCACAATTACAACTCTTCTTCCCGGCGAGGGCGACACTCCCTAATTGAGATTATTTTCTGTCGTTTAATTAATTTCCACTTATCACCATGCCCAGACTCGTAAAACCCTATCAAGGCAATTTGTTCAGCGCCTTCTATCCCGCCCGAGACCAACCACAAGCGACAGTAGAAGTAAGCAGCAAACGATGTAAGAACAGAATGGTATCCTGGCATGTGTCAAGCGACGAACGACAGCAGTCATGCATGTGCAGTTGGCTTTATTGTACACCGAACCAATGCCACCCCATCTATGTAACCTAAAAGTCTATTCATTTATCGCCTTCCGAAAACAACGGAGAAAGAAAAATCCTCCAACAGAAACCATCCAGTCGCACAATGGATCACCACAAACACATACTCGTGCTAACTCACTTGGTGGGCGACGGTCATATATCACTGCCATTGGGTCGAAACGAAAAGGACGAAGGATATCAAACGTTAATCCAAATTAATTTCGTGTAATTAAAATCACCTTAAAGCCAGGTTATATTTCACAGAGTGTTTAAGTATGTCCTTCCTGTCTTACCATCCACTCCTTCTTATCGAGCAATGTGTGTATGTGTGTGTGTGCGGTTTTCTTTTCGACGACAATGGTCTGACACTATCATCTCTTACTCTGTCAACTCGACCACCATCACCACCATCTACTTACAGCAAGAAGGACATCATCTACAAACACCCATCGCCCAACATAAAGGCAAAAGGACGATTGGCATAGAGCAAGGACTGCATTTCGGGTTACGTATTTTCAAGTGCGCGGAAATTCGTATCGGCCACGCAATTCAATATCGCGTCACACCTGCATTTAGCACTACCATCCGCTGTACGAGGATACCGACAAACATAGGTGTATGTGGCACAGGACCCTCAGCCATACGTTAAATTGTTTTTCAAGCTCGACTTCTCCCAAATGGACTTTTCTTCTTCTTCCAATCCCGTTTACCAATGGAGAGTTATTTGTTAGAATATACGACGACGACGACAACGTAAATTGAATGCACCTTCATTCCGGATTGTCCTTACGAATGTGCTCGACACCGCATCCGCGCGACAAACTTGCAATCGGAGGAGTTATTACTTCGCGAATTCTATAAAACATTGGCCACCATCGGATGTGGTGGTGTGAATGAAGAATGGCTTGAGCGGGTTTTTGGACTCTTCCTTAAACATAAGGAAAAGGAAAAAGTGATATCAAATCGTATGGGAGGATAGCATGTAAAAAATCGTTTTTGATAGTCGAGTTGATGCAGCACGAAGGACGAAGTATAGAGCAAAAGCAAATCGTTCACGGCAGTTGGACTTGAGCTGATTTATATTATTGGCCACTGGGAGGACGACAAGGATCTGTTGCTTCGGGTTGAATTGAGTGTGAATGGGGATTACTCGTGTGCATTTGATTTTTAATGGCATGCCACAAGTTTCAGTGCTTGGGCCTGTTCTTTCTTCTTTTTTTTTTGTTGTTGTTCCCAGTCTCTTAAAAAAAAAATTCCTCTTGCCGCTGAAAGCATATCACAGGTATTATTGCACAAAGAAAAGAAATAACGGAAGTGAACAGAGAGAAAGTTAAACATCAACAACCGGAAATAGCAAGGATATAGAGCTGTTGCTCCTTAGACGTCTTTCCCGTTTTACACAAGAGCAAAACAGAGTGGGGGAGAAATAGAACAAGACGATGACTACGTCGAGAGTTAGATGAAGAAGAGTCTGAAGATGAAGAGTGCATTTCACACTTGACTGAATGATTTTTATTAGTCGAATTCTTTCGGTTAGGTTCTCTGTAATCCTTTCGTCCTTCCCGTGCGTGAACTACTTCCACATCATCGCGTTATCCGGGTGCATCCGATCATAGTATGATAATAATGCGGAAAATTCATTCAATCGAATTGAAAGGATATACTCTGTTCTATTCCGGATATCATGGCATCCTTTTATTTACTCAACGCATCCTTTGTATCATTTCTTTTGGGTCGATTATACGGGTAGTTCTAATGAAACCATTTCATAAATTAATTTAACGCTCTGATTAGAAGTGAGGTAAGTCTTGAATGGCGAATGGTAAACCCTTTTGGCTGGCTGCTTGGCAAATTGGAGTATAATACGAAATAAATATGACTTTACGGACTACAGAACGGGTAAGGACCTCCTATGGGGAGTATTTGATAGTAAGCAGTGGTCCTTAAAATTTTATCATCAGCATTAATCGTATTAGGAGGCCCCTCAAAAGGAAGGAGATTGTCTTCAAATTGAAACCGAATACAAGGATCGCTTTGTTGCTACCATTTTCTCTATTTCTCTATTTTCCGAGACTCCCTGGAGACCTCGGCTAGCAGTTGTGTGATGAAGAGAAGGACGACTTATTACGAGTTGCATGTAGAGGTGGGCCGTCATAGTCATCGGAATGTGTTTTGAGACTGAGTGGGTTGTGTGGTGCGAATGGAGCCCGGTATGGGACGACGATTTTGTTAAAATTAAAATCCACAAAGTCCTTACTCGTTTCTCCTGTCTTAAGCTTCATCAACCCAGCGTTAGTGTATGTGTGTACGCATTTAATGAGAATTGCAAGACTCGGGTCCTTGAAGTTTAATTTTCACTTTCACTCATGCCGGTTGTGGATGTTCCTATATAGCTGGCGCAGATTCTATGTCCTGGTGGGTGGCTGAGAATTTTAATTAAATTTTTAAGTGTTCCATGACTCCTTGCCATGGTTGACTGACTGGCTGACTGGCTGTATGGTTTTAATAATATTACACGGAAAATCTGCCTCGACATGTAGTTTAGTGTGTGCAAGTATATGTGTGTGAGGTTGAATGGTTAAATGGGCGTTTTTTGATGATCCTTGCTGCTGGGATGGAAGGATAATGTTTTCATTTGTTTGGAGTTGCAATAAAAATATGGAAAATTGCCTTTTGAGTGCACAATAGAGAGCGAATAGACAAGCGGATAATGGGGAGATGAAGTTATTGCCGTAGGGACAAATGATATTCGGATTAGGGGTTGTTAAATAGGTACTGTTTGCCGGTCGCCTCTTATGGGTTCGGTATTATCGCTGACTGTGTTGTTTGATGGCCTGGGGAAGGCAATCCCCCAAGATGGTTAAGCTGTAATGCGCTTTATTGCAGAAGTTAAGAGCAAATCATAGTCATTATTCAATCGTCAAGAGTCTCAAGTACCATCACAGACCATTTAATCAGAAACTTTCAATTTAGATGAAACAAAAGAGAAACAATCAGTGACAAACAACCTTTCCCAGGTCCCACTTTCTCTCTTATATGACACGCCGGACCATCCTTTCTCCCACTTCCTACGCACATAGCTTATCACCGTTTCCAACATTTAAGCACATCGTCCATTCGTTTCAAACGAGCTATTGTTGTAACTTTTCAGTTCAATTAAATTCCCGTAATATGCATGTCCTTATTCAATGTCCCTATTCAGTTGTGCTTTATGGAAATTACTTTAAATTTTCTACTACCATCCCTAGTCCAAAGGGGGACGGTTTGGGGCTACAAACTCATACTCGTTCGAGATACGAGTACTCTTATATTTGAAGAGAGGGTAGAACAAAAAACTGTGAAACAATGTGTACGTGGAGGAGGAGAAATGGAAGACGAATTTTCGTCCTTATCCTGGTGTTGCTCGTTTTGTTGCTCTGGTGATGGTATACTGCTGATGGTGCCGGAGTTAGTGCTGATGGTTAAAAAGAAGTTTTTCATTTGAGGTGCTATTTCCTGAATGAGCAGCAGGACAATGGAAATCACTCTCACACTTATTTCGTTTGTTCTTATTTGGTCCTTTTTTGTTTTTTTTTTTGTCCTTTTTCTTCTTGATATTTTTGGACTACGAGTATGTGTGTTGGTGTGTATTCGTCTTTTTGTCTTTTATATGAGGGATATAGTTAAATGAATTACGCTGATTAGTCCTTTTGTTGCAAGTTATTTGTGGATAGGAAACGTCCAGGATAGACTGTGGGTTGACGAGTACGTGGAATATTTTTTGTTACATTTGCGTAATGGGAAAAGTTTTCCCATCGGTGTGCTGACCCTTTTTTCGGGAGGATTGCTCTTCTCCTTTTTTCTTTTGTTCTATTTTATGGTTGATATCTGATGTTGGTGGACAGTTGGACGGCGATGGGACTTTGGGGTGACCCTAAATCGATGAATGGATAAGGTGATTTCGGATTTAATCAGAAGCATTTTATCGCTAAATATATTGGAGACTGGTAATGATATATGTATGCTGTCCTTCAAATAAACGTTATCTTACGGAGAAGAAAGGACAAGAAATGGTTGTGGAGCAAGCTTCGTTGAATTGAGCTATTTAGTCTAATTGGTTTAGGTTGTAGGCCATCTCCGAATTCTCAGAAAATGTGGACTTTAGTGCAGAAAGCCTGATTAGACCTTTGGTCTATTGTGGTTACTAGCCGATTAGACGAGGAGCTTCTCCCCTTCCTTAATGAGAATGTCTCTCGTAGGAGCTGAGCAGATTCCCTAAGGAGTCATAATTTCACTGAAATGGACACGCTTCCTAAGATGGCAAAGAGTAGCACACTCACATAGTATGTGCCCTGCAGTTTCTTCGACAGGTTAATTTTGTTAACATGACATCTCAGTGTCAGCACTTCGAAATTCGGCGTTCGGAACAGGCAATAAGCTGTAGGTTCCTTTCACTCATGGGAAAATGAAATCACACACGACATGCGTGATTGAGAGAAGCTGGGCTTTGGTCATTCATGGCGACCAAAGTCCTTAAACGCTGCCTCAAAAGACTGGTGTTGCGATGTAGAAAAGTTTAGAATCTCTGTAGCTTTCGCTGAAACCTAGGACTCATTCCTAGGATCTTCGAAATCCGCCGATTTGACCCAAAGATGCCGGCGGCAACGCCAGAAACCATCTTGGAGCCATCAATGTACCATCTTAGGCCTTTGACGTTAAGCCAGTTATCACTGGTTTCCCGAGCTGTGGGGTTTGGAATCAATATCTCAAATTTATTGTCAAAAGTAAAGATGTGTGGTAATGCGTCTGATACCGTGGTAATCATATCCAGCTCAGGAAGATGTTGCAGGATGGACATATGACCCATAGGTTACCATGGCAGGTCTGTTCCCGAGCGAAGAATTCTGATTGCACTTCGTAATGCAACCTTTTTAATAAAAAGGTGCAGTGGAAAAAGTCCAGTCAGTGCCTCTTGAACTGCCGTAGGGCAGGTTGGCATAGCGCCTGCAATGTCGAGACACGCTAGTCTCTGAAGGCGTTGAAGCTTAACGATTGTCGTGTTTTGCTCAATTTTTGTCTACCATACCGTGGGTGCACAGGTGATGACAGGTCTTAATATCGCGCCATATAGCCAGCGGATTACCTTAGGTTTCAATCCCCAGGTTTTATTATAGGTGCGTCGACATGCCCACAAGGCCTTGGTCGCCTTTGCAAGTTTGTTTTTAATGTTGGAGTTTCAGTTAAGTATGCGATCAAACTCATATTTGTACCATTTAGAAAGACGGAGTAGGCCTGCAGCCTTCTCATCATTAAAAACAGGACCAAGACTTTGTATTAATCAACAAACCCTCTCTGCCACACCAGTCAGGGATGAACTGAAGTGCAAGCTGCAAGCGCTCACAGGCAGCAATTTCGCACCTGTCCATAACAATAACTACTAGGTCATCAGCATATGCGATGACCTCGTATCCGCGAGTTGTTACCTTGCGGAGTGGGTTGTCGATAACTACCGACCAGAGAAAGGGTGAAAAGACTCCTCCATGTGGACACCCATTAACCGCCGATACTGTCACCGAGACCTTTCCGGATGTAGTTGATATAATACGGCTCTCAAGCATCGCTCTAACCCATTAGTTATTAGGGTGGTCTACACACCCTGATAGGGCGTTAGGATTTAGGTTGTTCACTTGGCTTTTCAATCTTTGACGGGACAGGACAAGATTGACTTCTCTCCAAACACCGTGCTTCCCTGGGGCCTTATAGGGTTTAAATGAGCCAATTGGCCACTTCTCTATCGGGGCCAAAAAGTCGTTGTTATTTATGACGCTCATCTGACCGTCAGAAAGCAGAAGGGGGTGGCCGTGGTGCAGTGGTTAACATCACCGACCATCGTGCGGAAAATCAGTAGTTCAAATTGGTTCCACACGGGTGTTGCGAATGAGAAGTGATCAAACATACTGATGAGGGCATAACACTCACAGTATATGGTCACTTCGAATTCATACTCTGTGCGCGCCACTGCAACCACTGCACTCCGTTCAGGTTGTGTGATAAACTGTATAAGAGTATAAAGTCTTAAACCTGCGCGAAAAGAAAAAAAAAAAAAGCTGGGGAGTAGAACCAGGGAAATGTCCTTAAAGCCAGGTCTCCAGGGTTTCCCTGCGATTGACAGAAAAAGCATCGTCTGATTTACGAAGCAGGCCGACTCCATTTGTGCAGTCTACGTTCTCGCAGTGTTTCTTCCTAGACATTCTCTTGCATATCCTCAGTTCGAGGTTGTATTTCGTCAGAGCAGATCTATAGTCAATCCAACTGTTAGTTCGTTTGGCTCTGATTAACAGAAATCTAAACTTTCCTTGGAGATCCAAGCTTTGCATTCGACCAGGCTACACACGGCTTGTGTGTACTCGTCCTGGGTGTACAGCTGATTCTAAAAGATGAGATAAGTGAGTTGGTAAGCCGCTTCTTCGATATCATCTGTCGAGGTAATCGATTTAAGGAGCATGTCTTCTTTAGCGGCAAGTCGAGCCTGGAAAAGAGCCATTTGGGCTGATATCTAAGCTCAGCTTCTCTAAGATCACTAGTGAAGTTAAATCTGATATGTTGGTAATAAGATAGTGTGGCCTCATTGGAGACGTTCCAGTCACAAATTATATTTCAAACAAGGGGACTAGAGACCGTGAGGTCATGTACCTCTTATCTAATTGAGTTCATAAAAGTAGGTTTGTTACCTCTATTGACAACGGTGGGATAACTACTAAGTGATCAAACAACCAACACCTCTTTTGTTGGCGTTACTGCTGCCCCATTCTACGTGGTGGTATTGGTATCGCCTCCTATGACAAGGTGTCGTTTGCGCCGATGGCAGTACCTTACAAGGTCTTGTACCTCAGTAGGTGGAATTTAGTGGCCGTCTCCTGGGAAGTAGGTGAAGGCGCACACGATCTTACTCCTCCATCAATGGGAATTTCCACGATGACGTCTGCCAGGTCCCTTATTATAAACTCTGGAATGGGAGAAAATGTATGTTACAACCGGTCAGACATGCGGCCCTAGGAGGGGATTCTACAATAGCGTAAATTGGCTTACGCGACCTGGCTTGGAGGCCCATTATCTTACCTTTAGGGACCCATGGTACCTGGATGAGTCTCAGGGAGATTTTTTCGTGATAGAATCGCAGGCTAAAGGTGTCCGAGGCACCTTTGGCTAGGTGCAGGTTGCCGTGCACCACACGCAGGTCACTCATTTCTTGCGACGGTAGCCCGGGTCCTTCGTTAGGTGTGACTTATTGTTGCCATGCCGGAAGTTACCGGTTTGATGGAAGTGATCCACTTATTTACTTCCTGTCGAGGAT
The DNA here is from genome assembly GCA_951905685.1 of Eumerus sabulonum. Lineage (NCBI taxonomy): Eukaryota > Metazoa > Arthropoda > Insecta > Diptera > Syrphidae > Eumerus > Eumerus sabulonum. The sequence continues at coordinate 111,825,082 of OX645061.1, forward strand.
TCCCCTAGGGGGCGGGACTATTCGTAGTAGTATTTGGACGACACTCAGCGGTCGTCGACCCAGATGTGCCAGTGGACTTTAGGTTGCCACATTTTGGTGTCGCTGTTACAAGATCAGGTGCAACAACCATACTGCTGGCTGTGGGCTGCTTAATTTCTAAATCAACTGGTAGTATATCATGATGATCTCAACATCACCAAAAGAATAAGCCTCGTTGCAACTAAGTTCTAGCAGTCAGTCCAAGGACCTGTCACTGATTGCCAGAACCAGAGGTCTTTATCCCTATCTGACGTGCTCTGCATGACTCGGCTGTGCTGTGCATATGGCCATCATTTTGTGAGTCCATCGTCGCCAACACCTTGATGATGGGTAGGCCGATACTCTGTGGAAAGTAGCGCCGAACGATGTGTGGTTTCGGGAAGGCGTTTTCTTACACCAGGATAACATCAAGTCTACTCTTATCTTTTATGGGCCTGAAATTGGCCTTCATTCAATCATCCATGGTGGCGTCAGCACACTCAAAGTAGTGCCAACCTGACTTACATATATGTCGGTCCCTTAAAGTAGGGTTCGGGCGTAGTTCGATGGAGGTGTCAATTACAGCCTCCTGAACGGCTGCAATCTGCGCTGTGGTAAGAGAGTTTTTGCATATACTAGAGCCTCATCTCTAGTTTTGCCTGCTCGATTGCAGCTTTAAAGCGTCGCTGCTCGGACGACTTTAGTTTGAAGAAACCACCAGATGGTAGAGATTTGTCCTCTACAGGGAGGGAGTGATGGGTACGAAGGAAGAAATGAGCTGAAGAAGGGTCAGTAATTGCTTATTGGCTTAGGGTTCCTCTAGATACGGTTTCTCGAGAATCATTACCTGTACTAAGCCTCCGTACCACGGCAAGGTGAACAATTTTCATCTTTCGTTATTTTAAAACTGCAGCGCTCTGATGGTCACTTTACTCATCTTGGCAGCTTTGGCGGACACAAAGTAGTTCTATACGTCTTGACTGATTGATAACTGCCATCAACTTCAGTGCAGTGCTATCCATAGAGCTCTACTCCTAACCCGGATTTTGTGATTCCATTCTTCCTTGGCATCAAAATTACTTGTCAAGTGTACGCCAACTGCTGCATTTGAATTTCCATACTTTTGACGATTAGAAAATCAAGGCTACAACGGCATGAATTTAATTTTAATTTACCAGTCACAGCTCCTCATTAACAAACATTTTGAAGTACTAACTCTTCAATTCATTGCCGCATTGTTTTAAGCATAATACCCATCCAGAGCCTTCTCCCTCCTCCAGCCGATCTATAGCCAGCAAATAGCAACGCAAATCTTAACATTTCCGACTTCATTCCGTATATGTCACACATCCTTGCCGCACTCGGTGTGTTGCTCCTTGACAACCCATTTTCACTTGAAAATAACCAGCTGATCCCCAATTTTCCATCCAACTAAATCGAAAGTTTCCTTTCCTGCTTGCCTTACCGCCAAACTAACAATATGCCCGAACACTACAAATCCGTTGCGCATGAGGTGACGGCGAACTCAACGTTTTCTAATATTAACACTTCATTCAAAAACCGTACAGGACTCGTCTTCCTTTTTTTGTGTTTCCACTCGTATACTCCAAGGATACACTTCTTGTGAGATGGTGTAGAGGTCTATGGGTTATAGTATATAGCGAGGTGCTCTGTTCAGCAGTGCAGCACTTTAGTAGTGGGAAACATGATTGCGCTGCAAAAGTTGACAGCTCATTTCCGACGTCTGTCTGGTGCACTGGATCCAAACCAAACCGAACCATACGGTGTAGACTAAAACGGAGTCTGAGTATATTCCTTCTATTGGACTGGATATGAGACTCACCCCCGAATCAAGGAGTGAGTCTAAAATAAGTCGGTATGTTGCACAGGAGGATATCCCTTCAAAACTGGTGCTTTTGCAATTGCTTCTAAGTCTGCACCACACGAAGCTATGTACGAGTATACGCAGTTTCTGTTGCGAACGATTAAAAAGAAAATTACGATTCAAAAAAGAAAGGATGAAAGGTTCAGGGATACAAATACAAGATGTGCCATAGTGACTGACATGCTATTACGTCGACTACTATAAACAATAGCTCATTTCCGTCGTAGGTAATTGAAGGTAAATGCATGTCGAAGGAGTACAATGACCCTGGCGCTAGAGACTTATCGGAAAATCAGAGCAATTCTGATTGGACGATTCTGTTCAACACCTTGAAATCGTAAAGGAAATCTTCAAAATCCCTTTAATTACCCCATTATGACCACTTTTGTCCATTTATAGGGCAATACTCGTAGAAAACAAAAAGAAAGGAATTCACCACACAAACGTATCCTGACATTTCATCTTTCTGTCGTGTCGTCGCGCTATTGTCCTTAAGGCAAATCAAACAAGGACAGCTAAATACAAGTTGCTCGAACGATCGTAAACATGTTTTATGCCTGTAGTCGTGCTTTAACTGCTCGCACATTAAGACCGTTAATGTCGTCTAATTTCTACTTCATCTCGTCGTTTCCTCCTGCCCATCTGTCTGCCAACCACTTGCTGAAGTCATTGTTTTTCGCTTCTTCCTTGTGGTTTCTGTAGTGTTCTGTATTCGTGTCGGTCGTAAATTCCTTACGTCAGGAGGGAAGGAACGAAACATTATCCTTTAGACCATAAAACCACAAAAACGTAAATCCTTTCTCGCTTACTAGTTAAGGCACCTACACTCTGAATGGGCAACCATGAGGGGGAGTGAAAATGATGGGGATGCCACTTTCGGCGAGCGAAGGTCCTTTTTTATTTTCTCTGGACGGTATAGCTCCTCGTGGTGATTGGACTGAATATGGTTCATTGCATTTGCTGGCGAGGAATCGTGGCCATCAAGGTCTAGGTACTAGGCACGTGAGTTACAGACATTGTCCTAGCGCAAAGGATATCATCCTTATTATCATTATCATCATTACTGCGAGTGCAATTTTTATATTTCACACCCACCTACCGCGGTTCGTCCTGTTCGGTCACTACTCATGCCACGCTTTAGGCCATTACCGAGTGTAATTTGCAACTCGGTGGCGAATTGGGTGTTAAGTGAGCGTTTTATTAGCGCCACGCCAAACTGGACTTACGAGATGAATAACGACACTCGCTCTACCTCGCATTCAATGGGTGGCAATGAGCTTTCGACGATGACTTTAAGAAAAGCCGCAGCGCTACGGTCGAGAGTTATGTTGTTGTGTCTGCAGTTATCCTGCTTAATATGCATATGCATGCAACTCAGAAAGCTTCATAAATATCCTCATCTGGCATTTGCCTGACTGCATTATATGTTTACTCGTAAATTGGTCATTTAATGCCATAGCATTCGCTACATATCCTTATCTGGATAATTCTAACTATTCTGCTCCTTCGTCTTCTCGTGCCTAATCAGTTGGATATACGCGCGTAAGGAGGGATGAGATATGATCTCTGATCCGAAATCCCTTAGTCCTCTGTCCTGGGGGGGATTGTCAAGTACTTTGAAAAGTTGTAAATTGTCGACATGTCTGTCGATTAGTCAATGTGTTGCCAAACGTCAAGGATGCATCGGGGGAGCTGAAAATCACGAGGAGGGATGAGCCCATTAATTCAGTGTATACATTGAATGGCTAGTAATTAATGAAGGACTTTGATGGGAAATTATTTTATGCGAATGTTTTCTTAATACAGAGCCGTGTATCCTTGGATTGATGCATGGAATGCATTAACATCCTCAGTTATTTGTTGGAGTTTGGAAAGTTAATTAAAGGGAGGGCTGAGAGGATGCTGTGATTGCGTCTGGTGTATGGTGGTTAGTTTGTGTTTCCTGATGACATCATACGGAGTGGTTTCAAATGAACGGGGGGGAAAAGAAGTTTTCCAATAGTTGGTAATCCTTGTTGGAGTGGGGGGCATAATGAGTTGGGTTCATCCTAATTATGTCTGGGATGAGTTAGAGAGGGCAAACAGTCAATTAGATTGCTTGACGGGGCTTAAGTGCTTACAAAAAAAATGGGGGTGAATTCCGAGAACTGGATAAAAGTAATTCCATGTCCTCTCATCCCTTTGCACTATTCAGACACGTTTTTGTTTTTGTTTTGCACTAAAAGGGGTTAGGAAGACAGGTGGATTCATGAGATGTCAACTCATCTCGGCTCATTTCCAAACATACATACATACATTTTCATTGGACCGCATGTTCCCCTAAATGGGTCGCGGGTGTAATGCGAGCACACGGGATCTCTAGGCCACTCGATCCTCCGCTATTGGCTCTAACTCATCAGAAACTATGCCCAAGCGCACCCTGGCGAGTTTTTGGACTAGGTCCAACCACCTCGTCCCGGGTCTGCCAAGCGATCGCCTGCCTGATGGTACTGCATTCAAGGCACGCTCCGGAAGTCGTGATGATTGCGACATTCGTCTCACGTGACCAAACCATCGAAGCATAGCCCTTTCCGTTCTGTTCAACATTGAGCTCTCCGCGAACTGCCGCATTTCTCACCCCATCACGGCGGGCGACTCCCACAACAGGACGAAAAAATCTCATATCGGCAACTTGTATTCGCGATCTTATTCTTTCCGTCAATACCCAAATTTCAAAATCATAGGTGAGAGTTGGAAAAAATACTGAGTTAAAAACCGCTAACTTGGCCTTGACACCAAGCCCGGTCTTCCTTATTACAGATCGTCCAAGCTGTTTCAAAGTTGACCCAGCTTGGCCGGCCAATCCTGCAGGAAACTCAGTATTACTCCTCCCATCACTTGTGAAAAAGACCCCGACATATGTATGTATTTAAAGTTCTCCACCTGCTTCAATGGGACTCCACTTACATGTAGAGTGCATTGACAGGTGTTCTGGAAATAACCATAACCTCGGAGTTGTCCACGCTAACCCTCATCTAGCATCAGCACATATGTACGACTTATATAGCGCGCGCTGGAGTTCCATCTGGGATGATGTGAGGACAACTAAGTCATTCATAAAAGGAAGATGGCTTACCCTCAACTCTCCCAATGTGAAACACTCCTCGCCTCGACTGCGCTGCAACATCCAGTCGATATACATAATGAAAAGGAGAGGTGACAAGACGAAATCCAACGCCAACCCGAACATAGCTGCTACAGTTTGTGTATAGAAACTGAATGGTCCTCACCAGAAGACCATCAATCCTATGTGCCTGTAGAGCACTTCAGAGTTTACCTCAAGGAACTTGGCCATACGCCTTTTCCAAATCTACAAAGCAGCTGTAGATCGGTTTAACGTGCTTCCAAGCCTTTTCGAATACCATTCTTAGATTGGATAGCTGGTTGGTTATACTTCTGCCGGGACGAAAACCGCACTGTTCGTCCATTGTCAAAAGCCCCCTCAATGTCGGGAAGGCGCAAATTGCGGTCTCCTTGTGTGTGAACCTATTTTCAACACGCGCCACTACGACGTGTACCGAATTCCCAGTAGTGGTACTGATTGGGATGCAGTGGTATCTGATTCTCAGGTATCCTGGAGAATATGGAGCTCTATCAGTTTTTCCATTGTTTTTCATAGGAACGATGTTAAGCTGATAGGTCGATAGGTTTTAGGTCGTTGGTCGTTCACTTGGCTTTCCAATCTTGGGGATGAAGACAAGATTGACCTCTCACCAGATTTGGGGGATTTAGCCCTGGTTGAAACGAGACCTAAAAAACAAACTGTCAGAGGTGATGAAATAGTGCTCAGGCCTCTCTGTAAGATAGCAGGAAAGACACCGTCATTGCCTGGGGCCTTCTAGGGCTTAAATGAGCCAATTGCCCATTTAACTCTATCGGGCATAAAGAGTCTACCAGAGAGGCTACTTGTTATACTTCTTCTTCTTAACGGGCGCTACAGTTCGGGATGAAGCTGGGCTTCGACCAACAAGCCCTTCCAACTAGCATGACTTTTGCTAGCCTTTCCCATTGCCGCACACCCAGTTGGCTGAGGTCCCCTTCTAAGTGCGGCCGTCCTTTGCTTCTTCGTCCCTCGAGGTTGGATTCAAAGACTCTCCGGGCTGGAGCTGTGGTGTTCATTCGCTTTACATGGTCCAGCCATCTTAGGCGTTGAATCCGTAGACGCCTGACTAGACTAATGTCGCTATACAGCCCGTAAAGTTCGTGGTTGAATCTTTTCCTCCATCCCCCGTCCGCGTTTATAGGCCCGAAAATCACCCGCAAAATCTTTCTCTCGAACCGACCAAGGGTCTCCTCATCCGCCTTTGATAGTGTCCATGCTTCTGCGCCATACAGCAGGACCGGGATGATCAGGGTCTTATATAGACTCAACTTCGTCGTTCGGGAGAGGGCTCTATTACTCAGTTGCCGCCTGAGCCGAAAGGAACAGCGATTGGTAAGAGTGATTCTGCGTTTGATTTCGGACCCGATGTCGTTGTTCCAGGTCACTGCGGAGTCAAGGAAGACGAAGACCTTAATTACCTCGAACTTATATCTGCCAATACACCAATACAAACGTTCTGGCCAAGACGTCGGTGGTGAGCGTCCTTTTTTGATGACAGCGTATATCTAGTTTTGCCCTCGTTTACCGCCAAAATAATTTTCGCCGCCTCCATCTCAATACTCGCAAACGCCTCATTGACATCTCGCTGTGATCTACCTCTTATGTCAATATCGTCGGCGTATGCAAGGAGTTGCGAGGATTCGAAATAGATTGCGCCTCTTGTATTGGCCAGTTATTCTTGCACAATCGTTTCCAGTATGATGTTGAAGAAATCACTCGACAGTGCATCGCCCTGCCTAAATCCTTTTTTGACATCAAAACTATCGGTAAGGTGTTCACCGATTCGGATGAAGCAGCAAGCATTCTCCAAAGTCATCCTGCATAGTCTGACGAGCTTAGGAGGTATGTCAAAGGTAGACATAGCGTTGTATAGCTCGTCTCTAATCACGCTGTCGTATGCGGCTTTGAAATCGACAAATAGGTGGTGCGTATCGACTTGAAACTCATTGGTTTTCTCCAGGATCTGCCGTAGTGTGAAAATTAGGTCGATGGTTTACTTCCCTGGCCTGAATCCACACTGATAAGGATCTATAAGCTCATTTACAAAAGGCGATGTTAAGGAGACTTATTCCTCTGTAGTTGGCGCAGTTATAGGGGTATCCTTTCTTGTGGACTATGCTCAACAGACAGTCCGTCTGCGCCTGCAGCTTTATTCGACTTGAGTTTCGATGTGGCAATCTTAACTTCGTCGAGGTCAGGGGGACGGAATTCTCTGCGGTCTTTGCCGTTAGGAAATGGATCATTCTGCCTGACAGGATCGTATTGACTCACATCGCCGTTATACAGTTTGCAGAAGTGGTTTTTCCATATTCTCAACATCGACTGCGATTCTACTACTTGGGGTCGGTTCTCATCTCTGCAGGCTTCCCTTACTCACGAGCTGCTCTTATTCTTCTATACAGCGAGGCCTTATATGCAACCTGCTTCGCTGTGTGAATCCTCCTGCACTCGTCATCGAACCAGGTGTTTCTTCGTGGTGGAGCCCTGAAGCCCAACACTTCGAATGCAAAGCTTTTCAGGGCATTTTTGCAAAGGTTCCACAGCTGTTCTATTGATAGCGTAGAGGGTTGAGGTGTATTGAAGGGCTTAAGGGAGACGCGATCGGTAAAAGCACGAGCGGTCTCTGGCGATAGCAACTTTCCGACGTCATAACTTTGTATTCTTACTCTACTCCGCTGCGTTCGTGATATCCGTAGGCGCTTCTTGGCTACTACAAGATAGTGGTCCGAGTTGATTTTAGCTCCACGGAAAGTTCGAACATCAAGAATAGTGGAGGAGTGTCTGACGTCGATCGCGATGTGATCATTCTGGTTGGTGGTCGATTGATAAAAAGACTGAGAGGTGCCTGTGTGTATATCGAGGTGCGGGAAGCGCGTACTGGCTATAAGGAGATTTCGCCCCGTAGCAAGATCAATCAGCCTGTGCCCGTTATCAGATGTGGTGTCGTGTAGGCTATGTCTGCTGATAACTCGTTCAAAGATGCTTTCCTTCCCCAACTAAGCATTGAGGTCTCCTAGTACAATTTTGATGTCATAGCTGGGACATTGGGCATACGTTCTGTCTAGGAGATCCTAGAACTCATCTTTGGTGGAGTCGTCCTAGTCTTCCGTGGGGGCGTGGACGCAGATCAGGCTGATGTTAAGATATTTAGCATTGATACGGATCATTATGAGGCGTTCGCTCACATGCCGAAAGCTTAGGGCTTTTTGCCTTAGGACTTGTCCACCTCGAACAGCAAATCCGCATCCGAATAGTCGTTGTCCTCTCTCCCTAAGCAGTTGCCGTAGTAAATATCGCAATTTTCATAGGAAATCTCCAGATGGCACCGAGGTTGGGGATAGGACTTACTAACAGAGCCCCACGACGTTCGACAGCGGTGGCTCTTCTCGCTTTATAGCAGGGCAGCATCCGTCGGATAGATGCTACCCCTACGAGGCCTTTGTTAGTCCTTTGCTATTTGTAATACGGTCGATGGTATTTACGACGTTCGTCTGATCGTCAGAAGGCATCGACTACGGAGTAGAACCAGGGAAGTGCACATCCGCGATAGACCAAATATTCACACTGCGGCTGGTTTTGAAGAAGACACCACTTTTTCGTCGATTTCAATGCTATATAGAGCCATGTTATGTCTTGATATCCCTGCCCTGTGTAGAATCACAATGGAGAGTTTCCGCTGCTCTATTAGGGTCTAACTGGTTAACCGAGACCTTCGATGTCAAAAAATGATTCAGACAGGGCGACGCACTGTCCATGTAGGCCATGTAGAGCGAATGGACAGCACAGTTCCGGCTCGAAGAGTTTTCGACCTCAACCAACTGGGCGGGTGGCATTGGAAACAAATAGAAAAGACCATGTTAGATGGAAAGGCTTGTTGGATGAAGCCAATGTTCACCCCGAACTGTAGCGCCACATAAGTGAGCATGCAAGCCTCCTCAAGAAGACGATTTTTGAGAGAATGCCTTTTGAATTTTATTCGAAACTCAAAATTGTTCCAAGTGTCGAGTGGCCAAGCCGACTCGAGTAGTAGCACAATGGATCGATCTTGGTCTAGGTGACCAAGGTGCATTAATTTTGGGACACCTGATCGCAGGTTGATAATAATGTTTCCTGAGCATTCCCTGGAAGACGTATTCTGTTTATTGATCCCTTCAAGTTGTTTGTTGCAAAGGTTTTGGTTCAATTGAGTGTAAGGCTACTTTAAGGTCGGAGAACGGATGGGCCGATCAAGTCAGTGCTACTTCTCTATGCAAAGTTTTAAGGAAATGGTTTATTCATGCTTAAACCCATTAACGTCTTTCGATTTGCCCTGAGGTCTAATTCGCATTAGCATGTGTCGATGCCGCTTCCAAGTACTTCCATCAGATCACACTACTACAAGTACTCTGACCTAAATTAAGAACGATTCCAGTGACTTCCATTTAGCTTCCAACTTATTGCCATTAGCTCTCATTTCCTGTCCGACATGCTTCATCGATTTCCTGTCCGCATCCATTAGCACACCTACTACCTCGATCAATACGAAACTAGTTTTATGGAAATACATAGTTTCCAAAGCTTATTCGAAATTTTTGAAGATAACATCTGTACCCATACCCATATGGTAATTAAAGGACCTGCCAATCACCAGTAGCAATTCAGCACGCCATCACACCCGAGCTTGCACACTTCAATTTCCATTTCCTCATCCTCATCATCGAATATCTATTGCTATCAATGGAAGAAAGCCAATTTTAAGGACGAAGGTGACGCAGGCGATATCGGTCTGTGAGGAAAGCACAAAAATACCGAAGACCTATTTATACAACAAGACTGCACAACAAGATTGATTTCTTCCTTCTAGATACATACATGTCTATCTCGTAGTTGTCTGTCTTTATTTGGCATTATCAAGGAGTAGAAGTGTATATCCTTCCAGGTTCGAGCACATATGATGATGAATATTGAAATTGAATAAAAAATCAATCTCAAATCCAGGATAATTCAATTCCATTCCGGGGGTATGCTAGTATGAGTCAAATGAAGCAAGGTGCTAGAATGAAGATGAAGTTGAATGTACAAAAAAAAAAGAATGAAGTCTTAGGGAAAATGAAGAAGCCAAAGGACGACATCAATATTTTTGTTTGCCATGCAATATTTCAATCTGAAAATGTGTACACCCCATCCATGTCCTTGTGATGAAATCCTTCATCTTACCTTGGTCTTGCTCTTAAATCGTTAAATATAATCAGCTTTTGTAGCTTCGTTGAGACGCAGGACGGATATCTTCATTCTTGGTATCGTTACACACTGAGTACGTACATCTATCTAAAGCCTGCTGATACCTGGGAGCCAGGACGAAATGATGCTTTGGATGGGGTTAGAGAGGAGAATAAAATTATCGTCATTCACTTGCCTTTTTTTTCTCTCGTTTGGGATGTGTACACCGAGGGAGATATGATTCATAATCTAATTCCTCCTAGGCAACGGCAACTGACTGTTATCCTTTTTTCTCGCCCACCTAAAATTGTATCTTATTTCAATTCGTCCTTTCGATTGTTTTGGTGTTTTTTGTTCCGCCTTCATACCTTCACTGCCTCATTCGGCATTTAGATTCGGAAAAGATAGTAAGTAGCCGGCACGTATACATATGTAATTATACCCAGGGCCGATTGGTCTTCATCATACAGATTATGAGTGAGACACAGACGCAGTCCTCGCGTTAAGGAGATGCGCATAGTTTCTCCGAAAAACATTGGCAAACACAATTAGAATTGCAAAAGAAAGCATATTCAAAAGAGTATCCTCATTCAGTCACACTCCGATGCACAGGAAGGTGGTCTGGAACTGCGGTATCCTTTATTATGGTTTAACTTAAAAATCATATCAGACACCGTTGGCTGGTTTGTTGGTTGGCTTAGGGCTTTCATCTGGTCGTTCAATTCCACAAATTGGCTTGAATATTAGATTCCAGCAATCACCGCGTCCACTGGACCTTGACAAAGTAGTCCTTTTTAGACTTACAGATTGACATTTCATCCAATTTCTCAACGTCATTATCGTCACAATTGGATTTTATAACAACGACGTGTAGTGGTTTGTGTCTTAGCTGGATCAGTAGACGCCCAATCATCTCAGAGCAAATTGAAAGATTTTTTTTTCGCTTCTTCTGTATCTCAAACCTCTTCACGGATGTTTACCAATGAGTGGGAGGAGTATCAAAAAGCATCTCAAATATAATATGTAAATGAGATAAATGACGATTCTCCTTTTCTCTTCCTTTTTTGTTTTTTGATTGCCATGGAAGTAAATGGTAAATTGTTATTCCGAATGCTAGATAAATACTCAAAGATACGGCACAGAAGGAAATAGATACGGAGGTCTATTCGAATGACAAAGCAAACAAAAAAGCGATACCACAAACGCTTCGGGCGAATACACACTCAACTTCTTTGCTTCACATCGGCCGGGGATTTTCCTTTTTCACCTTATGTCTTTTGCATTTTCGATTTTTTATCTCATCCCTGGAACGGGGGTGTGCTTTGAAATTAGATATGGTAAATTGAGACGAAAGGAAACAAGACTGAAAGTTAGATTTTCCAATTTCGTTAGAAATCACAACAAGTATCAGAAAACGGAGGGATGGAAAGGGTTGTGGACTTATAAGTTATCACGATTATGAAGGACCTGGTGACTTATTGGCTTTTTTATCGGAGTCGATGGGTTTTGGAGGGCATAGGCTCGGACAAACAAGCTAAAGTTGCCAGCAACGATGCCTGTTTCAATGCCCGGGTCAAGTTGAGATACAGCGTCATCGTGGCGCCCCCTGGATAGATATGCAGCTATCGCCCTTGGCAGGAGGACGCTACAGTACCCCGATCAGATAGGCGGTTGTGCCGCGGGCCAACAACCCGCCCATGTAAAACAAAACAAGTTATGAGAGAACAAAACGCCTCGGATAAGCGGACGGATTCTCGGCGACCACACGTCACGAAAAAGTAACACGAACTGACAGTATGCTCCTGGAATTTCAGATCCCTGTTCACTCCTGGAGCTGCTCATACATACATGTACTGGAAAGAATCCTCACGCAGTACAAGACGGTTATTACTGCGATCCAGAAAATACCCTGGACAAGAAACGGTATGACAAAGATTGCACATGTTGGGGTGCGGATTTGTCGTGGGAAAGGGGTTAAGGTCGAAGGTCATCAACTTTAAACGTATATCTAAGTGATCGCCTGGCTGTGATGAACATCAGCCTCATATGTGCACACGCCCCTACCGAAGAGGCTGAGGACCTATGATCTTTTGGACAACGCCTGCGGAGCTTTGTCCGAAGTACGATGTGAAAATCATACTCGGGGACTTCAATGCCTCTGGCAGATTGATCGGAACGCACAACCTCCACGATACTACAACGGATAACGACTTCCGACTTGCGGACTTTCCAACACCTCGTAATGCGGTGATAATTAGCACAAGATTTCCCCACAGGCGAATCGAAGCGCCAACCAAATTCATCACGTGCTCATAGACGCAAGACACTTGTCAAACATCCTGGATGTACGAAAATTCAGGGGGGCATCTGACCATTTCCTCGTAGCAGCAAGATTCAGAGCTCGACCATGAGGAGGTTCGACATTCGATCCCTGAGCACACCCGGAAGTTACCAGAGTCTACAGGGAGCAACTGAGCAAAAAGCTCTCCGGCTTGCCTACGTCGACCACAAATGTCATCAATATGTGGCTGCATTACCGCTCAACCATTCAGGAAGTAGCCGGAACCACCTAAGGTTATCTACGATCTCCGAGAAGAAAGACATGGTATGATGGCGAGTGTGAGTAGAAAAAGGCAGCAAAAAGGCGTAGCAAAGGGCGCTGCAACGAAAAGTCAAGGCAGTGCGAGAGGAGTACCGAGCCAGAAGAAGGAAGGAAAAAAATGTGCTAAAGGATATCAGGGAGTCTAGGGACAAACAGAAAATGAGGGCCTTTTATAAGAAAGCTAAAAGCCTTGCAGGAGCCTTCAAGAAAGGCACCGAAGCTCTTCGAAATTTCGAGAGTAATCTAGTGACCGACCCGCAGGGAATGGTGGATATATTTAAGCAGCACTTCTAGCAACTGCTTAACGAGCATGACCAAGAGAGAGAGAGAGAGTGGTAGAGACTGGGGAAATCTCAATTCCAGCCGCTGAAGTAGTCCTCCCACCCAGCATCGAAGAAGTTGACACAGCCACTCAAAAGCTATGGAACAACAAGGTCACAGGCTCAGATGGCTTGCCACTAGAGCTCTTTTAGGATGGCCGCGATGTTCTGGTAGGGACAGATCGTCTGTAGAATTTGAATAGAATATCAGCTCTATTTGCACCATCCACAAAAAAGGCGATCCTACCTATTGCAAGAACTATAGAGGAATTTCGTGGCTCAATGTCGCATACAAGATCCTGTCCAGCGTACTATGTGAACGTCTAAAGCCCTTTTGAACACTACTAATCGGCAGCTAAAAGTGGAGCTTCCCGCCCGGCAAATCGGCTATTGACCAAATATTCATAGTTAGTGCGACGGGCAGGCGTCAACAGGGAAGGAACTATGTATCTTCTGCAAGTCCGTCCAGCTGGTAGGAAACGCAGATGTTATTGACATCATCACGCGGTTTCAGTGTGACGTTGTAGAAGCCTTCACGGCGATTGAGGAACAGGCGAAACGAGTGGGTCTTAAAGTCAACAAGGATAAGACAAAGTACATGCTGTCAATCGAAAACCGATCCGTCGCCCACCTCAGCCATAATTTCGAGGTGGTTCCCCGGGTTTGTTTTCTTCGGAGCAAAAGTACACTCCACAAATGACACCACAGTGGAGATCCGTTATCCCCTGGCAACCGATGCTGCTTTAGTTTTTCCGAACAACTTAGGTCAAAACTGCTCACTCGAAATTACCAAAGTCATGCTTTACAAAACGCTTGTACTGCCAGTCTTGTTGTACGGAGCCGAAAGCTGGACGATAAGCAGGACGGCGGAGCTCTTTCGAAAAAAAAAACAAAATTCTGCGACGGATATTTGGTCCTGTCTGTGAGGAAGATGAAAACATAACTGCGAACTCTATAAGCTGTACAAAGACTGGATATAGTCTGGAGGGCAAAGATCGGTCGACTACATTGGCTCGGTCAATGGGTCTTCGACTCCGAGCCTCCCGGTTCGAGAAGAAGAGGAAGATCGAACCTCCGGTAGAAAGCCAAGAAATCGCGCCACATAAGACAACCTGATATTGATAACTGGAAGCAGAGTACCGGGAGCCGTCAAGGATGGAAGGCAGCTAAAGCTCAGGCTGTGATCCTGCATAGATTGGCGGCCTGATAAGCAAGTCGATAGCTAATTTTCCAGTGGGAAGTTATTGTAATGGAGTCGATTTTGCGAATTCCAAATTTTGACGATTTTGACAGATTTTGACAAGATGTCTGTACGTATGTACGTATGTGCATGCTGAATTATCTCGATTATCCCGAGAACCAAAGATGATATTGACATGGGACCGGGTTCATTCCACGCGAAATTACACAACTTAGAACTGATTAAGCAAAATCGGTTTAGCCATTTTTATTAGAAATTAAATAACTGAAAGAAGGGAAAAAAACACGTGGTGTTCCCAAGCGGTCCCCTAACCGCGCCTGACGCGCGCTGGCCGATTGCGGTGACCTTGAAACACCTGAACAGATCTTCACATAGTGTAGCTAAGAACCATTTCGATCACGTTAGCTTTAAAAAACAAAAGAAGGCATCATCGTTCAGGAGCTACGATGCCACAGACAGACACCTCAAAATTATAACACCCCTCTTTTTGCGTCTAGGGTTAAGAAGGAAAAAATATGAAATTAAATGGGTTTTTTCATTTTTCCCACTGGGAAGTTGGTCGTGTCGTATCCGCAAGTCCCGGTCGCACCTAGATCAAATTTCTTTTTTTCTAAATTAAGCTACTTAGTTATTAGCAGCGCCTCTGTCTTAAATACTTTTTCCCAACTTTGAATCGTGCCTATTTGAAAAACTCACCAATGGCTTATTTGATTTGAAAACATATTTCCAATGATTCAAATCACCCGTTTTTGACTTTTCAAAAACGTTTTCGAAGCTCGCGAAACTAAAAAAATATCATATAATTCAAATCCTCGTATGCTTTCTTACTTCTTCGTCACTGATCACCCTATGACCTCTTCTAGATATCTTAAGAACAACCATCTTGCTATTAAATTGCCTCAGACCTGCAACCAGCCGTCAACTCCGCTCACAACATCATCTTTTTAGGTTAACTTTCTATGATAACCATCGTTCTTCTTTTTCCAACAATTTTCGTTCACCCCAAAGCCTTGAACTACATACATACATATGTACATGTGTACACCCCAAACACCTAATAGCACCTAAAATGCTCTTCTTTATTACTATCTCGCCACTCGTCCCTCTTTCAAGAATTGCACACATCCACATTCATACCATCCTTCATTCCTTGAACCGTAAAAATATTTTCATGCAAAAGGAGAAAATAGAAAAGTTGAAAATCCTCGGAAATGCAATCGACAACGAAAGCACGACACACATAAGCATCCTTAAGGATCGACCACAAACACTGCAGAAAGTGAGGTTAACAAAAAAGGAGCCAAAAAAAAAATAAAGAGAAAATCTGTAGACCTTGGCTGCTTTCTAAGCGGCCCTAACCCACGGCGGGCGAAAAAAAAAAAAAAACGGAAAAAAATAAAACCAAAACAAACCACCTCCAGTCATACTCGTCCTGCCTGGGTATGCAATTTTCATCATCCTAGTGCGGTTTCCATACAGGCTCTGATGACGATACATCGTCTTCATCGTCGAGTCACTCATGATTCCTCGTCCTTTTTGGATGTAATTAATTTTTCCACAATGCAAGATGGAAAGTGCAGTACGGCTCCTCCTACCGAGCTTCAATTGTATTCTTCAAGTGCTCATAACAAGCACCAGAAGGCTGGCAAAACGGCACTCCGGACTAAGCCAGGTGGGCTAAACAACGCCAAGTCGTCATCTAACCATTCGTGCTTCTCCTCCTCACAACAGCTGTTGTGTTGGCCAAACGGCTGGCAATGATGATGATGATGGTGATACGATGTAGTAGACATGGAAGGTCATGAAGCTGAAGAGACATTTCATAAGTTTAGTAGAAAATATTTGAATTCTCAGCTCTAGTGCACCTTTGGGGAATCAAGTAGACGCCTTTCCAGTCGTGTCGTCATCGTCATCGGGCACGTGTGTATGGGTGTTTGGGTGACGGTTATGGATGCAACAGCAGTCATGTGCACATGTTGTGTGCTTCATAGTTGTGACGGTGGATGATGCTCTTGTGTCGATGCAACCTTCAGATCAAAGGTCCTTTGTGTTTTTCTTTTACTTTCTCCTTCTGTGTGTTTTCTTTTTATGTTTTTCTTTTTCGTCCTTTTATTTCCTGCTATTCATGAATAACAACAACCGTCGAGGTCATGGGATGGAGGCGACCGATGATAGGTTTGAGGACGAAGCAGTAAGATCAAAAGTAACCAAAAGCCTTCCACAAGGATGACTTTATGCCGTTGCACTGTTAGAGGTTTTAATGCTAGCTTGGTTGCGCTCTGTTTACTAAGATCTCCACGTGGGTTTTTGCCATTTTTTTGTTCTTCTTCATCTTCTTCCATCAGCCGTCGTAGTTTGAAGAGTAGAATATTCGTAGGGAAAGAGTTGATTAAAGATATGTACATACTTTAGGGCGAAATGTCAACTTTAAGATTGAAGTGTTTCATCGAGTTGTAGACTATAGGTTCCCTACAGATTATAAAATGAAGTACCTCAAGATTTCCAACTCAGTCCCTTACTATTTTTTTTTTTAAGTGAAATCCACGCAGATTTTCGCTATTACTTAGTCTGTTGCAAATGTGTTCAAGCACAGCGAAAAATGTACATATCTTTATCAACCTGGAAGTAATATCAAACAAAAGAAACTAACCCGACTAGCCCTCTTTCAGGACATGCAGGGAGCTTCATTAGGACTCAATAGTCCTTTCCTTTCTTTGCACATCTTTTTATCGTCACTCGACCGCCTAATTTGCTTCAATTGTTTAATCGCGATGGAAGCGGCAAGGGATAACTGAATTCACATAGTACCTACATACATGTAACGGAAATCAAACAACATTGAAAGCAAATAGTCAACGAGAAATCATGTCCTGCATCCGTTTATACCGGCGAGCGATGGTAACAACCCCCCGGTAGTAGCAATTATTTGTTGTCACAGTTAGTTGCGTCTATGTTGCCAAATTAAAACGCAATTATCCAACCGTTGATGAGAACATACGCTCGTTCGCATCGCATCGTGTCCTTTGTGTGCTCCTTTCGCCCCTGTGTCAAGGATGCGAATATTATGATGGATGTGACTTAAAACGATGCCGGAACGTGTTGTTCGTGTATTGTACCGTGCAAAAAATCAGGCTAATAATAAACAGAAATAACAAAAAAAGCCACGTAGGGGATGTGCTTATGTTCGTACGAGTCCTCTTCGCCTCGGGCGAAAGGACAATAATCAGCGAATAATTTTTCAACACCCCATCGTGCCTGTATTACGTCGTGTATCCGTAATCACCACCTTGATTCCTGTTTTTCGGTTGGTTCCTTTTATTTTCTGTAGCCCGGAGGGTTTGAGCGCCCGAGTATTGTGTTACAGTAGTTAATGACCGAGAGGTCCTTTCTCGTTTTTCGTAACCGTGTGTGTTGTACACTGCAGGATATTTTCCTGCCTCTGTGGCTGGAGACACAGTTTGACACAATAACGTGCACTAATAACGAAAATATTTTTTTTACTCTCATTGTCCTGGCTTCAGTGCAAGGACAATTTGAATAGGGGTTGATAGCCGAGGGGTTGAGGTGAGTTACAGCAGTGTAACAAGCAAAATCAAAATCACAGCCCAATGAGGAGGGGTGCAAGGAAACTTGATTCATTTTTTATTGTTCGCGCATTTGTGTCATTTGAGTTTTTTTTTTCGCTTGCCACCGAAGGATACAACATGCCCGCCGGGAATAAGTTGTTTCTTTGCATTACAGTTGTCAGTTGTTCCCTCTTTTTCCTTATTCTGATCCTCTCCTCGATTGGGCTGTGAGTGTGAGTTATTTATTCGTGACATTGCCAGGATATCCAGTGCTGGCCGACAGTTGTTTGGTTTGAAGTGTTTGTGCGCCATGTCCTTGCCGATGGTGATTATGTATACCATCATTGCGGTGGAAGGGGATTTTATAGTGCATCCCTGCGAGGTATTCGGTTACAAGGCTTTCGAAAATTAGCTATCACCTTGATAATGAGATTTATGTGATCGAGGTTATCCTTGTTTATTATCCTTTCTGGCTTACCAGTACTGGATGCAATATGGGCTACTTGGTAATCGAAAGTGAAACGCCGACTTTCTGTTTTTATTTTTCCTTTCTATAGGAAGCGAGTAGGGAATAGAATGACTGGAGGGTCAAGTTGGTCCTGTAGGGTAGATAATAATTTGAAAGGAATTAGTTTGGAAACTTGATTTTGAGAATGGCAGTGTGGAAAATTGGTTTTTAACTTTCACTATAAATTATGACAATCTTTTCCCGCTTGTCATGTTGACTGTCATGTTTTGGAAGTTGGAATTATGATTCATGCGTCGTCACTACTTCAGGAGATGATGACTGAAGCTAATGACTTCAATGAAATCGCGTTAAATTAGGAAATTGGCCACGTAAAATGGAGAAGCCCCAGGTCCAGAAGATGCTCTGGTTACCGTAGAATTATTTACGCTAAGATGTGAAATGACTTCAATTATGACTAATACTTCAGTAAGTGCTGATGATTACGCTGAGTCAGCGTTGAGTGGCAAATTGACTTCCAACTTTACAATAACTTCAATATCATGAGGAGATTAGTAACTTAATATGCGAACGGAATATACCAATGACTTCAAAGGTATTGGTCAGGCAGGTATGCCCCTGGGTCCATGACTTGATTCGTTAACTTTAGTTTAATGGCTGCTAGTAGCATACCTGCGTATGCCATTTTTGTTTGTTTCGTAATTCCCTGTTTGGCGAGCATGTCAGCTCTTTCATATCGCTGTGTCCTGGTACCCATGAGACTCAGTTACTTATCAGTCGGCAATCTACGAAGGATCTGAGCCTGAGCTAAAGCTGCCTTCCATTCTTGACGGTCCCGGGCAGGCTGCTTCGAGATATTAAGACCAGGTTGTCTTACATCCGCGACTACTTGGTCTTAAGGCCGAAGGTTCGGTCTTACTCTTCTTCTTGAACCAGGAGGCTCTGAGTCGAAGACCCTCTTACCTGGAGCGTTGGTATCCATGCGCTTGATGTGGCCGAGCCATTGTAGTCGACGGACCTTTGCCTTCGTAGAGTTCGCCGTTGTGTCTTCTCCTCCATTCACCTTCCTCACAGGCAGGACCAAATATCCGGCGTAGAATTTTTCTTTCGAAAGAACCCGAAATCAACTTCGCCGTCCTGGCAGTATAAGCGTTTCGTAAAGCATGACTTTGGTTCTTCGAGTGAGGAGCTTTGGGTCAAATTGCTTGGACAAACCGTAGTAGCAACGGTTGCCAAGGTCGATTCCATGCCGGGTCTTAACTGTGGTGTCGCTTGTGGAGTTTACGTTTGCCGCGAGGTAGACAAAGTCTTTAACTACCTCGAAATTATAGCTGTCAATCGTTATGTTCTGTCACAGGTGGTGAGCAAGGGGTCGGTTTTTGCTTGTCAGCATATACTTTGTCTAATCCTCGTTGACTTTAAGACCAACTCGTTTCGCATGTTCCTCAATCGCCATGAAAGCTTCTTCAACGTCATACCATGACCACGCGATGATGTCAATATCATCCGCGAACCTATGAGAGGTGTATGTTAATCTATTCAGCCATCTCGTTAAGACATATGTAGGTGGCAGTCGAGGCTTTCTTTTGATATGCAGGACTAGGACTCCAGCTATTTCAGAGCAGCCTGGCCCTCAGTGAAGATTCGAATATCTGTGACAGACATCGCCTTCCAACTTAGCCAAGACAGGGCTTCCTTTATTGCTAGCATCTCCGTCTGGATGTAATCTGGTTGTTTTAGAGCCTGACTTGGTTGTAATTGTTTACAAAAGACTACGCTATCCATTCCGTCCTTGGTTTTTGACCCATCTGTGTAAAAGTCCACGCAACCCCTGCGGGGCCGCGCTTATCAGGTCCACTTTTGTCTTTCTGGGTATGGTATTTTGAACTTTTTCCCGAAGACTGTGATGGGCTTAATATAGTTGGAGTTCTCAAAGTTTTCCTGTCGTGCAGGATAGAAGCGTGGCCGTCGATATAGCTTGTACATCGGCTCGCAGCCGTAATTGTACAGCTGATGGAGCAGTAGTAGCACGCACGCTGCGAAGACGATGCACGATGCTTAGGAAACTTATTTCCCTATAGTTGGCGCAGTTATAGGGGTCTCCTGACAGCGGCGGTTTGAGCATCTTCGCTTTTATACGGTCAGAAGAAATATTCTTTCCATACTCTCGACATCGACTGTAATTCAACAACGGGGTATCCATTTTCATCCCTACAGGATTTCGGTCTGGCTTTATGACCCTGGCATGTTCGTTTTACTCTTTGGTAAAACTTTCGAACGTCGTTCCTGCTTTTCCTTCTGAAAAGCGTATGCCCCTCCCTTCTTTTCCGCTCAAAGAGCTCTCGAGCAGCTCTCATTCGTCGATACAACGTGGCCGTGTATGCAATCTGTTTTTCTACATATACCTGTCTGCACTCGTCATCAAACCTAGCGTTTCTCCTGGGTCACCACGTATCTGTATACGTAGCTTGGCTGCAACAAGATAATGATCCAAATCAACATTGGCTCCAGCGTCGATCGCAATATGATCGATTTGATTAACAAATAATTGATAGGGAGACCGCCAGGTTCCCCTATGGATATTAGGATGTGGGAATCGTGTGCTAGCTACTAGGAAATATCGTCTCGTCATGTCGTTATGTCTCGTGTAGGCTGTGCTTTCCTATGATTCCTTCAAAGACATCCTCTTCAGATAACTGGGGTAGCTGTATGTCCGATCAGCGTAGTCATAGAAGTCATCTATGACGCTGTGGTGTCGTGAGCGCTTATCAAGATGATGTTTCTGAAGATAGTTAGATTGATACGTATTGTTATGAGGCCTTTGCTCACATACTAAAGTGCTTGAACGAATTACTACGGACTATAACCAAACACGGAATTTGGTCGGATCTCGTCCTATCTAGGCCTAGGACAACCACCCCTGAGAGTAGTGAAAGAACATCAACGACCCCAACCACTGCACTCCGTTCAGGTTGTGTGTGTCAACACGTCATAAGAGAATATGAAAAACTCTTGAACCTGCGCGAGTCTCTAAACAAAAAAAAAAAAAAAAAAAAAAATGGCGCTCGAGCGAATCTCATGCTCTTATGCTCATGTTCAGGGTGCCACTCTTCTGAGTCGTGGGGAATCCACATCTATTGCATGGAAGGCCACCGGATTCTTTCATAGTGACTTTTTGATGTGACATTTACAGCATTTTTTTGAGGATGGTGATGGCACCAGATTAAGGTTACTACCTTAGCCGGTGAGATCCACAGATAGTTGTTAAACGAGTTTATTGTCGTTTGTCGTCTGTAAGTGTGAGTAGTGTCTACGGTTCCGATTCTGTAACAGCCAACCATATGCAGTCTTGATCTCGTCAAGTCCGTTCCAGGAATTTGATGTTAAATATGAAATATCATAACAAAATCATGGAAATCGACGAGTCCAACCATTATGTAAGCACAGTTTCGGTTATACAAGAGTTAGGCAATGCACAAAAGTCCATTTAAAACTGCATGAGTATAATCGAATTTACTTCTGAAGCGAATGGTGACTGGTGATGAAAAGTGGACAACCTAAGACAATTCTTAGCGAAAACGGTTCTGGTTGAATCGCGGGGAGCCTGCGCTAGCGATTACCATTCCAACATTGACGGCCAGCAAGGTTTCGCCATGCGTTCCGAAGGACCGACAGGAAACCATTTACTATAATCCTATGACGTAACTCTTAATTCGGCTGGCTGTGGTCAATAGGGGAAGCGTTGTGTCCCTTCAAGACAATACCTTGCCACTTATAGTTCATCTTGTCCGAACCTGACCAAGTGATTACCACTGAGATTACCACATTGCACGGTCTTAGGGGAGGTTGCAGTTATCGACAAGGCGTTAGATCCCTGCTTGGCTATATTATTCTATGAGCGGTTGCTTCTGTCAGAAAGGCTTGGGTTATACAGGAGCTCACATGGCTTGAACATATATCATATCCTTGTTTCTTTTGAGTTGTAGTGTGCTCTAGTGTATTCAGTGAGCAGACAGTATTCGATGCGTAGACAGTATTCGATGAGCAGAGAGTATTCGGTAAGCACACAGTATTCGATGAGCATGCGGTATTCGATGAGCATGCGGTATTCGATGGGCAGACAGTATTCGATGAGCGGACAGTGTTCGATGAGCAAACAATGTTCTAGTGTCTTATTTTATCCGTTTCTTAAATTATGTTCTTTGATATTATAACATATGTTTACAATATATCCGTGGCGCAGTGATTAGTTTGTTGAACCCGGTAGCACGATGAGCGAGTTCGGATCCACATAACACCAAAGCCATCGAATGTTTATTTGGCGGTGTCCCTCCTCGGCGATGTACTGGCAAAACCGCCCGTAGTAACCATGTCATGGAAAAGCTTCTCGACTAACGCCATTCGGAATCGACTTTAACCTGTAGGTCCCCTTCGCCTGTTTAAAAAATTGATCGCACACAACATGGGTGACTGAGAGAAGCTTGGCTCTGGCCCTTCATGGGCTGTAACGCTACCAAGTTAGTTAGAGTTAGGGAGGGTACGGGGGTGGGACAAAGTCGCCTGATCACTGCGGCCACGAGTGGGCCTATTGTGATGTCCCCCACTTACAGTTCACTCAAAAATCCTGAGTTCGTGATAAGACTTAGTATGCTTTTGAGTGAGCTAGCAGCGATTTCTTCTGCTTCAAGATGACGTGTACTGACAAGGCAGTTACAGTGGCCTAGTATATGCTCTGCTGTTTCCTCGTCTTCATTACACATTCTGTAAGTGTCATCTTGAATAATACCCATCATCTTGAGGTGTTTGTTGACTGGGCAGAGTCCAGTAAGGAAACCAGTGATTAAGCGAATCTGACTCCTCGAAAGCATGAGGAGTTGTTTCGTTCTACTGAGAGATGTAGTTGGGAGGAACAACTTGGCTTGTCTGCTACCTTTCGTTTGTAACCAGTAGTGATCCGTCGTGTTCTTTAACCAATTGTTTATGCAGCATTTGGTGGTGCTGATGGGTATGCCGCAGAAAGGCTGTGGCATCATAAATGGTGATTCAGACCCTTTCCTTGCTAGTAGGTCCGCCTTTTCGTTGCCTGTATGGCCGCTGTGTCCAGGTATCCAAATGAGATGAACTCTGTTTGTACTGGCCAGCTGATGAAGTAGCTGTAGGCAGTCCCATACCAGCTTGGAGGTTATTTCAAAGCTCTTTAGGGCTTGAAGTGCAGCTTTGCTGTCAGAGAGAATATAAATGTTTTTGTTAAGTATATTTCTGTTTATATTTTCTCTGAGGCAGAGTTCTATAGCAAATATCTCTGCTCGGAAAACGGAGTTATATCTGTCCATGCTGACGTAGATGCATGTGCCTGTAATTGCTCTGTGTACTCCAGCCCCAGCCCCTTCATTCGTCTTGGAGCCATCTGTGTACCACACGTAAGATCCACGATTGAAGGAGGGTCTATCCTGTTCCCAGTTTTGTCGGTTGGGGAATGTGACCTTGTAGTTTTGGCTGAAGTAGTATCTGGGGAGACAGTTGTCTGTAAGAGATATCTTTGGGATTTCATGCCTGTTTATTTCGGAAAGGATGTCAGGGTGAAAGAGCCTACGGTTAGAGTCATCCTCCACGATCAGTCTATGGGCGAAGACCATTGGTTGGAGATGAAGAGGTGGCAGGTCTGTGATGATTTCTAGTGCTGCTGTGAGGGTTGTTCTCATGGCCCCGGTGATACAGATGCAAGCTAGTCTTTGCAGTTTGTTGAGCTTGGCTTGCACTGATACCTGTTTTGTTTTGAGCCACCAGACGGGCGCAGCATATGTGAGAATTGGTCTGGTGATTGCTGTATCTAGCCAGCGGGACATTTTGGGGCTTGTGCCCCAATTTTTGCCAGTGAGACTTTTGCTGGTCCATAATGAGATCCTGGCTTTCTCAATGGTCTTTGTAATGTCAGAGTTCCAAGTGAGCTTTTCGTCTAGAGTTATCCCTAGATATTTGACTTCTATTGAGAACTCTATCGCTTCACCAAAGAGGGTAGGTTTGGTAAGTTTGTGCCTATTCCTCCTTTTGGTGAAGGCGACTATAGTGCTTTTGCCAGGGTTGACCTTTAGTGCAACCTTTATGCACCAGTTTGCAACAAGGTTTAGTGCCCGTTGGAGGAGTTCCGAGACTGTGTTTTCGAATTTGCCTCTAACCAGGATCACTATGTCGTCAGCATAGCCCTGGACATAGAAAGCATTGTTACTGAGTATGTTAATCAGTTCATTTACTACGATGGACCACAGGAGATGTTCGTCACACAACCTGAACGGAGTGCAGATGGTTTGGGTCGTAAATGTTTGTTGTCTACTCTCCATGGGTGGTGGTCCTAGATAGGAGGAGTGGAACTCGACGGAATTTTCACGTTGGTTGAAATTCCCAGCAAATGCTCCATGCCATTATCTAATGGTGCCACTAGAACTGCCCACACAGATCATGGATTTAAAGTGACCATATGCTGTGAGTGTTATGCTTTCATCAGCATTTTTGATCACTTCCCATTCACAATAGCTTTGTTGCACAATTTTTCCGTATAGGAGTTGCAATTCTGTGGCTAGGGACATACTTTGAAATGCAGACCTTTCTTCCGACAATCGGTGATGTTTACCATTGGCCCACGGCTACCCCCAAAAAGACATGATGAAGTCTTCGAAACTCAAAAAATTCCCAAGACCAACCGCAACAGTTCACGGCCAACAATACCCTTCGCCAATTAGACTACTGATTAAAGCACGACTTTTTCACATAACGTAAAACTGCCGCGGAGGATAATTTAAACCAATGAGCCCCTGAAGACCGCCACTTAGTTTGTCGATCCTCCTTACACCACCCACGCCTGCCAACGTACAAGAACTAATCCCAAGCGACATGATTACAACAGAAAATAAATAATTTATTTAGATTTTTCTAAATCCCAAAAAACAATAATAATTAAGGAATCGCTCCCCAAGGACATTGCATTCGAACCGCTGCTGCAATAAAATCGAAACTTATTCCTGAAAGTGTCGTCCCAAAGACAAGGGGGGAAAGGAGTGGGAGCACAAGAGTCTTCCGATTTATCAGCAATTAAAAATTTTAATTTCATGCACAAAAAGCGATTTGGGAGTGAGCCGCGACAGTAGAGATACCAGAGACACAAGACAGAAGAAGGTATTTTGTGGGAGCATAAAACGACTATTAATCACGCAATACCTTGAGGCGGTGAATGTCCGGGAAAACTTTTGTCATAGTTATCGCGTCCACGTTCGATTGCGTCGCGCGATGTCGAATATTCTACTGATTTCACCCGAAATGCTTATCGGTGGAATTTTCAAAGTAATTTCCAACGCACATAAGTGGGCGGGCATGGGGCGAAGGATAAGAATTTGTACTCGTACATGGTGCCTTTGAGTAGCATCATCTGGAAGAGTTCCCATTGAATGGGGCGAGGCGAGGCGGGCGAAAGGAACTTGCAATCACACGATCCTTTCTTTTTCGTGTCTGTAAGTCCTTTTCTTTTGTGCATTCCGATTGTAATTACAATTGATGAAGCGGTTTGGCCGCCCCAAGGATGGGGGAGCCTTACCACCTAAGTGGACTTATCTTGTGCGAGGGATTGTATACTTTTTCTTTCTTTTATCACCACCAAGCAGCCAGCACCTGCAGATGGCAAGTGAGCCTGTTAAATATTCATATTTGTAAATTAAATCATAAGGACGAGCGTGGTCGGTAAAAGGGCAGGTGGGCAGGAGCTGGTAGAGATGAAAGTATAGGTGATAGAGATAGTGAAGCTGGCGATTTTGGATGGTGTGGTAATTAAGTTCGGAATATAGAAGTGTGGATGCAATTATTATGCAAATTGGAGAGCTAAAGATAGTGGCTGTTGGCTGGTGATGGAGGGATAAAAACACGCGGAGGATGGGGTAAGAGCCTTTTATTGATCGGATTCAGGAGTTATCTGGACTTAATATATGATGAGCAGATGGACGAGTGTACGTGGTTTTATTTACACAGGTACTGGGTGCACTTTAAGGGATTTAAGGTGAATACTACACGAACATTTCCGTGACGGTTGAAGGGAGGTCCACAGACTTCCACGGAAAAAGTAAGCAGCAAGTGCAATTGAGCATTTTAATTGCTGAGCAGGAAATACAAGGGAATTACAATTCGTACGAAACCAGAAGAAACCCTCAGATTAAATTAGATAGACCGAGGTAGGTAGGTGCTTTGTGTAATTTTTTTTTTTTTTTCATTAGATTCCAGCGAAATAGTGAACGAATATGAGAAGCTGAGGCTACTGTCAACAGCGTAGTAGTGAACTGGATTAGAGGTCATAGACAAGAAGTCATTTATAAAAATGAGAAAAAGTGCCGGAGACAAAACGGAGCCCTGGGGAACACCACCATTTAAAAAGTTGGTGTCCGCATTGAATCCGGCAACTTGAATTAAACAATTCAAAAGGCAGTTCTTAATCCATTGAAGAAGAGCACGCATTTTCGACAAAAGGGTTCGTGCCAAATCGCAACTATTTTGCTTTCATCTGCTTGGCGAAGCGAGCGATTCCAATTTTCGTTAAGATATGCCTCCAAATTACCAGTGGATCTATTGCAAAGGAAACCATTTTGTCGGTCATGGAGGAGTTTCCACTAAGTGACGATTAATCAGCGACCTTAAGAAGAAGATTCCCTTTTTGAAGATGGGCCGGACAGGTGCTGTTTACTACCTACGCGGCAGGAACCGGAAGAGTATGAGGATTAAAAGGCTTACCCAGCGATGTTATCAGCGTAGAAGAACACATCTTCAGAACTCTCGGGAAAATGCCACCTAGACTAGCCGATACAGATATGAGTACGAAGGTAGGTATATAGATTTGGTGGAGAAAAAGTAGAAACTGGGAGCTGCGAGCTGGCTGTGAAGTGGAAAACAAAAAGGTTAGCATTGTGTAAAGGAGCGACAACTGGAATGCTGTCGTGGACAAATATCGCAACTTGAATCTGACCTTCAGGGTGATCTCAATCAAGGCAATTCGGAGGTTGTGGTGATGCGAAGTAGGTAGAAAACCAACACACACACAGATTCTACAAAAATTGTTAGTCGGCAATCCTACTGTTTTGGCATGCCTGGCCTCTGCCCGGCAACAGTCAAACTTTTTAGACAGCGAGGGAAATATCGAGAGTCAAATTACAGAATATTGACCACAAATGAAGAGAGGACGACGTGGCGCTGTGGTTAGCGTGTTTGACTCTGAGGCACGATGACTCGCAAATTACTTTCTGGCAGGCCTGCATATAGTTGGGTAATTCCCCGGTTGTTTGATAAATTGGTACCAAGTGTGTTAATTGACAATAAGTGCGTCGCGGCAACACATTTAAGGTGTCATTAGAGTTATTATTCATGACACGCAAATTAACGATTATAACACGAATAAGTGTTTCAATTTCAAAAATCAATAAGTGACACTTAATCTCAAAGTGTGTCGAACGACACACTTACTGATTGTTGTTAAACACACTAGCATTTGCAGTGCGATTCGTATTTCTACGAAAGTAATGATAGCCCCAAAAACTACATTGCTGATATCCGATTTTTTAGCTCAAATTTATTAACATGGATGTGAACGACATACGGATCGTCCAGGATCGTTTGACAGATCATACAGTTGATGGCTTTAACTGCCATCATACAGTTGAAGTCATTTGATGGATTAGTTATTTCATAGAAGTGCTTGTCGAGATCTTGCAATTTAACCACGTTTGATTATTTTCTTTCGAAAGTTCTCAAAGTCGCGGGTCTATACTCAAAACTTTGAAATGAGAAATTGTTTGATATCTCACACAAAACTTCATTCAACTCGATTTTCCATTCATTCCATTCGTTTCTATTGGCAAACTTATTATAATGCAAACACATAACCTACCAGAATCACACTGCAAATATTAGTGTGTTAAACAACATGAGGCAAGTGTGTCATATGACACACTTTTAGATTAAATGTGTCACTTAACACGTTTGTTCTTTGAAATTGAGGCACTTACTCGTGTTAAGACTATAACGCGATCTAATGCGTGTCATAAATAAAGGCTGTCATGACACCTTGAGTGTGTTGCAGCGGCACACTAATTGATAATTAACACGTTTTGGATGAATCAATAAGAAAAATGGGAAATGTTCCAACTACATACATACATATATGCAACTTTGCCAGAAAGTAATCCACATGATCGTAATGATTTTGGGCTTCGCAACGAAAAAAACAATCAATTGAGTCAAAGAAAAAGTAAAGAACCTTGTTTCGGGTTTGATTGAGGGTGCCTTTAACAACGTGAGTACCGAGGCAATAGTGTCCAGCCTTCATATGGCCCAAATAAACCCGGGTGTATGCAGGTGGATTGGGCAAATGCTGGGTACTCGTATAGTAAATTCGACGATAGGGGGAGCATGCGGAAGGGTGAGGGTAAATAAAGGCACACCACAAGGTGGCGTTCTGTCACCCCTCCTATGGCTCCTTGTGGTCGACGGAATGGTCAAGATTCTGGAGACGGAGGGTTTTAATGTTACGGCCTACGCCGATGACATTGCCATTTTAGTCTCTGGAAAATTTACGCAGGTCCTCAGCGATAGACTAAGCTATGCACTGATGTTAGTGGATAGCTGGGTCAAGGGGCGAGGCCTGGGAGTAAATCCGGCGAAAACAGAGGTAGTACTCTTTACAAGGAGAAGATCTGTACCAAGATACACCTACCCCCGTATGAATGGTATAGATCTGATCCCTGGACAATCTGCGAAATATCTGGGCACAATCCTGGACTCCAAACTTAGTTGGAGAGAAAATATTGAGGAAAGAATCAAAAAGGCCTATGTGGCACTATATTCGTGCAAGGTAGCCTTTGGAAAGACATGGGGCCTCAAACCGAGGTTAGTACATTGGTTATACACTGCGGTAGTAAGACCTATCCTAGTCTATGGCTCGGTTGTCTGGTGGAAAGCGCTTGAGAAAAAGTGTCATCTTCAGAGTGTGTCAAAGGTTCAAAGGGCGGGCTGTCTGGCGGTGACGGGATCTATGAAGTCCACACCAACGGCGGCCCTTGAAGTCATGCTGAGCCTCCCACCCCTGGACTTGTACTGCGAGAGCGTCGCAACCAGAACTGCGCTAAGATTACAGGAATTAGGTCTCTGGAAAAAGAGTCCTCATGGACATGCATCAGTCTTGGATCGATGGGCCGTCTCGAGATTCAGAACCGTAACGGACTATGTCACCCGACTTCCTTCCTGGGAGAGGAGATTCTCTATTAGAATTCCCTCCAGGGAGGAATGGACCGGTGACATGGTACGCACGGAAAGTGAACTGGCACTCTACACCGACGGATCCAAAATGGATGTTGGCACAGGTGCCGGAGTCTACTTTGAGTCTCGGGATATGCATCGCTCCTACAGGCTAGATGATGGATGCAGTGTCTTCCAAGCTGAGGTCTTCGCTATCAAGCAAGCGGCGGACCTGATCAGCAAAGAGAATATCACAGGAAAAAGGATCAGCATCTATGTTGACAGCCAGGCAGCCATTAAGGCTCTGCAGGCAGCATGGATAAGATCCAAACTCGTCAAAATCTGTAAGGAGAAGTTAGAAGAGATATCCAATGTAAATGAGGTGACCCTTTGCTGGGTACCTGGTCATATGAATATCTCCGGAAACGAGAGGGCGGACGAGTTGGCTAGGGTGGGATCAGGTGCTAATATTGCGCAGATCTCAGCTGATGCCAAAACACCACTCAGTGCGCTCTACAGGGAGATACAGACGGAGCTATTGGCGAAAGCCAATAAGCGATGGTGTCGCTTAGATACATGCGCAACGGCGAAATTGACCTGGCCCGTCTATGATAAGAAAAGAACGGAAAATCTGCTGAAGTTCAATCGTGGGAACATTCGACTGGCAGTCGGTGCCCTCACCGGGCATTGCATGCTATCTTATCATGCAGCTCGACTAGGCCAGCCCTACAATGACTTCTGTAGAAGCTGCAGGGACGAAGAGGAAATTGAGTCCGTTCGTCACCTGCTGTGCGAATGCCCGGCGCTAGCCCAAAAAAGGAATATTTTCCTGGGAAGATACTTCCTTTCGGGACTAGAAGAGGTAGGTAATATCGGGCTGAACAGAATACTAGGATTTTTATCCTCGTCTGGCTGGTTCAGCTCGACAGTAAATGTATAGGTATCAACGGGTTAAACAAAACAGGTGGGCACAATGGACTCAACGTAGTCTACGTGAGCCTTGACTTTACGTCAATAGGGCACCCATATACCTAACCTAACCTTCGGGTTTGATGAACCTCGAAGCGACAAATGCTCGGAGAGCGAGGACGAGATGGGTCATTTTTTTGTTTGCGAAAAGTGTTCCTGGGAAACTAGGGTCTTGGATATGGAACCACCATGGGCCCGGGTCAAAGTTGCTTTCTGGCAAGGGTTGTTTTGGACTTTCCCTCTTGTGTGCTTTCATAATTTTCTTCTTTGGTGGCTCAAACTTCAAACTTCCCTCAATCACCCCTGTTGTGTGTGATTCATTTTTTTTTTACACAGGTGAAATGGACCAACAGCTTAATGCCGATTCCGAACGGCGTGAGTTGAGATGCTTGTTCAAGGCAAGTATATTATCGTGCGCCAGAGTCCAACACACTAACCACTGCGCCACGGCGCACATAAAACTTTCTTTAGAAATGACTATAATGAAAACACACTTTTTGGTGTGTTCCAGTGACATACTTACCAGATACCGGACAAGCTGTTAAAAAATGTGACTCAAAATTGGACTGTTCGTATGAACAACCCAGGTAGGGGTTGATAATCGACGGCTATGATACCATGACTTTGTCATCCCTTCTTCTAAGGAGCCGGAGAAAAGTTAGTTTGAACCCGCAGCGCCATTATGTCGACAATCCAGCAAGAATCAGGTTGGGTACCCTCTTAAATAAGCCCTATTCACCTTGCCTAAAAAATGGCCAACGAACAACGTGTTAATTTAGTTTAATTAACAAATCTTAGGTTCATGCTCTGTTTTTGGTTGTGTCCCGTATCTCAAGGTCCAAAGGCATGTACCCTTTAGCCACTTACTAGTTACCATCCTAATTAACGTTTTGCTCAACACTATCCTTGCTACCTGGATTCTATCCTAATTTCGGAAGGCAAAGATCAATTACCTCCTATAAACCCAACTAAGTGTCTCCAATTCAAGGATACCTAAATTGAGGTAAATTCCATCGAACTTTGAGCAAATTGTCCTGGCGATTGAAAGAAGCATAAACAAAGGTTTACTCTCCCTCCTCGCGTCGTTAGATAAATTGTTTACTGTTTATGAGATCCTAAAAAACTCATCTCACCCAAACACCGAGACCAAATTCTCCCTAACTCCTAGCTAAATTAACGACCTTCAATACAGTGTCCCCGAGATGTTCTTGAACACTCTGCTCCTCCATTATCCCTAATATCGTCTATAAAATTCTACCATCTCACAGCTTCACTAAGAACCAAGGCAGATACTAACGACATTCGACAAGCTTCCGCCATATGTGGCTGACTTGAGTCATTTAAAGGGCATGGAAAAAAAACAGTAACTGTCACACACTCTAAAATCAATTCACTAAATTGTAACAGTAAAACAGGATTCAAAGTGAGCCCATCCCGTTCGGGGAAAATCATTTCCGGGTTCACAATAAAATCCATTCGTATAATTTTTGCCCCATCAAACTCTCAGGCATGGAGGATGAGGACGACGAGTGGAAAACATCGAAAATCCTAGCAATATCCTGTGAATACAAAATGAAACGATTATTAGAGACAGAAATAGGCAGAGAGACGTCCTACGAATGGGTGGCAATCGTCCTTTTAACGATCTTTCAAGATGACGCAGCAATAAACAATTTAAACAATCAAAAAAAAAAAACACAGGAAAAGAAAAAGGACGAAAGAAGGCATGTGTATGGGGCAGGGTGATGTGCGCCGTCCTGTATTTAGTATGATAATAGACCAAAAATCACTTCATTTGTGCGCTACTCTTCCACATCTTTGTGTCTTTGAAATTACCCGCCTTAAAGGGATACACAACATCCAAAGAGGAGTGAAAGAAAAGCGAGCAAAATCGAGCCACAAAGTCAAATACAACAGGGTGAACGGGAGAACGGCATCCATTTTAAACTTGCCAACGGTGTCCTTGAAGGATGAACTAAGTGAGGCCGACGAGAGCCAAAAGGGATATCCAGCAGCTTATGAAGGGTTAAAAGGATTTCAATATCCCCCCCTCATCGAAAAAACGAAACAACAACAGATGAAGCGAAAGAAAGGATTGAAGGAAGACAACCAAGATGCAAGGAATCGATTGAAGGGTAATAAAAATCTGGGAATAGCTCAATTTGCGACAATTTTTTTCTGTTTTTTTGTTTTCATTCGCATCCTTTCTACTCGACGTGGCATTTTTGGACTCGTTGTCCCTCTTGGGGGCCCGGAAAACTGGACCCAATTTGGTTGAATGATAAGTAGTTAAGGGCGGTACAAAATCCCCAAGTGTCCTGTTTATCAGATGAAAAGGTTTCGTGTGACTGTGTGTTAGTCAAGGATGAATGAAATAATAATTCAAAGGATTACCATCGTATTTCATTATCTCATAATGTTGTTTTGCTTCTTCGGTTTTTGCTTTTGTATCAGTAAACCCTTGTGCCAATCGAGGTGGAATAAAAGGATGACATGTCTACATGGCAAGTAGTCAAATGGATAAA
This sequence comes from Eumerus sabulonum, assembly GCA_951905685.1. Lineage (NCBI taxonomy): Eukaryota > Metazoa > Arthropoda > Insecta > Diptera > Syrphidae > Eumerus > Eumerus sabulonum. Next base: position 111,858,237 of record OX645061.1, read on the forward strand.
TGAATATGAATTTCAATTACTATTCAGATCGTTTTCAAAAGGATTGCAATGGGTCTAATTATTCCAACATTTGTTGACATCCTTTCATTTCGAATCGTTATCCTTTCTAAGCTCAATAGAACCGTCACGCGACATCCTTCTCTCTATGTGCTCTATTCAGATCATATCGGATATTGTCTCCCTCGGGGCGAGTGATTCATTTGCGCACTGTCATTGTTGAAAGCCAGCGTCGTTCAAGGATATACGAGTTCCGCGAATTGTGCCACAATTCAATGTCACCATCTCGTGCTACTTTCATACTTCACTATGCAGCTCCTCGAGCGAGTAACACTTTTCGGCTTCTCTCTTCGATCGATCGAAATGGAAGGACATCTGTCCAAAACCAACAATATCCTTTATCCTGCGGGAATTAATATCTATCCTTTACTCCAAGTTGAAGAAAAAATAAATCCACCACAAAAAAAAAAAAGAAATAAATACAAAAATCTAAATCTACCGAGGGGTTGATATAAATCAGGATTTGACATTGATCCTGGTCGTCTTTGCACCCATGCTGAGGTCCTTAAAAGCATTCTAGTTTTCCAACGAGTGGCATTGGTTTTTTAATTAATAGCGAGATTAGATACGTTCGTATTCAATCGGGTATGCGTGAGCATTTGATCCATTGCAACCATCGTTTATGATATCCTGTTCGGATTTTTCCTTATCTTGATGGGCTGTAAAATACCACAGGATACGGTAGGAAAGAACGGGAAAAAAAAATACATAAAACCGCAAACATTCGAAACCAATTTGCATAGTAACCACGATATTTGTCGGATTTTTTGTTCACTCAAATCCTTGTTTGGTCGGTGGTCCGTCTGTCTCGTTTTGTTTTTCCGAATATCCTTCGAACGGGTTGGTTGAACAGGGCCGATGGTGCAGTGTCGATAATCCTCTTTAGTTGGGTCATGATAGTTTTTTCCTCTTCAAGGAATGCAGAAAAAAAAATAAATAAGAGCTGATGGAGGGGGCTGTTGTGGCCCAACAGAAAATAGGGAAAAGAAAGGACGAAACTAAGAGGAACAAAGGACATGGATTAACTTTTCAATGCACACTGAGAAAAGCCGATGCAATCAAATTGGATTGGAAATTGCCGATCATATTGAAAGGGGGGAGGAGGTGTCTGGCATGTAGTTCCCGTCTATGCTGTGTTGTCGTCCATCCGAGCCGAGCCGATTTTTGAGGATAGGCTCTAGTAGATACATACGTAGATAGGATAGAGGCATTTTGTATGCACAAAACTGCTTTACATTCCTTTTTCTGTTTTTGTTTTTTTGGAATTGCAAGGAAGTTGCAGCCCTGACCGGGATTGTAAGTGTCTACGATAGTGACGGAATAAATTATTCAGATAAGTCGGAATAACAAATTGCAGTCCAACAGTGCCGGAAGGATGACAGAATGTCTCACATCTGTCTGAGAATTCATGGTACTTGAAGGATATTCTACAAAACCACAAATGATCGGTGCAAGTGCCATTTTCTCGCTCTCTCTCTTCTCTCCTTCATTAAAGGGCACTTCCGTACTCTGCTCCTGCATCCTCATTCTTATCCTAACCAAAAATCCATATTCTGACGAAGAACTCTTACACATCTGCCACTTTTCAATTAACGAATCCTTTCAGTGGTTCCTTTTTCCCTGGCTTTTTGGTGCTCTTCGCTCAAAATAAATTTGCATAAAATCTCCCGAAATCGTTTCACCCGCCTCCCTACAGCCCCCGGAATAAGCCCGCGAATCAAGGGTTGTTGCGCATTTTATAGTGTTTCACCACCAACACGGACACATTTTCGTTATAAGCTCTTTCCTCTAACCAGCATCCATGTGCTTTTGTGCAGACACTTCAACCATATCCTGCTGCCGCCCCTACCCCGCCGCCCTATCCATATAATCCTGACTTTTATAACAATAACTGTTTGTTGTGATTTTATATGTTTCACACATCATAATCATCGGCATTGTCTATATCAATTTTTGCGTTCTCTATCCTCATCCGACTGCTCCTCGCTTTTGTTGCTCGTTTGAGTGAATGAAGGAGTCGAGTCCTTGGCAGATCCATACACCGCCAGAGTCAGAGTCACAAAACTTATTCAACCCTTTAATTACAAATTGAAATATGGAAATGTTCCAATTAACCAATTTCGTAGTCGCTTTTTGTACTGTTTCATGGTGGTATGTTGGCTCTGTATGTCCTGTCTGTTTGTCTGTTTGTTTGCTTTATAACGAATGATGAACAACACAAACGAATCGAAGTGAAGTTTTGCTGCAGCATACATGTCTTTCCATGTGAAAGAGTTTCGATGCTGAATGACGACGACGACGATGATGATGATGACGATGATGACTGGATGGCTGATGGTATGGTGTGAATTCTGGAATTGGCGAAATGATGAAAGGAATGAATGTGTCAAGGGTTAGCAGAAGGCATGTGTGTTATTGTTGTCTTGTCCTGTCTTATTTCTTTTTGCATCGGAATAAGGACGATGATGTTGATGATGGAAATGATGAAGGATTTTAATTTGAAAATTTTAAGGACACCAGCGGTTGTTGTTAGGAAGCAGCATGGAAAGAAAAATTAAAACAAAAAACCACCAGATATGTAGATACATAGATACAGAGCGTGCGAGTGGATTGGAATAGTGGTGTGCCATGCTTTAAGTGTTTGCACGTTGTGTTGGCTCAAGCTAATGAGGTGACAGTTTAGATTGTGCGAGGCGTTGCCGTGCCACTTTGCCGAGTCGTAGCAGGAGAGAGATAATGAAGCTTGATGAAAGCCACGACGATGCTTAATGATGGGTAAATGTTTAATTTGAAAGCGTTTTTTTGTTGTTCCCATAAGCTTGCATGCAACTATGTAGTTAGGAGTTTTAAAATTTCCATAAAGGGTGAAGGCAAACAAATTAGTGTCCTCGTTGCCTACCATGTTATATATAAGTCCAGAGAGCAGAACAAACTAAAAAAAAAAAATGGAAGTTCTGCCACTTCCGTCACGTCACGTCACGTGGATTGTCGAGGCAATTTGATAGCGATATAGATATTTAGAGGACGTCGTGGGGTGATCAGCAACAGAGAAGTAAGAAAGTATATGAAGATTTGAATTCCATGCGATTTTTTTTAGTTTCATGAGCTTCGAAAACGTTTTTGAAAGGTTAGAAACGGGTGATTTGAAACGCCGAATTTATGTGTTCAATCGAAATAAGCCTTAGTATGCAATTCGAGGGGGCAAGAGCAAAATTTGGGCGCTGCAATGACTTGGTAGTTAATTCAGAAGAAAATAAAATTCCTCTCAACTTACTTACATACTTATTAGGCCGGCAATCCATGGAGGATCTGAGCCTGAACTATTGCTGCTTTCCATCCTTGGCGGTCCCGGGCACGCTGCTGTCATTTATCAAAACCATGTTGTCTTACATCCGCGACTACTTGGTTTTTAAACCGGAGGTTCAATCATCCTCTTCTTCTCGAACAAGGAGGCCGAAGCCGAAGACCCTCTTTGCTGGAGCGTTGGTGTTCATGCCCTCGATGTGGCCGAGCCAATGTAGTCGACGCATCTTTGTTTATCTTGTACAGTTCGCGGATATCCATATGCTCTTCCCCATTCACCTTCCTCACAAACAGGACCAAATATCCGGGGCGGAATTTTTCTTTCGAAAGAACCCAAAATTAGCCTCGCCGTCCTGCTTATCGTCCAGCTTTTGGTTCAGTACAGCAAGACTGGCAGTATGAGCGTCTTGTTAAGCATGACTTTGGTTCTTCGAGTGGGGAATTTCGACCTACGTTGTCTGGACAAACCGAAGTAGTAGCGGTTTCCAAGGACGATTCTATACCGAATCTCCACTGTGGTGTCGACTGTGGAGTTTACGTTTGCCCCGAGGTAGACAAACTTGGGGCACCACCTCGACATTATAGCTGGAGTGGGCGACGGATCGGTTCTTGCTTGACAGCATGTACTTTGTTCTATCCCCATTGACTATAAGACCAACTCGTTTCGCCTGTCCCTCAATCGCGCGATGATGTCAATGACATCCGTGTATTCTACCAGCTGAACAGACTTGCTAGAAGATAGTTCCTTCCCTGTTGACGCCTGCCCGTCGCACTAACTATGAATATTTGGTCAGTAGCCGATTTGCCGGGCCGGAGGCCCTCTTAGCTGCCGATTAGTACGATTCAAAAGGGCTTTAGACGTTCACACAGTACGTTGAACAGGAGCCAGGACATTCCTCTATAGTTCTTGTAAGAGGATCGCTTTTTTTGTTGATGGCGTAAATAGAGCTGATATTCCAGTCGTCGGGTATGCTTTCATCTTCCCAAATTCTACAGATGCATACTCCCTACCAGAACATCGCCGCCATCCTTGAAGAGCTCTGATAGATTCTTAAGTTTTTTAATAGGTGTGCCGACTTCTTCGATGCTGGATGGGAGGACTACTTCAGCGGCTGGTCATGCTCGTTAAGCAGCTGCTGAAAATGCGGGTCGGGGACAAAATAACCCTCGAAATTTCGAAGAGCCTGGGTGCCTTTCTTGAAGCATCCTGCAAGGCTTTTAGCTTGGATTCTTTTCTTTACTCGCAAAAGTTGTTTCTCCTCCCTTCTTCTGGCACAGTATTCCTCTCGCGCTGCCCTTGTTTTTCGCTGCAGTGCCTTTTCCTACGCCTAGTTGGTTGCTGCCTTTTTCTGCTCACACTCGCCATCATTCCACGTTTTTCTTGTCGGGGATGGTAGGTAGCCTTAGGTGATCCCGACTACTTCCAGAGAGGTTGAGCAGGATTGCAGCCACATACCGGGGAGTCATTCGCTCAGTTGCTCCTCCGGTGTACTCAGCCGTTCAATGTCGAACCTCCTCATAGTGGGCTGGTGCAGCTTTCTGATATTGGACAGTCGAGCTCTGTATCTTGCTGCTACGAGCAAATCGACATAGTCGGCCTTTGCCCACCTGAATGTTGGCACATCCAAAATGTTTAACGAGTATCTTGCGTCTATGAGCACGTGCTTAATTTGGTTCGCGTTTCGACCTTCCGGAGATCACCAGGTGGATTCGCTTGCAGGTAAATGTTGTGCTAGTTATCACCTCATTACGAGCTGTTGCAAAATCCGTGAGTCAGAAGTCCCCGAGTACGATTTTAGCCTCGTACTTTCTGACAAACTCGGTTGGCATTGTCCAAGAGGTATTAAAAGTCCTTCTTGGGCCTTCGGAAGGGGCGTGAGCACATATGATATTAATGTTGTAAAATCTGCCTTTGATACGGATAACGGCCAGGCGATCGCTTATAAAGTCGATGACCTCGGACCTTAACCGCTTTCCTACGACGAATCCGCACCTCAACATATCTACATATGTATGTAGATTGGAATTATTCGCTTTCGAAAAATTGTGCAATCATTTCCCATCATTTCATTCAAATTTCCCCTAGTGTTGCCCGAAATATGCGTTAAGGAGGCAACGAGCTTTAACAAAATCTGCAATGTATGCATTATGATCTGTGGTCTCACGTGACGTCACCCGAACCCTTCCAAAATAGGTGATATATTTCTTCATTGTGGCCATTTTGAGCATCACTCAGCTTAGGCGACTTAGGGCTTCCACGCTACCATCTCCGAGATGCGGAGGCAATCAGAATGATATTCATCATACAACACGTTTCTCTCAATGCGCTGATTTATTCCCTCTTTCGACCTAAAACTGTTTTTGAACATATCAACGAATCCTACATTTTCTTTAAATTATCGGTTAAATGTAGCGCTTAAACCTATTAATATCTTCTTTCAGGTAAATCCCGTCATTACCCAATTAATGGACAAACACTGGTCGGTAACAGCGACAAAACGACCATCACTGCCTACCAAACCCAACAGCAACAGCAACAACCACAACAGCAGCAACTACAACATCCGCAAGCAAACAATTTAACCGGCGGTCGTAACATTTACAATAACCCATACACCCCGCCACAACAGCATCGTCCAACATCAGCGGCATCATATCAACATCATTACAAATCGACTACCACCGGTAGTGGAGCTAATCCCTACGACTACAATCCCTCGACCCAGTCGTCGGCACGCAATTCGGACAACATCTCCGAAGATACAGCCAACATCAACGATACGGACCTGGTATTGGAACGGGATAACGCATTCCTAGTGCAAAGAGGTGAGTACATTAGCTTTCCTTCCACACAAACACATACCCACAAATACATAGGCGGAAAACTGTATATCCAACCTTCATCCCAAGGATTAAATGTCATTAATCGTCGTAAATCTTCGAAAGCTGCAGAGGGAAAACTCAAACCTGCCATCGTCCCACTCGCCCATGATTCCTCTCACCTCACACACCTATGTACACACAAGCCCCTCAAGTCGCATTCGAACCGATGGGCGTCTATCCTGGAAGTTTTCCCGCAGAAGTTATAGCCCCGAGCATAAATTCGTTTTAATAGTAACATAACTTTATGGTGTAATTAGAAAATTCCAAGAGGTGATATGTCCGCAGGATGAGACAGCAACCTGGTGTTGGGGCGGTGTGAAGCGGTTTAAGGAGCGGTTGAAGTGGGCGGAAAATGGGATAATAAACCTGAGCTTTGCAGGGGATATGTTGGTGCATTACGAGCTTGGATTTCTGGTTACGATGATTTGACGATGGTACGATGACTTGATTCGTGGATTCTTGATTTGCAGCTTTTATGGTGCGAATGCTTTTTAAAGTAATGACAGGTGGCTACACCTGTATGTGGGTTATGTGACAATTTCGATTGCTTTCATTTTGACTTAATGAGATGTAAACGTTTTACTGTCGGCTTATATTGAGCTTTCCAACAAGCATGCGTGAGCTATAAAGCAGGGCGTGAAGTCCTTCTTGAATTTACGAGCAATTGATCCTACTAGTGTCTTTAAATCGAGCTGCATGTGTGTAATAGATGCGATATGTTTACCCGGAATTTGAAGGGAGTTTCCGATTTGCCACGTGAAGTTACGTGAGCTCACGTGACGTCACGCAAACGTATACGGTTTATGGAAGTTTGACGAAGCTTCTCTAGCGCTACCATTACTCTCAACGATTTTGTAATTTTTTTTTCGGTCCTTCAGCTATCTATTGGAGCACTCTGACGCAAATACTGGCCCATTGTACTCGAGGCAGTACAGCTAAAATTTGACGTAGTTAAGGAGTTTGTCTACCTCGGGGCACCACAGTGGAGATCCGGCATAGAATCGCCCTTGGCAACCTTTGCTACTTCGGCTTGTCAAAACAACTGGAGTCAAAACACCTCACTCTAAAGACCAAAGTCATGCTTTACAAAACGCTCATATTGCCAGTCTTGCTGTACGAAGCCGAAAGCTGGACGATAAGCAGGACGGCGGAGCTGATTTTGGGTTATTTCGAAAGAAAAATTCTGCGCCGGATATTTGGTCCTGTCTGTGAGGAAAGTGAATGGAGAAGAAGACACAACCGCGAACTCTACGAGCTGTACAAAGATGTGGATGTAGTCCGGAAGGTAAAGATCCGTCGACTACGCTGGCTCGGCCACATCGAGCGCATGGACACCAACGCTCCAGCTAAGAGGGTCTTCGACTCCGAGCCTCCTGGTTCGAGAAGAAGAGGAAGACCGAACCTCAGGTATAAAGACCAAGTAATCGCGGATGTAAGACATCTTGGTCTTGATAACTGGAAGCAGCGTGACCGTCAAGGACGCAAGGCAGCTATAGCTATGGCTTAGATCCTCAATGGATCGCTGGCCTGATAAGTAAGTAAGTAAGTACTCCAGGCAGACACCTTCATTTTTCTTTTGGTGTCGTTACAGCCCAGCCAACCCAAAACCAAAGCCATGCTTTTCTTCAATCATCCATGCTGTGTGTGATTTATTTTTCACACAGGTAAAAGGGGCGTACAGTTTAACGCCGATTCTGAACGACGTGAGTCGACAAGCTCTTTCAAGGAGATTCAGTGATGTAGGTAGGTAGGTAGGTAGGTAGGTAGGTACGTATGTAGGTAGGTTCGTAGCCTCCCCAGAATGGGAAGAATACACTTAGGCCAGGGAGACCCGTTGTGTTGCTACAAGGGGGTTTGTCCCCCTATTCTTGGAACCACTTAGTGCATTTTAAAAAGTTAAGGAGGTCAGTTATCCTTCCTCGCTGAACATCAGTCACGTAGGAAGTAAGCTCCTAGGTAGCGTTTCCTGATTAAGCAGAGAGCCGGACAGGCGCAGAGTAGGTGATGGATGGATTCGACCTCCTCTTCGTCTAGGCAGCTTCTGAAGAAATCATTAGAAGCCAGCGTTACCTGGTGATGAGGCAGGTGTGCCCATGGGCCCATCTCAAATTCGTCTCAGCCATGGCGAAGGTTTGTGAGCAGCAGGCCATTGATGCGTTGTTCTTTTGTTTGGCGAGTGTGTCGACCCTTTTGTTGCCTGAGATACCGCTGTGTCCTGGTACCCATAGGAGTTGTATATTAAACTGTTCGGCCATCCCGTTAAGAGATAGGCGACAGTCAACGCTTGTATTTGAAGTGTGCACATAGGACTCCAACGATTTCAGGGCTGCTTGACTGTCCGTGAGAATTCGAATCTCCATATAGTTATCACGTTCCACTTAAGCCAAGACAGAGTCTCTTCCATTGCCAACCCCTCCGCCTGAGTTTTAGAGCTTAGCTGAGGTTTAATTGTTTGCAGAATACTCTACTACTCACCCAGTCTTTGGATTTTAATCCGTCGGTGTAGAAGTCCACACAGCTCTTGCAAGGTTGCGTCTCGCGGGACTAGTTCCGTCTGTCGGGTATGTTATTTTGAATTGCTTCTCAAAGACTGTGGTGGGCTCTATGTGGTCCGAGCTTTCTGCCATGGTTTTCCTGTTGTTCAAGATGGGGGAGTGGCCAGTTATATAGCTCGTCTATTTGGAGTTGGCTTTTAGTCTTGTTGCCGTATATGTATGTGGCTATTTACTTGCCAAGTATATCGAGTGGTGTAAGGTGAAGTATCATGTTAAGCGCTGCCTTGGGGCTGGACCTTAGGGCCGCGGTGATGCACATACATGCTTTTGTACCTTCTCGAATTGGTTATGAGATATTGTTTTGTCCAGTGCAGTCCATCAGACTATCTTTGCTTTTTTTTTTTTTTTGTTGAAGTGCTCCGCTGGAGCACTCAGACGCAAGCACTGGTCCTCCACTATCACTCCGTATATTAGATAAGGTCTAACGACTGCAGTCTCGAGCTATAGGATGAGCTTGGGGTTGGATCCCCATTTTTTCCCTAAGGCTTTGTTGCAGGTGTAAAGAGCTTGAGTTGCTCTTTTTGCACGCTCGATTGTGTTGTTCTTCCAGGCTAGTTTCCTATCTAGTACAATGCCAAGGTATTTGGCACTGGAGGAGTAGACTAACCTGGTGCCAAGTAAAGTGATTGGGCAGGTTTCCGGAATTTTATGCTTTCTAATACAAGCTCCGTCTTCTGAGGAGCCCTGAGTCCATTGTGTTTGCATAGTATGGAGAATGCTGTTTGCATACGGTCATTCAGTGTGGGTAGGTATTTGCCCGAGATGGTAATGGCAACGTTATCAGAGTAGGCAGTAACGTCGAGGCCTTCTTTCTCCAGTTTGGTCAGCAGTTAATCTGCAAATACATTCCAAAGAAGAGGAGAGAGGACCCCACCCCCCCTTTTGGGGTGTCACCGATCTAATCGTTGTCTGGGTTCCCCATTTAGAGTGGATTTTGCGTGTTGGGAGTAACTCGCTGATCAACTCTGTGAGAGTCCTCTCCACTTTTAGATTTTATAGTCCTTCTAATATTGCTTTCGAAGGGACGTTGTTGAAAGCGTCCTCTATGTCTAGGAATGCTATTAGGGTATATTCTTTAAGATGGATTGATCTCTCGATTTTCCTCAGTGATGTAGAGCTAAGAGATTCGGCACACACCACGTTGGCTCCAAGGGTGTGCCACAGTGCGCGAGCAATGGCGGGACAGTCATAGAGAAAGTCTTCTGCTGCGTCGTCCTTTTCGCAACTTGCAACACTGTCAATTATCTTACGGATAAGAGGAATACTACGGATTTCTTGAACACATCAGGCCGTACGAGCTTAGTCATCCTGTGTGCAGAATATTCTATGTACATACGATTGTGCGTATTGGTATTGACCAGTGGTATGGACCTTGGAAGCAGGTATACCAAGAGCGGGTTTAGGTCCTGAGCAACTCTCCTCTGAACACATTCTGCCGAGTTCATCAGAGATCTCATTTCCTGAATGACCCATACAAGCCTTACTCAGTCTAATCTACCGACTCTGTTCAAAAAGATCTTAAAATCATGCACTGATTTGGAGCTAGTTGAATGGTTGGACACAACTTTGAGTGCAGCTTGGCTGTCACTGCAGACGCATATGTTTTTCCCCCTCAACCTGTGCCTCACAACATAGTGCATGGCTATTAGGATTGCGTATATCTCTGATTGGAAGACAGACGCGTATCTAACTAACGAGAAGGGCATCCTGATGTTTTCGCGCTCAAAGAAGACCCGTGCACTGGACTCTGGCCCAAACCTGCAGCCGTCCATGCAAATTCGAAAACTGTCCTTTCCAGGCTCAGTGTAGAGCCAGAGTCAACCCTGAGGCCACTGAAACTAGAATGTAAAATTACAGCGCAATAGGATAACGGGTCCCAATGCGTCAGAAGGCATGTCCATCAGACAGGGGTCGCAGGACATTTCTTGCCCAACCACACTGTTATTCCTCTGCGAGTTGTACCAAAAGCCATTTCTCTTCATGTTCTTTGGAGTTTGGTGAAAGAGGCTGCATCGCGTTAGTCTGTTCCACCAGGCAACCGATTCATATGAGATTATGGGTCTTATCATTGCCATATAGATCCAGACCTTTGTCGGCGATAAGCCCCATATCTTGCCAAAAGCTCCCTTGCATTGCCAGAAAGCTGACAGCGCTTAGGTGGTTTTTACCTCAACACATATTGACCAAAGAAGGTTGCTATCTAAGCTAACTCCTAGATACTTAGCTTCGTTGGATACCGGGACAGGAGTGCCTATAATTTTATTTCTTATCCTTCTCGTGAAGAGAAAATCGTCGGCCTTAAGAGTATTAAAAGACAGCCCCTTTTTAGTTCACCAATCATCGATCATATTTAGCGCTGCCTGTGCAGCCTGTGCGGTACAGAAAGTACGGCGACAACATCCGTGTAGGCCTGGGCATATATTCCACAGGCATTGAGAGCTGTTTACTTCGCATTTGACACACTGGTCGAGGCCTGCATCAGCGGTCAATGTCCTGTGTACAAGCGTTACTTTAATCCACAAGGGCAGTTCTTAATCTACGCCATCACGTCTGGCAGCGTTGCACATACTGTCGAAAGTTGCGTTATCAAGAGCTCTCTCAATGACGATGAAAATGCCTAGCGCGTACTCTTTCCTTTTGAACGCGAATTTAGTTCTCCCAACTAGGTTTTGAAGCACAGTCTCGCAGGATGTTCTGTTCCGATAGGCACGTTGCATCTCCGAAAGAGAGTGTATTCCAAGGACAATTTTACGAACCTACAGCTCTACTATTCTCTCCAAGCTTTTCACCCGGAAGGATGTTAGACTAATTGGTCTAAAACCGTGGGCAAGTGAGTAATTCTCTATTCCTATTTTGGGAATGAGGTTAGGTTAGGTAAGTGGGTGCCCTACTGACGAAAAGTCAAGGCTCGCCTAGACTATGTAGAGTAAATTGTGCCCAATTAATTTTAAACCCGTTGAGATCTAGACATTTACCGTTGAGCTGAACCATCCAGACGAGGATAAGAATCCTAGTATTCTGTTCAGCCCAATGTTGCTTACCTCCTTTAGTCCCGAAAGGAAGTGTTTTCCTAGGAATACGTTCCTTTTTTTGGGCTAGCGCCGGGCATTCGCACAGCAGGTGATGAATGGATTCAATCTCCTCTTCGTCCCTAGTCGAGCTGCATGGTAGGATAGAGCGCAGTGAGTGGCGTTTTGGCCTTGGTTGCGATCTGCGCGAAATTTGCACTTGATCCCAGCCCAGCTAGCTCGTTCGCCCCCTCGTTTCCAGAGGTATTCACATGCATGCACCCAGCAGAGGGTCACCTCGTTTACATTCGATATCTCTTCTAACCTTTCTTTGCAGAGTTTGACGAGTTTGGCTGTCAACATAGATGTTGACCCTGTCTCCTGAGAGATTCTCTCCGCTAATCAGGTCTGCCGCCTTTTTGATTGCGAAGACCTCAGCTTGGAAAACACTGCATCCACCATCGAGTCTATGGGAGCGATGTATATCCCGACACCCAAAATAGACTCCAGCACCTGTGCCGATATCTATTTTGGATCCGTCGGTGTAAATGGCCAGTACACTTTCCGTGCGTACCATATCACCGGTCCACTCCTCACTGCAGGGAATTTTAATAGAGAATCTCCTCTCCCTGGCAGGAAGTCGGGTGACATAGTCCGTTTTGGTTCTGAATCACGAGATGGCCCATCGATCCAAGACTGATGCGTGGCACTTAACGCACGCAATTGGGGATGACGCTATTCAGGTTATGAATGGCGTTTTCTACCAGTTGTTCCAATCTAAGTTTAGGTAGGGCCCGAGTGGATTGCTCAAGCTGCTCCCTAAACCGTATCCAGTCCGTCCTTCTCGGATTCTGTCTTGGTTGAAAGGAAGTAGTTATGACGTTATATGCAGGAATCATGTACTCCCACGTGACATCACGTGAGTTTGCCTATGGGGGGACAGAATTTTACGTTTTTTATACAAATTAAGGATTTTGGAAAAATCTCATCATTTGATAAGAGAATGTGTTGACTTTAATCCTCCTAATCCTTTCTCGGAGGCAACATATCATCCAACTTATAAGTCTCAATACCACCATTCATCCACATATCCTCAGGCTCATTCACCAGCTAGCCGACTATCTGACTGAACGTCCATCAAGCAAAACAATTTAAAATCAAGCTTCAAGCCGCCTATACCACAATCAAATTGCTCCAAGGACTACAGCCAACTGATGTTTCGCCAAAAAAAAAACTACGACCAGATAAAAAACAAACCAGCCAACCGACCTACCATTTACAAGGCACACTATAAAAGGAGATGACATGGCTATCAGTACGTCAGTGCTTCAGGCCACCAAAAGTCATCCAGGACACTGTAGCTTATTTTTATTTGCCCGTTGGGCATATGACAATGTGTTTTGTTATTTGCCGTCACCAGCACCGCAACCAGTCGTGGTCTACCTGAGGACCGACCAGACCGTTCGACTTTATTACATCGTACCGGTAGAGCATGTAAAGGTTATAACACCTCGGTGAGATCTATATCATATGGTTGCGTGGGACACACAATAGTCCCCATGAATTCATGATTCAACATCACTGTCATCGAAAGCGGGCAAGGGAGCATAGAACAAATATTATACGATCCCGAGGTGACATCTTCGTCATGTCCAAGCAAAGGATACACTGGATGCCCGGGTAACGTAGCAGTTTCTTACAAGGATTAGGAAGAATGAGAACATCCATGATTTGCCTCACCACTGCAAGGGATAATCACACTTTTAATCGTGATTTCCCCCTTTACTCTCTCCCTTACGGCGAAGAATAGATAGAATACGCCACACTGTAAGGACTTGAAATAAGTTGAAGGAGTACGGCATAAAGTGCTGGCCACGATGCTACTATATGGCTTCGGGGAACGATTTTCATGGCTGGGTTTTTAGTAAGCAGACAGGATGAAAACGAAAATGAAAAAAGGAAGAAATATCTCGACCATAATCGAGTAGAAGACATTGTGAGATTGGTAGTACGATGCAACTCTGCAGGGTGAAAAGGGTGAAGGCAAGTACCAGCTCACCGCAGGAGAGTGATTTATTTTTAATTGCTCACCAAACTGACGGATTTATGGTTTGGATTTTCATTGAAGACCAACAAAGAAAATATAACGAAAAACGAAAACGAAGACAAAGGACCTTCAGCAACTTCAGCAAATTAGTAGCCACTCAGTCACTCTGAGGAATTCCTTCTCATTTCGTTTGAAATTTTTCTCTCTTATTTGTGGTGATGGTTAAATGAAATGCCATACACCCACGGCCCTTCCACATCCATTGGCAAATATTTGACACCACATTCATGCACATGTGTCCCAAGACCCAAGTGTCGAATGTCCTTTTGTCATAGGGTCGTTAAAGTCAACGAATTCTTTGATTAATAATCCTTTTCCTTATCGTCATTGCAGTGTTTTGACAGTCCAACTGATTCGAGAATTCAGGGGTCATTTTCGTCACTAGAACCCAACCAACGACACTAGCACTAGTTCGGTGTTTTCCATGAAAAGGATAATCTCAAATGTCCACATAAATATTTGAATTACCCCTTCTCGGGACATACGTTTTCGTCCACCCGACTGTCTCGCAGTCCGTGGACTGTGGCCAGTGAAAAGAAAACACACAACATGCCCCGAATACGACTGGACGTTTGGGGAATAGCATAGCGGTGCTAGTATCCTTTCGCTTGTGCATTGTGTGTAAGTTCTTAATTAAATTACATGAGGGGTTGTAGCAGTGGTGATGGTGTCGGTGGACATTGTTTCTGTTGGTCGATCATGTTCCCGAGAGGGCGCTTATCTAAAGGACAATTGTAATTTTCTTTGATTTGTTTTTAGTCTTTTTTCTCTTCGTCCTTCGACGTTTATTTTTTTGTTTACTTTTCTGTGCGTGCATTGTTTGGATTTGTTTGCGCAGTGTTAAGAAGGGGATTGTGTTTGTAGCTCTCCGAGTCCCAGAAGCCGGAGAAGAACTGTCCAAGCGACCATGGTTAGAGGAAATTGGAGTCATTCCTTGATTAAGAGTTTCCTTCGGATGAGTAGTTATGCGGAACAAGGGATTAACATAAGACTGACGACAGATGGAATCAGCAAGGAATAAGCCAGTTGATTTCAAAAAGACGAGCCCCTTCGCCTTCCATCAACTGATGGACTGTTGAGAAAAACTGAACGAAATCAGTTATTAGAACGCCTTACATGCATTCTCACTGAACATGGAGGACCAGAGCCTAATTCTGGATTGCAACAAAAAAGGTAAATCACGTGTTGTTATGTCACACATGCATGTCGGGCTGTAATTTAATAGAGGCTCGGCGCATCAAGAGTGATATTTCACATGCGAGAGCGCTGCCAACTGCCTCCTTGAAAGGTACCTTTGGCAGGAGAACAAAGCTTCGTTACGTATCGGGGTCCCTTAGCCCTTAGATGAATGAATCCGTTTTCAGTTCTTCCACCATATCAGTTGGAACATCCACATAGGCAAGATGAGATAGTCTCTCGATGTCGGCAGCATACTGCTGGATGGCCTCGTTTCCGTGCTGCTCCAGCTTGTGCATTTCCTGCATGTGCTGACTGCCGTATATCCGATCCCATATGGCTTCTCTGGGTCTCCGGAATGGTCTGTAGTACATCAGCGGCTTCACCTTTAAGGGAAATTACTAGGGCAGCCACGCGATCTTCTTCTCTTTATTGATTCCGCTGTTGTTTCGAATCAGAGCTTAAAGATGTTAAACTCGCTCGTGCCGTCGAAGTCGAGAGCAGTGAATTTCGATGCTGCAGCGGGTACGACACTTCCTCGATGTTGCACGTTTTGGACAGTTTTCTTGAGATCCAGAATCTTCTTGTCCAGTGCTCAATTCACTTTTCGACGTCCGGGAATCGATCGTTGATGGCCTGCTGGATGTTTCTTCAGCTTTCTCGATCGTTTTGTAGCATCTCTTCCAACACCGCTAGCCTCTGGCCCAGGGAAGTGGAATTTTCCTCCAGCTTCTGATGTATAGTCGCTTCCAGCTTCTGGCGTATGGGAGCTGAATTCTACTGCAGATTCAGGCTCATAGCATTTATTGCCGCTAGAATTTGCTGTATGTCGAATGCTGGCTCACTGGATCTCGACCGCGTCTCCACTCCGAACTCATGTTTTCCCAGTCGGCACCTTCTTCCTCCATCGCTGATCGGAGTCTCTCTACTGTGAATAGTTTCCGAGCATCCAACTCTCTTTTCAAATGTGCAATAGTTAGCTTATCAAATTTCACCATTTCCTTGCACTCGTATATACACTCTTAGTAATCCACTTCATAATTTGGATTACCGACTGATCACTGAGTCGCTGAATACACTGAATGAGTACTGAAACCCCGAGGGCGAGTGTTTTCGCTTATATAGCCGTTGGTCGAATCTCTCGAATGTTCGCCGTCAGACGGTCCCCTTCTTTACGTCGGAAGTCTTTAGAATGCTCCGTGCTCTGGCATTGACATCCAGCAGTATGCCGCTAAAAGTTACCATCATTTCCTTTTTAGCTGCATCATCCTTTTTTAGCTGTGTCCATGATAAGATCCTTTACCGATAATACATTGATGCTAAGCTATTTCCGCTTGATACACACTGCAGTGGTTTGGGGGTTTAAATGATAGGTTTGTTAATTCAAACTCGCGGTTATGGTGGAGTAACAACTTTATTAATTGCCGGTCAAAGTAAGAGAGAGTGAATCCATAACTTAAGATCTACTTATAGTCTAGGTTAAGTAAATACTTCTTATGTACTGAGCGTACACTTATACAGACGTAGGGGTGATGCTTACAACATTTCAAATACATAACAAGGTTGAGGTTAAGTTCCGTGGAGTAGACTCCACTACCTACTGTTCCTTCAGCCCATTTCTCCCGGGATGGAAAGTAACTTCAAAGTTCTTAGTGAACACGTTTTGCAGGATGTTGTAGTCCATGTCCATGGGCTCTCCTAAGTGGTTAAGAATTACCTTTGTGTAACGTGGGCCATTTTCCTATGACCCTCATCGGTGGGGCCGCACAAGCAGCAACTTGTTTGCCGAAGAGGTCCAATGGTGGGAGACGTAGTAGGATGCTTAGGGCCTCCGTGGGGGCGATCAAATCGCACCATTTATGCAAATGCTGGCCGATCTTTGCACAGCGACAGCGCTTAGGTGACGTCCCATGGTTGAACATTGTTAAACGCGCCCTCAGTATCGAGAAAGGCCACTAGGATATATTCATTGTGTTCCACCTACCTATCTATGGTACTATCTAGTGAGTGGAGTGCTGTTTCTGCTGACGTGCCTTTGTTTTCGGCATGTTGGTTCTTCGACAGCCTTATGTCGAATGTGAGCATCTATAATTTTCCCTAGAGTTTTTGGAAGAAACGAAGTAATGCTAATATGTCTCAAGCCTTTACATACGTGTGGGAGCTTTTGCCTACCTTGGGTATGAAAATGGCTTTGGTTTCTTTTCACTTGCTTAGAAAGTAGGATAGGGAGAGGCCGCTTTTAAAGACGACTACAAGCCAAAGGCCCATATAACTGCGCCAACTATAGGGGACGAAGACTTTTGTTATATTCTCCTAGATAGGACGAGAGCCGACCAAATTCCGAGTTGGTTATAGGCCGTAGTAATTCGTTCGAGCACTTTAGTATTGCATACGCAGAGGATGAATTTCAGTTGACCATATACTGTGAGTGTTATGCCTGCAGTGTTATGTCTGGTCACTTTCCATTCACAACTGCGTTGCACACTTTTGGCCCGCTCGGCGGTCGATGAAGGTAACCACTGCACAACGGCCACCCCTTAACATCGCGTATAAGATCGTTTCTGCCGTGCTGTGCGAACGCCTGAAACCATTCGTGGACAATTTGGTAGGTTTCTATCAATGTAGCCTCAGGCCAGGAAAATCCAGGATAGAGCAAATATTCAGACTGCGGCAGATCTTTGAAAAGACCCTTGAATTTCCAGTCAACACACATCACGTTTTCGTGGACTTTAAGGCCGAATATGATAGGATCTGTGAGGGCGCAGTGGTTAGTGTGTTGGACTCTGACGCACGATGAGCAAGTTCGGATCTCGATAACACCAACGCTATTGTATGTTTATTTCGCGGTGTCCCTCCTCGTCGGGGTACTGGCAAAACCCCCCGTAGTATACTTGCCTTGAAAAAGCTTCTCGACTCACTCCGTTCGGAATCTGCATTAAACTGTAGGACCCTTTTACATGTGTCAAAGGTAGATCACACACAACATGGATGATTGAGAGAAGCTTGGCTTTGGCCCTTCATGGGCTGTAACACCACAAAAGGAGAAGATGACAGGGTCTATAGGTACGAGCTATATAAAGGTTTCGACATACCCGGCAAGTTCGTCAGGCTGTGCAAGATGACAATGGAGAACTCTCGCTGGTCCATTAAGGTCGGTAAGGAGTTAACCGAAACCTTCGATGTCAAAATAGGATTCGGAGAGTCCGACGCACTGTCATGTGATTTTTTCAACATCAATCTCGAAAATATTGTGCGGGAATCACTGGCCAATACAAAAGGCACGATCTTCTTGAAGTCTGCACAATTGCTTGAATACGCTGATGACAATGAAGCCTTTGTGAGCATTGAAGCAGAAGGGGCTAAACTGGATCTGAAGGTAAACGAGGGAAAACCTAAATATAGGCTGTCGTCAAGGAAAGTCGCACAACATCGATATCTTGGCCAGAACTTCACTATTGGCAGCTACAACTTTGATGTAGTCAAGAATTTCTTCTGAGCAACAAGCGCCAACGACACCAGCGCAGGGACGAGAAGATTCAACCACGAACTGTACGGACTGTACAGCGATATCGGCCTAGTACGACGTCTACGGATCCAACGTCTTAGATGGTTAGGTCATGTTGAAGGACCAACATTGTAGAGGACGGCCGCATCTAAGGTGGCCCACGCAGGTAGAAAGGGACCTTAACCAACTGGGCGTGCGACACTGGAAACAGCTAGCAAAAGATCGTGTTAGCTGGAAAGGCTTGTTGATTGAGGCCCAGGTTCACCCCGAACTGTAGCGCCACCTAAGTAAGTAAATACAAGCTGTGGAAGAATGAGGTCTGCTACCTGCAGGAGCTCCCCTGGTAGGATCCCATCCAGGCCCGGAGACTTGTATGGTTCAAGGCCATTTAGAGGCCAAAGGACAATATTATTTGTGACCAGGGCTCGAGTTACCTCGTAGACGGATGCTCTCGGCTTGATTAACTGTCTTGGAGTTTTCACTATTATGCTTTTATTGTATATAACGGTATCACATGACATGCACTATGTCACGTGAGATTTAGACTTGACTTATATAACTAGGAGCATGAACACAGTTAGCCGAAGTAGCGAAGTCACGTGAGTAGCTTAAAAGTAGCTCAAAATCTGAGTTGTTGATGACTATCGTTCCACGTTAGATTCTTTTTACTCTGTCACGTGACCTCATGCCCAATTACGAGTATATTGTGCACATAATATACTTTTGTATTCTCTGATACTACGGGATAACTAGTTTAAAACGTTTTTTTTATTACTCCCATTAAAAATCTTATTTCTAGAGCACCCCTCGAACGTGACGTCACGTGATGGCACCCTGAACTTTACTTCAACTCAAGCAATTTCACACACACCCATCACCATCCGTAAAATTCTAAAGAGCAAAACACATTTGAATCCTTTAATGTCCACTTGGAAACAATCTCTCCACTTCCATACACTTGCACCTTTCAAACAACTAACATAACATAAAGCACCTTCATCTCCTTGTTCTCCATTAATAGAACGTCCAACTGCATAACTGCATAATCGTATAAAGTTCTCATGGACTTTGGTCTACAAAAAAAAAATAGATGTAATTTCCATGGAAAGCCAGGATTGGATTGCAGCGACGCCAAATCGTAGCATGGGGCATAGGGGATGGAAGGTTTTTTCTTTAGCAAAAAACTACTTCAGACAGAATTCGTTCTCTTAACCCAAAGCCAGATGGGGTGCTTGCTATTCTCGAGAGTGGATTTATGCAGTTTCCAGTCTATCTGTTTAGTTTTTTCTTCTTCTCCTTGTTTTCAAATGGTTCTTGCCACCATTGGAGTAATGGTGGTGAGGATGAAGCTAAACATTCAAAGAACAAAATCCTATTTATGCTCCTATCTACATATATCCTTTTGTCTCTACAACACACTTTTATCCACATGCACATTCAGTGCAGGACGATGCATCCCTGCGTTGCCCATGATATCATTATACTAACTGAACAGCATGGAAAAAGGACACTAAAAAACGAGAATAGTCATAAATTAAAATAAGAGAAGAAGAAGAAAAACAGAGAAGTAAATGCAACAAGGATACAAGCCAGACTCCCCTGTTGCCTAAGCCATTTCGAAAAGGATTTATGCAGATATTCATTGGAATATCAACTAGAAGTACCAACACTCTAAGCAATGCCATTCGCCGGCCGGTATTCGCATTAATAATAACCCCTTACTCCTATCCATCCCTTTGTGAGGTGGTAATCTCTTCTCGTGTTGATTGTAGCGTGGTTGCAATGAGAATATGTAAATGTCCTCGCCCACTAACCCCGCTCCTAACTCACCGGTAGGCGACAATCTTGTTAATTATATTCTTCACACTGCAATTGCTAGCAACCTTAAGGTTTTTTTTTTTTTGCCGGTTCACGCGCCTGAATCCTTGTTGATATTTTCAACGCCATAGATCAGAAGAGGTTGTGAAGCTCGCGGAGAATATCCTTGCAAAGTCACATCGTTGCCTGCCTGCTTGCCTGCTACTGTGTAAATTCATGATGATGCGCTCCTAAGTGTCTCGTTGTTCACCTAGGATACAATTTTCCTTCCTCCCACTCTCACATCTCCTTATGTTTCTCTGGAATGCGTTTTTCTTCTTTTTGACTCCGTTCAGTGTAATGCCAACACACAGACTGAGTATCCACTTGCCAAGCGTCCCATTTAGCCCATGTCTCCTACGACATCTTCTGGTGGCAAGACAGCTTGGTGTGGCAGAATAACAGCATAGGTATGTGTAGAGCGCAAGAGGCTCCTTAAATAACTCATGTGCGGCCATAAAAATGGCTTAAAGTGATCATCATAAACGTTGAGTGAGCAAACATTGCAATAAAAATTCTTCCTTCCTTTCATTCGTGTCCTTTGCGTCGTTCCCCATGTCCTTTCGTTGTAAACTGCTGCGTTTCATGCTTCACTCCCGTTCGCGTATTAAAAACGACCAAGTAAGAAAAGCAAAGCAAATAAAAAAAAAAAAAAACAGAAAGATACAACCAAGCGGCAAAAAACAACCTCCAGAGATTGCGAAAGTCGAGAAACGAAATGAGGCGGAGGACGATAGAAGCAATGCACGAAAGATGGAGGGGAGGAAAGGATAATTTTTGCGTCGTGCAGTAGTAAATTTATTTCATCCTAATTTGGTTTTATTGTGCAATTTGGATTTAACGCTTGGCGGATGGATGTCGTCGACGGACGGTATGGGTGTTGGGGGGGATGCCTTTCAATAGAAGTCAGCAATTGAAGAAAAGACGACCGACAAGCAAGGACCTACGAATGAGTAGAGTATGAGATTTGGAGTGGAGAAAAGTTGACTTTTGATTTTTTTCTTTCTTGGCAGACAGAGTGGTTTTCCCCACACACATATTTGTAGATGAAAAGCCTACTTAAGATGAGGTAAACGACACAGTAACGACGAGCGTAGGGTACATTTATCTAAATAGCGACTTGTAGTTGTGAATAAGATAACTGCAGAGTGACTTGAAAAGAAAATAGACGAAGGCATTCCAGACATGCATGAATGTCCTTTTCTTAGGCCTTAAAGAAAAATGTGTCTTTCTGAAGAGACAAATCTTAGTAAGTTCCGTCGTTCGACTTCCTCAATTACCATTCATTCTAAATCACCGAGAACACTTGTATTGCTTAAGCTCATCATGATCCTCGATAGCCCGACATATGGGTCACATCACTGCATTACCCCTACATTAAATGCCCCTTATCCCGTGCCCTGGGAGCAAGTCCGACACCAGGAATCATTACATGCTTTTGAAGAATTCACCAAGCGCTCGATTCTTATCACTTGCAACAGCATCAAAAGTTTTCACATAAAACGCACTCCCGGCCCGAGGTAGGAAAGCTACAAATTTCCCTCCGGGCCCATAGAGTACCAGAGTCGAGGAATTCGAAATGATAATAGGAGTTGGGTGGCAAACGCTGAGGCGACAGAATATCCTTCGGGGCAATTAAAGCGCCACCTAAAGTAGGAGCTTTGAACTTGCATCATCGGTCTTAGATGGGGAAATCTAAGGAAGGGAGAGTGAGCACGCTGCAGGGCCACATCTCTTAGGGAAATTTTGTAGCTTTCCAGGGGAAGTTTCGTTAAATTTTAGGGGCCAGAGAGAATCCTGCGCACTTTAAGCTCTCTCTTCTCTGTTGCTTGACTACGTATTCTCTTGGAATCCCGTGGGCATTGAAGCTTTCTATGCTACTCTGGTGCTATCCTTTGATGCATTGGAATTTTTACGCCAGGATAACGCGGTGTGCTCCATACAACAGCAGAAAGCTCACCACCGACACTAAACAACTTCAACTCCATTCTTGCTGGCTCTTTCCATTCCATAGAGCTTTTCCGGGATTTCAGGGAAATTTTCAAAACTCCTCAAAACCACCATTGCTCTCAGCTACTCTCTCTCTCCCCTGTGTTCACCGTCAACTGCCAACTGCCGACTGCATAAAATAAAACAAGGATATTTGAAAGGAAGTGAAAAAACGATAAAATTTTAGCAACAGCATTTCCAGTACATACAGTCGTCTCTTTTCACCTCAAAGCACTTCTCTCCTTTTTGCTCCAGGATATAAGGAGAGAAAAAATAATATCCCCCCAAAGTGCTCACTCATACACATTAGCAGGTATTCAAACACACAAACACGCATACTCATATAATCGTTAACACGGAGCGAAACGACGGTAATTTTCGCATCCTTTACGGATTTGCAATGAAAGTTTTCAGTCGACCAGTGTTCGCCCGTCAGTTTTGCAATCCTTAACGTTTTTTAAACAAAATTTTTCATTTTCTCTCATATCCTTGATATAAAGGATATTCTCAAAGAGTGAAAAATCAATTCTATGTATTTCGAACTGAAGAATAAGAACAAAATTCGCGCGATACTACGAGAATGAGCAGACATTTGAAATTAAGTTAAAAATAGTTAGTTCGAAAACAACATGGTGGCAGGAAGGACTCAACAGTGAAGTGGAAAAAAATTAGGACGAAAATCGAGTGTTTGAAAATAAAAACAAAATTAAAGCCGAACAATTGTGAATGAGTTTACATGTGTGTAGGTTAAACGGTGGGAGTGACGTGTGTGTGTGTATGTATGATTAAGGACACGAAAAATAAATAACACACAAAAAAAAAAGAAACAGAAACAAAAACAGGACGTGACTGTGGTGCGTTCGGTGAAGTGTGACAGAGACAAGACGACCGCCGACGGAAGGACATTTTTTCGCCTGTTGTCAATGGTCCACGACGCGATATGCAGAGTGTGATGATTTTCTGTTTTCTCCATTTATGTTGGTATTAAATCCTTTCATACATAGATTCGTCTATTGTTATCGCCGATGATTTGCGATTTGGATGAGAGGACATTTCGGTTTTCGCGTAGTTTTTGATTATACCCAATGGCCTAGATGTGAGCAAGACATAAAAAAGGACATCTGTGAGGACATTTGGAGGATAGAAAGTCATCAGGCACATTTGCAAGGACATATGCTTGGTTTATGGATGACTGCATACAAGTAGAGAAATAGAAAATAAACTTTGCCATAAGGGATTGCGTTTTTTAGCACATCCTTGAACTATTATCCTTCGTGGAAGATAGTCGAAAAGAATAGAAAACAAACCGGTTCCATCCTTGATGCCAACCGAGTGACTTTTGTTCCCCCATAACCTTAGTGGCCTATTTTTCGTTTTTCATTTCTGTGACGACCAGTGATTGTGGATTGAGATTTTTAGGATCAAGACGTTTGCATCCTGGATAAATGTACTATGAAATTGACAGTCCAGAAGGTAAGTGATATATCAGTCTCATTCCTATAGACAATCATATCATCCCTAAGGAATCGTTTGAGCTTAAAAGCTGCCTCAACAAATTATTGAATCGATTTTATTAATTTGCCTTTATTCGTCTCTGCATTCGCACTCGTACCCCGGAGGGATATTGAGATAGGTCCTTGGCAGGATAGTAGCGCATTCGACGGGCCATCATACATATGTATATTGTACATAAACAGATGATAGAGAAAGGACTGAAAGGACTCTCCGCTTCAATGTTTGATGGAATTTTAATCAATCTCTGTATATACGCGCGAGAAGACCCTCCGTTCATTTATTATTTATTAAAATATGGCCCAAGCCTCCCCAGAGGGTCAGAGATGATGTTGGTATCTACGAGTATTATCAGATGCACGTAGTAAGCGATTGAACAAGAGTGAGCTGCTGTTTAAGGGAAAAACGACTTCGATTTAACTTCGATGACCTGAAATTCCAACATGCTGATGTCAATCAAAGTGACCAAACTGTCGTTACCTAGTTTGTCGCGTAGTACATAGACCGCAAATCACGTATTCCAATGTCCCATTAAGTATTACTCACTCCCGAAATCAGATTGCATATTAACGGCCAACAGACACCTTCATGCATACGAAGTGTCCACATTAACAGTCACTATCGTCACATAAGATCTTTGATGTCAGATTCGTTGCGACATGCCCGCCCAAGTGGTTTCACCGCAATCGTGTGTCACTAATAAACAAGTTCCCACCAAGGTACTTGGCCAATTCACCCATTCATTGGTCGGTTGCCAATTTTGATCATTTGACGAATGTCGATGCATGACTGATATGCTTATGGTTAACCGTGTTCCATGGAAACCATGTTATGAGTCGTTTCTGACGCCTTGCTGGTGGTTTCGAATACAAAATTACAGTGATGACCGAAAACGAATTGGATTCGACTTAAAAGCGTTGACTAATGTCGTGCCCCATAGTCATGGTCAAGAATCGTGCACGACAATCTATTCAATTCCTTTGTGGAGAAAATTTAATTTTAGTCACAAAGTGTTTTGTACATACAAGCACCCAAGCGCCACGCTGTCTTCTTCTTCATCGTCTTCTTCTTCTTATTTCAAAAAGACGAAAGTGATTGCAATGGTGGTAGCATCCTTGCGTCCATCGTAAGTCTTGGACACGTAGGTAGGTATCCGTACTGGCCTGTTTGCTTCTGTGCTAGTTTGCTATGGCACTTGAGAATAAGGATAAGAATTCTCTTGTCGGGCATCCTTGGCAGTCGTGGAAACCGAAAAACCAACAACCCAACACACAAGTCTCTTTGAAGAAACGTAGACGAGTGAGCACACAATACATCATTATCAAACGGATTTTCGAGGATATCCTTGCTGTGCAACGAGTACGGAATGATGAAGATGACGAAGGTGGTAGGGTGGTACCCATGCACATATCGTATGCGTCGTTGTGCCTGTTTGTTCCTTTTGTTCCCCCCTCCTCCCATTTTTGCTTTTTTTGCTTTAGCTTTTCCTGTATTATTTAGCTCGCTTTGTGGCATTTATTATATTTTTATTATGTGCACTGAAAGTCCTGTATGTTGCACATTTAGTGCTATCTTCTTGTGGATTCTTGTTGAAAAGGAGAATAGTGAAGTATTTGCTAAAGGAATCGTCATTTAGACATGTACGTATGTACATATGTATGTACCTATTTATGTGTGTGCTTGCAGCTATCCTGTTGGCATGTGAACACTAACCGCTGCATAAAAGGGAGTAAAATATTAAGTGGTAACAAGGAAGCGTCCGTTTTTCAGCGATTTTCTTCTGTTTTCTTTGAGGGATAAATCATTTGCTTGCAGAAGGATAACTAAAGGATTGTTGCTCTCTTTCCTTACGAGTTGTTGGTTTGATTTAATGTGGCAGTGTTTGGGTGGAGATTGCTTGTGTGTGGCAAGGAAGTTGCAATGAATTGCGGAAGAGTAAAGTATGGCGCTTGTTGCTTTGAAATAGTGAAGTACCACAGCGTTCCGGTTTAGTAACTGGAGTTTTTAAAATATATTTTTAAGGATTTAGTCGTCGGCGGCAAAGTACCATTAAAAGGGGTTAAGGCACCCTATAAGACTTGGAAGACTGAATCTTTCCAGTCGACTTGGGCCTCAACAACAAGCCTTTTCAGCTAGGGCGATCTTTTGTTAGCTGTTTCCAGCGTCGCACGCCCAGTTGGTTAAGATCCTTTTCTACCTGTGTGCGCCACCTTGGTTGGATCCGTTGACGTCGTACTAGGCCGATGAGGCTGTACAGCCCGTATAGTTCGTGGTTGAATCCTCACGTCCATTCTCCATCAACACAAACGTGACCGAAGATTGTGCGCAGAACTTTCCTCTCGAAACGAACAAGGGCCCCTTCATCCACTTTTGACAAATCCAAGTCTCTGCATCGTAGAGAAGACCGGGATGATTAAGGTTTTATAGAGGGTCACCATAGTTTTCCAAGAGAGGGCTCTACTATCCAATTGCCTGTTGAGCACGAAGAAACAGCGGTTGGCAAGAGTTATTCTGGGAGCCCAGGTAGACGTTGTGTGCGTCTTTTGCGTCTTGGTTTCGCCCTCGTTTAACTTCAGACCCAGTTTAGCCGCTCCTGCTTCAATGCTTTCAAAAACTTCCCTCATGTCTCGCTGCGCTCTCCCAATTACGTCAATATCAAAACGTATGCAAGCAAATGTGCAGACTTGAAGTAGATCGTACCTCTTGTATTGGCCCGACATGACAGTGCGTAGCCCCCTCTGAAGCCTTTTTTGACATCGAAGGTCTCGGCTAACTCCTTACCGACTTTAATGGAGCAGCGACAATTCTCCATTGTCGTCCTGTACAGCCTGACGGGCTTGGCAGGGATATCAAGATGTAACATGTCCTTATATAGCTCGTCCCTAAGGACACTGTCATATGCGGCCTTAAAATAGACGAAGAGGTGGTGGGTGTCGACCTGAAATTCATGGGTCGTCTCCAAGATCTGCTGCAGCGTGGATATTTGGCCTGTCGAGGATTTTCCTTGGGTGAAACCACATTGATAGGAACCAAATTGACAACGAAAGGTTTCAGCACAATAGAAACGATCTTATACGCGATGTCAAGGAGGCTTATTCCCCTATAGTTGGCGCAGTTATAGTGGTCTCCTTTCTTATGGACCGGACAAATGATACAGAGTTCCATTCGTCGGGCATGCTTTACTCTGACCATATCTGGCATATGAGCTGGTGCATGTTCCCAACCGATTCTTCTCCAGCTGCTTTAAATAGCTCAACAGGCCGGTCAGTTTTGATATTGCTACCCTAACCTCGCCTAAGTCGGGTGGACAGAATTCTCGCTCATTTTCGTCAAGAGTGAAGTGAGTTTTGCATCTTGGCCATCTTCGCCGTTGTACAGTCCGCGTAAATAGTCTTTCCACATTCTCTGTATCGACTGTCGTTCAACTACAAGGCGTCCCTGTTCATTCGTGCAGGCTTCCGCTCTGGCTTACTAACCTTGGCATGTTCGTTTTACTCCTTGGTAAAACTTTCGAACGTCGTTCCTGCGATTACATCACTCCATCTCCTCCATCGTGCTCTTTCTTTTTCCTTCTGGAAAGCGCTTGCTCCTCCCTTCTTTTCCGTGCATAGAGCTCACTGGTCGTAACCAGCTCTCGTTCGTCGATGCGCGCATTCTGTTTTTTTTTGCATGCATCTGTCTACACTAGTCGTCAAACCAAGGGTTTCTTCTAGGTGGTGGCTGGTAGTCTATTACATCAGAGGCAGCATCTCTGATGGCGCTTTGACAACGTCTCCATTGCTGTTCTATAGCATGTGCGGTTTGCATCGGCTCTTAAAAGAGCTGGAGGGAGACACAATCGGCGAAGTTCCTGGCGATCTCATGCGAGTGCAGCTTCCTGACGTCAAATTTTGATGGTCATACTCGACCCGCAGTGTTAGCGAAATCCGCATACGTACCTTGGCTGCAACAAGGTAATGGTCCGAGTCCACATTGGCTCCTTGGAAAGTTCGGACATCCAATATGCTGGAGGAATGTCTGGCGTCAATCGCAATATGATTGATTTGATTAACAAATAATTGATCAGAAGACCGCCAGGATACTGAGAAGTGGGAATCAAGTAATAGCTACTAGGATATCCCGCCTTGTCAGAACGTCTATTAGCCTTAATCCGTTTCCGCACGTGGTATTGTGTAGGCTCTACTTTTCTTTGACTCGTTCGAAGATGTCCTCCTTAGCCAGCTCACTTTGAAATATCCTGGAACAGTCTTGGGTCGTAGCTGGGATGATGAGTAGGTCATAGAAGTCACCTTCGATTCTGTCGTCTTTTTCTTCTGTGGGGCCATGAACGACTATCAAGCTCATGCTCCCCAACGTGGCTTTGATGCGGATTGTTATGGGCGTTCGCTCAAATGCTTGAAGCTAAGGACTTTTAGCCTAAGCCCACCTCGAGCAACGAATCCACATCCTAATAGGCGTTACCTGTTCTCCTTGTAGCAGTTTCCGTAGTAAATGTCAAGGCTTTTCATCCTCCTTATACCCAGTCCATCCCATCGCACTTTTTGGAGTGCAGTAATGTCTGCTTTATAGCAGTTTAGTGCGTTCTCTAACTGCTCGGCCGTGCCCGTCTGTTAAAGGACCTAACATTCCAGCTGCAGAGCCGATACGCTTATCCTTTTATATGTTTGCGGGGGTCGTCAACATGTAGTCCGTCCATTACATCCGAGGTTTGTGGTTGTCTCTGAGTTTGTAGTTTTTTTTTTTACGGCTACAGCTTTCTAGGCCGTAGCCCAACCGACTAATCCTGTTTTCTGGCACAGGAAGCTCGCCATTCGCCCTTCCCAATAATTTCCATAGGAAATCTCCAGATGGCATCACGAGGGGGTTGGGATGGGACTCACTAACAGTGCCGCAAGGCCATTATCCGTCAGATAGATGCTACCCCTACGAGGCCTTTGTTAGTCCTTTGTCTTGGCGTTTGTTTGTCGACTATTTGCATTAGTAAAAGTCCATTATCATCGTCTTCGGTCTGTTTGGCTGATGAGAAAACTTTTTCTCTCACAACCTGCCCACCACCAGGTCACAGTCGGATCCACCATCTGACACCCTAGACTCACAGACATTTTGCATTCCGAATCAATCGACCGGACATCCGCAAAAAGTACGAAACCACTTTGCCGAAGCATTCTCTGGTCGGACAGTGGAACACGCCTGTCGTAAAACGCACAATTGAACACTGGAAAAATGATCTCCCCGAAAAGCCGCCACCATAACAGCCATCATCTCCAACAATTACACACGACCACGACTATTAACCTTCAAGCCGAGAGAAGAAATAAAGTAAATCACACACGAACGTCCCGAGGTTCATTGGGGTCAGTGACAAGGCATGTTCCATGCACTCTCATCTCACATGAGACTGGAGACTCGATTCTCATTTATAATCTTCCATTCACCGTTGTTATTGCTGACCATAATCCCCGGATTGATTAAGCAAATTAACCGACCGGTTTGCTGTGCACGGAAAAATCGACTTCGCTGTTGTCTTGGCATTCCACCATCTATTCATCCATCCATCCATCCGTTCATCCACGCCGTGCATGTATAGATTGAAAAATGCAAATCTTTTCCTACGTCTATGTGCGCCTTAATTGATCCCAATTAGCCGGTCTACAATGCGGTCGTTTGATGTTCAAAGAAGCGTTGTCTTGGTCGACTGGTCGTCTGTATTTACTTGTGGGAGTCGCCACAACATTTTTATTTATTTCCAATTAACCTTCGAAGATGCCGAAGACAGTAAGATGGTGATGGTCACGGCAACGGACTCCCGAGACAGACAACCCATTTCCCAGTCGTGGCAAATACACATTGATGAGATATTGTTCGGTTTCTTTAGGGGATTTCGTTCCCTTTCTGTGTCCCATCTTGTCTGTTCACTTTTGAATCTTCTGCCTTTGAACTTGAACACCCGAGAGTCGAGTTGAACGAGGTTACAAGCAACATGGGAGGGAGTAGAAATTTAGCAGACCGTAAGGATGGTAATAATTTAAAACCTCGCCGGCATCTAAACAGTATGTATATGAGTCGAGAGTAATATGGATCCTGGACAGGTGATTTATTCTATCGCTACCACTGCTTCCCACCCCAAGGGTTTCGAGTCGGTGTTCGTTCTACGAGCACTTGAGAATGTAGTAATTATTCTCAGGAAAATAGCCGTACAGCTTTGCGATAAGGATTTCGTCCTAGTTTGTGCTTTTTTTCTGTTTTAAGGGATTTTTCTTAACAATCCTTCGTTGCGTTGGTGCTTTTTGTTTTCGAGTATCCCGTTGACCTCTATCTCGAGTCAGGACATCTGGGTCATTCCCACTTAGGTTTCGAATTTATTTCACCTCCGTGAGGCACCTTAATTGGAACACACCACACATGAGTAGTAAATACCTCGACTTCTCTATTCCTTTGTGTAATTTTCCATAATTTTATTTCTCGAAGCTCACGGCTACCCCTGGTTTGTGGGAGTATATGCTTATCAATATGCAGCAACTACCTCTCCACTCTAGGCCGTCGATGAGAACAAAGGCTTTATAAGCTGTTCCCGCACGTAAACGACGTAAAGGAAACGAGAAACAAAAAGGACGAATGTGAGTATTTCCCAAGTGCCAATGACGAGGAAAGCTTTCTTCATTCTCCGCGTACGGGATGGAGCACTATACACGATTCAAAATGCAACAAAGGGCTACTTTGGGAAAACTGACGTCTTATTCTGGCATGTTTGGTGGAAATGCTAAATAAATTTATTTGTATTCCTCGCGATAAGATTCCAGAGAAGGCTGTTAAGAACTGTGGAATATTCCACGGTTAATGTTAAGGGGTAGCTCGGTAAGTTTTTCATTTTTGAAAAGCCCCCTAGGGTATTTGCGTAATGGTACTGTGGTATAGTGCGGAGCGTTGTATAGTGTATCCTTCAAGGACAATAGAGTGTAGACGTGTATGGAGTAGAGGATGGTTTAATCAAATCAGGAGAATGATGAAGAAAAAACGATGAAAACACGGATATTGGCAGTGCTGCCTGATGTTTTGTAAGGACATCGATGCTTTTGATGTCTGGGATATTCTTTCAATGACAAATCGATCCTTTTGCAAAATTTAAATTTAAGGATAAAGGGCTGTATCGATGCTTTGAACTAACAATATCCCCTGATGCTATTCGAAAAGCAATTACCGCAAAATTTATTGAAACAGGGACATGAACCATGCACTCGTTATTTCTATCTCAATCCCCTTCAGTCCAAAGGTTGTTAAAGGCTTTTCAAAACCTTAAAGGCTAACGTTCTTGCCTAAGAAGAATCAACCAATTCAAGCCCCGGAAAGGGTATATACGTAAGTGTACCATTCGCTCAAATCAAACCAGAAAAACCGTGAATAAACAACAAAATCGAATTCCGTATTCCAGACACAAACCATATAAATGTATGATTCAATCCCTGTTCTATGAAAGCTTTGTCCCTCCGTATCTATTATAGAGGATTTGACTTAATTCCTTCTCAATAGGATGAAGCCCAAGATACCCAATTTGAGGGTTAAAATTTCTCAAAACATAAGAAGAATATAAGTAGAGGCACGAACCATTATGTCTTGGACCCTTCCTTCAATTGTGTTTTTAATAAAGAGAGTCATAAAGGGGAAGATTTTTTTTGGTAGGATTTTCCTATATATGGAGGTCTCAACTCAGTAGATTGCACACGCAGAAATCGACTGAGTAATCAGTTGGGTGTATTTTAAGCAAGGATACAAACCATCCTTAATTTAGTTGACTTTGAAGAATGCAAATGCCCACGACGGGGAAGATTCTATTTTTCTTCATAGTTGAAGAAGATTATGAGCTGGGATCGTGGTTTCAAACCTAATAAAATGCATATCTTTCAAGAACTGGACCTAAACGACCTGCGTAAAAAACAAAAAAACTGAAGCATGATCCGACTAAAAGCGAGTAAGAGCTTCCACCTCCTCGTGGTACCATCTGGAAATTTCCTTACAAGGGAAATTATTGACGAGAGAGGCCGAATGGCGAGTAGCCTGCGCCACCAAGCAGGATTAGTGTCGGTTGGGCTACGGTCTAGCAAACCATGACCGTAAAACCACATATTGCTCAGAAACAAAAAACAGCCTCGGATGATCGAATGGAACGGATCTATGTTGACGACCCTTTAAGAAAACAAAAAACAAACAAGGACCTTCGGTTTTGTACGTGGAATGTTAGGTCACTAAACAGAACACGTGCGGCTGATCAACTTGCGGACGCCCTGGACCGCTATAAAGGGGACTTAGACACCAACCAGGAAATGCGATTGAATAGACTGGGTAAAAAGCGGACGAAAAACTGCGACATTTACTACGGTGACCGCTATAGGGAGAGACTACAGAGACTATTTGAATGCGGATTTGTTGTTGGAGGTGGACTAAAGCATAAAGTCCTAAGCTTCCAGTATGTAAGTGAACGCCTCATAACGATCCGCATCAAGGCAAAATTTTGTAACATCAGCCTCATATGTGTCCATGCCCCCACAGAAGACAAGGATGACTCCATCAAAGATAATTTCTACGATCTCCTAGCGACCTTAACGCTAAGCTAGGTAAAGAAAGCATCTTTGAACATACGATAACGGACACAGGCTGATCGACCTTGCCACGGGAAGAAATCTTCTTTTAGGTAGCACATGCTTTCCGCACCTCGATATACACAAAGGCACCTGGGGGTCGCTAGATCAATCAACCAGATTGATCACATCGCGATTGACGTCAGACACTCCTCCACTATTCTTGATGTTCGTACTTTCCAACGAGCGAACATTGTCTCAAAGCTACCATCGCCCGAGATCGCCAGTGCCTTTGCCAACCGCGTCTCCCTCAAGCTCTCCGATACACCTCAATTCTCCACTCAGTCAGTAGAGCAACAATGGAGCCAGTGCAAACAAGCCCTGAAGAGCACAGCAACGGAAGTGCTGGGCGTTAAAGCTCCA
Organism: Eumerus sabulonum; assembly: GCA_951905685.1. Classification (NCBI taxonomy): domain Eukaryota; kingdom Metazoa; phylum Arthropoda; class Insecta; order Diptera; family Syrphidae; genus Eumerus; species Eumerus sabulonum. The sequence continues at coordinate 111,891,185 of OX645061.1, forward strand.
CCACGTCGAAATACGTCGGTGGTTCGATGACGAAAAGCAGGAGGCATACAAAGCCTGATAATTTGGAAAAACCACTGCCGACTGTATACCGGCGATGACAGCCAACATGCCACCGTTAGGCAGAATGACCCATTTCTTAATGACGAAGATTGAGAAATAAGTATCCTTAATGTCGCACACAAGATCTTCGCTGCCGTTTCGTGTGAACGCCTGAAGCCGTTCGTAGATAAGCTGATAGGACCTTATCAGTGTGGCTTCAGGCTAGGGAAGTTCACCATCGACCAAATCTTCACACTACGGCAGATGCTGGCGAAAACCAATGAATTTCAAGTCGACACCCACCATCTATTCGTCGACTTCAAGGCCGCATACGACAGTGTATAACGCCATGTTTACTTCTGACATTCCTGCTAAGCTCGTCAGACTTTGCAGGATGACTCTGGAGAACGCTCGCTGCTCCATCCGAATTGGTGCAGAACTGACCGATAGTTTCGAAGTCAAAAAAGGATTTAGACAGGGCGATGCGCTGGTTTTTTAACATCATATTAGAAATGATTGTGCAAAACCACAGGCCAATACTAGAGTCACAATCTATTTCAAATCCTCGCAACTCCTTGCATACGCCGACGTCATTGACATAATAGGTAGACCACAGCGAGATGTCAATGAAGTGCTTGCGAGTATTGAGATGGAGGCGGAAAAAATTGGTTTGGCAGAGGTGAGGGCAAGACTAAATATTTGCTATCATCGAAAAATGACATTTACCACCGAACCCTTGGCCAGAACGCACATACTGGCAGATGTAAGTTTGAGGTAGTTAAGGACTTCATATACCTCGGCTCCGCAATGACCTGGAACAACGACCCGAGTTTCGAAATCGCAGACTTACTCTTGTTTACCGCTGCTTCTTTGGGCTCAAAAGACAATTGAGAAGTAAAGCTATCTCTCGTATGACCAAGTTGACCATGTACATATAAGATCTTAATTATTCCGGTCTTGTTATACGGCACAGAAACATGGACTTGGTCGTTTCGAGAGAAAGATTCTGCGTACGATTTTCGGTCCTATAATCTCAGTGGGGTGTTGGAGGAGAAGATTAAATCACGAACTGTACGGGTTGTACAATGACATGAGTCTAGTCAGGCGTCTACGAATCCAACGTCTAAGATGGCTTGGCCATGTAGAGCGAATGAACACCACAGCTCCAGCCCGTATAGTGTTTGAATCCAACCCCGAGGGACGAAGAAATAGAGGATGGCTGCACCTAATGTGGCGCGCACAGGTGGAAAGGGACTTCAACCAACTGGGCGTGCTGCACTGGAAAAGACTAGCGAAAGATCTGTAGCGCCCGTTAGGTAAGTAAAGTAAGTAAGTGATCTGCTTTTCTGCTGTCGAAAAGATGCTTTCAGCGACCAATAGCTGCCAATGCACCCGGAAAAATAAACTCTTTAGTGCGATTTATGACCGATGGAATCACTAAATGTGGAAATAAAACTCTCGTCAATTGCGCTTGTTTTCATTCAGTAATTTCGATTTTTTGGCCCAAAATTCACGAGCCTAACTATCGGTATGGTACGCATAGATCGTATTTGCAGCCATCATTTATACAAGATGATCTCCGAAATAATAAAAGGCAAGCATTAGTTTATCAGGCCGGATAAAAATTGGGTGCATCTTTCCAACTTTTCTGTAATTTTGGTGACAATTAAAAACCAAACGCTTAAAAAATTAGACATCTTGTGCGAAGTAGCACGTACATGAACCACTGTCCTCATTACATTTCCTTAAGACAGTATTCACATAGTTTTAAGGCTCGGTATTGATAGCAAATGAATCGCTCTACTTTCCTTCGATCTCCTAAGGCAAACGCGCGCCGTAATTTGTTGTTCAAAATAAATTTGGGAAAATCATTGTGGTGGACTTTAAGCAAAGAAACAAACCACCCTCATTACGATTAGTCCAAAATCGATGGTAAATCAATACCTCTCCCCTTTTTCGGTACCACAATGTAGCTCCAAAGGTCGAATACCTCCGACAACTACATAATGTGCTCTTCAGCAAGAAATTCATTTCCTTCTCCTCCAACCAAGTTGCCCTTACCCAGGTTCGAGATGGGAGCGATTCGACTTCTGGAAAGTATTACGCGGTAAATATAGCGCCAAGAGCGCCAAAAACGCCGCCAGGTACCTACTCGTAATTTGATAAAACGTAAAATTCTGCGTTCAACTCAAATAATTTACACAACACGAGCGAGCGAGGATAAAGGACTGCTCGGTCTAGGGCACAGGACGCCATTGAACAAGGACTCGAACAGAGATTTTTTTTCTAATTTTTGCTTTTGCAGTTTCTCAGCTAGTAGTCTGCACTGTCTGCAGTACAAGTTCATAATTTATTTGCACAAATACGCCTCTGCCGTGTTTGCTAGTTCGTCCGTAGATAGTTTTATGCGATTTCCACGTGATTTACCTATTTTGTCTCTCAATTTACTTCGTTGCACGGTTGACAGGTGAAATGAAAGTTGCTCCTTGGCCGGGGTGGAGCGGATTATTGCTGCAACTGCAAGTAAGAAATCTGACACAGCACGCAGGTTACACAGTTGTCGGCGAGCGGAAGAAACGCAACGAGATACTCGGAGTTGTAATTCAATTAGACTGGGTGAGTGGGTGGGGAAAGAGACGAACGTAACAACTTCACATCGGATTAGTTGGAATCAGTAGCCACTAAGTCTGAGATTTTCTACTGATTTTCCGCTGATTTTCTTCTCTTCATTCGTTCGCAGGGACTGCATCAAGGTTAAAGGTGTCTTCGGTCAGTCACACGTTTCAATCACAACAACGAGTGTAGCTCCAGGGCACACCACTCAACGTCACCTGGGGTTATAAACTGCACTTAATCACATGTTCCCTTACCTCTTGGTTGTTTTATAGTATTGCTCGCTGTTGTTGCATTGCATACACAGCGGGCAGGACAAGCAACGAGAGACAGTGTCGTCGATTTGCTTATCGCATTCGTGATGTACGCGCAAAATAGAAATTTTTCTCGAACCCTAGTCGAATGCACCGATGGTAGTAGGCACTTTCACGATCAGACACATGCACACACACTGGAATATCTGGACACGATTACAAGTCCATTAAAACGACCTTCCTTCCCTGTGGAGCGGACAGACGAACGCATCGCTTGCCAAGTGTTAGCGAACAACATTCCACTTGTCTGTTTCTGGACAACAACATTAACCTCATCCTCAGCTCAGAGGATGATCGCATAAATACATTACGGACAATTGCCATAAGGTTCGGTACCGGTACTAGTACCTCCATGGAGTCGTGGTCAAGCACAAGGCATTTGGATGTTTCGAATCATTTAGTTGGTATCGCGCATGTGGTGCGTGTTCGTACCATACCTACCCATGGTCATGGTCATGATGATGAAGAGGACGTAGAATATCCTGAGGGGTCTTTAATTAAGGAAGTAATTTCTATAGCCATAGACGTCCCTACGTAGAAGGCACTATGTACCTTGTACATATGAAGCGAAATCGTGATGGTTTCGTGCCGTTTATCTATTTACAAAGCCGCCAGAAGAATGAATCGAAAAGCGGCCAAGATGCACCATCCTCATCGTCGTTGTTGTCGTTGAGAATGACGGTGGACGTAGAAATTGTTCTTATCATCATCGGTGGCGGCCGGTAGAGTGGAATGTTTGCTACGTACGAGCGTCGATGGAGCAAGCGACCATTGGACATAGTCCACAAATGGTAATGCGTCAGCCAGAATCGCTTATTGGGAAAATTAATTGCCTCGGGTCGATGGCGTATTATTGCTCATCGACGGTTTGTGTGCGCTCTTCGTCGTTCCTCCTTCTTCCGTTCCGACGGGAAGCCCGAGCAAAATGATCGTCATGATCGTTGTCTATGCACTTTTTCTGTTTTTTTTTTTCTCCTATTTTTCTCGTGCATGTTCAGTTCACGTTGGGTCCTTGTAACCTTGGCGAATTGCTTCCGTGTACTTAGTCCCACTTGTTGACTTCTTAGATGATTGCCGGGAACTTCAGGTGATTACGTGGCGTTTATCTAGATTGCTTTGGTCGGTTTACATACAATTTGGTCATAGCTAATTAGAAATGACTGCGCAGATAAATATTAAGAGGAAGAAATTGTGGCTTTCAGTTCTGGAATTACGTCGCATAATGCATGGAACTGGGAGGTACTTGTGGCTGCTCGAATCATCTTGTCATTCGTCTTGCTCCGTTTGGAATTACCCGAAATTTTGATATTCAATAAATCAAGGAAATGATCTACTACTACTACTTAGGTGGCGCTACAGCTCGGTGTGAACTTGGGCCTCAACCAATAAGCTTCTACAGCTGGCACGGTCTTTCGCCGGATGTTTCGAGTGACGCACTCCCAGTTGGTAAGGTCCCCTTCCACCCGTGCGCGGGTCGTCGTTTGCCGACTCGTCCTTTGGGGTTGGATACGAGGACTCTTCGGGCCGTAGCTGTGTTGACCATTCGCTCTACATGGCCTAGGCATCTTGGAGCGGAAGACGTTATACTAGGCCGATGTCGCTATACAGCCCATACAGTTCGCGTAGTATCTTATCCTCCACTCTCCGTTTATACAAACGGGACCATAGATTGAACGCAGCAGTTTCCTCTCGAATAGACCAATGGCTTCCTCATTGGCTTTCGTAAAGGTCCAGGTCTCTGTGCCGTAGAGGAGGACCAGGATTTGTACATCGTAACCTTGATCTTTCGAGAGAGGGCTCGAAGCAGCGGCTGGCAAGAGTAATTCTGCATTTGATCTCAGCGCTGGTGTTGTTGTCGCCGGTCACTAGTGAGCCAAGGTAGACGACGACCACTTCGAATTTGTAGCTGCCAATTTTGACGTTTTGGCCGAGACGTCGGGTGTTGTGCGTCTTTTTTAATTCACAGCATATATTTCATTTTACCCCCGATAACAGAAAGACCTATTTTGGCCGCTTCTGCTTCAATGACTTGGAAGGATCATCCGCGTACGCAAGCAGTTGTGCAGACTTGAAACAGACCGTACGCCTTGTGTTGGCCAGTGAATCTCGTATGATCTTTCCAAGTACGATGTGGAAAAAGTTAAAGCTACCGACCATCATTGTCATTTTGCCCAATCTAACGAGTTTGGGATCTTAAAATTAGACATCACACACTATGCACACTGTTGTACGCGACCTTGAAATCGACAGAAAGGTCGCTTACAAATGAGCTGGTACATACGCTCTACCAGCTCATCTATAGCCACTTTAAATAGCTCGACAGACAGCCGGTCTGCGCCCGCGGACTTGTTATTCTTCAGCTTTGAAATTACTAGATTAATTTCATCTAGGTCGGGTGGACGGAATTCTCTTGCAACTTCGTCCGTTGCGAATGGATCATTCTGCCTGACAGCGCCATTAGATCTATCATCGCCGCTAAACAGTCGAAATGTTCCTTTCATATCCTCAGCATCGACTGTGACTCTACTACTAGTTGCCCATCTTCATCCCTGCAGCCTTCCGCTCTGGATTTTTAATACTGGCATGTTCGTTTAATTTTTTCTATTCTAGCGTCTCTCCATCTCTCCGATCACACGCTTTCCATGCTCTTTTTTTTTCTTCCTTAAAAGCGTGTGTTCCTCTTCCCTTTTCTGCTCGTAGTGTTTTTTTTTTTTTTTTTTTTAGAGACTCGCGTAGGTTCAAGAGTTTTTTTTTTTTTTATATTCTCTTATGATGTGTTGACACACACAACCTAAACGGAGTACAGTGGTTGGGGTCGTTGATGTTCGTTCACTACTCTCAGGGGTGGTTGTCCTAGACCTAGATAGGACGAGAGCCGACCAAATTCCGCGTTGGTTATAGTCCGTAGTAATTCGTTCAAGCACTTTTTAGTATTGCATACGCAGAGGATGAATTTCGTTTGACCATATACTGTGAGTGTTATGCCTGCAGCAGTACGTCTGGTCACTTTCCATTCTCAACAGCGTTGCATACTTTTTGGCGGTATAGAAACTACTTTTTCTTGGCTATGAAGCGAATTTGAACTATAAACCTTCCGCTCGGCGGTCGATGATGTTAACCACTGCACCACTGCTCGTAGTGTTAACGGGCGACTCTCGTGTCGCTATGTAGCATGACTTTGTAGGCGACTTGCTTTGCTACATGGGCTTGCTCGCATTGCTCTTCAAACCAGCTGGCAGTTCTGTGGATTGTACCGGTGTCATCGGATTTCGCGAGAGGTTGAGGGAAAGTCGATCGGCAAAGATCCTAGCAGTCTCCGGCGATTGTAGTTTTCCGACGTCAAACTTTTATTGTCCAGCTGGACATCCTCGATATCTTCATTCGTACCTTTGCTACAACAAGGTAGTGATCCGAGTCGATGTTGGCTCCTCGGAAGGTTCATACATCTAGGATGCTCGAGGGGTATCTGGCGTCGATCGAAAAGTGATCAACCTGGTTGATGGTCGATTGATCAAGGGACCACGTTCCTAGATGCTAAAATCAGATTACACCTCGCCAGGAAGTTAAGTAGCCGATGCCTGCCTATACTATACTTCCCCTTGAGCGACTCAAATAAATCCTTTTTGCCCAGTTTCGCACTAAGATCCCCTAATACTATTTTTATATTGTAGCTGGGACATTGGGCGTAGGTGATCTACGAAGGAAATTCTTCGCACCCAACGATCTGCCTACAAGTTTATAGATCACTCATTCGTTCTAAGTTCGAGTTCAACGCTCATGTCTGCTCTGGCGCACTGTACTTACTGGACAGAATACAAAATCCCGCGATCAGACTCAGGAGATTCCAGCATCACGAATTCATTACACTCACTGAGTCATCGCAGGAAATCTCCAGCTTTTCATTGTTTTATCGTTACTTTTGTCGTAAGTGCTCTGATGAAATTGCTATTTGCCTTCTGCTCCTTCAAGAATGCTCACGATTTCACTTTCAAGCCCGTTTTCTGTCGTACTGTCAAATATAGAGATTCTACCTTCAACCGAACCATACGAATGTGGAACGCGCTACCTCCTTCGGTCTTCCCCTCTCAATACAACATGCAAATATTTAAGACCAATGTCAATAGGCAGCTCCTCTCCCTCTCCGTGTTTCCTTCTGCTGAGGTAATAATGCCTTAGCCTTGAATGCGCGTATAATAATAAAAAAAATTTATCGGCCATGTCTCATCTCAAGAGAAATGGTTTTTAGTACAACTCGCATTGGAATGACAGTGCGTTTGCGCTGCCCTACGACCCATGTCTCATGGATATGCCCTCTGGCGCAATGACACCTGTCATCATATTCATTGCGCCAGGATTGGCTCCGGTCGCATACTGAACCTCGAAAGGATAGTGTTCGCGTTTTCACAGATTGCTCCACGTTTTGGGCTGGGGTCCGGCACTATGGTTTTCTTTGAACGTGGAAACGTCCGACTGCACTTTTCATTAGGAAACTATGTGTCTGACTTTCAGTTTGAGATATACGCAATCCTGATGGCCATGCACTATGTTGCTAAGCAGTGACATCAGTGCCCATCCCTTGAACCACCTCCAAAACAGTGTATAAACAATGGATTAGGAGGCTCCTGGGCGTTTCGGGAGGAAAATTTCGCGTTCAATCTATGGTCCCGTTTGTGTAAACGGAGAGTGCAGGAGAAGATTCAACCAAGAACTGTACGGGTTGTAAAGCGACGTCGGCCTAGTTAGACGTCTTCAGATATAGCGTTTAAGATGGCTGGGCTATGTAGTGCGAATGGACATCACCGCTCCGGCTCGAAGAGTCTTCGACTCCAAACCCGACGGACGACGCAGCAGAGGATGACCGCATCCAACCGCTCACAAGTGGAAAGGGACCTCAGGCGTGCGGCACTGGAAGTAGCTGGCCAAAGATCGTGCCTGCTGGAGAGGCTTGTTGTTTGAGGCCTTGGTTTACCCCGAACCGTAGCGCCATCTAAGTAAGTATGTAAGTATGCGGAAATGTTTTTTGGTTACTCAGTGTAGGACTTTGTAAACACTTGTTGCGTTGTGACCTTGTTTAGCCAGTTCGTGTTTAATGTCGTCGGTGTCCTTCAAAAATCGCTCTGTATGAGTGTATGTTGGCGTTACAGTCCATGAAGGTCCAAAGCCGAGCTTCTCTCAATCACCCTTTTCCCATAGGTAAAAGGCACCAACAGTTTACTGACGGTTCCGAGTGGCGAATTTCGTGAAGCTTTTCATGACAATTATACCACAGGGGGTTTTGCCAGAACCCCGCTGAGGAGATGCAGCGTGGAAACATGTTCGATGACAGGGCTGTTGTCTGGATTCGATACCGTGTCATCGGCGTCTGAGCAACACACTACCCACTGTGTCACGGCGCTTTTTGTGAACTTTGAGTCCCATGACTTCTATCTCCACGCGAAATTGATCAATGAGTTCTTTGCCATGTGATCTTCGGTCCTGGTATGGATACGCTTTAAGTTAATCTGTTGTACTTTCCGATGACAAGTACTTACCTGGAGTCAAAAACTGTCAAAAATTTCAACTCATCGCTTCCAAATACACATCTCGATCGAAGAATCTCCACCCCCGTGCCGAAAACCTTTTTAAGTCCTTTAAACACCGACAATGTTGACGGAAGGCATTTGAAAAAGTAAATTGTCTCCCCCGTCCGCTCCAACCGTAGAATACCAGTCATCATGTAGGAGTACGTATCTCGGAGTATGTGAAGAAATAAAAGGAGAAAATTAATAATTTAAGCCGAAATTGTCTGTATTTATCCTTCGGAGGAAGACAGCTTACCCGTCATAGCGCCCCTCAATCCCGAACAATTCAATTTCCGTTCGTTCGTCCTGACTGCGTCCGTCGTTGCTGCTGTTCTTGCTCCTCATTTTTCATATTTTCTTTTCTAAATTTAATTTCGCACAAAACAGCTTACATGTGATTGTCAGAGGCAGGTTTTGGCTTATAACACAGCCGTAGTGGGCGTAAGAGAGAATGCCTCGTTTGGGTCTATGGTTTCGAATGTGTCTCGTCTTCGCCTTCGACTTGGGTGCGTATGTACGTCTTATCCTTTCGAATTTTTAAATACCCTTCGGGCAATGAAATTGTTATTGAATCGTACAGCAGCGGATGCATGGGGGCGACAGTGCCACGCCATAGAGGGAATTTGTATGTCAACCCCACTGGTAATCGTCGAAGGACCCAAACAAAAGCTATCCCCTGTCCTTATGCAGATATCCTGTCACATATACATACGTATACAATGGTGTGTATTCGAGGGGGTAACTCCAATTTCTTTAAGCAAACACTCGGTGCTTGCTCAACCAGCAGGCGTTCACTCACCCGCTAATTTTTTTCTTCTTCTCTTATCCCAGTGTGCTCGGGAATTTCCTTTCATTTCTTTGTAGTACTCGTATACTGGTATCCTACTCCTGGCCTTCGCTTTGCATCGCTGAAAGTGAAATTTTTGTACGGCGAACGTGTCCCCGGCTACACTAGCTCTTGTTGCCATCAGTCGACAACGTCGTCGTCTGGGCAATTTCCTCCTCGACACATACATAGTACATACGTCAAGCTACCCGCAGCGTGCGCGGGCAATCCTCCTCCATTTACATATGTACATATATGCACACATTGATGATTTTGTTATGCAAAAAAGGATTTCTTTTTTTGTCCTTTCCACCTCCATTGTTGCGTTGGTTGTTTTATTTTGTTTTGTTCAACGTTCGTGTTGGAGTAACATTATGCTGCACCTACGCAGCGACAGCGGTTCTGGAAGAACGTGTGACATATGGAGTGGATGGATGCTATGGTGTGGTGACCTGTTAGTATTTTTGTCCCAACGGATGTTAGCTGCATCTGCATATTTGCATACTTGATTGCAGGAACAGTCACAATGGTGGTAATGGTGATGGCGATGATGGTGGTGTACCAATGTATCGGCGGTGACAATTGCGTTGTGGGAGAGATGTCTGAGTCTATTGTTGGCAAACGGGCCGGATTGAATGATGTTACAACGAATCGTTTTTCGGCAATAAAACTAAAGGAATATCGAAGGCGTACCTTAGATTTCAAGAGATTAATTCCTTCTCACAACTATATGGGTATGTGACTGAAATCTGGAATGACGTTGTATCTATTAGAGTCTGCGTCATCTCCTGTCTGCTGTGATAGCCGATACGTCAAAAATTAGACGCACGACAACTTTGTACATCAATCACCACGACACGTCCCATTCAATTTTAAGATCCGACTCAGACCGTCCTAACAATTTTGTTCACATTCATGACTTCCTTTCAAATCTCATCTAACCAAGCGACACAGTACGAACTAACACATTCCGATTTGGCGTCGGTTTCGAATTTTATTACACACATAACTCGAGCCACGTAGGTGGCTGCTGTTTGGCACAAGCCCACACATCTTGGTATCCTCCTCGGAACGGCACAACTACTATGTACGTCTTTACGATCACACACGGCAAAGGGAGGAAAATAAAAAGGAAAACGAGAAAACAAGCAAACGACAACACACCTAACTGATAGATTGTAATATCCGTCATGCCACCATGAAGGCGACAACAAGATGACATCCACAGACTGTGTGCATTTCAACCATCTGCATTCGATTTAAATTGCCACCCAAAATGCCAAAGTCGAACTCGAAGACGACGAAGGAAATGTACGACATGACGTTACAGCACTGTCGTATCCTACCCACAAACGAGCCCTCGAACATATGACTCAATCAGCACAGCAATAATTAGTGGTTGACTGCACCCGAGCTAGTAATTGAATTATTTCCTTGCAATTGATTTGGAGAATCAACTCAAACGACCGACCGTCTTGTATCATGTCGCACGCATATGAGCACGCGAGCGCTTCCTCTGACCACCTGTGCAACAAGCAAACAGTAGGCTATTGCGTGCTGAGATCAGGCTTCTGGCAAGCGCATTATGCAAACAATCGGTCTAGATCCTTTCCACCGCACAACAGTGTAGTGCATACAAGCAGCTGAACAAGTGAACCACTAGAGGGAAGGACGAAGGAGAAGAAAGGATCTCCGAAACATACAATAATTGGACTAATTACACTTTTAACAACTTTTGCTGTTATGCTGCGCTATACCGCTCTACCCGAGCGGCGGATTGTTGTTATTGCAACGCCCAACGTGACGGTCCGACGACCGCGCGAATACGAATAAAGTCGTTATTTGCCACAAAAGCACTTAAACGGTTCAGGAAGAAAACATACTCTGACTTGTACAGGACTCCAACCTTATGCTTACTCGTACTACCACCCCCCGTCAGCTCTATCCTCTTCTATGTACACCGAAAAGCAAGGGGAAGGAAAACTCAATTTTTATTTATTAGCCGGTAGTTGTGTGCAGCACTTGTTGGAAACGAACCACTACTACAACTACTAACTACCGCAACAACATGAGAAACTACTGGCAGTAGCAGAATCGTCTGTGGCCATGATATGGATGAATTGCCAAAGGATCGGGTTAAGTGGTTTTGGGGTGGTCCTTCTAGCGAAAGAAATCAACACGAGAACTTTATTAACGTCAAAACTTACTTCTTCTCGTTTTCCTCAGCTCTACTCAACCCCGTCGCCCGCAAACATCCTTTTTTTTTGTTTTGTTTTTATTTTCTCTCCAAATGCGTCCTTCTACTTGTATCCCCTATGCCGTCGTGCTCGAGGGCGCAACGAACGAAACTAAAGAAAAAAGAAAAGAAAAACAAAAACGAATAGAAATACAAAGGAAATCCACGAAGCTAAAGGCGGTACACCAGCGCGTAGCGCAATTCAACTTGTAAAGTAAAGTTTGAGTTTGAGAAGTACTGTAAATTATTGGTGCACCTCTACACCCGCCGGTCTTTCAACATCCGTGGACTTTTACCACAACTAACACTCCTAGTCGCTTGGGCAATCAAACAGAAACAAAAAAATCTCTAATTAGAGGAAGAAAAACAACGACAAGAATGTCCTTAAAATACTCATGTAGTTTGGAGGCAGGAAGCCTTAGGACCTGTCGTTGCACAAAGTTTTCACAATTTATTGTAACCGAGTAATTGGGTTTTGGCCCGAAAACCCAATGTCCAGCAAAGGACTTAATCTATAATGGAAGCGCGTAGAATTGCTTTCTCGTCGAGGTTACACGGTTAGCCAGCTGTAGCCCCTGTTCACCAGGCTTTGTTGAAAGCGACATGCCCTTCAAGAGAAACTGGACATTATTAGTACTAAAATGTAATTAAAAAAAAATTGGGTAACAACCAAGGACATTTTCTTTTTCACCTTACTAAAGCAGACGGCCTGGAATTCATTGTTGCGCTTCAAGTCTGTAAAGCTAACGCGCTTTTGAAAATGTCTGCTTAAGCACTCAATTGCCCGCAACCCTTGGTTCGTCATTTTTTTCTCGACCTTTAGCCGAAAAAACACCTTGTGCTTTCGATCTCTTTAACAAAGCTTCAACAGTGTTCACGGTTGGTGCCACAGAATGGCGTAGTAAATTGCACCTATTTCTTGCATACGGATATAATTCACTGAAATTATTTTATATAAATCCATTTCGTTACCTTCAATGTAGTCCTTCCGTGGTCGAATGCCCTTAAGTCGATAGATTTTCCAATCTTTGAAACAGCTGTCAAAGTCGATTTTCGGGATGGCCTTCAGCTCTCTCTTCGATGCGGTCTGAGTCTCCTCTATCGATACAAAACAGCATCCCCAAAGTGTTCCTTCGAGTTTGTTGTCTAGTTATGGTGAATACGAATGGTTTTTGTGGCCTTGTCTCAAATTTATCTCATTCATAACTTTGTTTTTTTTACGTGGGCGGATTGTTAGCCCGCCGCACAACCACCATTCTGGTCGGGGTTTTGTCGCTGCATACGTTTGTTCACCTCCCAACGGTTGTTGAAGAGGCTATCCAGAGGGCGCCGCGAGGAGGCCGAATGTCAACTTGACTCGGGCATTTAAACAGGGATAGTTGGTGGCATCTCGCCAGATTGAGAGCGATCAACAACCTTACCCTGTATGTCCGAGCTGTACGAATAACATGGCCGCAGGCTCCCTCTCTCCCCTTATTTCTCGGCACTGAGCAGTACATTCAGGAGTACGTCCCAGTTCTGGGGCGCGTTCAACCTTTGCGGTTTCCCGTGCTATGCCATCGTCGGTGTCACCTCCGCTGGATGCACTGCTCATTCTCAGTCCGACCAAGCGAGAGACAGTGAACCGCAGGCGTCGGTATCGTTCTGGGCTGCCGTAGAGTTCGAAATGAATGATGAGGCCGGCAGAATCCTCGCCCATTGGGGGTGCCACCTGGAGTACTAAAATCCTTCCGGTTGTCTATCCATTTTTGGATCTTAGAGTCTTAGTTCGAGGTCTACGACCTCTTAAGCCTTCCGTCACGACAAGGTGCCCGAAGACTTACTTACTTAGGTGGCGCTACAGTCCGGGGTGAATCTGGGCCTAAACCAACAAGCCTTTCCACCTGGCACAAACTTTTGCCAACTGTTACCAGTCCCTCACCACTTGTCTGCGCCATCTTAGATGCGGCCGTCCTCTGCAACGTCGCCCTTCTCTACTCTACATGGCCTAGTTAACTAAGACGTTGGATCTGAAGAAGTCGTACTAGGCCGATATCACTTTACAGTCCGTAGAGTTGGTGGTTGAATCTTCTTCTCCACTTTCTGTCGACACAAACGTGACCGAAGATTGTTCGCAGAATTTTCCCCACGAAACGACCAAGGGCCTCTTCGTCCATGTTTGACAAGGTCCAAGCCTCTGCGCGGTAGATGAGGACTGGGATGATAAAGGTAGTGTTATTGTGCGTCTTATCTCGGCGTTGTTGTCGTTGAGCCAAGATAGACAAAATCCTTGACTTCATCAAAGTTAGTTGCCAGTAGTGCGTTCTGCCCAAGACTTCGGTGTTGTGTGTCTTTCTTTGACGACAGCATATATTTGGTTTCGCCCTCGTTCACCTTCAGAACCACTTTAGCCGTTTCTGCTTCAGTGCTTACAAAAGCTCCATTGACGTCTGGCTGCGTAAGCGGGCAATTATGCAGACTTGAAGTAGATCGTTCCTCTTGCATTGGCCAGTGAATCCCGACCGATCTCAATGGTAATGTTGTAAAAAACACATGACAGTGCGTCGCCCCGTCTGGATCCTTTTCTGACATCGAGGGACTCGGTTATCTGATTACCGACCTTAATGGAGCAGCGAGGATTTTCCGCTGTCATCCTGTATCGGCTCTTGAAAGAGCTGATGGGAGACACGATGGGCGATGTTCCTGGCGGTCTCTTGCGAGTTCAGCTTCCCGACGTAAAATTTTGATGGTCTTATTCGACTCCGCAATATTCGCGATATCCGCAAACGTACCTTGGCTGCAACAAGGCAATGATCCGAGTCCAAATTGGCTCCTGGGAAAATTCGGACATCTTATATGCTGGAGGAATGTTTCGCGTCAATCGCAAAATTATCCATTTGATTAACAGGTAAGACCGCCAGGTTCTCTTAAGGATACTGAGAAGTGGGAATCGGGTGCTAGCTACTAGGATATTCCGACCCGTCAGAAGGTCTATTAGCCTTAATCCGTTTCCGGACATGATGTTGTGTAGGCTGTGCTTTCCTACGACTCGTTCAAAGATAGCCTCCTTCCCAGGTTTGCGTTGAAATCTCCTAGAACAATATTGGTATCATAGCTGGGACATTGAGCGTATGTTCTATCTAGGAGGTCATAGAAGTCATCTTCGGCTCTGTCGTCTTTTTCTTCTGTCGGGGCTTGAACGCATATCAAGCTGATGCTCCCGAATGTAGCTTTGATGCGGATTATTATGAGGCGTTCGCTCACATGCCGATAGCTTAGGATCTTTTGTCTAAGTCCACCTCGAGCAACAAATAGGCGTTGTTTGTTCTGCTGGTAGCAGTTTCCGTAGCATATGTCACAGTTTTTCATCCTCTTTTTATCCGGGCATCCCATCGCACTTCTTGGATTGTCGTAGTTCGTCCCTTAAATCCGAGGCTTGTGGTTGTCTCTGAGTTTGTAGTTTTCTTTTATGGTTACGGCTTACTAGGACGTAGCCCAACCGACTAAACCTGTTTTTTGGCGCAGGAAGCTCGTCATTCACCCTTCTCCGTCTGTAGTTTCCAGAGGAAATCTCCAGATGGCACCACGAGGAGGCGGGAATGGGACTTACTAACAGTGCCGCAAGGTGTTCGTCCGCGGTGGTTTTTCTCGCTTTTTAGCAGGCCAGCGTCCGTCGGATAGATGCTACCCCTTCCAGGTTTTTTTTAAGTTCTTTGCGCCCGAAGAAGGGAGGTTAAAACATGGTCGTGAGTAGTGCTTATACGAAATAACTTTTAAATGGCAAGTATCAGTTTATCGAATTTAATCAAATTAGAATTCTCCCAAAAGAGCCCAATAAAAAAGTGAAATATGTAAAGTGTTTTCCTAGACTTCCACCTCCAAGAAGAATTTAGATTCATCCGAATACCCTACCCACTTTCAAAAACATGAGAAAAGCAAACTTTTAAAGAGTCCCATTGCACTTAATTAGGCCCGTTTCTCACCTACCCAAAGCATCTCGGAATTCCCACCACGCCACTAAAACAACAAAAAGGAAGAATAAGCCAAATGACGGCAAATAGCTCGCGGCCAAAACGTGGCGCTTTAATTCCACCCGAAACAAGTAGCATTCCAACGCCCGGACGCAACGCTCGCACGGAATTTCGAAACACTCCACCGTGTTTTCGACTTGATACGCGTATGGCTGGGATTTCCCACGTTTTTTTTCATGCTTAACCTTTCGTCCTTTCACGGTCCTCGTGGAGCTCGTGAATTCGCTATGAGTTTGCCCCGAATCACTAAATCGGTAATTGTGCGTACAATCCTATTCTTGTCCGACTTCTGCTACCGGGTACTTTTGTATTATGGATGACAGGTGGCAGTACGCAGTACTGGTGCCGGAATACATATTTTCCTTAAAGGATATACAATAATAAAAACAGGAAATGGAAAGGAGAATCGTGAAAACGTTCCAAATATTTACATTAAATTTTGAGACCGAAGAAGGGAAGTCGAAAAAACAGAAAAGGGATAACGCGAGTGAGGAAATGAACGTGCATTCCGCGCATTAAAACCAGATGGATGCAAAGTTGTAAAGTGACTCCAACGGGAATAAAAGAAACAAATGTCAATTGGACACATCCTTTGTCCAGATGTTCGAATTTGGAACCATTTTTAATTTCCTTTCAAATGGCCAAAAAACAGGACTCTCGGCATCCAGATAAAGGGAATAACGAAACAAAGAAGCAACAGCAGCATCGAGCAACTTTCTAATTTGAAAGTTTTCTGGGTCTACAGTTTTTCCATACTTTTGTTGCCTGCCGATTTGGGGGAAATCTCCCTCTTCCAGGTGAATCCGTAGATATTGTTTCGAAGGACATCTCCATGAATGTGATTAGAATTTTCCGGTCTTGTCGTTCGAAACACCCGAAGAAAAGACGAGTTTCGAAAGGAACTTTTATATTTTGAAAAAGTTGCTACCTTAATTCTAATTCAATCCCAGGATGGCCGGAATGAATAGGAAGACGGGCTAGTAAAAAATGTCCTTGATCCAAGGTGAATGCATCGTGTGTTGTGTAGCAAATGTTCGTTGTGAAATCCTGCCGGTACTGTAGTGACGCCCCCACACACATATTTATCATTTCGAATGAGTGATTTTTATGTCAGGAAGTTTGACGAGTTTGCTGCTCCTTTCTCACACCCATCATCCTGCCGTCGTTGCATCCCCCGGATAGCAAGGATAACTACAAAAAACAAAAGTGAAAAGGGATACACAAGCGGAACTCACGGAGAATACAATATTCCTAATGTTTATTGGTAAAGTTTACTTTATACTTCTTATACTCCTTCGGATGCTTTTTCATCTTTCCGATACGTTTTTCTATCGGGACGAAGGGTCCATTTAAAAGGTGAGGCCTTAAAGTCGCATTTCTTTTTCTCTCGTTATATAAATTATGTGATAAATCTGGTTTTAGGGTACAGGTTTAAGTATAGGTATTCTAGGTCCAGTTTTGGGGGGAGATAATTATACGGTTTAACAGGAATTCATGTCATTATCCTTGATGCTAAACAAAAAGCTAAATGTGGAGATAATCGGATTAATATGGTTGGCTTGTTAGGGAAAAGTTTGAGTTAAGGGAGGTAAATCTATTCATAGAACGAGTTCTGTTTTAGTTTATGGAGGTAACCTATGGTGATGAGGGAAGCTGTTGTTTGTCTTTGACTTTTTTTTGTAATCAGTAGTGGAGATTTGGATTTGGCTTTTCTAGTGGAGAGTGGAGGATTTTTGGCTTTGAAACAGAGATGGGTCTAGAGAAAACCAGGGTCATGCGAAGGTATTGGACGAAAATGATGGGATTGGGAGGAAAGTCCCTCTGCAGCATTTTCTCGGTTTCTTCTGTGACAGCTCGTGCTCCTTTATATCATGTAACCAGAAACCGCAGATTTATGTCACATATCCGAGGATGAACGATTGGTGGAATTCAACGTCCCTGTGCCGAAGTCCTTGTTAAGCGACAAAACCGTCGTGACTATTACTTAAATGAAGGTCAGTGTGGACACGAGTTTACTTACATAGGCGCTTAAGTACATTTACGGGTTTAACTAAACTTCTTGGTTTTTCTTCTCTGTTAGGAAAAATCGTAGAAAAAAGCCCGCTCGACTCTTTCTTTACTTTTTCTAACCTAACGCTACACAGTCTAAGTTAGTTTGATCCAAGGCTATCTTAAAACGCAAACTAGGTCTGGGCACTCTGTAGCTCAAAAATCAAACGTCAGAGCCTCTTCCTGAATTTAATATAAGCGACGACCCAGTTGTAGCAAGCACACGATCTCAACATGCACAGGGTACCTGGCTTTCTTTCGATCAATCGACCACCAATCAGATTGATCACATTACGATCGACGCCAGACACTCCTCCAGTATTCCTGTCGTACGAACCTTCCGAGGAGCCAACATCGACTCGGACCACTACCTTGTTGCAGCCAAGGTACGATCGAGGATACAAAGAATGCTTAGGAGTCACAGGACAACGTAAGTTTGACGTCGGAGTGCTACAATCACAAGAGACTGCCAAAATCTTTGCCGATTGTGTCTTCTCCATGCTCTCCCAAAATCCGCCCACAGCAGCACAAACAATAGAACAGGAATGGGCGCATTGCCAGAGCGCCGTTAGAGATGCTGCGTCAGAGGTGCTGGGTTTCAAACCGCCACCACCTAGAAACCCCTGGTTCGTTGAACAATGCGAACAAGCCCATGCAGCAAAACAAGAAGCATATAAAGCCACGCTGCAACGACGAACGAGAGCTGCTCGCGAAATCTATGAGCAGAAGAGAGGAGAGGACCACATGCTTTTCAGAAGAGAAAAGAGAGTACAAGAAAAGCGAGAGATTGAGGAAATGTAGAGATGTTACCGCAGGAATGACGCCCATATGTTTTACAATAAGGTAAAGCGAACATGCCATGGCTACAAAGCCAGAGTGGCGGCTTGCAGGGATGAAAATGGAGAACTGGTAGTAGAGTCACAGTCGATGCTGAGGATTTGGAAAGAGCACTTCTGTAGACTGTATAACGGCGCTGATAGACGAGATACCGCAGTCAGGTAGAACGATCCGTTCGAAGTGGACGACGATGTAAGAGAATTCCGTCCACCCGACCTAGACCAAGTCAAAATAGCGATATCAAGACTTAAGTCTAATAAAGCCGCGGGCGCAGACGGCCTGTCTGCTGAGCTTTTTAAGGCGGCTGGAGATGAGCTGGTAAGGTGCTTAAACCATCTTATTTGCAAGATATGGTCGGAGGTAAGCATGCATCGTTTGCCCGGTTCATAGGAGAACTCTATGACTGCACCAATTACATAGGTTTAGGTCTCCTGAACACTGCGTACAAGATCCTCTCTGCCGTACGGTCTAAGCACCTGAAACCCTTCGTGGACAATCTGATAGGTTCCTACCGACCGTGCAAGATGACAATGGAGAATTCTCGCTGCTCCATTAAGGTCGGAGGTGAACTAACCGACCATGTCGATGTTAAAAAATACTTTATAGAGAGTGACGCGTTGTCATGTGATTTTTTTAACATCATACTTGAAAATATCGTGCGGGGCTCTGCGGCCAATACAAGAGATACGATCTACTTCAGGTCTACAGAATTGTTTGCCTACGCATATGACATTGACGTTATTGGACGGACAAAGCGAGACGTCAATAAGGCATTCGCAAGCATTGTAGCAGAAGCGGCAAAAGTGGGTCTATGAGTAAATGGGGACAAGACTAAATATGTATAGGCTGTCATCAAAGAAAGACGCGCAACACCGACATATTGGTCAGAACGTCACCTTCTGCAGCTACATTTTTGGAGTAGTCAAGGACTTCATCTACCGTGGCTCGATAGTGACAAGCAGCAATGACACCAGTGCTCAGAAAAAACACAGAATAACTCTTGCCAACCGCTGCTTCTTTGGGCTTAAGAAGCCATCGAATAGTAGAGCCCTCTCTCGAAACACTAAGGCATCCTTCTACAAATCCTTTATCATCCCGGTCCTCCTCTACGGCGCTGAAGCTTGGACGTTATCAAAAGCGGATGAAGAGGCTCTTGGGCGTTTCGAGAGGGAAATGATGCGTGCAATCTTTGGTCCCGTTCGTGTAAACGGAGAGTGGAGGAAAATATTGAACCAAGAACTGTACAGCGACATCGGCCTAGTATGACGTCTTCGGACCCAAGGTCTAAGAAGGCTGGGCCATGTAAAGCGAACGGACATCACCGCTCCGGCCCGAAGAGTCTTCGACTCCAACCCCGAGGGACGACGCAGCAGAGGACGATCGCATCTAAGGTGGCGCGCACTGGTGGAAAGGAACCTCATCCAACTGGGCGTGCGGCACTGGAGGCGGTTGGCCAAAGGAATTGCCGTATAGGAATTGCTTTTTCTTGACTATGAAACGAATTTAAACTATAGACCTTCCGCTCGGCGGTCGATGATGTTAACCACTGCACCACGACCACCTATCTGCTTTACAGCAGTTGAGGATTTTCTTCAATTGATTGCTTGTAGCCGGTCCGTTTAGGGACCTCATATTCCAGGTGTGGACTTCCAAGACATTTGGACGTTTTCAGCGGTCATCGGCTTTGTGTCCGACCGTAGCCGAGGCTTATTATTCTTCGAAACACAACCTGCCAATCCGGGTTCCTATTTCCTCACAAACAAGAGGTCGAGACGCTGCACACTTTGGTTCACTACCAAATGGATGCCGGGGCAGCTATCCAGGGGAGGCTACGCTTAAGCTGAGTGTCAACTTGAATAGAGCTGGAACAGAAATCGAGTTGGCGTTTGCCATGTTAGACGCGATCAGTTTCTCTGTTCAGTCTGCTCGCTCCCTTCTCCCCAATGCTGGAGTCACCTATCAGTTTTATCCCGCATTTTTGTATTCTGTCTAGTAGGTGCAATGAGGTCTTGTAGGCACCAGGCCAGACATGATTGTTAAACTCTAATATAGATTATAGCCAGATCTAAGGGTGAAAAATATTTCTTGCATCTGTATTAGAAGCCTGGGCATTTCGTAGCATTCTTGGCGACACTAAATATGTGATCGTTCCAGCAAAGGTTGTCACTGATGCACATACCCAGGATAGAAAGCCTGTGGGTTTCAGAGAAACAAGTGCCATTCGCGGATAATGGCTTTAGGTCAGTGTTACGCTTTAACGACAGAAGACAGCATTGTCCTTTGGATGCATTAAATTCCACTATATTGTATTTACCCCATTGGATGATGCTGTCGATATCGGAATTTGACATACGCTGCCGCTCACTATCTACAGCCGAAATAGAGGGTCGTAAAGTAGAGAACGAATATAAGAAGCTAAGGGTACTGTTGTCAGCGAAGGAGTGAATTGGATTACAAATGGCAGACAAGATTATTAGAAAAATAATAAAGAGTATTGGAAACAAGACGGAGCCCTGGGGAACACCAGCATTTAAGAATTGGATGTCAGACTTGAACCTGTTCCAAACAACTTGAATTGAACGATTCGAAAGGTAGCTTCTAGTTCACTGGAGAAGAGATTCATCGAACCCGAATGCACGCATTTTCGACAAAAGGGCTTCATACCAAACCCTGTAAAATGCTTTCGAACTATCCAGTGCAACTATTTTGCATTCATCTGCTTGGCGAGATATGCTATCAAATCACCCGTAGATCTGCTGCTGCGGAAACCGTACTGAAGGTCATTCAGGAGTTTCCGTGATTCAAGATATTTCATAAGCCGACGTTTAATCAGCGTTTCCATGACCTTGGAAAGAATGACCATTCGCCTCTTTTGGATATAGGCTGGACAAATGCTGTTTTCCACCTTCTCGGAAAGAGCCAAGGGGAGTGGGAAAGGTGAAAAAGCTTGCGAAGTGGTCATGCGAGCGTAGAAGAACACCTCTTTAGAACTATTGGGGCAATATCATCTGGACGACCGGATTTGTGTATGTCGAAGAACCATTGAGACGGTGCGAGTGCGGAAGTGGATTAGTCCCATGGTGGAATTGACACACTCTAGTACAGGCGGAGGGGTACGATCTATTTCAAGTCGACACAACTGATTGCACATGCGGATGACATTGACGTAATTGGACGAAAACAGCTAGCTGTCAATGACGCGTTCGAAAGCATTGAAGCAGAGACGGCTAAAATGGGTTTTTAAGTTAACGAGGGTAAAACAAAATACATGCCGTCAACCAAAAATGACTAGAACGCCAGAACGCGATCAACTTCTTTGCTCTGTCTGCTCACTCCGTCTTCCGCCTGGCACTGGTTTACTATACAAAAATAATTGTATAGGTTTTTTGGACTTTTGTCAGTTAAAAGCTCTTAAAAGTCGCACGATACGAACGCGATATTTCTGCTTAATACCAATATTTTCGTTTATCATTCACATTATTTCAGCGTGAACAGACGATCTGTCCCGATTGTGGTTTACTTGTCGGGAATAAATGATCGACGAGCTTAAATTTGTATTGAAGGCTTGAAGCTAATTCAATTGATTTTCAATTTTTTTTTAAAAGCATTAGGGTTTGTATATAATTTTATATCTGAACGGGAAAGTAAAAAAACACGAGAAAAATCTTTGTGGCTTTATTGAATAATGTCAACTGCTTGCTATCACCGCCGAACAAAGAGTGCGTGGCGTCCTATTCCATTTTATAGATCTAGCTCTCCACTTTCGTCTTCTCAGAAGACGAGAGTAGGAGAGTGCTATATGGAAAAGACAGTTACGCTCGTGGTTCTCCAAACCACAAGCGTGGCTGTGTACAGTATGTGTACTAATAGTAATATTGGTACTAACTTAGTAGATAATATGTATAGGGTGCGCATGAGTTTATATAACAATATACAAATCCAGTGATGCACAGAAATTTAAGGCCGAGATGTGTGGTTTCATTACAGATTTAAAATCACGGATCTTGTTCACAAAAATACCTAACCTCTCTTCCCTCGTCGACATTTTATTCGAGAAAAAACGTTAAAATTAAAAAAAAAAAACCCAAAAAACAAACAGATAGTGCCCCTCTATTTTAGTAGCTCTTGCGTATGCATGAAGTAGTAAAACCAATCATCCGGAAGTCAGAAAAAGCAACGAAACCCTATCATAAGCCCGCAATATATAGTATATGTTTTCTTCATGAAGCTGACACACATCCGCGGATAGTTTTCGGCGATTAGACTCGCTATCTGGTTTTCCATTTCTGGTTCAGACCAATTTCCCAATCCATTTGCCATGAATCCCACTTCAATACATCCTTTCTCTTGCACCTATGTACGTTACGTACAACATCAATAAAATAACCCCGAATTCTATCGACAATCGGGCAACAGAGTGAATAAAAAATAGAATTCGTAACATAGATATAAAAATAATCGAATTAAACTGCGCAGCTATGAACAACTTAGATCGCATTCATAAGGGGGGAAGTAAAAAAGTTACCGTGTGCCATCCATTAATTTGTTTTCTAACTCTATTCTCTCGTCTGTTGTTTCCATTTTTCATTTTTCTCTCATTTCTTTCCTCGTTTTATTGAAAAGTTTACGAATTTTCCAATTTTTTTTATTGGGCCCCCCTGCATCTATCATTGCTAATTTAATTTTTCCACCTTTTCTAACCCACCATCCACCGAAATTTGAATGTGACGACGAGTGGAGTTAACAAAAAAAAAAAAAAAAAATGCTTATGTGTGTACTTATTCTAGGAAACTTTCCCCAAAAAACTTTAGTTTTGGAGAAATAAAATAAAATAAAAAACAAAAATACAAAAAAGGACGAGAAAATAAGAATCCAATTGAAAAGTTCCTTGCTGTATCCTTGTGTGCCGATGCTGCTCCGACTGCTGCTACTTGTGTTGCTGCCGCTCCTAATGTTGAAGTTGACGCTGATGTTCAAAATGCTCCTGCATGCGACTGCAAAACTAATCAATGAAGGAAATTGATTTCAGGACGAAAAAAGGATCAAGCCAGAAGTGAAGAAAGTTTCCTGCAAACAGAAAGAGAGCAAGAGAGTGAAAGAAGAAACAGCAAACTTTCTTGGAGTAAGGACATTTAAGCAATTAATGAAAGGATTCGTGGCACTGACCAATTACGAGTGATAATTCGACTTGAACGATGCCGAAACTCCAAACCTAAGAAAATAATGAATAAAAAGAAACAGGAAAAAACCGGCCAAGTGCGAGTCGGACTCGCGCACGAAGGGTTCCGTACTATTATGTATAAAAACTCCAAAAAAAGCATGTCTGTTGTATGGGAGCCCCATTTATACATATATTTATTATATTCTGTCTAAGTATATACAGAAATACATAATCAGTGACATTTTATTCTCACTTTTCGGATAGTTAAAATCTAGAATGTTGTAATTGTTAGAAAATACTCATTTTTTGAGTGTTTGCCAATTTGGGTTTAGACGTGGCAAATCGACTGAAACTGCTTTATTGAAATTAACTGGTGAAACATATAATAGTTTAAACACTTCTCAAATACCATCAACATTATTTGTTGATATCAGTAAGGTCTTTGATATGGTTAATCATACTTTGCTACTCGATAAACTTTACAAAGCGGGTTTCAGAGGCTCCATTTATAAATGGTTTTCTTCTTATTTATTCAACCGTTATCAAGTTGTGAAAATTAGGAATGTTTACAGTTCTATAGACTTCTTAAATATGGGTGTTCCCCAAGGAGCAGTATTGGGCCCAATCCTTTTTCTAATTTATGTTAATTCGTTTTTCTTACAACCTTTTAAAGGCAAAATAACTGCCTTTGCTGATGAAACATCTCTTTTCCACTCAAACACTAACTTAATTGATAGTTTTGCAGATGTTAACTGTGACCTAGATATGTTAAGGAGATGGTTTAATTATCATAAACTAATAATTAGCAACAAAACGAAGTACATGATATTTAATATCAATGGTAGAGTTTTCAGAGACCTTCCCTTATATTATCATGCACCATTGTGTAATCGATTTGTTCTTGAAGATATAGTATTCAACAATCAAGAATGTTTGAAAATTGCTTCTTGATTGAACACGTGGACAGTTTTAAATATTTAGGTGTTACATTGGACCAGCAACTTTGTTGGAAAGACCATTCAATATATTTGAAACATTATCTAGGTAAATGGGGTTATAAGATAATTATTCCATCTCAGTATGCACTTTAATCTCTACCCGTTTTAAAATACTAAATGTATACTCGCACCGATATGGAACTAGCAAAAACATGTCCATGTCCGGAACTAAATGTATTATCGCACCGATATGGAACTAGCAAACCATGTCCATGTCCGGACCTGAATGCATACATACACATGTATGACATTCGTTCACGAAATGCGGTGCGGGCATTATATTCTTTCATTTCAGTTCAAGTGTGCTGTACAGTGTACACCAACTGTTCGAGCTTTATCGCCACATCTCCATACTTTTGGGTTTCTTGAAAACTACGGTGTATAACTCATACCGCATGAGAAGCATGTTCATTGCATTTATGTTTTTTTTTTTTTCGTTTTGTACATATGTGATTGATGAATAAGGGTTGAATGGAACTATGGAACTCTTTTCGTTCAATTTGCGGAGCGAGAGGACATGTGTCCGAGAGAGGACATAGTTCCGTGAACTATACATGTCCGGAATTACCCAACTCTACTTCGTAATGTACATATGTATGTATGTATGTATGTATGTATGTATACTTATACATAGCGTAGAGATGTGTGAGTGTGTGCACGTATGCGATGCGTATGCACGTATGTACGTATCGGTTCGTATGTGTGCAAGATCGCTTGCTCCTCTTGCTCACTTGCTCCTCTCCACCTGCCGCGACGTCGTGCTATAGGGATGCTAGGCCAGCTGCGAGGACTGGTCGTGAGCAATGGCGCCACGCGATTGCCCTCACGCCGACTTACCCGCAGCAAGAATCGCGAATTTGCTACGAGACTCGCGAAATATCCCACGCAAAAGAAAAAAAAAACACCGTCATCGTTTCCAATTCAATATGTCACAAATTTCATTTCCTGAACCTAACTTTATCTAGGTTTACAATTAATCCTTAAAACTACCCTACACCGTATGTCAATAAAAAAAGTCGAAATAAATAAAAAAAATATATGTAAACTAAAAAAAAAAAGGAATTCACTGTTCAAAAAAGTAAACAAACCGCAGCTTGAGTATTCGAACAGTCGTACCGAAACTCCTCTGACCAACGACTTAGTCCGCATCACCAATCGCGAGACGCAATTTTGTGATTTCAATACCTTATACAATGAACGTGATATCCGCGACCAACGTAGGCAATAGGACACACGGTACGGCCGCGTACCGGGAACTGCTTAAAACCGTACCGGAGTTCTTCCCCGAAGATCACTCTCCGAGTACTTCGTCGAAGATTTCTCCCCGAGTTCTTCGCCCACTCTCTCTCATGTGCTACTAGGAACAAAAAAAAAAAAAAAACAAAAATGCTGACCTTCTGCGGATTGAACTCCACTCGTTCGCGTGTCAAGCGCTGATCGTACCCTCGGGCTATCCGCTTTCTTTCAATTTGGTTTCCCAAAATGGATGACTACGAGCCGCTCACAAATGGGAACTGACCGAAAGATGACAACGAAAACCTTTCGAAACAATTTATTATTGGCTGTTTGTAATTATGTATATGTATAATTAATTTTGTTCTGTTTTTAGTATTTGTCGTGGTAGCGGCAACAGAATTACATCATTCTGTGAAAATTTCAACTGTCTAACTATCACGGTTCATGAGATACAGCCTGGTGACAGACGGACGGACGGACGGACGGACGGACGGACGGACGGACGGACGGACGGACGGACGGACGGACGGACGGACGGACAGCGAAGTCTTAGTAATAGGGTTCCGTTTTACCTTTGGGTACGGAACCCTAAAAAGGAGAAAACGATGGGGTACAGCAACTCACCTCCATCGTCACCAGTACATGACGAGATAATGCTATTGGCGTTTCATGAGAAGTGTCTCAGGATCGTGTGACTTCCTGCCTGCAGGCATATCCAGAAAACCTACATACACCACATTCTACCACCTACCGATGTGCTACGAGCGAGATAGAAGAAGGATCACATCGTATTCCGGACATAAATGGAGCTGAAATGGAATAATTTTCAGCTGCACTCTGTCCATTCGCATGCGAAGTATAACTCTGTCAGGTCCCCCACTTTCTATACATTGTTTTGGTTTCTGTCATCCTTGGCTGCTTGTTGTTATTGTGTACAATCGGGTTGTCGTGTTCAACTTCATGCTGGCAGTATGTGGCCACGTTTGTGAGCCATTCAGTGCCATTGTCATCCTTGTCCATGCTCTTGTGCACTCATTGTTATCCGATTTTTAAAGCACTCGTTAGTGTGTTTAGAGAATTATTATTCCACTTCTTCCCCTGGTTGTTTGTTCTTGTTCTGTTGATGCCATCACTACTCACGTCGTCCTTTCTGTGATTTTTCTCTATCATTAATGGTATTCCCTTTCACTCAGTTATCTATTAATTTCGGCATAGTAAATGCTAATCCTTGGTACATGATGGTTGCCGAGGATTCATTAATTGCCCCATCGAAGCCGTTCATCAATCGGAGTGGTCTAGTCTATTCAATCTATTCATTAATCAAATTCGCTACATCCCCGTACAACAAGCACAAACGATTTCGTCTTATCGAAAAACGGAAGGCCAAACGAAAGAAGTTGATCCTTAAAACGTCCTAATTCCATGAATCGATGAACCATTACTTTGATTCCGCTTTACGCTCGTCATTGTCTCTTTGGCCTTCTGACGGAGTCTCCTAATCAATTTTTGCCCTAACCCACTTTGCTCTGTCAGCTATTGCATGGATGCCTCAAAAGGATTAAAATGCCGAACGAAACCTCCTTGAAACGTGCCAAACGCAGCAAAAATAGGCACATGAGGCACACAGCAACCCAGATAGAGCAAAAAAAAAAAAAATAGAGATGGAGTGAAAAATTGTAATAAATATCCCGAATGACGGCCGTGCTCCAGTGGCGCCCGATACTTGAAACTCGCATCACCATGGGAATTACCGATAGACCAACCGACCGAGCAATCGTGAATTTTTAAATCTGACCTGAATCCGAAATAAAGGGAAAATTTCGTCCTGCGTCACGGCCAGGGCCAGAGTTGACCGAATTGTTTATTTTTATTTTTTGTTCCTTTTCAAAATACCCAATAGAGATCCTTCGGGTTGGCTCCTTCAAACCCATTGCGGTGGTAGTCTTACACCCCATATGAATCGACTTGGTCCAACCATTTATGTATAACGAATTTCCGTACAAAAATCAAAATGAAATCCAATGGCATTCGTATCCAGACGTATACCATAGAGGACCTAGAAACGTTGGACCAACAACCGGACTGAAATCATAAATCATCCGGATCTAAGGTACCAACACACACGCATATTCCCAACTGACCCACATAAATCATTTCCAATACGGATTTTCGGTTTTCCAGGTTCCCGTGGTAACCAGGATGAAATCTTTTCATCCTTTTACCTCACACATCCTTACACTTGGCCGCCTTGTTTTGCATGACCAAGTGAGAATGCCATAGCAAGGATCCGCTTAGCTATGGGGTGTATGTATGTGCGTATGTATGTGGTTAAATTTCATACAATTTTATTTCGAAGGAGCTTAGGACGAGGGAGACTTTGGTCATAAATTCGTTTCCAATTATCAAAGCGGCGGCACCTTTCGAGGCGGGTAGTGGGTCCGTTTGACAGATGGCAGTGTGATTGGTTGGGTTGATTGACTTGAGATGATTGCTACTGTGCGAGGTTAAGTGAATTGGATTTAGTGTTCTGATCCACTGAGTCGACAAACACTATTGGTGTCGACCTGGTTTATGGTTAATCAAGTCTGGACGGGTGTGTGGCAACAGATGGATTGGTTATTTGTAGATTTTATGATGATTTGGTACTTTTTTAGCATGGACACAAACCTCTTACAATTGATCCTTACATTTAAGGAGAATTTCGCAAAATTTATATATATTAAATGTCTAAGGGCTTTCATTCAATACTAGTTTACACCTGGCCTCTGTTAACGAACTCCTACTCTCACCTCCGTGTGGTGAAACTTGGGAGCTTTGCACCTTCAACCGAAGACGGGGCCGACTCCCGGAGGAAGTCGTTGGGGGCTGCTAACCAGAGAGGAGGGAGGTGTAAGAGTAAGTCATCGCCAGGGCTTAACTCTTTTTGAGGATGGCGGCGGACGAGCTAATCAAAACATCGGTTAACGGCGGCGTCCACAGCTCCGGTTAATGGGAGACACCTGGACAACACCCCCTTGGGAGCTACTCGAACATATTTCGATGCTTAGGTCTAAAAAGAAATCTCCAAGGTCGGGTGGTCGGGACCCTGGAAAAGAGACGGCCGCGGGTGAGCCCGACATAGTAGAGCCAACGGTGGCGCTCACAACCTCAGTGAGGTCACCGACACCGGATCCATCCGAACCCGGCCTGGGAGTGGCTTCCCAGATGGAGCTTGTTCGTGAGGCAAACTCCCTCACTAATAACAAAATACGGTTCAGAAGCAACCACAAGCTTCAGACAAGGACGAATTTGACTTAACGACTCCAGAAAACGAAAAAAAGACAGACTTTCGGCTCTGCACGTGGATTGTGAGGTCCCTTAACGAAACACGTGCAGCCGATGAACTCGTGGAGGCCCTTGACTACAAAGCAGACACTATCGCAATATAGGAAGTGCGGTGGGATGGGTCGGGCAAAACGGGGATGAAAAATGTGACCTCTATTATGAGGGTTGCAACAGAGGGGGAAGGCAGCGAATATTTGGATGTAGATTTGTTGTTCAAAGCAGACTAAGGCAATAAGTCTTAAGCTTTAAATATATAAGCGAGCGCCTCATAACAGTCGGCATCAAGGCTAAATTCAGCAACATTAACCTGATATTTGCCCACCCACCAAGGACGACAACAGCAAGTATGACTTCTACGATCTCCTAGAGAGGACAAACGATAAATGCCCCAGCTTCGGCACCAAGGTCATTCTAGAAAACTTTAATATACAGCTGGGAAAGGAAAAACTCCTTGCCAGTGTCATCGTGAAATACAACCTGCACGACAATGCATTCGGGAACGGATTAGGGCTACTGTATTTCGACTCGGGGCTGAACCTCTCTGTAGTGAGTTCGCGGTTCCCACACCTCAACATCCATTAGAGGACTAGACAGTCCCCTGATCAATCTGCCGTCAACCAGATTGATCCCATAGCGATCGACCTAAGACACTCCTCCAATATTTTTGATGACCAAACCTTCCGAGAAGCCAACGTCGACTCGGATCATTTCCTTGTTATGGCCAAAGTAAGAGCACGGATATCAAAAAAACAATGGAGGCGAGAAAGAACACCAAAGTTTGACGTCGGAACTGTCCCGACCGAGTCTCCCAAAAACTCTCTGAAATTTCGAATGGAAGCGTTGTCAAATAGCTATTAAAAAAGCTGCCACTGATGTGCTGGCTTTTAAGACACCACCGTCCGAGCATGAGAAGCACGTGGTCGAAGAGATGGACAGGTGTTATAGCAGGAATGAAGCCCGGAAGTTTTACCAAAAGGTAAAACTGCTGTCCAGTGGACACAAACTCCGGACTGAAGCCTGCCGGGACGAGAATGGACAACTTGTAGTAGAGGTGCGTTGGATACTGAGAATCTGGAAGAATCATTTCTGCAGACTGTTAAACGGCGAGGAAGACTCAACTACTCCTGTCTGACAGAATGTACCAATCAACGTCGACGTCGACGTCGCCGACTTTGACGAGGTCAAGATAGCAATGTCAAGGCTGAAGTCTAAGAAAGCTGCTGGAGCAGACGGACTGTCCGCGGAACTGTTAAAAGCAACTGAACTGGGGATGACCTGGCAGGGCACATGCACCAGCTCGTCTGTAAAATATGGTCGGAGGAAAGCATGTCCGACGAGTTGAATCTCAGTGTCGTTTGGCCAATCCACAAGAAAGGAGGAACTTTTGACTGCGCCAATTCCAGAGGGATCAGTATCCTTAACATCACGTACAAAATCCTCTCTGCTGAAAACGTTCGGAAAACACCCTCATAGGTCCTTATCAGTGTGGTTTTAAGCCAGGGACCAAAAAATGCAGATCGACACTCACCATCTATTTGTCGATTTCAAAGCCACATAAGATAGCGTCCATAGAGACGAGCTATACAAAGCGATGTGCTGACTGGAGTCGCTTGTTGATTGAGGCTTAAGAGCTTAAGAAGGTAATTTATCCTTACTCGCTGAACATCTGGCAGGTCGTTACGGAAGTAGGATCCTAGGTAGCGTTCCCTGATTGTGCGGAAAGTCGGGCAGGCGCCGAGAAGGTGGTGGATGATTTCGACCTCCTCTTCGTCTAGGCAGCTTCCGCAGGGATCATTAGGAACTTGCTCTAGTTTTTGGGTATGACTGCCAGTGATTAACCCAATAATTTTGTAGATGTCAGTTCTTTATAAGGAGAGTATTCTCCTAGTCCGTTGACTATCGAGCCGAGGCCAGATTTGCCTGGGTCCATCTCAGGTTCGTCTCAGCCATGGCCAGGCTTATGAGCTTATGTTTAATGGTTGCAAGGGGTGTTCCCTTCCATGCCATGATTGATTGTTGCGTCTTTCCTTGTCTGGCGGGTGTGTCGGCCCTCTCGTTACCTGGCATGTCGCTGTATCCTGGTACCCATAGAAATCGTATGTTAAACCGTTCGGCCATCTCGTTAAGAGATAGGCGATGGTCAAGGCTTATTTTTGATTTGTACACATAGGACTCTAGGGATTTCAAGGCTGCCCGACTTTCCGTGAGAATTCGAATATCCGTAATAGATGTTAGGTTCCATTTAAGCCAAGACAGAGCCTCCTTTATTGCCAACAACTCCGCCTGAAAGACGCTGCAATAGTCTGGTAGTTTTAGAGCGTGGCCCAGGTTTAATTGTTTGCAGAATACTCCACTACCCATCCCGTCTTTGGTTTTTGACTCGTCAGTGTAGAAATACACGCAGCTTCTGCGAGGTTGCGTTTGGCGGGTCCAGTTCCGTCTGTCCGTGTATGTTATCCTAAATTTCTTCTCAAAGACTGTGGTGAGCTGTGTGGTCCGAGTTCTCTGCCATGGTTATCCTGTTGTTCAGGATGATGGAGTGACCAGTGATTTAGCTCGTCCATTTGGAGTTGGCTTTTAGTCTTACTGCCGTGTGTGCGGCAATTTGCTTACCAAATATATCATGTGGTGGGTGGACCTTAGGGCTCCGGTGATGCACATGCATGCCAGCCTTCTACCTTCTCGAATTGTTGTTGGTATGGTATGTTGTTTTGTCCAACGCAGTCCACTAGACTATCATTCCATATATTAGAATAGGTCTAAAGACTGTACTGTAGAGGGATAGGGTGAGAATGGGGCTGAATCCCCATTTTTTTCATAAGGCTTTCTTGCAAGTGTATAGGGCTAGAGTTGCTGTTTGTGTTCTCTCGGTTGTGTTGTTCTTCTATCTAGCACAATGCTAAGGTATTTGGAACTGGAGGAGTAGATTAACCTGGGGCCATGTAAAGTGATTGGGTAGGTTTCCGGAATTTTGTGCTTTCTGATGAATAGCAAGCTCCCTCTTCTGCGGATTTACCCTGAGCCTATTTTGTTCTGCCCATTTGTCAAGAACAATGCCGTCTGCATACGGTCATTCAGTGTGGGTAGAAATTTGCCTGAGATGATAATGGCAACGTTATCAGCGTAGGCAGTAACGTCTATACCTTCTTTCTCCAGTTTGGTCTGTAGATAATTTACACCAACATTTTAGAGCAAGAGAGAGAGAACACCCCTTGAGGGATGCCCCTGGTAACCGCCCCAGTGGTTGCTAGGCTTTCTCAATTAGTCGAGGCCCAAGACGACAGCGGTCTGTAGCACCATGAAGGAGAAGAAGGTAAATCAAAGACAACAACCATTAAGGAGCAAACTATACTTCAATTTAATTTCCCTGACGAGGGATGGTTGTTGATGGTGTTTCTCGACGTACGTACCTGCATTTTGTAGCTAATTTTCACTGCATTGATGTTCAAAGGGTTTCAAGAATTCAGGATTTCATCGTCAGTCATTTTCCGATGCGACAAAGTCTCTTTGTATGTTGTCTACGCCCTTCAGTTAGTGATCTTCCAGTGATTTTCAATCCCAGATCAAACAAAGCTCCCCAATAACTTCGGTGACATTCGCTACATCACATCCCGGACTGGTACATACAAAACCCGTCTCGCTCGATTCATCACCATCCATCACAGTACAATCTTCAGCCGCGCCCATCCGAACAAACACTTTCCATTTCCTTAAGAAACGAAAAGAATCTCCACCAAGCACATTCATCACTAATTAAAAGCAAACAAATTAAACGACAAAGCACTTCCCATCCAGCACAACATTACACCCATTCCATCCATGCCATGCCACTATGACTTGCCGTGTCACCGCGTCGCACCGTGCCACCTAGTCCATACCTACTGTCACACGGCCACAATTGATTGTAACTTAATTCCTGTCGAAAGTGCACTCATTCCACTAATGAGCCATTTTCCTCCCATTAAAAGTGAAATTAGTATCTCGACAGTAGCACGGCGTTCTCGTACATGGCATCCATCGAACAGCAGCACAAAGCAACATCGGAAGACAGAACAGAAGATGTGAAGATGTTTCACACATGTTCTATGGCCGCATGTCGTGCCGAACGAGGTCTCCATCCGAAGACGCGCCATTTATTCCACATCCAGTCACGATGGTTCGTACTAGGAGCAAAAGTGCCAGTCGGTAGCCGATTAAATCCACGAACTAACAAGAAACAGTCGAGCAAAGATGGAATGCGAACAGTAGCATGTATCTCTCCTTGAGGTTAGTCATTCCGGTTTTTCGGGTGGGATGCAAAAAACTAGAAGAAAAAAAAAATCGAACATGCAACAGCGGGACAACAATTAACGATCCACATGTCTTCTTGAATTTGTGAAGAAACATGTTCCCGAGCACCCTCTACTCGTTCACATCGAATACTCGTATGTGGTGCATCTGACACATGGACGCACCCAGGTTGTCTTATGTAATGTTTTTGCTCTTCAATCACACGAACTTCCGGTTTATTTAATCGTTCGATACAAGAGTCAATAAGGAAGAAAAGTAATGGAAAGCGAAATCGAAACGGAAGAGATGACACACCAAATATGTGCATTCGCCGTTTAACCCATGGAATAGTTAATCACCTTTAAAGGAGTCGATTGCTTGGAATTCCTCAACGTCCGTCAGCTACTCAGCTACCGTGTGTACTCGGTTCACCAACGTACTTCCTCCCTCGAATGCAGGGAATAGACATTTCTTTTTTTTTTCTCTACTCTGGTTCCAGGTTTCTGTTTGCTTAGTGTCGGTTCTGTCTCCCTTGGGAGTGTAAATTAACACCTGACCATCTGGGCGGTCCGTGAGGGTCTGTGACGAGACTTTGCATTTTTGCACTTCCTTCCCGTCGTCAATGGACGCTTGAATGGATGAGACGACTGACGACGCACGAGCAAGTAAAGATATCCTGATTCGGGTGACCGGACTGGGGTTCTGGTCTGTCTTGAGAATGGGGGAGAATAGCTGATTTGCTGATGTGCTGATTCGCTATTCATGGCACATCGTTGAAGGGTGAGCACAATTTTTTCGTATGAAGACGATCGTAATGAGGAAATTAAATATTCGTAATTGGGTCTAAGAATAGAACGATTGAAGGTGAAGGACCGACCAGGCTGAGTTTAATGCCTTCCCGAGAGAGGAAGCATACATACATTTCATTATGATTTGTATTTGTCATTAGATCTTATTGTTTCCCGGGCTGCGAAATGAAAGCCCATTACGTGTGTACAAAAATAAACCTCAATTCCCATAAATCGGACATGAGAATATGGTGGGTAGATTGAAACGAATAACCTGTCCAACGGCTTACTTACTTACTTAGGGGGCGCTACAGTTCGGGGTAGACATGGCCACGCACGCAAAGTTGATTAAGGTCCCTTTCCACCTGTGTACGCCACCTTAGATGCGGCCGTCCTTTGAAACGTCTTCCTTCCGGGTTGATGTCGAAGACTCTTCGGCCCGGAGCTGTGCTGTCTATTCGCTCTCTATGGTTTACCCATCTTAAACGTCGGATCCGCAGACGTCGTATTAGGCCGATGTCGCTGTACAGCCCGTACAGTTTGTTATTGAATATTCTCTTCCACTCTCTGTCAACACAAACGGGATCGACCCGTCTCTATCTTGGAGCCATCGGTATAGAGGGAAATCGAGTCCTTTGGCGTAGCTTTCCCTTCAGCCCATTCCTCCCTGGATGGAAAGACAACTTCGAAGTTCCTAGTGAACACATTCTGCGGGACGACGTAGTCTGTGTACATGGGTACTTTGATTAGGAATGCTAGGATGACCGTGGTGTAATGTGGGCCATTTTCCTATGCCCCAAATCCAGGCCGCGCCGGCAGCAACTTGCTCGCTGAAAAGGTCCAACAGTGGAAGATGTAATAGGATATTTAGGGCCTCCGTGGGGGTTGATCTGATCGCTCCGCTTATATATAAACTGGCCGATCTTTGTACT
The DNA here is from genome assembly GCA_951905685.1 of Eumerus sabulonum. Classification (NCBI taxonomy): domain Eukaryota; kingdom Metazoa; phylum Arthropoda; class Insecta; order Diptera; family Syrphidae; genus Eumerus; species Eumerus sabulonum. The sequence goes on from OX645061.1 coordinate 111,926,378, forward strand.
TTCCCCAGAAGGTTTCGATAGACTGCCTTGTCCAGAGCAGTCCAACAGATGCTATACAGGAGGATGGGCCTTATGACTGCGGTATAGAGCCAATGCATAATGTTTGGTTGGGTCTCCCCACTTTTTCTTCATCACTTTCTTACAGGTGCGTTTCCAATTCAGCCTCCTGTCAAGGACTAGAACTAGGTATTCAGCCTGATATTTCCTGTTCTAGCAACAATAGTAGTTCATTGACCACCACGTTCCAGAAGAGAGGGCAGAGTACTCCACCCTGTGATGTACCGCTGCTGACCATTCTAGTTGAGACGGCACCAGCAAAGTTGGCTTTGACGACTCTTTGATTTAACAGTTGTCGTACCAGTTCTATCACTGATCCCGTAACACCCAGATAAGAAAGCGCTTTGGTGACGTCTCATGGTTCAACATTCCTAATGTCCACTATAGTGTATTACTTGTGTTCGAGTGATCTTTTTATTATGCTGACCAGTGAGTGGAGTGCTGTGTCCACTGATTTTCCTTTGTTGTAGGCATGTTGGTTATCCGACAGCCTCCCTGAAATACAGCTCTAGCGAACGTGCGCGTCTAAATTCTTCTCTTAATAGGAAAGAAGTAAGACTAATAGGACTCAAGTCATTTGCATACGTGTGGGAGCTTTTTCCTGCTTTGGGTGTGAAAATTACTTTGGTTACCTTCCACTTGCTGGGGATGTAGGATAAAGAGAGGCAGCTTTTGCAGATTACTACAAGCCAGGGAAGGATGAGATTTGCTGGAGCTCCACTGGTATGATCCCATCCATTCCTGGAGACTTTTATGGTTCAAAGCTTTTTAGAACCCAGGGGACAATATTGCTATTTACCAGGTTGCGAAGGAGGATGTTCTCGGCTGGATGACTTGAGGAGGTGTCATAGCCGGGTCACTACTGCCTGGAAAGTGTGCGTTAAGAAGAAGTTACAGGACTTCCGTGCTGAAGGCCATCCAGGAACCATAACCCCGCATTAGGTGACTTGGGTTGTACGAGGCCGAAGCCAGAATCTTCCTTATTCTTGAAGCTTCGGAGACCGCCATGATATTTTCGCAGTAGTTCCTCCAAGATTGCCTTTTGGCCTTCCTGGTCGCTGCTTTGCTTAAAGTGCCTCCTTATAGAGGTCCCAATCCTCTTGCAAGCCAGTACATTTTGCTTTGTTGAAGAGCTTTCTGCTCTCTTTCCTAAGGGGGACTATCTCTTTATTCCACCAGGGGGTATTGGGTTTGCCTCTGAGGGTGCTAACCGCACAAGATTTAGATAGTGCTCTGTTAAGTGTTCCTGTCAGTTCATTTACTAAGCTGTCTAATTTCGAGGAGTTCTGCGGATAGGTAGCCTGTCTTGTCCCTAGGTAGGGTTCAACATAGGTTCTGTATTTTTGCCAATCCGTTCTCCTGTAGCTCCTGAAGAGAGCTAGGGCACTGACGTGGCTGACTACGCTGAATTAAATATAACGATGGTCAGAGAGGACTCTTTTAGGACTTTCCATTCCCTGACGTTGTCGACAATGTCCTGCTATGCAAAAGCCATTATTACAGACGATGAGGTTAGTATGTAATAAATTGAAGAGGTAGTAGGTCCGTGATGACTTCTATTGCTGCTGTGGAGGTTGTTCTCATGGCCCCTCTAGTGCAGATACAAGCTCGTCCTTGCAGTTTCTTAAGCTTGGCTTGTCTTGTTTTGTACCACGAAACCAGCACAGCGTATGTAATAATTGGTCTGGCGATAGCTGTTTACAGCCAGATGGATATTTTGGGATTTGTTCCCAATTTTTTTCCGGTAAGACTATTGCTGGTCAATAGACAGATCTTGGCTTTCTCAATGGTCTTTGTAAAGTGAGAGTTCCAAGTAGGATTTTCGTCTAGAGTTACCCCTAGGTATTTTACTTCTATTAAGGTAAAACTTCACTTCACAAACTAACTTACCGCTTCACTAAAGAGCGTTCGTTTGGTGAGTCTATTCCTAGTCCTCCTTTTGGTGAAGGCGACTATAGTGCTTTTTCTGGGGTTGACCTTTAGTGCAGCCTTCACGCACCAGTTCGCAACAAGGTTTAGTGCTCTTTGGAGGAGTTCCGAGATTGTGTCTTCGAATTTGTTAATCAGAGGATCACAGTGTCATCGGTGTAGCCTTGGACATAGGAATCACTGTAGCGGAGTATACTAATAATGGACTACGTTGGACCATAGGAGGGGTGAGAGAACCCCGCCTTGAGGGCAGCCTTTCGTAACTCTTACACTGATTTTATCATTGCCTAGTGAAGTGAAGAGGGTGCCACGGCGCAGTAGTGAGTGTGTTGGACTCTGACGCACGATGAGCGGGGTTGGATCCACATAATAGCAAAGCCATCGAGTGTTTATTTTCGCGGCGTCCCTTCTCGGCAGGGTACTGGCAAAACCCCCCGTAGTAACCATGTCATGGAGAAGCTTCTCGACTAACGCCGTTCGGAATCGGCATTAAGCTGTAGGTCCCTTTCACTTGTGTGAAAAATAAAGCACACACAACATGGGTGATAGAAGATTCCTAGTACTAAACATAAGTTGGATGCAATTGTATGTGATGTTGTCTAGCCCTGTGCTGAGGATGCGGCGTTTTATTTGGGTATAGTCGGTGGTGTCGAAAGCACCCTCGATATCAAGAAGGGCAACCTGGCGCAATTTCCTTGTCGCTCAGGGATTTTTTGATCCGGCCTGTTAGCTCCTGAAGAGAATGCGTGGTTAATTTTCCAGCCTGGTAGGCACACTGGTTACTACGAAGCGGTGTTCTTCCCGGAGCACCGTCCCTTATATGCCTATCGAGTATTTTTTCCATTGTTTTTAGGAAGAGAGAGGTAAGGCTTATCGGTCTGTAAGACTTGGGCAGGCCCGTAGGTCTACGGCCTGCTTTGGGAATACATTTTACCGTTACCTCTGTCCAGCTCGTCGGTACGTATCCCCATGCGTAACTGGTTCTAAAGATCTTGATTAGCATGGGGCTGATTTGCGCACTCAATTTCTGAAGGGGAGGACTGGGAAGATGCCATCCTCCCCATTGGATTTGAACGGGTTAAATGAGCTAATGGCCTCCTTTAGACTTCTAGGTAATAACTAGTTATTAGGAACCAGCAGTTTTTCATTTATCACAGCAGATACCAAATCACTCTTATATCTCATAAAAAAATAGGAGAAAGTTACTATCAACATTTCCTTTTCTCTTTCCAGGTACGTATGACTTGACCTGTGGCAGCCGCTTCTTTTTCAAATTAAACATCTTCGTCATGTAAGGTAAACGAATAATTTACAAAGAAAATCTTCATACGAAAAGCATAGAGTCCCATGGCAATTTCCCCTTTCAATTTCCACGACAAAACAATGCGACTGTTCCTAACAACCCATAATTACCAGGCCTGCGTCGTTTCGAGAATAGCACAGAAACGAAACCATTTACCCAGCAACACCCAAGCTATTACCCATCCCATCCAAACCGCCCAATCAATCAAAGACACTAAACGCCTTCGTACATACGAAAACCCGTATCTTAGAGATCTCTGGCCCCAGAAAACCTGCCCGATCATTGCACCCTCTTCCATTTTCTAATACCTTTGCCATCACTTTGCAAGCATCATTGCATTTAATTGCTGACACTATCCCAACTGCCTTTCGAGACGCCCATACGTCTGTAGTCTATACTCCATTCACCTACACGTAGTATCCGAAAAACAAAAGGGCAACGATGAAACCTGTTCAAGACATTCCAGCAAGCGGTAATCACTTGCGCCATCAAAAGACCATCATCTTTCGGTCAAATTAGCAACAATTGGAATATCAAAGTGCGGTCACTCGTCCATTCATCATGCAGCGGCCCTCATTTCCAATCGCCCGTGTAAAAATGAACCACAACTGTAGAGAGTAGTGTGCAATCGGACGCGGTTTGGCGTGTTGATGAGGTGATGGAGGCCAGGTCCAGACGCCTTATTATTGTGACAGCTAGCTGTCAAAAGAATTTCAATAGAAAATAATTGTTTTGTCGTTTTTCATAGTAGTGGTCTGCCGACTAATGATGGGCGTGCCAGGTACTGGTCAATGCTTTACATCTTCCATAACCCATGGCCCATTCGAGACTTTAGCGTCGATTGCAGATCAATCGAATACCATTATCAACCTGACGCTATAGGGTCATGGCTTTTCGCTTTCTTTTTAATGATTTTCTAATTATGATTGATTCGTTGACAAATTGTCCTGTTCATCCTGTCCTTGTAGGAACGATTGATTTAGTTAATCGACCGTTTATGCTCGTTTCATCTCCATCATTCCCACTCATCAGAGTCGGAATTGCGTTAATGAGTTCACAAGGATTCGACAAAGTAGACGAGACGAGACAAGAAATGACCGTCCATCGTCCGGGGAAAGGACAAGATAATGAATTACCTAAGCCAGATCCCTAATGAGATGCGCATCCTAACGCTAGCAGTTGAGGTTGGGTTCACTGCAGCAGCGGTATGCGGTTTGTTTTAGTAATGCAAAAGTATTCAAGACTCATATATTACCAAGTAATTAGCATTAATTTCTGAAGTGATAATCCAGCTTTGTGGAACGTTACTACGAATCTACCATGTAAGAAATGGAATTCCTTTGACGCATACAAAGGTATCTGGAGTGCCAGTCGGTATTATTCATCCACCTGAACGAGAAGAGGAATGGAGAAAATAAAGTTAAATAAGGACTCGTGGAGCAATTCTTCTCCCCCCCCCCCGTCATCACCCAGCTCTAGAGAGGAAAAAGGCTACTTAGATGGAATGGAATAATATCCTTTTTTACTGCAGTCGAGTCGATGGTGAATTTTGAATAGAATCAGAGTAAACTGTAACTACCTGTGGATGGTTAAATGAATACCAACTTGAGGGCTGCCTCTAAAGTGGAATTGTTGGCGTTCAAATGACTTCTTATTTAAAGCTATGGTATAGGGTCTTAATCGATGCAATTGAATGCAATGTAGCATTCGATTTAAGGTACTTTGAATGAATGAATGCCCTCCCCCACAATGGCCTACTTTTGCATGCATCTGTCTGAGTTTCACTTAATCGGAAAGTAATAATTCACATGAAACCCACCCACATCGCATTCACAGTCTTTTGATAAATCCTTTCCTAATGCGTTCCCCATTCTGCCCAGAAGCCCGGTAAACTCGACTACGTAAATCAAAGCATCAATCGATTCCATCGTATCCTCCCATATGTAATCCCTTCCATCTCAAGTCACTTTAAAACAATTTTTAAGCTTCCTCCTCGATCCTGCCACTGTCACAGACAGACATCAGGCATCAGGCACCCAGAAAGCAGAACCAATTTCGTGAGAGCATTTTCCATCATCCATTGCTATTCACCAGCGTCCGCTCGCAGATTTCTTCTTCAATTTCTTTGTTTTATCAACAGAACAAAACCATGGCATGCCGTAGCTGCTGTATCTGTCCCTCCCCTTTTCGTTCTGCGGCTTTCAGTCCCTTAGTCTTACGTATGTACCTACGTCTTGGTTCCTCTAGTGTGACTGTCAATCTAATTGAAATTCTAGACTGAATCTTCCGCAAATTACCTTCATTGACAAAAATCCCTAATCCCAATCCAAACATGCCACCTACCCTACCGCCAACCATCAATCGGTACAGTGGAAGAAACGGTGCCAAGAAGCACAGTGTACGCCCCATAAGGGTATTGGAGAAGGAGTCATTGCGCGCACGGAATTATTGAGAGGAAAAATCTTCTCCTAAAATGGAAAAGTGAAAATCCTCCTTATTTTTCTGTTCGTCCTTAGTTGCTATGTATGGCAGGAGGTAGAACCCGAGGAACCGCAAGACAAGACACGATGAACGACAACGTTTGTTACTTAAAAACGGCGAGGCGAGTTGAAGGCGATAGTCTTATGTTTTTTTTTTTTTTTTTTTCTGGTTTTTTGCAAATCCTTCAAGCCAACGAGATGCCAAGTCTGCAAGCTACCCGTTCCTTAATTTAATCAGAAAGCGAATCGATGGTGGTAGCAACGAATGGGAGGGGGGTTACTTACAGTAGTTTTCGTTTTACCTTTGACATTAGTTTGGGTAACCCTAAGGTGCTCCACCTTGAACGACAGATAAGGAACCACCTCATGGGTGAGTGTAATCGAAGAAGAAAAAAAAAAATCGAACGAATGGCAGATTCAATGATTGCACAGAGGTCACAGATCGATTTCCCCGTGGAATACTCTTCTTCTTTCTCTATTGTCAAATATAAATTGTGCCACAAGGGAGGCGTGGTGATAAATTAGGAAAAGCTATTCGTTTAATCTTCCTCTTCACTAGCAGACTATTACTCACAAGCTTTTCTGTTAAGCATCGTACCGTGGAAATAGTCGCACCTTTAAGAAGAGGTACTAGACCTCACCAAAACCGCCCCGTTCATAGGCTACTCTATCCTAAACTGGCATGTCTCAACAGAAACACCGATGTCAGATCATCGACAAATCTGTTTTGGCATCAAATTAGGAGAAAGAATTACCAGAACATACAGACAACCGAGAGCGATAGACTGGGACACCTATAGCCTAGAACTCGCACAATCGATCGGAAATTGTCCTAATGGCATCAGAGACATAGACAGCCTTGAACTTAGCTGCGATAGTCTTAATGCTGCTATCCTATCTGCCTTTCATAACTCTTGCCCAGAGAAAGTCAAGTCAGGCGATCGCATCACAGTAAACTGGCCAAGCTAAGAGCACTGACCAGGAACCTGCTCAACAAAGCTAAGCGGACTGATGAGCGGACACAGTACCGCGCATTACTCACCAATTTCAACCATGAGATTAGAAGAGCCAAAAGAGACTCGTGGAAGAAGTTCCGCAGCAGTGTATCAGACATGCAGAGCAGCGCTCGTATCCACAGAGTTCTCGCTAAAGAGCACACTAACCAAATTGTGCTGTTGAGTGCTTCTGGACCATTTCCCGCGAAGGCGCTATCTGCTCTAAAAACGTTAACCAGTACACACTTCCCAGACCCAACATTATTCCCTCCACTCTCTCCAATATACCTCCGCAGATCAGGGTATCTGGACCCTAGAGGGAGGATTGGAAGAGAGCACGAACAATATTTCACGAGGGAAGTATGAAATGGGCCATGAAGCCATTTCACCCGTTCAAATCACCTGGGGAGGAAGGCACCCAAAATATCCCGATGGCTATACACAGCTATCACCAGACCAATTCTTACGTACGCTGCGCCCGTCTGGTGGTTTAAAACAAAACAGATATCAGTACAAGCCAAGCTTAACCAACTGCAACGACTAGCTTGTATCCGCATTACAGCGGCTATGAGAACAACACCCACAGCACCATTAGAAGTCATCACGGACCTACCACCTCTTCACCTCCCAGCTGAAGTAAGAAGCCATGGTCTTCGCCGGTAGACTAGTCGCGGAGGATGACTCTAATTGTAGGCTCTTTTATCCTAACATTCTTACTGAACTAAGGATATCCCACATAGACAATTGTCTCCCCAAATACAACTTCAGGCAAAACTGCAAGGTCACATTTCCCAATTGACACACTTGGGAACAGGATACATTCTCCTTCAATCGTGGATCCTACGTGTAGTACACAGACGGCTCCAAAACGAACGAAGGCGTTGGAGCTGGAGTCTCTCTGCCTCAGAGAAAATATCAACAGAAATCTCTGATAGCAAGGCTGCACTTCTGGTCCTAAAGTGCTATGAAATCACCTCCAAACTGGTATGGGGATACCTACAACTAGTACACCAGCTGGCCAGCACAAAGAGTGTTAACTTCATATGGATACCTGCACACAGCGGCCATACAGGTAACGAAAAGCGTTGTTAAGGAACACAGCCGATCACTACTGGTCACAAACGGAAGGTAGCAAACAAACCAAGTTGTTCCTCCCAACTTGATCTCTCACAAGAGCGAAACCCCTCCTAATTCTTTCGAGAAGTCAGATTCATATAATCACAGGCCAGTTGACGAACATCTCAAAACCATGGGCATTGTACAAGAAGCAGCAGAGCACATACTGTACCACTGTAACTCAAGATTTTTGAGTGAACTGTAATTGGGGAATATCACAATAAGCCCAATAGTGACTGCAGTCATCAGGCGACCTTGTCCCACCCCCCTAATCCTCTCTAACTCTAACTCTAAGCATCGGGCCCATGAATAGATCCCTGAGGCACAAAATTAGCATTCCATAGATCCTTGACCTTTTCCGATCTACAAAAGGTTCGATAATTTCGAACCATTTCTGGAATTGGCCATCATTTCCTGCAATCGCTGAAGCAGAAACCGAACAAGACACATGTGGTGTTCTGTCGTCTAGTTGTCCAAGATTACTATGGTCCGCTTACGAGTAGATATTTCTTACGTACGATTGTCAGTGTTGTCGTCGGCAAATCATCTTATATACCAGTACCAGTACCAGGTTCCATCCAGAGATGGAAAATACCATCCAATACCTGACCGCTATATATGGTACGTACAGAAGTTCGATTTCAGGTCTACTGAAATCGATGGTTATCGTCATACCACTCAAGGAAGCAAGGGGTAAGGACTTGAACCAAATGCATTCTTTTCACGGATGGCAGATACGAGGAGGTATTATAACGACCCCACTCAATCGGAATCTACGACTAGAACTTGTGACCATTTATAGATGAACTGCATCGAGAGTTGATTGTGCATGGGTTTGTGTTGTGTTTGGTTAGCATCTTCTTTGGATGCCAAATGATGATGGGATGCAATCGATTTTGGACCTTAATTACGTCCAATGACAGTTATGTTGCATCTTACATGCATGCGCATGGCATCTGCGAGAGAGCCGTCGATGGTCAGATAAGCGATCGTATGGTGGTGTTGCCAGAATGAATAGTTCTGTGAAGATCGGTGATCGATAATAAGTAATTTCTTGATTTGCTTACTGGTCTTACTGGGATTGACCTTCATATATGTATATACTAGTCTTGAAAGTGAAGATCATAAACTTAAATGCCGTAATGCTCCGCCATCAATTGTAGGTGATGAGCGCTGTAAATACATTCTGATAAGGTCGCTAAGGCACATAACCAATTTTTTAGAAGAGTGATCTTGTAATAATGGAGTACAAAAATCAGTTCCGAGAGCAACGTGACGCAGTGGATAGTGTGTTGCCGTCTGACCCCGATGACACGGGATGAAACCCTGACAACAGCCATGTCATCGAACGTGTTTCTCACGGTGGTATTGACAAAACCCCCTGTTGTACAATTGTCTTGAAAAGCTTCCCGAAATTCGCCGTCGGGCAATAAACTGTAGGTCCTTTTCACCCAAAAGAAAAGGAATTCAGACACAACCTGGGTGGTTGGGAGAAGCCCGGCTGTGGTCCTTCATGGACTGTAACACTACATAAAATCACTTCCAGGGGTCGCCATTGTCAAGTCAGTGAATAGATTCAATACCTCCCGTTGAAAATACTGCCGCTAGTACAATAAAAGAAAAAAAGGAACACAACAGTGGCGATCCTCAGATCTAATTCCACCATATGGTGAGGCGTTTCAGGACAATCGAAAAACCTTGGTCAGGGAACTCAACCTGACGAGATGCCAGCAACGATCCCTGTTTCAGTGCCCGGCTTAAGTTGGCATACATCCTCCACGCGACTCTCGATAGGCTCTACAACAGCCATTGAGAGGAGAACAAATGTATGCAGCTACCGCCCTAAGCAAGAAGGCGCTATAATACCCCGACGGCCCAACCAGACTGGCGGTTGTGCGGTGGGCTAACAGCTCGCCCATGTGAAACGAAACAAGCTATGAATGAGCAAGCTGCCTCGGATAAACGGACGGATTCTGGAAGACGACATGGCGCGAAAAAGGAACACGATTTGCGAGTATGCTTCTGGAATGTCAACTGGAACGAATCCACAAGAGGACTTCTACGACCTCTTGGACACTCGGGGACTTCAATGCCTTTGGCGGAGTGACCGGAAAGCACAGCCTCCACGATACAACAACGGATGGCGGCTTCCGACTCACGGACTTTGCAACAGCTCGTAGTGCGGTGATAAGTGGCACAAGATTTCCTCGTAAGCTAATCCACACAGCATCCTGGCGACCTCCGGATGGTCGAACCGCCAACCAAATCGACCGTGTGCTCATTGACGCAATATATTCGTCAAACATCCTGGATGTGCGTCCATTCGCTCCATTTGCTCATAGCAACAAGATACAGAGCTCAACTGTCCAATATCAGAAAGCTGCACCAGCCCACTATGAGGAGGTTCGACATTGGACGCCTGAGTATACCAGAGGTTGCCAGAGTCTACAGGGAGCAACTGAGCGAAGGCTCCCCAGTATGCTTACGTCGAGCAAAAATGTCAACAATATGTGGCTGCACTGCCACTCAGCTATTCAAGAAGTAACCGAGACTACCTTAGGTTACCTACCATCCCCGACTGGAAACCCGTGGTATGATGGCGAATGTGAACAGAAAAATGCAGCAACTGACGAGGCGTACCAAAAGGCGCTGCAGCGAAAAACCAGGACAGCGCGAGAGGAGTACCGAGCCAGAAAAAGAAAAAGAAAAGAATCTTCGCAGAGCCTCCCTGCTCAGACACATATCGAGGAGTCTAAGACAATCATAAAATACCGGTCTTTTTTAAGAAAGCTAAAACGCTCGCAGAAGGCTTCAGGAAAGGTACCCAGGCCCTTCGAAATTTAGAGGATAATCTTGCCGTCGAACCAAAGGGAATGGTGGATGTATTTATACGGCATTTTCAGCAGCTACTTAACGAGCATGGCCAAGATATAGTGGTAGGGACTGAGGAAATCCCAACTCCAGCCGCTGAAGTAGTCTTCTTATCCAGCATCGCAGAAGTCGCTAAGCCTATTCATAAGCTAAAGAACAAGAAGGCCACAGGCTCAGATGGCTTGCCATCAGATCTCTTCAAGGCTGGTGACGATGTTCTGGTAGGGAGCATGTACCAGTTCATCTGTAGAATTTGGGAGGATGAAAGCATGTCCGACGACTGGAATATCAGCTCTTTTTGCCCCACATCTCCTGCGAGAGGTACATATATCCCTGCTCAATGTCGCATACAAGATCCTGTCCAGCATACTGTGTGAACATTTAAAGCTCTTTTGTGCCGTACTAATTGGCAGCTACCAGTGCGCCTTGGCGACGTGGCGCAGTGGTTAGTGTGTTGGACTCTGGCGCACGATGAGCGAGTTCGGATCCCGATAACACCAACGCCATCAAATGTTTATTTCGCGGCGTCCCTCCACGGCAGGGTACTGGCAAAATTCACCGTAGTAAACTTGCCTTGAAAAGGCTTCTCGACTCACGCCGTTCGGAATCGGCATTAAACAGTAGGTCCCTTTCACGTGTGTGAAAAAATAAATCACACACAACATGGGTGATTGAGAGATTGACTCTAGTCGTTCATGGGCTGTAACGCCACCAAAGAAGGTTCTAGGACCTCTGTACCGTTTGAAATATGCACCGGATTTCGGCAAGGAGATCCGCTGTCGTACGGCTTCTTAAATTTTGCGCTAGAGCAGATAGTGCGACGGGCAGGCGTCAACAGGGAAGGCACTATCTTCTACAAGTCTGTCCAGCTGTTAGGATACGATAGGATAGGATGATATTAACATCCTCGCGCGGTCTTAGCGTGACATTGTAAAAGCTATCACGACGATTGAGGGACAGGCGAAACGAGTTGTTCTTAAAGTCAACTACGATAAGAGAAAGTACATGCTATCAAGCAAAAACCGATCCGTTCCAGGTGGTGACAAAATATGACGATTGACAGCTATAATCTCAAGGTGGTTAAGGAGTTTGTCTACCTTGCGAGCTAAATGAGCTGGATATAGTCCGGGAGGCAAAGATCCTTCGACTACATTGGTTCAGCCACGTCGAACGCATGACCTCCAACGTTCCGTATAAGAGCGTCTTCAACTTCGAGTCTCCTGGTTCGAGAAGAAGAGGAACACCGAACCTCTGGATTAAAGACCAAGTAATCGCGGATGTATGGCAACTTGGTCTTGATAACTAGAAGCAGTGTGCCCGGGATCGGCAAAGATGAAAGGCAGCTATAGCTCAGGCTCAGATCCTCCATGTATTACTGGCCTGATAAGTAAGTAAGTAGGTATTTGTTGAAAGCGTTTAGGACTTGCTGATCTTGCTTCACCACCGATGGCCATAATAAAATTACGAAACAAATCTCCTATTAATAAGTCGACCATTGTACGATATCACAGCTCACAGTGATTATTAGCTTACCTCCAAAAATGTTTAAAATCCCTGTCAAGGGCCTTGCATTGATCATGTCACAGCAAGGGTGTTTCTATCAAATAAGCCTTGTTTTCTCAATTGTACTTTCGTCCACAAATCTACCCGACAAAACTTAATTACGGCACAAAAAATACATTGTCCACGTATATATGTATGTAGGTATGTACCTACCCACCACACTCCTATTCTAATTCGACTGAAGCCTGGTCATATCCTGTCTCGGCAACGCAAAACCATTATAGTGCCGCAATGCTTTAATAATAGCGAATAAATTGGATTTATCTAGCGCTTAAAGTGGAAATTGTATAAATTTATTATAAGCCAACCACCCGTCTATGACTACACTCCGCACTCGACAGGATAACCGGCTATCTAGCACCGAAAGCGGAGTAAGCGTCAACGTCATCACTACGGTAAGGCCCACCACTATTGCCACCGGTCGTAGTCATACCGTCTCCTAGATACACATGTGTACTATCCTAGACGAGTGGTATAATCCTGCTCTTAATTTGACTGAAAATCCTTTTCCACTCATACACACAAACACGCACACATGCAAATCGAAACAAATTGTATTTATATGTATATAGAGTAAGCAAGTGCACAATGGGTAGAAATGGAGTACGAACGTACGTAAGGGATCCTGCGTCCGTTAGTATGTGTATATGCTCTAAAAGCACAATTTACGCATCCATGCATTTCAAATCAAATTAAAAGGCTTCCATCATCAACGTTTACCCTTTTCTGGATGCTCGAAACCAGGATAGGGTTAAGCTTGTGGTATCTTTCGTTTTCCGATGTCATGACAAAGTGACTTTGGTCAGCTTTTTCCCAATGCACAACACTTACGTCCTTTCGTACAGAAAAAAAAAGCAAGTCCCCAGTAAACAGGATGAAAAAGATCAATACAGGATACTGCAGTAACAGCAATTTGAAATACGACCACTGATTGGTCTCGGTTGGTCATCGACCTGTAACTGCAACAAAAAACCCAACGACGAAGCAAGAAAATAAGTGACACAAGCACACGAACGTAATTTGATTCCATTGACCTACATTTCGACATTCATTGCGAGGGATGCGAGGTAATTCCAATTTAAGCCCGAGTCGTCGACCATAAGCTCAACCGCAATCTTCGAATATCCTTGCCACCACGCTCCCTATCGTGCAGTTCCCGATGTCCAGCAGTGCCACCATATGATGTACTAATTAATTACCACCCACTTACCGCCTGATGGTAACGGCTTCATAGAATGTAGCGCGTGTGCATGCCTCGGGCCTCGGGAGCCCATCAATCGCATTCAGCATGAGATTGAAGATTTGTCAAAAGGTTCTCTACAATTAATCGGCGAAAGAACCCAAGCGGACAAGTAGCGCGGCGGAAATTGAGTAGGTTGGTAAGGGGGTTCTAATGAGATACACTTGCCACAGCACAATGAAAGACAAATCTTCTTCGATAGCACACGATAGTCAGTTGGATTTCGTTTTTGTTTCCGTGTAAGGTGTCCGCATCACGCAATCCATGCGATGAGTGACACAACAAAAAAACACCTGTGTGCCGGAGCCGGAGTATCTGGATCTATATGATGGGTGGAGGAGGGTGGTGGTAAGCTGATAGGATATATAGCGTGACACTAGGCCATCGGTTTAATTCTCGCATACAGATAAATCTAGAGGTAAAGTGTAGATTATGCACATCGAATTGTCACCTGAATTGTTTAGTTTATTGTGATGATTGTCGCAGGGAATTATTTATACACCCAAGGAGACCTCGTGATTGAAAGTGGGAAAGTAGGACATCTTCACTTGGTTATTGCTCTACATTACAAGTCATTGGCACTCGCCTATATCTGGGGAGGGATAGGACTATCTCCTGCCTCGGAACCATATTACGTGAAGTAATCTAGTAAATGACGTTACATATGACACCTAATATTCGAATAACAGACTTGTGTAGTGTATAGCAGTGAACAAAATTGATTTGGCAGAAAAGTCCTTTTCTTTCCAGAGACAGAGTGTTGCATCTTTGCAAGGCTCTCCTCAGCCTTGGACAACACGTTTACTTGTGTGTTATGCGCGTTTTTCGAAGAAAAACATTTTCAGCGGCGCCGTACAATCAGTGACTCACATTACAAGCAACGTGTTATGATTAAATTTTTGGCGAAGTCCTTCGATAATGGCAGTTGGTATATGGAGACGAAAGTGTCTCGAAAACACGTGTGTCTGAATTGCCAAAGCCCTCGAAAGCGAGAATGTCAAAGCCGCCACTGAAGGAAACGTTGGTTGCTTTCATATCCGCGGCATCCTTCATCGTGAATATGTTCCTACCGATTAAACAATGACTAGAAAGTTCTATGTTATCATGAAGAGACTGCGAGCACGTGTTTTCCGTTGTGATGGTTGGAACTTGCACCATGACAACGAGCCGACCCTTTCCTCGTAAATTGTGCAAGAATTTTTGGCGAAGAAAGGATTTCCAACATTGCGGCATATCCCCTATTTTTTTTTTGTAAATTTGCGTCAGGGTCTAATAACCTTGTTACGTCGGCGACACCTACCGTAGTTGTTCTCTTGAACCATGTTACGAACACATAATTATATGCAGCGATTTTAATGCTGACCTACTCGTACTCAGGAAGATCTAACCAATTCGTAGACTTAGTCGCTAAATCTGTGTTAGTTATTGTTAACATTTATGCCACCCGCTCCGCGCCTAACTGCTCTCCGAGTCTCGGATAGGTCAAATGTGTTACTACAGGACCAGTTGTCACAGATCAAGATCTGTTATTCTGCACGTATCGCGTACTTCTTCACCCTCGGCTTTTCAATTTAGAGATTTTGCATCTGTGGATAACTACGCCTTGCAAGCGGAGGCGAGTCTAATTCCTTGGCATAGTTGTTATCTTGTCTCAGATGTACCTGATAAAGTTGACTTACTGCAATCGCTGGTACTTAATCTGTTCCATAATCACGTGCCCCTAAAAACAGTGATGGTGCGCAACCCCTACTTGGGGTGGCCGTGGTGCAGTGGTTAACATCATCGGCCGTCGAGTGGAAGGTCTATAGTTCAAATTCGTTTCATAGCCAAGAAAAAGCAATTCCTATACGGAAAAAAGTATGCAACACAGTTGTGAATGGAAAGTGACCAAACGTACTGCTGCAGGCATAACACTCACAGTATGTGGTCAATTGAACTTCATCCTCTGCGTATGCAATACTAACACCAAAAGTGCATGAACGAATTACTGAGAATTATAACCAACGCGAAATTTGGTCGGCTCTCGTCCTATGTAGGACAAACCACCCCTGAGAGTAGTCAACGAACATCTACGACCCAAAAACCACTGCACTCCGTTCAGGTTGTGTGTCAAAACATCAACCTGCGCGAAACTTTCCCTCTCCCTGTTATCTTCGCTCGCACAACGTTCAATACGTTATAAGGCCTTAGCCTTGAGTGCGCGTGTGACTGTAAAAAAAAAAAAAAAAAATGAATTGGTGAAATGGGCAAATTTCTGTCGACCGCTCAATATCTCAACTTCCGTCACGAGGTCTTCTAAGAAAAGCTGTTTCTTATCTAAGCTGGGAACAAATCAATATGCCAAAAAGCTTTGGAGCAACTTGCGTTCGATAGGAAAAAAAGATATTGTAGACGTCATTCCTGATCTTGATGATCTTAATAATACCTTTTTATCCAATTCGTTAGAAAACACCCCTCTGGCCAACTCGCAACATTTCCCTGAACCGCAAACAGCTTTTAAATTCGAAGTTGTATAGGAAACCGACATCATTTACATCATTCGGTCTCTCAAGTCTGACGCTATTGTTGAGGATGGAGTTCCCATTCGGTTTATAAAATTATCTTGATCCACCTATTTGTGCATAACTTCATCCTACTTGTTCCGAAATGGCAACAAACCTCGGATACGGACGGATACAAAGCTGACGACCCCTGCAAATGACTAACGGACTTAAGAGTCTGCACCTGGAATATGAGGTCCCTTAACTGACCGGGTGCAATTGGAGCCAACCCTCAACTGCTGTAAAGCAGATATAACCAGGCTAAAGACGGATGAAAAACTGCGACATCTACTACGGGAATTGCTACAAGGAGAACAAACAGCGCCTATTCGGGTGCGGACTTGTTATTCGAAGAAGACTTCGACAAAAAGTCTTAAGCTTCTGAGATATAAGCGAACGCCTCGAAACAATCCGCATCAAAGCTAAGTTTGGAAACATTAGCTTAAAATGCGCTCACGCTCCAACGGAAGAAAAGGACCATCGACTCAAAGAAAAATTCTACGATTTCCTAGACAGAACATATGTCCGATGCCCCAGCTTCGACATAAAAATAATTGATTTTAATGCCACATCCGATTTAACACCACATCCGACAACGGACTAAGGCTAATCGATATCCTAGCGGGGCGTAACCTCCTTGTAGCAAGCACGCGATTCCCCCATCTCAACATCCACAAGGGTACCTGGCGGTCTTGTGATCAATCGACCACCAACCAGATTGATCATATTGCGATCGACGCCAGACACTCCTCCTGTATTCTCGACGTACGAACCTTCCGAGGGGCCAACATCGACTCGGACCACTACCTTGTTGTAGTCAAGGTACGAATGAGGATATCAAGAATGCGTAGGAGTCGAGTAGGACTACGTAAGTTTGACGTCGGAAAGCTACAATCGCAAGAGACTGCCAGAATCTTTGCCGATCGTGTCTCCTCCAAGCTCTCTCAAAATCCGCCCAAAGCAGCACAAACAATAGAGCAGGAATGGGCGCATTGCCAGAGCGCCGTTAGAGATGCTGCCTCAGAGATGCTGGGTTTCAAACCGCCACCACCTAGAAACCCCTGGTTCGGTGAACAATGCGAACAAGCCCATTCAACGAAGCAAGAAGCACATACAGCCACGCTGTAACGACGGACGAGAGCTGCTCGCGAAATCTATGAGCAGAAGAGAAGATAGGAACACACGCTTCTGAGAAGAAAGATGAGAGAACACGGAAAGCGTTAGATCGGGGAGAGGGAGAGATGCTAGAGATGCTTCCGCAGGAATGACGCCCGGAAGTTTTACAATAAAGTAAATCGAACATGCCATGGCTACAAAGCCATAGCGGCGGCCTGCAGGGATGAAAATGGAGAACTGGTAGTAGAGTCACAGTCGATGCTGAGGACTTGGAAAGACCACTTCTGCAGACTGTATGACGGCGCTGAAAGACCGCTGATACCGCTGTCACGTAGAACGATCTGTTCGAAGTGGACGACGATGTTAGAGAGTTCCGTCCACCCGACCCGAAGTCAAAATAGCGATATCAAGACTTAAGTCTAATAAAGCCGCGAGCGCAGACTGCTGAGCTTTTTAAGGCGGCTGGAGATGAGCTGGTAAGGTGCTTGCACCATCTCATTTGCAAAATATGGTCGGAGGTAAGCATGCATCGTTTGCCCGGTTCATAGGAGAACTCTATGACTGCACCAATTACAGAGGTATAAGTCTCCTGAACATTGCGTACAAGATCCTCTCTACCGTACTGTGTAAGCACCTGAAAACCTTCGTGAACAATCTAATAAGTTCCTTCCGACCGTGCAAGATGACAATGGAGAATTCTCGCCGCTCCATTAAGGTCGGGGGTGAACAAACCGACCATTTCGATGTTATGAAAGACTTTATACAGAGTGACGCATTGTCATGTGATTTCTTTAACATCATAGTTGAAAATATCGTGCGGGGCTCTGCGGCCTGATCTACTTCAGGTCTACACAATTGTTTGCCTACGCATATGACATTGACGTTATTGGACGGACAAAGCGAGACGTCAATAAGGCGTTCGCAAGCATCGTAGCAGAAGCGGCAAAAGTGGGTCTATAGGTAAACGGGGACAAGGCCATATATGTATAAGCTGTCATCATACCACATAGGTATGTCGCGCAACACCGACATCTTGGTCAGAACGTCACCTTCTGCAGCTACATTTTTGGAATAGTCAAGGAATTCGTCCACCGTGGCTCGATAGTGACAAGCAGCAACGACACTAGTGCTGAGATAAAACACAGAATAACTCTTGCCAACCGCTGCTTCTTTGGGCTTAAGAAGCAATTGAGTAGTAGAGCCCTCTCTCGAAACACTAAGGTATCCTTATACAAAACCTTTATCATCCCGGCCCTCCTCTACGGCGCAGAGGCTTGGACCTTAACAAAAGCTGATGAAGATGCCCTTGGTCGTTTCGAGAGCAAAAATTGTGCGCACTATCTACGGTCCCGTTTGTTCAGGCGGTGTATGAAGGAGGAGATTAAACAAAGAACTGTACGGGTTGTACAGCGACATCGGCCTGGTACAACGTCTAAGGTAGCTAGGCCATGTAGAGCGCATGGAAAATTCAGCTCCGACCCGAAGAGTCTTCGAATCCACTCCGAAAGGAAGGCGCGGCAGAGGACGGTCGCATCAACGGTGGCCCCCGCAGGTGGAAGGGGACCTTAACCAACAGGTCGTGCGGCGCTGGAAGCAGCTGGCCAAAGACCGTGCCAGCTGGAGACGCTTGTTGGTTGAGACCCAGGTTCACCACGGACTGTAGCGCCACCTAAGTAAGTAAGTAAGTGTAACTTCATCCTCATTTTCGTATAGCTGGAAGCTGGCTAAAGTTATTCCGGTTCCAGAAGAACCTTTACCTTCCTTGGCTACTGATTTTTGCCCCATTAGTGTCTAACCTTGCCTGTCAAATGTCACTTGTCACTGAAAAATTCATGGCTAGGCAGCTTTCAGATCACCTGGATCGGCATACCCTACTTGCTTCGGTCCAGTCTGGTTTTCGAGCCAACCATAGTTGCTCTACAGCTATGACATTAGGATCAAGTACGACTCGGACTACCTGACAATACTCTGCCTCCTTGACTTTCCAAAAGCTTTTAATACTGTCAACCACTCAATCCTTCTTGAGAAATTGAGAAGATATTTTGGATTTGGGGAGAGTTCGGTGCGCCTCATCAGTAATTACTTAAGTAATCGAGAGCACCGTGGCGCAGTGGGTAGGGTGTTGGCCTCGGACGCCGATGACACGGGATCGAATCCCGACACAGCCATGTCATCGAACGTGTTTTCACGGTGTGTCTCCTCAGTGGGGTTCTGACAAAACCCCCTGTAGTAAAATTGTCATGAAAAGCTTCTCGAAATTCGCCATTCGGAACCGGCAATAAACTGTAGGTCCCTTTCACCTATGGGAAAATGAAATCACACACAACATGGGCGATTGAGAGAAGCTCGGCTCTGGTCCTTCATGGGCTGTAATGCCAACATACATACTTACAATCGCTGTCAAAGGGTTGTGGCTGGTGATTGATCCTCTCATGTTAGGAATATTCTTGCAGGAGTACCTCAGGGCTCGATTCTGGGTCCTAAAAAATGTGTAATGCAGAACTTCTGTCACCAATTTACCTCAACAATACACATTGCAGTTTGTGGAGGCTGTAACCAACTTGGGGCTTGAAGTTAACCGTTCTCTCTCGCCGGGAAGCCACATTAGCTACACTGTTGGACGAATTTAAGCTGGTCTAGGTAAGCTTTGGTTGTTCGCAAGTTTTACTCCTGTTACTTATATTGATTATGCATCAGTTGTGTACTGCAAACTTGATTCCCTATCTCAGCATAAATTAACTGTTGCCTTCAATGATATGCTCAGATATGTATGTAGATGGGCTCCGGCGTAGTGACCACATATCTAATTACAACAAAAATATCCTTGGGTGCACATTGCAGCAGTTCCAGAAAGGGTCGCCACCATACCTATTGGAAAAACTTCAATTTGCCCGTTCAGCTAGGACTCTTAACCGCATAAATCCTTCCTCGAATTACTTGAACTCTTCTCGTCTGTTTTTCGTCTTTGTCACCAGAGTCTGAAACTGTCTGCCTACATCTATAAAACAAATAATTGGAGCCACCGACCTTGAAAATGCCACCTTATTTGCGCGCCACCTTAGGTGCGACCGTCTTCTATTTCTTCGTCCCTTGGGGTTGGATTCAAAGACTCTACGGGCTGGAGCTGTGGTGTCCATTCGCTCTACATCGTCTAGTCGTCTTAGGCGTTGAATCCGTAGACGCCTGACTAGACTCATATCGCTGTACAACCCGTACAGTTCGTGAATCTTCTCCTCCAACCCCCCTCTGTGTTTATAGGACCAAAAATCGCACGCAGAATCTTTCTCTCGAAACGACCAAGGATTTCTTTATCCACTTTAGATAAAGTCCGGGACCGGGATAATTAAGGTCTTATATAAGGTCATCTTGGTCGTACGAGAGAGGGCTCTACTTCTCAATTGCCTCTTGAGCCCAAAGAAGCAGCGGTTTCGAAACTGGTGTCGTTTTTCCAGGTCACTGCAGAGCCGAGGTATATGAATTCCTTAACTATCTCGATCTTGTTTCTGCCAATATGCACGTTCTGGCCAAGACGTCGGTCGGTGGTAAATATAATTTTCCGATGACAGCAGATATTTAGTCTCGCTCTCATTAACAAACCAATTTTTGCCGCCTCCATCTCAATACTCAAGAACGCCATCTCGCTGTGATCTACCTATTATGTCAACGTCGTCGGCGTATGCAAAGGAGTTGCGAGGATTTGAAATAGATTGTGCCTCTTGTATTGGCCTGTGATCAAACGACTGCCTAAAAAAATCAATCGACTGCGCATCGCTCTGTCTAAATCATTTTTTGACTTCGAAACTATCGGTCAGTTCTACACCTATTCGGATGGAGCAGCGAGCGTTCTCCAGAGTCATCCTGCAATGTCTGCCGCTTAGCAGGAATGTCAAAAGTAAACATGGCGTTATATAGCGTGTCCCTAACTATGCTGTCGTATGCGCCCTTGAAGTCGACGATCTCCAGGATCTGCCGTAGTGTGAAGATTTGGTCGATGGTGAACTTCCCTGGCCTGAATCCGCACTGATAAGGACCTATCAGCTTATTTACAAAACGCTTCAGGCGTTCACACAAAACGGCAGAGAAGATTTTGCAGGCGATGTTAAGGAGACTTATTCCTCAGAGGGGTCTCCTTTCTTGTGGATCGGGCATACGATGCTGAGACTCCATTCCCCGCATTCTCCATGCTTTCCTCTGACCATATCTCACAGATGAGCCGGTGCATGCTCCTAACCAGCTCACCCCCAGCTGCTTTGAAGAGCTCAGCAGGCAATCCATCCGCCCCAGCAGCTTTATTCAACTTGAGTTTCGAAATGGCAATCTCAACTTCGTCGAAGTCAGGGGGACGGAATTCTCTGCGATCTTCGTCATTAAGAAATGGGTCATTCTGCCTGACGGCGGCATGTTGACTGTCATCGCCGTTATACAGTCTGCAGAAGTGTTTTTTCCAAATTCTAAGCATCGACTGCGATTCTACTACTAGGTGTCCGTTCTCATCCTTACAGGCCTCCGTTCGGGCTTTATAGCCTTGAGACATTCGTTTTATCTGTTGATAAAATCTTCGAACGTCGTGCCTGCAGTGGCACTTCTCCAAGTTTTCAATAGCCCGCTTCTCGTCCTCCTTCTTCTTTTGCTTGAGAAGCTTATGTTCCTTCCTTTTTTTAAGCTCGTAGAGCTTATGAGCCGCTCTTGTTTTTTTGTGTAGTAGGGCTCTGTATGCCTCCTGCATTTCTGTGTGAATCCTTCTACACTCGTCATCGAACCAGGTGTTTCGTCGTGGTGGCGCTTTAAGGCCCAGCACGTCCGTTGCTGTGCTCTTCAGGGCTTGTTTGCACTGGCAACTGGCACCATTGTTGCTCTACTGACTGAGTGGAGGAGTGAGGTGTATCGGAGAGCTTGAGGGAGACGCGGTTGGTAAAGGCACTGGCAATCTCCGGCGATAGTAACTTTCCGACGTCATAGCTTGTTGTTCTAACTCTACTCCACGGTGCTCATGTTATCCGTTGACGTATGTTGGCTACTACAAGATAGTGGTCTGAGTCGATGTTCGCTCCTCGGAAAATACGATCATCAAGAATAGTGGAGGAGTGTCTGACGTCAATCGCGATGTGATCAATCTGGTTGGTGGCTGATTGATCTGGCGACCGCGAGGTGCTTTTGTGTATACCGAGGTGCAGAAAACGTGTGCCAGCCTGTGTCCGATATCGGATGTGGTGTCATGTAGGCTGTGTTTGCCGATGACTCGTTCAAAGATGCTTTTTTTACCCAGCTTAGCGTTAAAATCTCGTAGTGTGATTTGGGTATCATAGTTGGGGCGTTTGGCGTATGTTCTGTCTAGGAGATCGTAGAAATCATCTTTGATTTCATCCTTGTGTTCCGTGGGGGCATGTGGCTGATGTTACAAAAGTTTGCCTTGATGCGGATTGTTATGAGGCGTTCACGCACATACTGGAAGCATAGGACTTTATGCCTTAGTCCACCTTTAATAACAAATCCGCATCCAAATAGTTATTGTTCTCTCTCCCTATAGCAGTCACCGTAGTAAAAGTCGCAGTTTTTCATCCGCTTCTACCCTGTCCATTCCATCGCATTTCCTGGATGGCGGTTATGTCCGCTTTATAGTGGTCCAGGGCATCCGCAAGTTGTTCGGCCACATTTAGGGACCTAACATTCCACTTAGTTGTAGCAGAAAAACAAAAGTAGTGAGTCAAATCTCACACTACTATAAGCACGCGCTGTCCGTCCTCATAGGGTCTTTTTGAAGATTTGCGCGCACCCTCGCAAAAAACAAAAAAAAAAAAAAACTTCCGACAGCCTCGACAACTTCCATGCTTTTATCGACTTTTTCGACAATTGGCCTTACTGATTATGGTACACGCTTGACAGCAAAACTTACGGAACGAAATCGGCTTGACCAAAACTGCTTATGACCGGCTGTTACAGTATCTGGACCATGAACACTACTCACATTCCCAGCCGCCGGTGCATTTTCACTCTACTTTTTTGACATACAACACTGAAACCTTGTTTGGAACAATACAGAGTCTCCTCTCCTCCTGGCATGCATCGAGCATACCGAAATCCGTTTGACTATTTGGAGCGGTACTGTCCGTGTAAGTAACTAGAATCTTGAACCTGGCAACACCATTGTGTCGTAGCACAACTGTCTAGCAATTTCATCCAAAACCGGATGCACTCAATTACCCATTGTTACCGCCTAGCATCGGCTTTCCTAGTCTATCGTCGCACAGTAGCCACTCACATCTACTACTCCATCGGCTACCATCGTTCTCCGTGAAATTACAATACGTGTACTTCCCATCACACTCTCCACCGCTTTTTGCATGGATTGTACGAGTTGGTACTTCCTGACTGTCCGCACATCTTTGCCTAATTTATATGTTGCTCCCGATGTCGTCGCACATACATCGGGGCTTCTGCCACTACCTCGGCCGGTAACTGCCAATAATTTATGTGCACCGCTGGCTTACGATCGTGTAGACATCTCGCTTCTGTGTCGCAACCACGACAGTTGTTTTGGTTTTTCTTTTCCATTTCATCTGAAGACACTCTTGCGTGGGTTTCATTGTTCGTCTCAAAACGCTGAACGTCTCTGAATACGCAACGACTCTTAAGATGCTTCAATATGTAGTGGGCAGGAGTCGAGGATCAACTTTATTATTATTGCCATTATTACAGTGTTTATGTGTGTGTGAGTGTGTTTGCGCGCCGTCGCTGTAGGAGGAATTACAAAAGCCTACAATGCGCGCGAACAACAATGGAACGGCCGACAATAATCAACGTTTGACATCGAACACGAAATTGGCCAGAAATTTTGGCTCGCGCTTGCTGCTCTTTCATCGGCCCACGAGAGCGGTCAGGAATTATTAAATGCAGAGCATGTTGAGCATGCCTTGGGTGGAATCGCTATTGTCCTGTCAGGCTAAAAGGGTTCATTCTTGTTCTTCTTCTGTGTTGGCTGTAATACCATTTTAGGGACCTTAAAGCAACATTCACGTATGTAGGTAGCCGGGCCATTAACTCACGATGCACATTGCAAAATGCTACTGCTAATCGTACTGCCCATTAATTATGGCACGGAACAAAAAGGACAAATAAAAATCATATCCTCAGGACACATGGACGCTCTTCGCTGTCATGTGAGTTGACGAAAGTCTTATTAGCCGAATGGTGCGACAGTAGTCCTCATACCACCCGGGTGTCACACAATTAACATTACGATTTCATGACATTAAATGCCATTACATTGATCCATATGTAATATGTGTGGCAGACAGGATAGATAGCTTCATAGCTAGCTGCCGGGATACCGGCGGACTGACTGTCCATTGTGTACATATGGCGGGCGGGGGGAGAATGAAAACGGTCGAACGAGCACATAGGCTCTTTGTTCAACTTGATGTATGGTATGACGTATGACATTGTATATCCTTGACTGTCTGTCTGTAATATTCGTATGGCTGGTGTTTATCTGTGTCCATTTAGGCGGCAAACCCATCGCTGGATCGTCATTGGGACTTCGGTGGGAGAGAGCGATGTTGCTGCCCATTGATGCGACGACGATGTTGTCGCTGTTGAAAGGGCGACACAAATTGGAAGGATTAGGAAGGACGAAGACAACTGGAGAAGGGGCAGTTCGTGTATTCTAATTGACATAATTATAAGCTGCTTTAAGGTAGGTAGGTACCAGTAGGCCAGTTGAACGATGGTGATTTGTGAACATTCACAGGTTCTGTTGTCATTTAGATGGAAAGATAATAGGTGAGGTAATAAAGGGGGATTGTTTATTAAATACCCGGACTTCGATAGCTGCAGTTAGAAATTCAAATACTCGCAGTCCGGTGTGGCTAATGAATGTTTGCCGCTTGGATGTCATGTATACATTTTATGGTCATCGTGCCGGTACATGGATATGGGCGGTATCGACTAGCTTTAATTGCACTTCCTGAATATTGTTTATTTATTTAGTTATCGAGCGAACGCATGGCCCGTATAAGGCTTAGTTGCATCGATGTGATGGAATCCCCGGTGCTGGAATCGATGATTTCAAAGTAAATGGTAGTATTGGACTGAGTAATAGAGTAATTTTTACGAGATGTCCAGCAAATCGTATTTTTCTTCTTCGTGGCGCTATAGACCGTATGGGCCTCAACCAACAAGCGACTTCAGCCGGCACGATCTCTTCCCAGCTGTCTCCAGTCCCGCACACTAAGTTATCTCATATCCTTCTCTACTTGTGTGAGCCATTTGAGTCGAGGGCGTCCGCTACTGCATTGTCTCACTGGCTTGGATTCGAAGATTCTTCCTAGCGAGCTGGTCGGCAATTTCATTGGCCTTAATACCTTTGTGCCCTGTGACCCACCAAAGTTTGACATTGTTTCTTTTGGCGAGATCATATAGGGCATCATGGCATTCCTTGATGGTTTTTGAGTTCGTGCTGAAAGCACCCAGCGCTTTGAGCGCTGCTTGGCTATCAGAGACTATGTTGATGGTTTCTCCTCTAATGCCAGTCTCAAGATTTCGATAGGCACATGTTAGGATGGCATGCAACTCTGCTTGACTCTGCTGGGACTCATTCCCTGGTCCTTCAAGATCTTGCAATTTGTTCCAAATATGCCGGCGCCAACGCCTGAAGCCATCTTGGAGTCATCCGTAAACCACCTAAGGCCTTTGGTATTTGGCAAGGGATCATCGTTTTCCCATGCTGAGCGATCTGGGATCAATATCTCAAATCTCTTGTCAAAGGTGAAGGTGTGTAGTAAGGCGTCCGAGACCGTGGTAATCAACTCGGGAAGGTCTTGTAATATGGATATGTGACCCTCGGGTCTACGTGGCATATTTGTTCCCAAACAAAGAAATCTGATTGCACTGCGTAACGCCACCTTTTCGATAAAAAGGTGCAGTGGAATGAGTCCAATGATTGCTTCTTGGGTTGCCGTGGGGCAGGTTGGCATAGCGCCTGTAATGCCGAGACACGCTAGTCTCTTAAGGCGTTGAGGCTTAACAATTGTAGTTTTTTGGACCCGTAAGTGACGATAGGTCTTACTATCGCGGTGTAAAACCAGGTTTTACGGTAAGTGCGTCGAAAGGCCCATATGGCCTTAGTCGCTTTCGTAAATTTAGTTTTCATATTGGAGTTCCAGTTGAGTCTGCGGTCTAGGTCAAAACCTAGATACCTTACTTCCTCTGAAAATCCACAGCTCACTAACCGGAGCTGTGAACGCCGCCATTGACCAATCGATTGATTAGTTCGTCCGCCGCCGTCCTCCGATTTACTCTCACAATTCCACTCTCTCGATAGCAGCCCCCAACAATTTCGACCAAATGCAATAGATAAAACACTTCTGCCTCCAGGGCTGTGTTGAAATGTCTGCAGGAAGTAGCATAACACCCATTCCGGATCAGAAAAGTATGTCGCATAATTCAACTTCACGATGGACCCCAAAGCAATTTCCGGCCCTCCTTCTACTATCCCGCTCCTTTGGAACTTTTTAATCGATTAAAATACTTTTTCTTCGTCGTCCAAATGAACACAATTTCCCGCCTCCTGACTCCCCGACAGACCTGCCAACATCACAGGCACCGAATCGAATCTACTTAATTCCATTTCTTCCTCTCTTACCATCAAACACATTAGTGGAATGGTGCCTCCTAAGATACACAGAAAATCAATGCAACGGGGGAAGGAGTCCAAAAAACGACGAATACAAATCTCTATTGTGAAGAACGCACTCGTCGAATGTCCGTGTCGAAAACGGACCTCCTTCAATCGAACAGGACGAAGGAAAGATAAAGGAGAAGCAAACTTAAATGAAATGACATTTATTTTGAAATTGAAATGGACAAGGATAACGATAACAATGAGGATGACGATGACGACGAATGGTGGGTGATGGTATGGTACAGAGAAATTTGCTTTGATGTAGGTCAAGTACAATGTGTAATATCCTGGTAAAATGCTTAAAAAATGAACTCGCCGCCGCACTCTATCAGCGGCGCCCCCCAAGCGCCAAACAAAACCATTGAGTTAAGGATATTGAAGAAGGAAAAGACTGTTTGAGGATTGCAAATGATTTTTCTTTGCCAGGCAAAGTGTAGAGCACTCAACGACGACACTATTGTCACCATCATCATTCGTCAAGTCATTTCTTCTTTGGCCAGAAGTTGTGTGATCTTAATTCTCTCCTTTCTATCGATCTCTCTTTCTTCTCTTCGATACTAGTTGACAGTCGAGAGGCGTTTTTTCATGACATTAAAAGTCTAATTCTGTCAAGGGTAGTGTCATAATTGTCATTATCTTCGTTGTGTTCGTTCAGTTATCTGTCACGCCATCGGTTCTGTCAAACAAATACCTAAGTACACAATGCAACTTTATGACACTTTGACACGAGATACTATTCGATTTAACGATGTAATTATGAACTACAATACAAAATCGTCATCGTCATCGTGTAAATGGACGCAATTGAACGTCGCGTCGTCCTCCGGGACGTCAGTGTTATGTGCATGATTTGATTTAAATTATTTAATAGGTCCCTCTGGCAATAAATACATGACACCGGAGAGCCTCCTTTCTTATGTCGGGCAATTTTGAAATGTGTCGAAGTGATTAGCTTTGTCAAATTATATGTCAACCAATGTTAAATGCCATTATGCGGTGGTATCAAGCTTGACATCTAACGGTGTTAATTTAACGAAAATCATTTCTTTTTAACGAGAAAATAAATTTTGGAATTTACCGTGTTATTTTGGCGGGTAATCCCCTGAGGGTTGACATTAAAGTCATAAAGCTCTCTGGTGCACGCGTGTTAATTGAAAATCATTATTTCAATATTTGGCAGCAGCTATATCCCGTACGGCATTAGTCTAGTATATTGTATGTATGTTGGTATATTAGATGTTTACAAACACAGTCCTTCACCCTTGCCTTTTGGGGAGTGTTTGTATAAAAAACTTTCTCGTGTACACGCGACTGATTTCGAACGACAACATTTACGCGTGCATATCGGATGCGTAGCCACCCTCGCGCTCGTATACTCATATCTAAAGCGATTTTTTTCGACTGCGTTAGAGAGGCAGGGGGGTGTTGATAACATTGGCAAATATTCATGTCCCGGTCTTATCCTACGTAACCCATTGTTTGGTGTTGATTTAAGAGCAGAAGGATGTTTCATTCGCTTCCTTTATTTGCCAAACGATTTTTTCTACTTAGTCCTTTCGATTGTGCTCTGTCTGTAGACGCATACGTATGAATATGTCATCAGGGGAATTTACATTGAGCCGTGGGTGTACTTGAGTGC
Source organism: Eumerus sabulonum (assembly GCA_951905685.1). Taxonomy (NCBI): domain Eukaryota; kingdom Metazoa; phylum Arthropoda; class Insecta; order Diptera; family Syrphidae; genus Eumerus; species Eumerus sabulonum. The sequence continues at coordinate 111,954,906 of OX645061.1, forward strand.
TTATTTGAATGAGATTGAAGGCGGTTTAGAGCCACCAATGGGAAATGGATTAAAAATTGTTTTCCTTAATGTGAATTAAATAAAAAGCCTTTCTGTGGCTTAATTGGTCACATATTAAGGACTTTCAGTTTCAAATCAACATCCTGTCACCTGATGCTTAAGTGACATGGTAACTTCATCCTCGCGTAACGATTTTGATATCATTATCACAGTCGGGGATTTAAACTTCTACCATCGTGGAAGTTCGTTGTCCTCCGGGGACGAAATTAACGTCAAATTATTCTCAATACGCTTTGTGTCTCTTCCTTTTGATTTGCTCTCTTCATAAATCCGTTGCGTCTCGTTTTTCATTCGAATCTCCACATGGGGGGCTTTGAACTCGCGCGTTCGTCGTGTCGACTGAATTGCCTGCGGGCCAGTCTCGCATCAGTTTACATCGCTCTCTCGGATGTCAGATGTAAAACCTCAACATTTCTTTTTCTCTACTGTCCTTACGAGGTGTAGGGTAAGCGGAGTTTGAAAAATCTATTTCATGCGTGAGTGTAAATTTAAGGTCTCCAACTAGAGACAGTGAGTCACACGCAATATCATGCACTTGCTCCTGACAACCAAGGGGGAGTTGATGCATTGAATATTAAGGAGTCAGATCGTTCCCAGTAGTGCTGCAGGAGGTATCTACTTCAAATAATTTGGTTTTTTTTTTTCTCTTGTTTTCGTACTGACAAATCCAGTTCACCCGCATCTGTGCGTCTGGGCGGAAGGCTCACGTAACGCGTCCAATGGAAGACTGAGCGTACATGCGAGAGTGTGTGATATTTATTGCGTGAATTATTACCACCTCCGGGGACAGGCCGGGTTATTTATGAATTTATGAAGTTTTATTATGTAGCGTTACGTTGTATCTACTTGACTGGCGTTTTGCTACGTTTGCGAGCATTTTCGAGTGCGTTTGTGACATATGACGGGTGTGTATGAGCGTCAGTGTGTTTTGCGTTTGGGTGGCTCTCGATTAGGTTGTGACGTTTTTTTTCCTCTGTTCCTTTGGTTTTAAATTTTTTATTACTCACTGTCGTTTAATATGTTGGTGAATCGTTAGATCGACGGGTGTATGCTTGCCGAGTGCCTAAGGGATCTCGGGGTGGCAATTTGATTGACTTTTATGGGCAATCATGTTGTGGTTTGATTGAAAATTATTATCGTAATGAACGCTCGAAAATCGTGATTTATTCTATCACCGGAAAGGAGATATTTTTGGTAACAACCAACCTCTCTGGGCGAAATGGTGATGCTTTCCGGCATTGAGAAGGCATTGTTAAAAGTACCGTCATACGTTACAGAGTATGGAACTCTCTAGGCATCAGCACCTAGTGTCGTCATCCTTCCGGCACTTACTTATATACTACGTGGCGCTACAGTTCGGGGTAAATTCGGGCCTCAACCAGCAAGCTGTTTTCAGTGTCGTACGTCCAGCTGGTTAAGGTCTCCATACACCTGTGTGCGCCACCTTAGATGCGGCCGTCTTCTGCAACGTCGTCCTTCCGGGTTGGAGTCGAAGATTCCTCGCTCTACATGGCCTAGCCATCTTAGACGTTGGATCTGTAGACGTCGAACAGCCCATACAGTTCTTGGTTGAATCTTCTCCCTCACTCTCCGTCAACACAAACGGGACCGAAAATTGTACGCAGAATTTTCCTCTTGAAACGGCCAAGTTCCTCTTTATCCATTTTTAATCAGGTGTGATAGCCTCTGCACCGTAAAGGAGGACCAGGATGATGAGGGTTTTATAGAGGGTCATCTAAGTTTTCCGAGAAAAGGCTCTACTACCCGATTGCCGCTTCAGCCCGAAGAAACAGCGGTTGGCAAGAGTTATTCTGCATATAATCTCAGCGCCGCTTGTTACCAGTAAGCCAAGTTAGACGTTAGACGTTAGCCAATAGTGACGTTCTGGCCAAGACAACGGTGTTTTACGTCTTTCTTTGACGAGAGCATGTATTTGGTTTTGCCTCGTTTACCTTCAGACCCATTTTGGTCGCTTCTGCTTCAATGCTCACGAAAACTTCATTCAGGTCTCGCTGCATTCTCCCAACCACGTCAATGTCATCATGACAATTGTGCAGTCAGTGAATCCCACAACATCTTTCCGACGATGACGATGAAAAAATCACATGATAGTGCGTCGCCCCCCTGTCTGAGTTCTTTTTTGACATAGAAGGTCTCGGTTAACTCCTTACCGACCTTAATGGAGCTTGACAGAGATGTCAAGGCATAACATGGCTCCATATAGGTCGTCGGAAAATTAGCTGGCAATTTACACCGACAGCTCCTAAATGGATATTGGCACAGGCGCAGGAGTCTATTTTGAGTCTCGGGATATACACCGCTCCTACAGGCTCGATGATGGATGCAGTGTTTTCCAAACTGAGGTCTTCGCAATCAAGCAGACCTGGTTAGCAGGAAAAATCTCTCAGGAGAAAGCATCCACATCTATGTTGACAGCCAGGCAGCCATTAAGGCTCTGCAGGCTGCATGGATAAGATCCAAACTGGTCAAACTCTGCAAAGAGAAGTTAGAAGAGATATCGAATGTAAACGTGGTGACCCTTTGCTGGGTACCTGGTCATGTGAATATGTCTGGGAACGAGAGGGCGGCCGAGCTAGCTAGGCTGGGATCAAGTGCAAATTTCGCGCAGATCGCAACCAAGGCCAAAACGCCACTCAGTGCGCTCGACATGGAAATAGAGACGGAGTTATTATTGAAAGCCAATAAGCGATGGTGTCACTTAGATACATGCGCAACGGCAAGATCGACTTGGCCCGTCTGTAAAAAGAAGAGGACAGAAAATCTGCTGGATTTCAATCGTGGGAATATTCGACTGGCAGTCGGTGCCCTCACCGGGCACTGCGTGCTATCCTACCATGAAGCTCGACTAGGCCAGCCCTACAATGACTTCTGCAGAAGCTGCAGGGACAAAGAGGAAACTGAATCCATTGCGAATGTCCGGCGCAATAATATGATAATTCCTTTCGGGACTAGAAGAGGTAAGTAACATTGGGCTGAACAGAATACTAGGATTCTTGTCCTCGTCTGGATGGTTCAGCTCAACGGTAAATGTCTGGGTCTCAACGGGTTTGAAATTAATTGGGCACAATGGACTCTACGTAGTCTACGTGAGCCTTGACTTTTCGTCAGTAGGGCACCCACTTACCTAACCCAACCTAGCTCGTCCTTAAAATCGAAAAAAACGGTGGTTTGTGTTTACCTGCAATTCATCGGTCGTCTCCAAGATCTGCTGGAGTGTGAATATTTGTTCTATCGTGGATTTTCCTTACCTGAAGTCACATTGATAGGAGCCTATCAATTTATTCACGAATGGTTTCAGGGGTTCACACAACATGGCACAGAAGTGAGGTTCAGGAAACCTATTCCCCAGTTGGCGCAGTTATAGGGGTCTCATTTTTCCGGACCCGACACACGATGCTGAGATTCCATTAATCGGGCATGCTTTCCTTCGACCATACCTTACAAAAGAGCATGCATGCTCCTAACCAGGTCAACTCCAGCTGGTTTGTAGAGCTCAGCAGACAGTCCGTCTGCACCAACAGCTTTATTCGCCCTGAGTTTCAATATGGCGATCTCAACTTCGTCGGGGTCAGGAGAACGGAATTCTCTGCGATCTTCGTCATTAAGAAGTGGATCATTCTGCCTGACAGCCGTATATTGAAAAACATCGCTATTGTACAGTCTGCAGAGGTATTTTTTGAGAGCACCGTGGCGCAGTGGGTAGTGTGTTGGCCTCTGACGCCGATGACACGGGATCGAATCCCGACACAGCCATGTCATCGAACGTGTTTTCACGGTGTTTCTCCTCAGCGGGGTTCGGATAAAACCCCCTGTAGTAAAATTGTCATGAAAAGCTTCTCGAAATTCGCCGTTCGGAACCGGCAATAAACTGTAGGTCCCTTTCACCTATGGGAAAATTAAATCACACACAACATGGGTGATTGAGAGAAGCTCGGCTCAGGTCCTTCATGGACTGTAACGCCAACATACAAACATACATACAGAGGTATTTTTCACATGTTCCAGCATCGTCTGTGACTCTCATCCCTACAGGCTTCCATTTTGGCTTTATAATCTTGGCATGATCGCTTTATCATCGCTTCCAAGGTCATGCCTGCAGTAACACCTCGCGTGCTTTTCTTCTCTTTCTTCTTTCTCCTGAGAACCTTATGCTCTTCCCTTCTTTATAACTCATAGAGCTCATGAGCTGCTCTTCTTCTTCTAAGCAGCGAGGCTTTATATGCCTCCTGCTTCGCTGTGTGAATCATCCTGCACTCGTTATCGAACCAGGTGTTTCTTCGTTGTGGAGCCTTGAAGCCTAAAACTTTAGAGGCCGAGCTTTTCAGGGCTTGTTTGCATAGATTCCACCAATGTTCTATTGACTACGTGGAGGAGCGGCTTCTGGTGATAGTACCTTTTCGACGTCATATGTAGCTTTGTGTTCTTACTCTACTCCGGTGCGTAGGCGCACCTTGGCTACTAGAAGATAGTGGTCCCAGTCGATATTAGCTCCTCAAAAAGTTCGTATATCAAGAATAGTGGAGGAGCGTCTGAAGTCGATCGCGATGTGATCAATCTAGTAAGTGATTGATTGATCTGACAACCACTAGGTGTCTTTATGTATAATAATGTGCGGGAAGCGTATACTGACTTGAAGGTGATTTCGCCTTGTAGCAAGATCAGCCAGCTTGTGTCTACTATCGAAAGTGGTGTCGTGTATTGCTGATGACACGTTCATGCTTTCCTTACCCCACTTAGCGTTGAATTCTCTGAGTACAATTTTGATGACACAGTTAGGACATTGGGCATACGAACTGTCTAGGAGATCGTCTTTGGTGGAGTCATCCTTGTCTTGCATGGGCGCAGATTAGGATGATGTTAGAAAACTCAGGCTTAATACGGTTCGTTATAAGGCGTTCGCTCACATGCCGAGAGCTTGAGACTTACCTTAGTCCACCTTAAACGGTAAATCCGCATCGGGGCGTCAGGGGATTTTTAGATAGTAAAGCGAAGAGGTCGAAATAGGATCTGGCTAACTGCAAGGTGTTCGGTTGCAGAGGCTCTTATTCGCATTTTAAAGTGGGCTGGCACCTGTCGGCAGATGGTAGTCCTACGAGGACTTAGTTAGTTTTTACCATCTCGACCTACATACCTATTGAGACACAAAAGTCGAAATATTCGCTTTTAGCAGCTCACAAAACGAAGCGTATCTCAAACCGTAATGAAGGCAGTCTTACCAACATAATAAGAACAGCAATTAAATTGCGTTTAAAAAAGCTGCGAGGACGTTATTGATGTCCTATATCCCCGAGCAATCCAAGAGCAGTTATCTTCCACGAGCTTACAGACATCTTGCGAAGATTCAAGCCTGTCCATTTGAATATCCTTTTCAATGCTGGCCCACATCAGCAATGCAGGTCTTTGAAAACTGCTCAGGGAAGACTTTGAAATGTAGGAATCCTCCAAAAAACAATCAGTCTTCTGCCTCTTGATATAAGGTTGCCATCGATAGCTAAACAAATAACAGCACCATTAATCAAGTGTCTTCCAATTGGAATCAATCGTCCTTGCTGGCACTTCGAAATCTGTGAAATGAGTTATTCCTCCTTCGTGACTGCAGTATAAACGTTTTTGGTTTCTTTTTGTTTTTCTGAATGTCCTTCAGCCCAAGATACGTAGTAGACGTAGACTTCCAAACAACTGATCCAAGAACACCCAAAAAAAAGGACAAACGAACAACTGAGAAATGAAAAACAATTAAATAGAACGTGCCGAATAATAATGTCGACGATGCTACGTGTCGGCCATAAAGTGCAGCAGTGCGGCTGATTGCGAAAAATCAAAAACAGAAAATGGAAGAAAAATACAGGACATTCCAAAGCGCCAGGATGGAAAAAATCTCCTCTCAAGACATTCAAACACAATAAGGAGGAGGCACAGGCTAGAAAAACAAAAAGGACGAAAACAAATGGCCGGGTTGTGTCGGAAGGACTAAATTGAAGAAAAATACAATTTTGTTTAGTGTGCATGCCTCGTCCTTTTTGTATCCGTGCCAAAGGTGCAAGTGAAGATAATTCTCGCCATTGATTCATACAAACGACTGCAGTTGCTCTTGCGACTGCATTTGTCCGAACACCAACGCTGGCGATCGCGACTTGAATTTAAAAGAAACCAAGTCTCTCTGCTCGGACGGTAGTTGAATATCGAAACAGACAGGACGAGGAGCACGGTAACAAACGGCGGACAGGCGACACTTCATTCTTACCCCGAATAGATGTACTCGCACATAGAGCCGAGATAGCATAGTGAGTGGGAGTAGAGTGGAGTGGAGTGGGTTTAAGGATGATACTGTCAAGACAATTAATTTTCCATTTTTTATTCCTTTTACAGTTCCCTTAACCGGAAACACACCAACGTAACCGTATTCGAAGCGAAAGCCTGGCAAGAAGGATGAATCTTTAAATCCTTTCTTCCGGACTTCGTGTGAACTCGTGGGTGGATATTTCAGGTTATCTTTATCCTTTTTTAACTCTATCGGGAGTTTCACAGTTTTCCCTTCCTTTTTGCTACATGCCTTTCGTCCTTTTCTACCCTACAGATATCCCTCTTAGTCGTTAGTTCTTACAGTCATTTGTGCCTTAGACGCTTTCCTCGGTGCGCACACAATTTGTCTAAGAAGTAATTAGATAGATTTAGATTTAGATCAGAGAGGATTATCTAACTGTCTTCGTTGAGATTAATTTGGTATTCCAAGGAGGTGGGCGACGATTCCTTATCATCGAGATGGCAATTGGCATAGAAACGGTGAAGGCGTGCCACAATGAGTTGTTTTTTTGACCTTAGGATGAATTGTGGGTGAGTGGAAGACCAATGCAAAAGATAATTATTGTGGTAAAAAGGGGTATTGTCAGAAAGCTCCATATGTGGAGTGATAGGTGAGTAAATATGAGCTGTTTGATGTAAAACGTATATTGACGCACCTTGACAGTAAAATCGACTCGTGAGCCGTGACGGAATTTGGGAATATGGCATAAGATTGTCGTGCCGCGACGCCTTCACTACACTGCCGCTCCCGACTCCCTTATGTGGGCGCACATGTATACTATCCGCTGTTGCTTGTACACATACGTTGGCTTTATTAAGATCTAGAGCTTCTTTGGATACAACTACAGATAAAGGCTTCCGACTCACGGACTTTGCCACAGCTCGTCATGCGGTGATAGGTAGCACAAGATTCCCTCGCAAGCGAATCCACACAGCAACCTGGCGATCTCCGGACGGTCGAACCGCCAACCAAATCGACCATGTGCTCACAGAAAGCACTCGTCAAACATCCTGGATGTGCGAACATTCAGAGGGGCAAATGTCGACTCTGACCACTTCCTCCACAAGATTCAGAGCTCGACTGTCCAACGTCAGAAAGCTGCACCAGCCCATCAGGAGGAGGTTCGACATTGGGCGCCTGAACACTCCGGAGGTTGCCAGAGTCTACAGGGAACAGCTGAGCGAAAGACTCTACGGTATGCCTACGTCAAACATAAATGCCAATAATATGTGGCTGCATTGCCGCTCAGCCATTCAGGAAGTAGCCGAAAAAACCTTAGGGTATCTACCAACCCCGACAAGAAACCCGTGGTATGATGGCGAGTGTGAGCAGAAAAAGGCAGCAACCGACGAGGCGTACCAAAAGGCGCTGCAGAGGAAAACCAGGGCGACAAAAGAAAAGAATATCGAGGAGTCTAGGGATCACCATAAAACACGAGCCTTTTACAAGAAAGCCAAAGGCCTTGCAGGAGCCTTCAAAAAGGGCACCCAGGCTCTTCGAAACTGCGAGGGTAATCTTGTCACCGACCCGCAGGGAATAGTGGATGTATTTAAGCAGCATTTCCAGCAGCTGCTTAACGAGCATGACCAAGAGAGAGTGGTAGGGACCGAGGAAATCACAACTCCAGCCGCTGAAGTAGTCCTCCCACCCAGCATTGAAGAAGTCGGCACAGCCATTCAGAAGCTGAAGAATAACAAGGCCGCAGGATCGGATGGCTTTCTATCAGAGCTCTTCAAGGCTGGCGGCGATGTCCTGGTAGGGAGCAGTCCGACGACTGGAACACCAGCTCTATATGCCCCATCCACAAAAAAGGCGATCCTACATCTTGCAATAACTATAGAGGTATATTCCTGCTCAATGTCGTATACGAGATCCTGTCCAGCGTATTGTGTGAACATCTAAAGCCATTTTGCACCGCACTAATCGGCAGCTACCAGTGCGGCTTCTGGACCGGCAAATCGACTATAGACCACATTTTCCCACTTCGACAAATCCTGGAAAAGACCAATGAGTTTCGAATCGATACACACCGTCTTTTCATCGTTTTCAAAGCCGCATACGACAGCATTCATCGTGAAGGACTGTTTGGTGCGATGGCCGGGAAAGCTGATCCAGTTGTGTCGCACCACGCTAAAAAATACGCGATGCACCGTGCAACTCGGTTCTAGGACTTTGGAACCATGCACCGGATTTCGGCAAGGAGATGCGCTGCCATGTGACTTCTTCAACCTGGTGATGGAGCAGATAGTGCGACAGGCAGGCGTCAACAGGGAAGGCACTAGATCCGCTACCTGAAAACCAATCAGTGCTTATGATGAAGAGATGGAGTTGAGCTATTTGAGCTAGTTCACTTAAGATATCATAGAAGGGCGCGACGTGGTAGGGCCTGAGCATATGGCAAATCGATTCCTCTTCCTCCATACAGCCGCGTCAGAAGCCATTGGGAGGTAGCCCTGGAATGGCGGCATGTTTTCCAATGGTACAGTGGCCTGTAATGACACCCATTAAAGTGCTCAAGGTTTCCCTTTTGATTGCAACTGGGTACCTGGCTCGTCCTAAGCTTAGCTTAGGCCAGATTTGTTTAATGATGAAGCCGATGTTACTCTCGTTCCATTGAAGTTTGGTAGCCTCTATGGTTCGACGTTTTATCATGTGCTTTGTCATACTTATTGGTGTTTTTAGATACCCAAGGGTTGGAAGACTGAGTGTTCTTGACCCTAAGGTTGCGAGTTCGTCGACCGTGCAGTTTCCTGGAATATCCCTATGCCCGGGAACCCAGAGTACTTTAATGTTAGACTGTTCAGCCATCTCGTCTGGAGATAGGCGGCAGTTAAGGGAAGTTTTTGATTTGTGGGTTACCGAGGCAAGGAATTTTATCGCGGATGTTACATTAATCCTGAGCCATACAAGGGCCTCCGTTATCGCTGTTATTTCTACTTGGTACACACTGCAGTGATTTGGGAGTCTAAATGATAGGTTGAGGTTAAGCTCTTTGGAGAAGACTCCACTACCTACACCCATCTCTATCTTGGAGCCATCGGTATAGAGGGAAATCGAGTCCTTCGGTATGACAGCCTCTTCCTCCCGGGATGGAAAGATATCTTCGAAGTTCTTAGTGAACACATTCTGCGAGATGATGTGGTCTGTGTCCATGGGTACTTCGAACTGGTTAAGAATACTAGTATGGCCTTTATGTGATGGGAGCTATTTTCCTATGCCCCTTATCTGTAGGGCCGCGCAGGAAGCAACTTGTTTGCTTTAGAGGTCCAATGGTGGGAGATTTACTAGAATATTTAGAGCCTCCGTGGGGGTCGATGTGATCGCGCCACTTATGTATATGCTGGCCGATCTTTGCACTTTCGCCAGAAGGATTCGATATACTGCCTTATCCAGAGCAGTCCACCAAACTACGATGCCGTACAGGAGGATGAGCTGCTGTATAGAGCCAATGCATAATGGTTGGTTGGAGACCCCACTTTTTGCCCACCACTTTCTTATAGCTATAGAGGGCAGTGGTTGCTTTCTTGACCCGATCAAAAATGTTGGGTTTCCAAATCAGCCTCCTGTCAAGGACTAGGCCAAGGTATTTAGCCTGATTTTTGATTATTAATTGGGTTCCACCCAGCCTCGGTGAGTTGTCAACCGCATAGGCGTTCACAGATTACCCTTCCTGCTCTACAAATAACAGTAGTTCATTGACTACTACGTCCCAGAGGAGAGAAGAGAGTACCTCTGTTGACCATTCTAGTTAAAGCGGCACCAGCGAAGCTGGCTTTGACGACTCTTCGTGTAAGCAGTTGTCATACCACTGATCCCATGATCAGTCAGCGCTTTGGTGACGGCCCATGGTTCAACATTGTTAAAGGCGCCCTCAATATCGAGAAAGGCCGCTATAGTGTATTCCTTGTATTCCAGTGACCTTTCTATGGTACTAGCTAGTTTTAAGTTGAGTGCTGTTTCCACCGATTCGCCTTTGTTATCCGATAGCCTTCCGAAGGTGCGCGTCTAAAGTCTTCTCTAAAGTTTTAAGCAAAGAAGAAGTAAGTCTAATAGGCCTCGGGTCCTTTGCATACGTGTGGGAACTTTTGGCTGCCTTGGGTATGAAAATGAATTTTGTTACCTTCCACTTGCTAGGAATGTTATCCTACAGAGAGGCAGCTTTTATAGATTACTACAAGATAGGGATGGATAAGATCTGCTACCTGCTGGAGCTCCGCTGGTATGATCCCATCCGATCGTGGAGACTTGTATAGTTCAAAGCCTTTTAGAACTCGAGGGAACAATATTGCTATTAACCAGGTTGCCAGTGCGAGTATCCTCGAAGGAGGATGACTTGACGAGGTGCCATAGCCGAGTTTATACTGTCCGAAAAGTGTGCGTTCAGAAGAAGTTCCAGAGCTTCCGTGCAGGAGGTCGTCCATGAACCGTCATTCCGCATTAGGTGACTTGGGTTATACGGGGCCAAAGCCAGAATCTACCTTATTCTTGAAGCTTCAGAGGTCGTCTTGATGTTCTCGCAGTAGCTCCTCCACAATTGCCTTTTCCTGGTCGCTGTTTTGAATGATTCAAGGGCTTCCTTATAGGAGCCCCAATCCTCTTTTTTTAAGTCGTGGTCAAACTAAATTATGACCAAGTCAAAGGCTCTGGTTTTTTGCATATTCTTTTACCGTCTACGTCGACTTGTCGGAAGGATTCCTACTTGCCCGAAGCGAGTAATTTTTAATGAAAATTAATTCTCTGCCCTAAATCATCCCAGGACTCATAAAAATCTGCTCCTGGCTGATACAATATATCAATTTGTTCCACGAGTCAGTAACAGTGGACAGCAAAAGAGAGAAAAAAAAAGTGAAAATTGCGAGCGAAAAGGATAATCAACTCCCACCACCAACGTCACTAAAGCCCGACACGAGTACCACACCACCAGACCGACACTGCATTTTTGCTACCATCCTGGTGGCCATTGCTACTACTGCCATCACCATCCTTGAATCATTGACTGTCACACCCTCAAATTTGGCACCAGGACCCCCAAGATCAAGTCGACTGTAAAATTAAAGCAATTTACCATCATTCGTTCCTCTTCACATACCTCTCTCCGGCTACTGGTGTGGCAGTTGTGATTGCTTGCCATATCTAATTGATGATAAATAAAAAAAAATCGATCATCACCCCACATGTGGGCATGAAGACATGTATACGATGTACTTTCCTTTATCCCCACACTCTCGCATAGATGGTACACATCCTCGGGCGGTGGTTTCATCGTCATAGACAGATTTGCTGCCATCCAGAAAATAAGCACTGTCAATAATGTGAGCCTGTGCAGCTCAGCAACGAAAGGCACGGAAAGGACCGATGAAAAACTTAAACTTCTCCATCAGGTGAAAAGTTGAACGTAGGAAGAAGAGTCAGCAACTTGTTGGGCGGCAACGACGGCAAAATAAAGGACTCTCCCGTCGATCTTTCACTACTGTCCATCCCGTCATCCATCCACGGTCGGGACCAGAAGTAAAGTGGAAAAATTGTCACATGGCACACGCAGAAGTGGTAGTAGTAAGCAACGCTTGCTTCTTGTGCTCTCCGACTATTGTGTCATAACTTCCTTGAACATCCTGCGTGGATTGCAGTTGTTTCTGACGCGACGTTGCTTCGGAATATATCGCCACTACGATATTCGATTTTTTTTTCTTACTTCAATCTATTGTTGAGGCTCCTTCTTTCACTTATTTCCTTTCTCAACGTTGTACGAAGGCTATTAAAGGTTTGTCAACAGCAAACCTACCGCTTGGTCCTGCTTGCTCCTTTCACTTACAGCATCACGATATCCGCCCGACATAGCGCAAGGATACCACCGAGAAATGGTTCTTGTTTTTTAATCCACCGCCTGCATCATTCGCAAATTAAAGGATGGAAAAGTTATTACGGCAAGTTAATAGAGTTGAAAATGTTGAGTATATTATGGGGAAAAAAAAATTATGTCCTGGTGTAGCCACGGTACATTGACATCATGTCCTGTGCACCGATACTCTGGATAGAAATGAAATTAAATGATTAAAATGAAACGAAACTGAGTTCATAAAAAGAATGAAAAAGGACACACTTGAATCAGTGCTTTAAGAATTTAATTACATCATTGTGAAAGGATTCAATATCCTTTTTGCTAGGGAAAGTTTGAGGAATGAGTATATATTTGCTGATGGTGTAGAAAGTATTATACAATGGAGAAAATGGATTTTATTCTATGCCGTTGTTGTGCTCTCTAAGGTCCTTTGATGCTCCTTAGTGTCCTTTGGTCGGCTTTCTCGTGCTAGCTACCGGCTTTGCTACTGTAGTTATTTCACGATCATTTTCTCTGTGAATTTCAGCTGAAAGGCGGTGTATATTGAACATACATATGTACATACGTACACTAACAGTGATCCTCATGTTCCACTAAAGGGGTCGCGGGGGTAATGCGCGCACGCGAGGTCTCCAGGTCACTCGATGCTCTGCCATCGACTCTAACTCATCAGGAGCTATGCCTAAGCGCACCCAGGTAAGTTCTTAGACTTGGTCCCCACCTCGTCCTAGGTCTGCCAAGCGGTCGCCTGCCTGATGGTATTGCATGCAAGGCACGCTTCGAAAGTCGTGATGATGGCGACATTCGTCTCACATGACAAAACCATCGAAGCATAGCCATTTCCGTTCGGAGAAGAAGCTGCTCAACATTGAGATTCCCGCGCATTACCGTGTATCTCACCCTATCCCGGCGAGTAATTTCCACAACAGCACGATGAAATCGCATTTCGGCAGCTTGTATTCGCGATCTTATTCTTTCGTTAGATAGCCAAATTTCATGGCCTTCGGTGAGAGTTGGAACAAATACTGAGTTAAATACTTCTAACTTGGCTTTGACAACAAGTTCCAAAATTGACCCAGTCTGGCCAATCCTGCAGGAAAGCTCAGTATTACTGCTCCCGTCACTCGTGAAGACGGGACTCCACTAACATGTAGAGTGCATTGGACAGGGGTTCTGGAAATAACAGTAACTGAATGGTCCTCGGCAAAGGACCATCAATCCCATGGGTCAAAGAACGAGGTCTAGGAGTAAATCCAACGGAAACTGAGATTATCCTCTTCACGAGGAAAAGATCAATACCAATACACATCCACTCATAAATGGTAACGATCTGATTCCGAAGAAGTCCGCTAGGTATCTTGGCATAATCTTAGATTCCAAGCTTAGATGGAAAGACAACATAAATGAAAGAACCAAAAAAGCTTACGTGGCACTATATTCATGCAGAGTGGCTTTTGGAAAGATATAGGGCATTAAACCAAAGGTGGTACACTGGCTATAAACCGCGGTTGTAAAACCTAATTAAGTCTATGGATCAATTGTCTGGTGGAAAGCACTTGAGAAGAAATGCAACCTTCAACCTTCCTCATGGCCACGTATCAATCCTGGATCGATTGGCTATCCTCAGGTCTGCAACCGAAAAGGTTATACCACCCCATTTTCTTGCTGCGAGAGGGAATTCCCTATCAGGATTCCCTCTAGGGACGAATGGGTCAGTGGTATGGTAAATACGGGAGAGGAACTGGCAATCTATACCGATGGATTCAAAGCGAATACCGGTACTGGAGCCGGAGTCTACTTCTCGAACCTCGGGAAGCATATCACTCCTACAGACCTGATGATGGCTGTAGTGTCTTCCAGGCTGAGATCTTCGCAATTAAACAAGCTGCGGATCTGATTCGTAGGGAGAATCTCTCAGGTAGGAGAATCAAAATCTATGTTGACAGTCAGGCAGCCATTAAGGCTCTACAAGCAACATGGATAAAATCCAAACTCGTAAAGCTCTATAAAGAGAAACTAGAAGAAATATTGGATGTCAACGGGGTGACCATCTGCTGGGTACCAGGGCATGTGAATATCCCCGGAAATGAGAAGGCGGACGAACCAGCTAGACTGGGATCAGGCGCAGATACTTCGCAGATCACAACTAAGGCTAGAACGCCACTAAACATACTATTCAGAAAAAGCCAACAAGCGATGGTGTGAATTAGACACATGCGTCACGGCCTGTCTATGATAAAAAAAGGACGCAAAGTCTGCTAAATCTAAGTAGAGGGAATACACGGCTGGTAGTCGGTGCCCTCACTGGGCACTGCATGGTATCATGTCTTGCAGCTAGACTATGCCAGTCTTACAACGATTTTTGCAGAAGCTGTAGGGACGAAGAGGAAATAGAATCCATTCGTCACCTACTGTGTAAATGCCCGGCACTGGCCCGGAGAAGGTATACGTTCCTCGGGAGCTACTTCTTTTCGGGTTTAAAAGAGCCAAGAGACATTACGCTGAACAAAGTGCTAAGATTTTTAACTGCATCTTCATAGGTGATTCAGCACAGCGGGCAACTAATCAGTTCCCTTCGGATTAGACTTTTTAAACTGGGCACAATGGAGTCAGTCTGAGTGAGCCATGACCTCATGTCAGTAGGGCACCCAACCTTCCTAACCGAACCTAACCATCAATCCCATACTCCTGCAGAACACTCCAGAGTTTACCGCAAGGAGCTCGATCATACGCCTTTTCCAAATCGACAAAGCAGCTATACAGCTGTAGACCGGTTTGGCGTACTCCAAAGCCTTCTCGAGTTCCATTCTTAGAGTGAATCGGTTGTACCCGATGACGAAAGCCGCACTGTCCGTCCTCCTGGTTTCGATCTTAGCTTAAGAATGCGCCTCCAACACTTTAGCGTTCACTTTACCGGGCATACTTAAAAGAAATATGCCCCTAGAGACCCTTTTTTATCCCCCTTTTTGAAAAGAGGGACAATCAACCCATACCAATCGCTAGGTGTCTCAACGCGTTCCCAGGCCACCTTAATGACACGGGAGAGCCATAATACTCCCACTTTACACATTGCCTTAGGCATTTCTGGCCGAACTTCATCCACACCGGCGGATTTGCCAACTTTTAGCGATTCAATCGCTAAAATGACTTCCTCCACCGTTGGAATATTCTCGGCCCCACTCAAGGCTATAGGTCTGTCCCCCTCAGTGTCCTGTTCGGGATTGAGCAGCTCCGAAAAGTACTCGCTCGAGCTGCATAAGATGTCCATCTCATTGGAAAGCAACACACCATCTTTGGATTTAACTCCTTCGATCATGTTGAATTTCCTTCCTCTGAGCCGGCGAATGGTTTCCTAAGCCACCTTTTTCGCAGATCCATGGTCGCCATCCAACTTCTCGCCGAACTCCTTCAGAGACTGCTCGTTAGCTGCTCGCACAGCCAATTAGGAAGTTCTTCCCTGTACCGGTCATAGGAAGCAGAGTCTTCCAAGAAAATCTAGTCCCTGTAGGCCTTCTTCTTCTCTTTGATGGCTTCGTGAACCCCGGGGGTATTTGAAACCACGCAGTTCTTTTCTCACCACCAGGCGCCTTACCAAGCCGCTTCTCTCCACAAACGTGCAGAAGCAATAACAGCTGTTAGAAATAGTCGCAATTCCTCCTCCACATGCGATGCAGCTTTGATCAAAGCTTATGTGCCGCTTCTCACTGCTCTCTATTTTCTCCCACCTTGAAAGACGCGGTAATCTATCAGTAAGATACAGCTTACACAACACCAGGTGATGATCAGTTGACAGTTCAGCCCCTCTTAAAACACGAACGTCACAAACCATCAGTTTAACACATGATGGTACCACAAAGGAATCTGTCAACGATTTCTGTTGTTCTGTGACTCCGACAATATCACGTATATCTATGAATGTGTTTGTGCGGAAAGAAGGTGTTCAAAATCCATCAAACTCACTCCGTTCCCGTTTGGATGAGGATCATCGTTCCTCCCAATCACACTCGTTATATCTTTACATCCAGACCTACGAGGGCGTTAAAGTCCATGAAAGTCGCATATTCTGACTCTAGATTCGGTTCATCCACCTGCACTAGAGTTTTAAGATCACGACTCTCCCTCCTAAAGGTATCTACTTCAAAACCCTGATTACCAGCCTGGGATTTATGAGTATCCCCACTCCCGCCTGTGCAAACGTTTGAGGTGCAACTCCCGATAGGAAGAGTTTCCACCCGCCCGAAAGGTTCACAATTCTATATCCTCTTCGCTTTGTCGAAGAGATACCTACGATACATAACCGATACCTGGCAGCTCCCTCAACCAGCTCGAGATACTTTCCAGGTCGATGCCGTTGCCTGTTGCCTTTTACTCCCCGCACGCACTGATAAGTGCATGGCGTTATAGCTCACGAGGCTAAGGTGCTTCGGACTAAGCCCGACCGGCTGCCGAGGGGGACAAACCCCTGCTCGCATACTGCGACCTCTTAGGCCTGGCTCCGATTGGGGCCCCGGCCCACCAGAGTAGGCAAATTCCGAGGCTGGTCTTCTTCTTGTCATCATGGCTTCGTTGGCCAGGTTTGGCCCACGGCACACAATCGTGTATAATAAATCACAATAGAAGTGCCGAAGGCTTGTCTATTGGGCGGTGTACTTTTTTTAATATAAAAAAAGTCCCCCAACGGAAAATTCCGATTTTACTTTCCGTTCGCATAAAAACGAAACACTTCCATCACGTCCTACAACACCAACAAAAACAAAGTTAAGAAAAACCAGTTATCAATACCGTCAATAACGATCACCTTCATGGTAAGCCTCATATGTCAACATGAATTGATGATGATGACCGTCGTAATGTCTGCACTGATCGATCTCATCGATGCTGCGAAACATGTCGCAATGCTGCTAATGACTATCGACCAACAATGCAACGAGAACCACATTGGGTAAGACGGCTGCTGTTGTATCCACATCTTGTTATGTGCCCTCCAACAATTTGTACAATTAACGTTCCGATGCGCGCTTACTTTTCAATCATCGATCTTGCCATGTATCTTGCTGCCTGCATCAATGATCTGACTTGACTCACCAGTCGCCACTTGTGTTCGCCATATGACGCAAGTTACCAAGGAAGCAATGAGGTAGAGGAAATGGTACAGAAGAGAAAAACTTGTCGCCTCACTACCGATCTTGCAACCGATCGCGGTTAAGAGGATGCCGGTGACGATCAGATTTTTTCCCGCCTTCTTTCGACTCTCCTTCGCACCATATCTGGAAGATAAAAATGATTTATGTCACTACGAATTAATGTGCACACATTTAGATGTTTCGCATGCGACAGAAGAAGGCGCTCAACAGACGACTCATTTCCAAATGACTGAATGGCGTTGATGAGTATCGAATGTGACACGAACGATCAAAAGGTCAACCGAGCGAAATATACACCGACAGGGACGATAAAAAAGCGGATGCGTCCCAAAAACAAAAAACTAAGGCTTCCAACCCCTTCGCTACATCCGCATTCTTGTTACCCTTTATCCTTTTTCGTATTTCACTTTGGCCAAATTGTCACACACTTCAGGCGGCTTCACATGCGTGTACATATACGAATGACGGGATCATTCAACCCTTAAATTGAAACTTGCAACGACTGCTGGTGGAGGACTCAATTTAGCTGCTAGTTTGATAGAATCTGTATTTTAGTTACGCTCCGTGACTGTCGTAAGGACGATGGTGAGCGATTGACACGTGACCGTAGGCAATCGGTTTAGGTTTTTTCTTTTTTGTTGCCCTCGTCATCCACTTGAAAGAAAAACGAGTGATATGACGTTGTTAACGATGCTAAAGATTGTTAACTATCCGTGTGTAAGATACGAGAGTTACACGGGGCCATGTCCTGATTAGATTAAACCGTGAAATGACACAAAAAAACGTTGGGCATACGTGCGTTTGCTGCGGATGCGACTCGGTTTTTTCTGATCCTAATGAGAGCGGCAATTGCGTAGTATTTGGATAAGTATCCTTGCTGTCAGATTAACGATAATAACCTTAGACGTTGGTCAGAAGCCGTCTAGGGAAATGGCAATAAGTTGGTTGATTGGGTGGGAAGCGCCAGCAGTAGTGATGCGTATTTAATTGCACTGTACGTAACGTCAGTAGAGTTGATTTTCCTTTGGTCCTGTATTTAAAATTTAAAGGACTACGTACAGTGGTAGTTGTCGTCTACACACTTTTTGTAGACATATACCGGGACGGCCTTCAGTTCGCAGGTTTTAGCATAAGGACTCCATCCTTTTTTTTATTTCCTTGGGTGGCGTTACAGCCCCTGATGGACCAGAGCCAAGCCTCTCGTGGCTTCTCGGAAAAATTGTGCAATAGGATTGCTGAGAATGGGAAGTGATCAAAAATACTGATGAAGGCATAAAAAGCATAACGCTCACAGCGTAACTTGAAATTCATTCCCTGTGTATTCAGTTCCAATATAACACCATTATGGCATGGAATATTTATTGGGAACTACAACCAACGTGAAAATTCAGTCGAGTTCCACTCGAATCCTATCTAGGACAACCACCCCTGGAGAGTAGTGAACAAACATCTGTGACCCAAACCATCTGAACTCCGTCCAGATTGTGTGACAAACATCATAAGAATATCACTCACAAAATCCATGAATGCTATCAATCCTTATACTTGGCACTCAAACGAATACCCAAGAAACTTTGAAGACCAAACTCTACGTATCATTCATCACTGTGGTAGAGTAACAACTAGGCACTGCAGCTCTACAAGTCCCAAAATCTTTTCTTCCTCTTAGGTGGCGCTACAGGCCGGGGCGAACCTGGCGCTCAACCAGCAAGCTTCTCCTGCTGGCACGGTCTTTTGCCACCTGTTTCCAGCGACGCACTCCCAGTTGGGTTAGGTCCCCTTCCACCTGACTGCATCACCTTAGATTCGGTCGTCCTCTGCTGCGTCGTCCCTCGGAGCTGGACTCGATGACTTTTCGACCCGGAGCTGTCA
The DNA here is from genome assembly GCA_951905685.1 of Eumerus sabulonum. Taxonomy (NCBI): domain Eukaryota; kingdom Metazoa; phylum Arthropoda; class Insecta; order Diptera; family Syrphidae; genus Eumerus; species Eumerus sabulonum. The sequence goes on from OX645061.1 coordinate 111,974,146, forward strand.
TCTTAGACGTCAGATCCGAAGACGTCATACTAGGCCGATGTCGCTGTACTGCCGTACAATTCGTCGTTGCGTCTTCTCCTCCACACTCCGTTTAAACAAACGGACCATAGATTGAACGCAAAATTTGCCTCTCGAAATGACCAATGATTTCCTCATCCGCTTTCGTTAAAATCCAGGCCTCTGCACCATAGAGGAGGACCTGAATGATTAAGGATTTGTATAGCGCAACCTTGGTTTTTCGAGAGAGGGCTCTACTTCTCAATTGCCTCCTGAGCCCAAAGAAGCAGCGCTGGTGTTGTTGTCGCCGGTTACTAGTGAGCCAAGGTAGACGAAGTCCTTGACCGCTTCGAATCTTTAGCTGCCAATTGTGACGTTCTGGCCGAGACGTCGGAGTTGCGCGTGCCTTTTTTGGTTGACAGCATATATTTCGTTTTACCCTCGTTAACCAAAAGACCCATTTTAGCCGCTTCTACTTCAATGCTTTCGAACGAATTATTGGCGTCCCGCTGTGTTCGTCCAATTACGTCAATATCATCCGCGTACGCAGGCAATTGTGCAGACTTGAAATAGATCGTACCTCTTGTTTCGGCCAGTGAGTCTTGTATAATCTTTTCAAGCACGATGTTGAAGAAATTATATGACAGTGCGTCACCTTGTCTAAATCCTTTTTTTAACATCAAATGTCCCGGTTAATTCGCTACCGACCTTAATGAAGCACCGAGAGTTCTGCATTGTCATTTTGCACAATCTGACGAGCTTCGCAGGGATCTCAAAACTAGACATGGCGTTGTATAGCTTGTCTTTATGCACACTGTCATACGCGGCTTTAAAGTCGACAAAAAGATGGTGCGTGTCGACCTGGAATTCATGGGTCTTCTACAAGACCTGCCATAGTGTATACATATATTAGGTCTATCGTGGATTTTCCTGGCTTGAAACCGCACTGAGAGGAACCCATCAGATTATCCATAAAGGGTTTCAGGCATTCACGCAGTACGGCAGAGAAGAACTTGTATGCAATGTTAAGGAGACATATTCCCCTCTAGTTGGTGGGATTATAGGGGTCTCCTTTCCTGTGGACTGGGCAAACGATGCTGAGATTCCGTTCGTCGGGCATGCTTCCCTCCGACCATATTTTACAGATGAGCTGATAGATGCGACCTACCAACTCACATCCAGCGACTTTGAATAGCTCGGCAGACAGGCCGTCTGCGCAGGCGGCTTCAAAATTACCAACTTAATCCCATCTAGGTCGGGGGACGGAATTCTCTTGCATCCTCGCCCGTCGCGAATGGATCATTCTGCCCGACAGCGATATTAGAATTTTCATTGCCGTTAAAAGGTCTACAGAAATGTTCCTTCCCTATTCCCTGCATCAGCTGTGACTCTACTACCAGTTATCCGTCTTTATCCCCACAAGCTTCTGCTCTGACTTTATAACCTTGGCATGTTCTTTTCACTTTTTCTTAAAACTTGCGAGCGCCATGGTAGCGTCTCTTTATCCTGTGGTAGCGTCTCTCCATCCCCTTGACCCCACGCTTTCCATTATTTCTATTTTGCTTCCTTAAAAGCGTGTGTTCCTCTCACCGTTTCTGTTCGTAGTGTTAAGGAGCGGCTATCGTCCGGCTATGTAGCATGGCTTTGTAAGCAGTTTGCCTTGCTGCATGAGCTTGTTCATAAAACCAGGGGTTTCTAGCTGGCGGCGCGGCGGCTTAAAACTCAATACAACAGAGGCAGCGTCTCTGATGGCGCGCTGGTAATGCTCCCACTGTTGTTCTGTGGATTGTTCCTTTGACATCGGACTTTGCGAGGGTTTGAAGGAAACTCGATCGGCAAAGGTCTTAGCGAGCTCCCGCGATCGTGCCTTGGCGATGTTGGCTCCTCATAAGGTTCGTATATCTGAGATGCTGGGGCAATGCCTGGCGTCGATGGCAACGTGATCAGTCTGATTGGTGGTAGACTGATCAGGTGATCGCCTGGTTCGTTTGTGAACATTGAGATGCGGAAATCGTGTGCTAGCGAGAAGGATATTAGGCCCCGCCATGAAGTCGAGTAGCCGATGTCCGTTTTCGGACGTGGGATGTGTAGGTTATATTTCCCCGTGATCGCTTCAAATATGTGCTCTTTGCCCAGTAAAATCTCCTGGAACTATTTTTATATCCTGGCTGAGACATTGACCAAAGGTTCTATCCAGGAGAATGTAGAATTCCTCTTTGAGTATATCGTCCTTTTCTTCGGTCGGGCGCATATCAAGCTAATGTTCCCGAAATTACGGGAACGTTCGCTTACATCTGCAAAGCTTAAGACTTTTTGTCGGAGTCTTCCTCGAATAACGAATCCGCACCCGAATAAGCGTTATTTATTCTCCTTGTAACGAGTCCCGTAGTAGGAGTCGCGGTTTTTCATCCGCCTTTGGCCTATTCCATTCTATTGCACTTCTTGGAGTGCGATTATCTCTGCTTTGTAGCAGTTGAGGATTTGCTCCCGTAGATTGCCTGCAGACGGTCTGTTAAGGGACCCCATATTCCATATGCAGACTCGCAAATCATTTAATAGTTTGCAGGTGTCGTTAGCTTTGAATCCGTCCTTATCCGAGGCTTGTAGAGGGCCAGGTTCCTCTTTTCCCAGGAACAATAGGGTCGGCCCGTTGCACACATTTGTTCACTACCTGGCAGGTGCCAGGCCATCTATCCAGGGGAGGCCACGCGGAATCTGTGTGTCAACTTGGATTGAGCAGGGACAGAGATCGAAGCTGGCGTCTGCCACGTTAAATGCTATTAACTTCTTTGCTCTTTTTGCTCGCTCCCTCTCCCCTAGTCAACGAATCAGATGACTCTACTTATATAGAGTTTTTGGAGACAAGAACATTGCAATGTGGCTGGTTCAGTTGTCGATGCTGGGTCATGTCGTTGGCATGAAAGGAATTGGCGCCCCCAAAAAAAACATATGAGTGCTTCACCCTCTGTTCCTCGGGCATAAGCATCTTAACTAATAACAAGTTGGCTTACTGACCCCGGCGAGAATGAATAATAATTATTAATGATGTCATAAGCTCTCTTAATTAATAGTTATAAACTCAATTGCGAAAATTCATACGCATTTCACTGCCTCTTCTTTATCTTAACGGGCGCTACAGTTCGGGGTGAACCTGGGCCTCAACCAGCATGCCCCTCCAACTAGCACGATCTTTTGCTAGCCTTTTCCATTGCCGCACACCCAGTTAGCTGAGGTCCCTTTCCACCTCTGTGCGCCATCTTAAATGCGGCCGACCTCTGCTTCTACGTCCCTCGGGGTTGGATTCAAAGACTCTCCGGGCTGGAGCTGTGGTGTCCATTCGCTCTACATGGCCCAGCCATCTTAGGCATTGCATTCGTAGACGCCTGACTAGACTCATGTCGCTGTACAGCCCGTAAAGTTCGTGGTTTATAGGTCCGAAAATTACGCGCAAAATCTTTCTCTCGAACCGACCAAGGGCCTCCTCATCCGCCTTTGATAGTGTCCATGCTTCTGCGCCGTACAACAGGACCGGGATGATAAGGGCCTCATATAGAGCCAACTTTGTCGTTCGGGAGAGGGCTCTATTACTCAGTTAATTCCTGAGCCCAAACAGCGATTGACAAGAGTGATTCTGCGTTTGATTTCGGAACTGATGTCGTTGTTCCAGGTCACTGCGCAGCCAAGGTAGACGAAGTCCTTAACTACCTCAAGTTTATATCGGCCAAAGAAAACGTTGCAGCCAAGACGCCGGACGTCTTTATTCGACTTGAGCTTCGATATGGCAATCTTAACTTCGTCGAGATCGGGGGGGCAGAATTCTCTGCGGCCTTCGTCGACCTGACAGCGGTATATTGACTAACATCGCCGTTATACAGTCTGCAGAAGTGGTTTTTCCAAATTCTCAGCATCGACTGCGATTCTACTACTAGGTGTCCGTAATCATCCCTGCAGGCTTCCATTCTGGCTTTATAACCTTGGCATGTTCGCTTTACCTGTTGATAAAACTTTCGAACGTCACGCCTGCAGTAACTCCTCTCCAAATCCTCAATCGCGCGCTTCTCGTGCTCTTTCTTCTGAGAAGCTTATGCTCCTCGCTTCTTTTTAACTCGTAGAAGCTCACGAGCTGCTCTTGTACTTTTACGCAGCGAGGCATTATATGCAACCTGGTTCGCTGTGTGAATCCTCCTGCACTCGTCATCGAACTAGGTGTTTCTTCGTGGTGCAGCCTTAAAACCCATGACTTCGGATGCAGAGCTTTTCAGGGCTTGTTTGCAAAGGCTCCACTACTGTTCTATTGATAGCGTGGAGGATTGAGGTGTATTGGAGAGCCTAAGGGAGACGCAATCGGTAAAAGCACAAGCGGTTTCGGGCGATAGTAGCTTTCCGCCGTCATAACTTTGTATTCTTACTCTACTCCGCTGCGTTCGTGATATCCGTAAGCGCATCTTGGCTACTACAAGATAGTGGTCCAAATCGATGTTCTTCTTCTTTATTGGCGTTACAGCCCATGAAGGACCAGAGCCAAGCTTCTCTCAATCACCCATGTTGTGTGTGTTTTATTTTTCACATAGGTGAAAGAGACCTACAGTTTAATGCCGGTTCCGAACGGCGTGAGTCGAGAAGGTTTTTTAAGGCAAGTTATACTACGGGGGGTTTTGCCAGTACCCCGCCGAGGAGGACGACGCGGAATAAACATTCGATGGCGTTGGTGTTATCGGGATCCGAACTCGCTCATCGTGCGTCAGAGTCCAATACGCTAACCACTGCGCCACGGCGCCCTCGATGTTAGCCCCTCGCAAAGGTCGGACATCAAGAGCAGTGGTGGAGTGTCTGACGTCGATCGCGATCTGATCAATCTGGTTGGTAGTCGATTGATCAAAAGACCGCCAGGTGCCTTTGTGTATATCGAGGTGCGGGAAGCGCATACTGGCTAGAAAAAGATTTCGCCCCGTAGCAAGATCAATCAGCCTGTGTCCGATATCGGAGGTGGTGTTGTGTAGGCAATGATTGCCGATGACTCGTTCAAAGATGCTTTCCTTACTCAGCTAAGCATTGAAGTCTCCTAGTACAATTTTGATGTCATAGCTGGGACATTGGGCATACGAGATTGATGTCATAACTGGGACATTCCACGTACAGAGCCGAAGATCATTGTCCTTTTTTGGTTTTCTGCAAGGGTCGTCAACATTAATCCGGTCCGTTATATCCGAGGCTTGTGGTTGTTTCGGAGTTTGGGTTTTTTTTTTTTACGGTTACAGCTTACTAGGCCGTAGCCCAACCGACTAATCCCGTTTTTTGGCGCAGGAGGCTCGCCATTCGCCCTTCCCCGCATTCGCAATTGCCATAGGAAATCTGCAGATGCCACCGCGAGGAGGTGGGGATAGGACTTACAAACAGTGCCGCAAGATGTTCGACTGCGGTGGCTCTTCTCGCTTGTTAGCAGGCCAGCATCCGTCGGTTAAATGCTACCCCTACGAGGTCTTTGTTAGTCCCTTGCCATCCGCATTTCACTGCTCCTCAACATTTAAAAAGGATTCGGCACATCACGCGATTTAATGCAATAGCTATTACCATAAGTCCAACTTTATCATCACCATCGTTGATAGGATGTAATCGAATTTTTATTAATTTATTTCTCTCAATCTACGAAATTAAAAATTCACCAAACATCTGACAGACAAACATGACGAAGATGAACAATCCCAAGTCATTGGGATCCTAATCCTGAAGTGAAAATAAAATAAATCCTCCTTTCCCTCTTCCGAAAAAAAAAAACAATCAATTCATCACCCCATCCATGGCCCTCATATCCGTAGACAACTTGACTTGAGAATACACCGAATTTGACTTTTTGGTATTGGAACTTTTAAACCGAAACGGACTCGACAAAACCGCCAACCAAATCCCGACGACAAATTGACTAAAACCAAGAGGCAAAGCCGTAAAGCAGCACCAAGAGGCGACAAAAAAAGTGAAAGAATCGAGGAAAGAAGCGAAAAATTTGAATAAAACACTGAAGGGACAGGAGGAGAATGATTTTCATTCTCATAAATATTAAAATGGGAAATTTTCCGTTTATTAATTTAGTCATTCAGCAGCTTAATTCAGACGAAAGGAACGAAATAAAACGGGAAAAGAAGCGAAAAAAACTCAAAGTTGGTGACAAGGTGGAAAAGATACGAACAGATTCTCAACTACCAACTAGTTCTTCTCATCCTGACCAAGGCGGCAGGCAACGACTTCAACGAATCAACCAGCCAACCGGAGCGACACCGACACCGACCGACGCGACGTTATCAACCAAGGCAACCTACCAAGCAACCAAACGTCCACCGTTTGGCTTTCTTCAGAAACCACCCACTATAGGTACTATGCCATACCTACTACCAGGGAACAGTGAGCACTGGGCGCGAGAGTGGAGTGAAGAAGCCGAAGAAACGCTTAATATGCGAGGAATTCTTATGCAAATCGGCTATTATGGCAGCTAATTGAAAAACAGTTTTAGAAAATGCGAAACATCGCGAAACGACGACAACGATAGATACGCTGGTGGAAGACAGAACACGTCGGTGAGGGAACTCTGCCTGCCTGTCACGCAGAGGAGGTATATGTATGAAAGTTTTTGGAGTTCTTTTTCGTTCAGTTTTTTTTGTGTTTCGTTAAGAAATTTTCTATAAAATTGTCTAAAAATAAAATCTGTCGGAAGAGTTGTTGGCGCGTTGAGATGAATTATTCTCTAAAGACTCATTTGCAGGGAAATTGATTAGTACTCCATTTATGTGGAACGACAACGCCGGCTGAAGCCCGCAACAGTGGGGTGTAATAGTTGCTATTCGAGATCGAAATTGAACAAGAAGCCCATCTTGGTTCAGATACGAGTTTCGTTCAACAGGTTTCGAAGTTAAGCCTATATTTTAAGAGCTATCCAAAGCAGTTCATGAAGTGTTGGCTTCCTACATTCGGCCGCCGACAGTCTCCCCCGCTAGTTTGAATTAAAAACATGCGCCGTCCCAGGTTTTTTTTTTTTTTTTTTTTATATAACTTCTTCCATCCACTTCTCTTCATGCCCATACTGTCGATGCTCTGTAGTTCAAAGTCGTTCTATAGGCGAGAAAAAATGATCCCTATACGGAAAAAATGATGCCACATAGCTGTTGTGAATGAAAAGTGACATAACACCCACAGTACATGGTCACTTCAAATTCATACTCTCTGGGTCCAATCCTAATATAACACCATAAGTGCAGGGAACAGTTTCTGAAAACTACAACCAACTTAAAAAATTTGGTCAGCTCCTCTCGAAGCCTATCTATGACAACCATCCCTGGAGAGTAGTGAACGAAATCTACGACTCAAACCACTGCACTCCGTTGAGGTTGTGTGATAAACATGACGGTTAGGTAAAAGAGGTTGGCATCTCCCACACGTAGGCCGGAGTCGGCCCATTGTGATAGCACATGGATCATATTACCTTGATCCGCTACCTGAAAACCAGTCGGTGCTTCTGATGAAGCGATGGAGTTGAGATATTTTTAGGTCTGCTAGCTCCCTTAAGTTTTTATAGAAGGGCGCGCTGAGGTAGATCGTCCTGCGATTCGCAAAAAAAGGGCATGAGTACAGGTGGTGATGTATCGATTCCTCTTCCTCCTCATCCGTGCAACCGCGGCAGAAGTCATTGGAGAGAACTCCTAGTCTGGCGGCGTGTTTTCCAATGATGCAGTGACCTGTGATGACATCCAGTAAAGTGCTTAAGTTTGCTATTTTGGTTGCCAGAAGGCCCTGGTTGGTCCTAAGCTTAGCTTAGGCCAGATTTGTTTAGTGACAAAGCCGATAATTCCAGTTTCATAGAATATCCCTATGCCCGGGAATCTAGAGTATTTTAATGTTGAACTGTTCAGCCATCTCGTCTAGAGATAGACGGCAGTTAAGGGACGTTTTGGAGCCAAACATCCCTTTCCCCAGAAGGTTTCGATAGACTGCCTTGTCCAGAACAGTCCACCAGGCATTATAACTGCCATATAGAGCCAGTGCATAATGCTTGGTTGGAGACTCCACTTTTTGCCCACCACCTTCTTACAGCTGTAGAGGGCAATTTTTTGAACCGATCGAGAATGTTGGGTTTCCAATTCAGCAATGTCATCTGCATAGGCGGTCACAGCGTACCCTTCCTGTTCTAGCATCTCTTTGCGTTAGCAGTTTTCGTACCAGTTCTATCCCTGGTCCCGTAAAACACAGATCAGACAGCGCTTTGGTGACGGCCCTTGGTTCAACATTGTTAAAGGCGCCCTGACTATCGAGGGAGGCCACTAGGGTAGGAATATACCCTAGCGACCTTTCTATTAAGCTGACCAGTGAGTGCTGATTCCACCGATTTGCCTTTGTTGTAGCTATGTTGGTTATCCGAAAGCCTTCCTTAGATATAGCTGTATCGAATGTGTACGTCTAAAATCTTCTCTAGAGTTTTCAGTAGAAAAGAAGTGAGACGAATAGGCCTCAAGTCATTTGCATGCGTGGGGGAGCCTTTGCTTACCTTGGTTACCTTTCACTTGATGGGGATACAGGATAAGGAGAGGCAGCTTTTATAGATTACTATAAGCCAGGGATGGATGAGATCTGTTACCTGTTAGAGCTCCGCTCTAACCGCTCTCCGCGGTCCTGGAGACTTGTAAGGTTCAAGGTTTTTTAAAGCCCAGAGGACAATATTGTATTTTACCAGGTTGAGAGCACGCTCGAATGAGGATGTACTCGGCTGGATGATTTGTGGAGGTGTCATAGCTTAGTCACTACTGCTTGGAAGGTGTGCGTTCAGAAAAAGTTCCAGGGCTTGCGTGCTAGAGGTCGTCGAGGACTTGGGTTCTACGCGGCCGGAGCCAGAATATTCCCTATTCTTAAAGCTTCGGAGAGCAGTTTGATATTGCCCTTTGGTTTTCCTAGATGCTGCTTTGAATGTTTTAAGTGCCTCCTTATAAAGAGCACCGTAGCGCAGTAGGTAGCATGTTGGCCTCTGACGCCGATCACACCGGATCAAATCCCGACACAGCCATGTCATCGAACGTGTTTTCACGGTGTTTCTCCTCAGCGGGGTTCTGACAAAACCCCTTGTAGTAAAATTGTCATGGAAAGCTTCTCGAAATTGGCCTTTCGGAACCGGCAATAAACTGTAGGTCCTTTTCACCGATGGGAAAATGAAATCACACACAACATGGGTGATTGAGAGAAGCTCGGCTTTGGTCCTTCATGGACTGTAACGCCAACATACATTTTAAAGATTCCAATCCTCTTGCAAGCGGGTAGATTTTACTTTATTGAAGAGCTTTCTGCTCTCTTTCCTGAGGCATACTATCTCTTTGTTCCACAATGGGGCTTGGGTTTGCTTCTGGGGGTGCTAACCGCACAAGATTTATGCTCTGTTGAGAGTTCCTGACAGCTCATTTATAGTTAGGATGTTTTGTCCCTAGGTAGGGCTCAACACAGGTTCTGTATTTTTGCCAGTCACATCTCCTGTAGTTCCTGAAAGGAGCTTGAGCACTGACCTGTCTGGCTATGTTGAATTGAATATAATGATGGTCAGAGAGGGAGTGGTCTTTTAGGACTTTCCATTCCCTGACTTTGTCGACAATGTCCTGCGATACAAAAGTTACATCCAGCACTTCTTGACTGCTCTTAGTGATAAAAGTGATAAACATGATAAGAGTATGTCTCTTGAGCGAACTATCAAAAAAACAAAAAATTCAAACACAGTTTGGCCGAGAACAAACTTCTGTGCAACTGGTTTCATCTTCACGAATTCTTTCACTGGGAGCATGGCGGACAGGAGTGTTCGATGTTGCCGACGATGTAATTTTTCCACTAGCGATACATCAAGTTCATTCGGAGTTGTGCGAAAGGTAGCTAAGAATTTGACAAGCGCCTCTTCACTACTCCGATTCTCCTTGAGAAAGGCTGTTTTGAAAGTTCTGATCATCCTTTCGGCTACTCCATTCGATTTAGGATTTAATAGTGCTGACGTCATGTGTCCATTTGAAATGGATTATTGAAAGTCTTTGGATGTGAACTGTGTCCCATTTTCAGACACAATTGTTTGTGGAAGCCCCTCCAGAGCAAATATCGCACGTAGCGCATGAATGGTTCCTTGAGTGGATGTGGAAGACATTCGTACCATGAAAGAAAATCTTGACTTCGAGTCCACCACAATTGGCCACATAACTCTTTGAAAACTACTTACTTACTTTGGTGGCGCTACAGTCCGTGGTGAAGCTGGGCCTCAACCAACAAGCGTCTCCAGCTGGCATGGTCTTTGGCCAGCTGTTTCCAGCGCCGCACGCCCAGTTGGTTAAGGTCCCCTTCCACCTGCGTGCGTCACCGATGATGCGGCCGTCCTCTGCCGCGCCTTCCTTCCGGAGTGGATTCGAAGACTCTTCGGGTCGGAGCTGTATTTTCCATGCGCTCTACATGGCCTAGTCACCTTAGACGCTGTATCCGTAGACGTCGTACCAGACCGATGTCGCTGTACAACCCGTACAGTTCTTCATTATATCTTCTCCTCCATACACCGTTTGAACGAACGGGACCGTAGATAGTACGCAGAATTTTCCTCTCGAAACGGCCAAGGGCATCTTCATCAGCTTTCGTTAAGCTCCAAGCCTCTGCGCCGTAAAGGAGGACTGGGATGGTTAAGGTCTTATATAGTGTCACCTTGGTTTTCCGAGAGAAGGCTCTACTTCTCAATTGCCTCTTGAACCCAAAGAAGCTGCGGTTGGCAAGAGTGATTCTGCGTTTTATCTCAGCGCTGGTGTTGTTGTCGCTGGTCACCAGTGAGCCAAGGTAGACGAATTCCTTGACCACTTCAAAGTTATATCCGCCCATGGTGACGTTGTGGCCAATACGTCGGTGTTGTCCGTCTCTTTTAGATGAAAGCAGATATTTGGTTTAACCCTCGTTAACCTTGAGACCCATCTTAGCCGCTTCTACCTCAATGCTTACAAAGGCCTTATTGACGCCTCGCTGTGTCCGTCCAATCACGTCAATGCCTTCGGCGTACGCAAGCAATTGCGTAGACTTGAAATAAATCGTACCTCTTGTGTTGGCCAGTGACTATTGCACGATCTTTTCAAGCACGATGTTGAAAAAGTTGCATGACAGCGCGTCACCTTGCCTAAATCCTTTTTTAACATCAAAGGTCTCGGTTTGCTCATTACCGACCTTAATGGAGCAGCGATAATTCTCCATTGTCATCCTGCACAGTCGGACGAGTTTGGCAGGGATGTTTAAACTAGACATGGCTTTGTATAGTGTCGATTTGGTATTTCTGGGTCTTCTCCAAGATCTGCCGTAGCGTAAATATTTGGTCTATTGTGGATTTACCTGTCCTGAAACCACACTCATAAGAGCCGATCAGATTATCCACAAACGGTTTCAGGCGTTCTCACAATGCGGCAGAGAAGATCTTATATGCGATGTTAAGGAGACTTATTCTCCTATGGTTGGCGCAGTTATAGGGTCTCCTTTCTTATGGACCGGGCGAACGATGCTGAGATTCCATTCACCGGGCATACATTCTTCATACCATATCTTGCAGATGAGTTGCCGCATGTTCCTGACCAGCTCATCGCCAGCTGCTTTAAATAGTTCCACGGGAAGCCTGTCTGCTCAAGTAGCTTTATAGGGCTTAAGTTTCGATATCGCTATCTTAACATCGTCTAGGTCGGGTGGGGGGGGGATTCTCTTTCGTCATCGTCCATTGTGAATGGTGCACTCTGCCTGACGGCGGCATTTTAACTATCATCGCCATTATACAGTCTGCAGATGTGGTCCTTCCACAATCTCGGCATCGACTGTGACTCTACTACCTGTTGTCCGTGCGCATCACTGGAGGCTTCTGCTCCGGCTTTATAGCCTTGGCATGTTCGTCTTACTTTTTGGTAGAACTTTCGGATGCCGACCCTGCAATAGCATCTCTTCATCTCCTCGATCTCGTGCTTCTTGTGCTCCTCCTTTTTTCTTCTTTGAAGCGCATGTTCATCCCTCCTTCTCTGTTCATAGAGCTCGCTGTCTGCACTCGTCATCAAACCAGGGGTTTCTCGAAGGTGGATTATCCGCCTTTATTCAACGTCTTACAAGCTAATGAATTGAGGCTTCAATTCGCGGAGGATAATTCCTGAGTTCCGGCCGGAATTGACTTCTAATGATATTAAATTTTTTTTGACAGATATCACTCAATTTTAAGCTATAAAAACAAGGTTTGCTATAAAGTACAGGATTTATGAGTTCACCTCTACTGAGCGACTTTTATACCCAACTGTCTCGCACCTTGATCCCTCAACACACACGCCCGACACTCGACATGCAAGACCATTAAACCCATTATTCAAATCCGCTCACACCATATTCATTCCCTGCAGTCACCTCGTTTGATGCTATTTCATAGCGTTGCACTCTAACGACACTCGTATATCATCCGGCCGTCTTACGGCAAACGTCATACACCAAATATGACAGTTCATAGCGAAATAAATGTGCATACCGGCGACACATAGTCCCGCACGGCGTCGAGCCAAAAATGAAATCCATCTAAACCGGGCAAATAATAAATCGGAGCCACATTGAATTCCAACTGCAATCCCGATGGAGAATCTATTTGCCTTTGCGGTACGGTGTCGCCATCCATGCGGTTTCACACGTGGTTACCATTAAGAATGTCGCCAAATCTCTTCCAAGACATCATAACGACCATGATGCTAATGATGAGAACGATGATGTGGTTTCGAGGTGGCATCACCGCACATGCGAATCATTCATTCATTTGTTCGAAATAACATGCCGGAGGCCTTACACGCCCGTTTGTCATTGACAGCAAGCTCCTTAATTAGCATTTTAGGAGACACAACACATAACAACATCGGAATGGTATCATACCATCCATTGCCCAAATCCCCTTCGGATGAGATGATGTGCGTCTTTGATTTGGAACCATACAACGGACGTAGGGAGCTATTAATCATTTCTCGGGTAACAAACAGCTTTAAACTGTCTCCTGAGGATGGGAGGGCCAACGAACATCGAAGGAGAGCAACTGCACTCAACTTGTGATGGACGTTTTAGGAAAACATATTGAATGGAACGCCTGATGGTATGGAATGGTCGGTATGGTATGGTCGAGATATACTCGTAGATGCCTTCCAAGACATCTGTGAAATAATTCATAGATCCTTTGGTAGCATCGTGTGGCGTAGACCGATAAAGGCTAGTGCGGACTTGGTTGTTAATGCAACAGGATGATATCCTGGAGTATTCAATTGAAATTTCAAATAACCTCGGCGAACTAAAGCGGACAGCATCCAACTGAACCGGATCAGGTTCGAACGTTTTCTGATTGCAATATTCCAATACAATAACAATATAACCTCACACGTATCCACAATCGTATTCGACATTGAATGGGATGATATCCTCTATCTATTATAAAGCGCCACTGAAGAGGAGATGATGCTGAAACCTCTGTCCGAGCTACGGTGACAGAGAGATAGGCTTTTGGGGAATTGGAATTGATTATTCAAATTAAATACTTCGATTTATGAAAAATTCATTCGTTTTTGTCTGCGTCGAGCATTCGCATCGCATCCGTTGTCCATGCGTTGCGGTAGTTGCACTATGGCCACCCGACAATCCGTACAGACCGACAAGACGATGATTGATTTAAAGGATTTTTGAAGCGTTGTGAGCTCTTTAAAATGCAATCGGGAACCAGGAGACCGAGAGTGGGATTTGCTTGTTGTCGTTTCAGTTAAAGTGTATGGACGAGTTGGATTTGTATGTGGCCTGGGTTGAATTGTTAATGGGGACACTGTGAGGTTTATCGGTATGAGATTGTTGTGGGTGCATTTAAGGATTGTGGAGCAGAAGCATATGGCATTATGCTCATAAGGCCCTTATGTAAAGCCTTCGTCTGTAAGGTTGACCGAGTGAAAGGCATTAGGACCGGATTATACTGCCTAAGTATTTTAAACAATTTTCGGATGATAGATGACCGTCAGTGCCGTAAACATCATGGGACTTTTCGAACGCTCTGTGCTCCAAGTCGAGCTTCATCATAAGGGTCCAGGTACTAACCTACATATTTTGAAATGTCATGTTTTGGCTGTACAGTCTGTCTATTTAGGCTAGATCTCTTGATGGTGACGTCTACGGGGATTCTAGGACCATGCCTAAAAGGTCCACGGATTTGAATACTCAACATTGCCTTGAAAAACTTTAACCTAATATAGGCGATGGTACCTATAGTATAAAGAAGGATTTATTTAGCACAGCTAGAATGATCCGCTTTTCGTGAAATATGCCCCCCCATAGAAGCCCTATAGCCAACAAACTAGAACAGTCGTTCTTCACAAGCCTTCACAATGGATACGAATGTAATCACTTAGTGCCACGTCTGCTCGTGAATGCACGATAACGTCTCAATCGACCTCACGGAGTTTCTAACGAGCCAGCCTGTGAGTGTGCGTGCCCTAACGCTGTCCTGATGGATCACAATTCCTCTCCTTTTGGCCACAGCTTGGCGCTTCTCGTCGATTGTTTCCTTCAGATAATCCAATTGTTGACAGTATGTGTAGGTCCGATCTAATAGATGATTCCATGTCAATCCCACTAAATATGCAACAGAACCTTCGTGGCTCTCGATCCTGGCTTGGATAGCCGACATATAGATAACTAAGGCCACCTCTTGAAAAAATAATGGACCCCACCTATTATTCCTCTCGCCTTGACCAGATAGTCTATGTTGAGACCTGCCGATTCCAGCAAATGAGCATGCAACCGCATGCTCTCTGTGGAGACCTGAAGATTCCAGCCAAACGAGCATGCACACACATGCTCTACAACAGCAACAAATTGTCGTGGTCGCTCGTGCTCTCTTAGCAACGGGTGTATTTGGCTTAGTAGTTAGTCGATAGCGAACAGCGCAGGCGATACCATCGTGACATACTATTATTGTGTTTTGTGAATTAGAATACGAACTGATTTGTTTATTATATATATTGAAGTATTGAATAAGAGTTAAGTTTGTTTATGGTCACTACGGTCCATAAAGCTCGACACCAATCACGAAAAAAATCTGAAGGAAGCTCTTTGCAAGGCAGACAAGACGCTCTATAATAAAGAAGTGAGCACTAATCAGAAAACTCGAGGCACGCATCAAAACTTCGACGAAATTTCATGTTGGTTCGTATGGTATTGGGCCTAAAAATCACATTTAAGTGATATTGAAAATCGCCTACTCTAGACTAAGTAACGCGAGTCAGCTTGTTACGACTATATAGCCTTACTTAACCTAAGGTCTTAGCTAACAAGTATGCATATGTAGGAAACTAGACCCCAATTAACAGGAACCTTTTATACGTTTTAGGAGGTTAGGCCGATAAGCCGAATTAGCTGTCTCGTATATCCAGCATTGCTTGTTACACCGTTAGCACATTGACCTTGTTCTTACCCTCCCGGTCTTTTAATTTAATCGATCGCTGCATTTCCTCATCAGTGACCTGGAAGCGCCCTTGATACTATCGCAAAAATTATCCGGATCCCCATGGCAAATTTTATTTCTAATAGGACCAATACCCCAGGGCCCCCAGGCTAAAGGGTAATACCTGGTTTAATATGAGCTATAAAGAGGCTATTAGGTTAACAGGTTAGGATAACAAAGACAATCCCTTCAAAAGGAGTAACAGACGGCAAAGGTCGCCTATCGGCCAAGCAGCAAACCCGAGTCCAGGAGCGGACTCACAAACTAAGCTCAGCGTGACACCGATAGCCGGCAACACACCATCAGTTCTCCACAAGCTAGGGGAGCAAATCGTAGCTCTCGTGGAATTTTTAGAAGAGGTAAATGAAAGACGCTATAGAGATTATTAAAGCTCTCTACGGACTGGCTGCTATCGAGATGCACGACGATAGGATACCTCCCGTGGTTGAAACCAGTCACAGTACTGAAAAGGAAACCGAATATAGAAAACCAGACTCTATCATTAAAGCGACGGCCATAAACAAGTACGTCGGTCGCGAGAAAAGATTTTCTGGCCAAAGCAGATGGATCAGGCGTAAGCGAGGCGCCCAGAAGAAGCAGGGAAATGCAACGGCAAGTAGCAAAGCGGCGGCTAGACAAAAGTCACCAGAAATCCCATGATGTGTGTGATTTAGTACCTTTTTTACACAGGTGAAAGGGACCTACAGTCTAATGCCGATTCCGAACGGCTTGAGCCGAGAAGCTTTTTCTTGGCAAGTATACTACGGGGATTTTTGCCAGTACCCCGCCGAGGAAGACGCCGCAAAATAAACATTCGATGGCGTTGGTGTTATCGGGATCCGAACTCGCTCATCGTGCGCCAGAGTCCAACACACTAACTACTGCGCCACGACGCCCTCACCTGCAAGGCGATGAGTTCACAATTCGGCATGGAAATTTATGAGGTCGACGTACTTAGCCCAAGGAAAGTCTGAGGGCGGGAACAAGATCCCACAATCGGTTAATCTGCCGCATATGCAGTAATCTAATCAGTACAGCTCATCAGTGTACTTGCGAGCCAGATCGCTCAAAACAGTGCAGAAAATGCGGAGAAAAAGCCCACATTACTAAACTGTGTGTTAAGGAAGCCTGAAAACGCAGACCATGTAGCCGGCAGCAGCGAGTGTCCGGTATTTCGGAAAGCGGCTACAGAAAAACAACAATAGAAGCGATTCACTGCGCAGCCGCACAAGACTTACTGGCAGAGGCGATACACGAGGTAGATGTAGCAGTGGCCTATAGCTGCCGGACAAACGACAACACAATGACCGCCTATTTGGGCCTGTAACCGCCAGGAGAGCACCGTGGCGCAGTGGATAGTGTGTTGGCCTCTGACGCCGATGACACGGGATCGAATCCCGACACAGCCATGTCATCGAACGTGTTTGTCACGGTGTTTCTCCTCAGCGGGGTTTTGACAAAACCCCCTGTAGTAAAATCGTCATGAAAAGCTTCTCGAAATTCGCCGTTCGGAACCGGCAATAAACTGTAGGTCCCTTTCACCTATGGGAAAATGAAACAACACACAACATGGGTGATTGAGAGAAGCTGGGCTCAGGCCCTTCATGGACTGTAACGCCAACATACATACATACCGCCAGGATAAACAGAATTCACTTCTGTAGCTGTTATGCTCCCCTATCTATCACTTGAGGAGTTTGGAACCCTACTAGATAATATCGAAACTGATCCAAGAGGTAAGCACCCAGTGTCTGGTTCATATAGTCAGGCAGCAGACACACGGACGCACTGGGATCAATCCTTCTGGCAACGTTTGCGCTACTAGATGTAAACCTGATTAATACAGGTGCTACAACTACCTTTCACCGATGGGAAAATGAAACCACACACAACATAGGTGATTGAGAGAGAAGCTCGGCTCAGGTCCTTCATGGACTGTTACGCCAACATACATACAATTACCTTTCGCAAGGCCGGTCGATAGTCGATATATCCTTGTTGTGTAACTCCCTCACGAACAAAATAACATGGAGAGTGAACGAAGATTACACGCAAAGCGACAACCAAGCTGATACATATAATGAAGATCGGCGAGAGAAAACGGAAACAGCATCCAAACTGGAGCGTGGAAAGACACGCTCCTTGACAGCGATGTTTTTGGAGAAGTCCTGAAGCAATCTCCAAGCAACGGAAACAGGCGCTAACTACGGCATGCCACACAGCGATGCCCAGGAGGAAAGGAGCTCCCCGTGTTACTGGTGGAACAAGGATGTCTGGTGGCTAAGAGTGTACTGTCTCAGAGCACAAAGAAAATCCAACCGATCCAGAAATAGACCACACTTCCAGTAACGGCTTTTTCAGTTCAAGTAAGCGAGAGGCGAGCTGAAATATGTCATCAAAGAAAGCAAGGTGCTTCAAAAAACCCTGCGAGGAGGCCGACATAGACGCATGGGGTACAGCATACAGGGTGCTCACCAAAAGGATGAAAGGCAATAGAGATCCGCCGAATTACTGACCCAGAAAGGCTTACACAAATAGTGGAACACCTCTTTTTACGGGAACAACCGCTAACTAGTAGCAGCACTATGGAGATTATTTTAATTACATTAGAAGAGCTACATAAAGCTGCCTGTAAGGTAAAGATTAACAAAGCACCCAGATCAGATGGAATTCCAAATAAGGCGGTCAATGGCAAGGCAGCCAGACCAGAGGATGATCTTCCCCACACGGTGGAAATAGCAGCACCGGGTACTACTGCCAAGAGGAAAGAAACGACCTAGAGAACCGCCCTTGTATCACCCAATTTATCTATTGGACACACTAGGGAGAGCAGTAGAACGAGTTATCTATTATACTCGTAGGTTACTGGCAGTGGCGGAAGCTAATGGTGCATTGTCAACGCACCAAAACGAAAAGGACCTTCAACGGTCGGCGTCATAGAATCTGTAGTAAACCTGGCTGCGGACGCCTTGTAAGGAAAGAGATGAGAAGGAGGTGAGAAGAAATATTGTGCAGTAGCTCGTTGAGCTTTATGCTCATACGAGGGTCTCTAATTGCCATGGGTACGAGGGGAGCCTCCCTCTATTTGCTGAAGATAGACATGGACTATTTCAACAAGAGGAGGCATATGTACTACACCAACGAAAGCATCAAGTTCTACAGTATAACGACGGGAGTTCCGTCTTACGATTAGCGCTGATTGGCCTAGAATTAGCGGGCCACAAAAGGAAGGCTGTGCTCATAACCAGCCTCAAGAAGGTTGAATATGTGAATTTCTTAGTCGGAGATCAGACGATTAGGTCTAAGGAATCAGTAAAGTAGATACTGGTTATGCTGGACAATAGGCTCTCCTGGCGGGAATACATAAGGTACACCAACAAGAAGGCATCCCTTACACAAAGAGCACTCTCACGAACGCTCCCGAATGTAGGCGGGCCCGGTTATGCGCGCAGAGTCCTATACTCGCGAGTAGTTAGTTCAGTCCTAATGTACGCTGCCCCAATTTGTGGTGGAGCACTCGCAGTTTGACGAGAGCACCGTGGCGCAGTGGGTAGTGTGTTGGCCTCTGACGCCGATGACACGGGATCGAATCCCGACAGAGCCATGTCATCGAACGTGTTTTTCACGGTGTTTCTCCTCAGCGGGGTTCTGACAAAGCCCCCTGTAGTAAAATTGTCATGAAAAAGCTTCTCGAAATTCGCCGTTCGGAACCGGCAATAAATTGTAGGTCCCTTTCACCTATGGGAAAATGAAATCACACACAACATGGGTGATTGAGAGAAGCTCGGCTCAGGTCCTCATTGGACTGTAACGCCAACATACATACATACATACTCGCAGTTTGACGACTGAAACGGATGATGACGTCGGTCTATAGACTCTGTGCAATAAGGACAATTAGCGGATTCAGGACCATCTCAGATACGCTCAAATGGGTATATTGCAGGCAAGCGTCTGACCGGCAACGGCAAGAACGGGCAACATATCAGATGAGGCGCCTCCAGAAAGGGAAGCAGGACGCATAGGTTCATTCCCATTATTGTGACTTGGACATCAAGAACAGCAGGAGGCTGTAATTACCACCTTTTGCAGTTCTTGTCTGGACACGGCAGCTATCGAAAGTATCTTCATAGATGTGAACACGATAGGTAGCCGATTTATCCACAATGTCCAAATTCTGAAGAGGACACAGAGCATGCAGTTTTTGACTGTAATCACTATATGCTAGATAGACAAATGGTGAACCTGGCTCCTTATATGATGGACTCGGTAGATAATTGGAGTGAGCTTTGCTCGTACATTGCGTTAGCCTACTCTAGGCGGCGATAAAGTGCAAGTTGGGAGCTATAAGGTGGCTGTGGAGTGGGCGGCCAGAATGTTGGCTTTGTTTATAGGGGTGACAACTGAAATGTCGTTAGTTCCTATACACCTCCACGTACACTAATTCGTTGGTGCAAATAGTATTTCCGCAACAGTTATGAAGAGCTGGTCTTCTTTTCTACGTTTCTTACAGATCCACTGTTGTCGATGACATATCTTACTGAAAAATGGAAACTTCGGAAACATTTGAGAGGAAACTCATTTATGGAAGCCCCTTCTTAAGTCCCTTTGTCAATGGATCAGAAACTTACTTTTGAATTAATTCAATTTGTTTTGAATCAAATCAAATTTAAATGCTGGTGTTCCCCAGGGTTCCGTATTATGTCCTACACCCTTTCCGATTTTTATAAATGACATTTTGCCTGTCAATTCACCTCCAATTAATGTACTCCTTTCCTGACGAAGGCATGAAAGGCATTTATCTCATAGAAATCGTAAAGCTTTTCATCCGGGGTATGTGTCTTACTGAAGGTCTTAATTGGAGCGACCACATATTGGATGTCCTAAACCAAAGCGATGCAGATGCAGGAGTGCATTGCCCTGGATACTTGAAACTTACTGGCTATTACTACTTAAAACTCATTTCAAAAATGTTGTACATAAGTACCGTAGATCAAGTAATAGAGGTTCTCAAACATATTCCCCTTTCCATCCTTTGAGCTATACTCCTTTTAGGCGTAGTTTTCAACGTTCGCCAGTTGAAAACCTCTTTTCAATATCTCTCTCCCCCAAAAGCAATTTTCAAAATAGTTTTACAAAGTTTCCTCAAAGCACGACAACCACCTAGTCGTTCAAAACTAAGATTAGTAACCCATACCACGAAGGGGCAAAACTCAACGGTATAACTTGCAACTGCCAATTAAATTAAAAACAACTTTTGAAAAAATTAAAAAAAAAAAATATTTTCCACCACATCGTAGCCCTTAATAAACTATTAATCAGTGCATTCGTCCTACCCTCTGCCTTTCGACCGGTAGCTGCTTTTTTTGCAAAGTTACATAAGTGCCTATTACCGTCCTGCCCTCACGCCTCAACGTGCTCCATTAGTTTAAATCCGCGACCCGCAACTTGTGGCTCGTCCATTCCTTCAACTCCCAATTAAATAATCAACAACTTACACACAACCTCATTCGGGAAAAATACCAATTAAATGTTCGATAAGAGCTTTTAATTCACCACTATTAGTACTTCCTCAAGGATTTGCCTATGCCACCCAATCGCGGTGATTTAATATTCGTAAAAGCGAAACACACACCGACCCGCATCATCAAGTGCAATTCCTTCGATATTCCTTTCCATCCAATTAATGAGCACACGCTAAGGGTACCCAAACGGCATATCCGTCGTCGGTTCTCTATCATCAGGACCTGCTTGTGTCCTTTGTATCGGTTTTTGAATTTGTATTGCGGAAACGCCAACAGCTGGTGAATGGAGCTTTAAGGAAATATTTCCTGGGCGTAGACGCAGCATGGAGTAAAATAATAATTAAGGATCTCTTAAGTCCTTTGTCAAGGTACGGTTAATTACAGGCGAAAGGATATCCGCGAATACATATTTAAAAATTCAAAACCCAACCAGAAGTAATGGCTCTGATCAAGAGCATTTAAGATAATTTTAAAAAATCCCTCATCACATCGGAGGAGACAACACCCATCGAGTAGGGTCCATCTCGAGGAGTGACTTATTAACTTCACCACTAACTTCGACTACCCCTCGGGGGCGAAAGGACGAACTTCTCGTTCCGTACACAATTGTAATCTTTCACCATTAAATAATTTTCAACTCAAACCCTAGCAGTTTGGTGTAAGTTTTCGGGACCAGCTGGATAGAGCTGGATGCAGAGCTGTGGGCGTTAGCGGTGCTAATGTGGCATGGATGTATGTTATTACCTCCCCAATCGGTAGATTTCCCACCGTTAAATATTTATGGCATAGAAACACAGTGCTTTCAGGAAACCTCATCACTCGAAACCCCCCGCCAGCTTAAATGGTTGCCAATAGTGGACTGCTATTGCTTGTGCATCGGTTATGCCAGTTGTGCGGCAAAGGAGGTAACCAGTAGGGATGACGGGGTGGAATAAAGTTTTCTTTTCTAAGAATTTTATAACTATGGTACGTGGACGTGGTCGGGGCATTTAGTCCCTACGGGTATAAGCCATGATGCAGTCTGGGATACCCGGGCACGAGTGTTAATATTTTAACTGCAACGTGTCCGCATACACATGCACACTAGAGGATATGAATAAGAAGGGGTTGCAAGGGGCGAGGGGGAAAGCAAAGCCAACCAACTCGGGCTAATTGCTGACCAAATGAAAATCCCAATACGACATTTTGTCCAATTTGAGAAATGTCAGAAAGAAAGGATGGGATGACGACGACAACGACAACGACAAGGACTATGGCTACCGACTACGTACGTATCGTGGTGATTCTATGGCGCAACGTGTGGAGGGTAGATTGTGTTGATGAAGTGTGTCGTCGTTGCAATAGAGATTTTCTGGGGCACGTTTGCAGTTTGCAATGCAGTTGGTGATGTTGCAGACCTAATGAATCTAAATTTATTGTGGGGACGTGTGTACCGCATGTATGGTGTAGTTGTGTGCGTTTGCTCGTATGTCCTGTGCGGTTAACTTTTTTTTTTTTTTTTAATGTAGCGAGGACGTGGTTTTCGGGTTGCAAGTTAATTTAGTTTCCGAGCTGAATACCATACAAATAGAGAATGACGAGAGAGCTGACCTTTTCAGAATATTTCTAAGAAAAATGTGAAAAACATTATCGGCCCTACCACCCATCCGTGCAGTATGTCACATTTGACCTATAAATCG
Organism: Eumerus sabulonum; assembly: GCA_951905685.1. Taxonomy (NCBI): domain Eukaryota; kingdom Metazoa; phylum Arthropoda; class Insecta; order Diptera; family Syrphidae; genus Eumerus; species Eumerus sabulonum. The sequence goes on from OX645061.1 coordinate 111,996,861, forward strand.
AGAATTTGTTATCTTTCTCTCCACTCCACTCACTAATTAGTACCATAGGTCACTGGAACACAAGGAATACACCCTAATGGCCTTTCTCGATATTGAGGGCGTCTTTAACACTTTTGAACCATGGGCCGTTACCAAAGTGTTGGCTGATCTGTGTGTGATGGGATCAGTGATAGAACTGGTACGACAACTGCTTACACAGAGAATCGTCAAAGCCAACTTCGCTGGTACCGCTTCAACTATAATGGTCAGCAGAGGTACACCACAAGGTAGAGTACTTCCCCTCTCTTCTGAAACGTGGTAGTCAATGAAATACTACTGTTGCTAGAGCAGGAAGGGTACGCTGTGACCACTTATGAGGATGACATTGCTATAGCCATTTCAGGAAAATTTCCCAGCACTCTAATTGATCTAATGCAGGCTGCATTACATACAGTAGTAACCTGGAGGCAGTACTGTGGACTTGGGGTCAACCCCAAGAGGACTGGTCTATAACTGTTTACAAATAAATATTAAATTCCGCCCTTCCACCCACCGAGGCTGTGTGGAATCCAATTAATAATCAAAGGTGAGGCCAAATATCTTGGCCTAGTTCTTGACAGGAGACCGAATTGGAAACCCAACATTCTTGATCGGTTCAAGAAAGCAACCACTGCCCTCTACAGTTGTAAGAAAGTGGTGTGTACACTGGATCTATACAGCAGCCATAAGGCCCATCCTCCTGTACGGCAGCGAAGTTTGGTGGACTGCTCTGGACAAGACAGTCTATCGAAACCTTCTGGGGAAAGTGCAAAGATCGACCAGCATATACATAAGCGGCGCGATCAGATCGACCCCCGCGGAGACCCTAAATATTCTACTACCCACCATCGGACCTCTTCAGCAAACAAGTTGCTGCCTACTCGACCCTACGGATTAGGGGCATACGAAAATGGCCCACATCACAAAAGGCAATATTAGCATTCTTAATCACTTCGAAGTATCCATGGACGAGGACTACATCATCTCGCAGTATGTGTTCACTAAGAACTTCCAAGTTATCTTTCCATCCCGGGAGAAATGGGCTGAAGGGAGAGTCATACCGAAGGACTCGATTTCCCTCTATACCGATGACTCCAAGATGAAGACGGGTATAGGTAGTGGAGTCCTCTCCAAGGAGTTTAGCCCCTATCATTCCGCTAAGGATATTATCGTTTGCACGAACAGCCAATCTGCGATAAAATCCCTCGCCACGGTAATGTACAAATCAAAGACATCCCTTAACTGGGCTATGCCTAGACGAGATGGCTGGACAGTTCAACATAAAAATACTGTGGGTTCCCGGAGATAGGAATATTCAAGCAAACTGCGCGGCCGACGACCTCGCAAGGTTAGGGTCAAGCACACTCAGTCTTTCTACCATCGGCTTTCTAAAGACACCAATAAGTACCATAAACCACATGATAAAACTTCGAACCATAGAAGCTACCAACCTCCAATGGAACGGCTTTATCACTAAACAAACCTGGCCTAAGCTAAGCTTAGAATGAACCAGGGACCTTGTGGCAACAAAATTGTGGGTGTAATTACAGGCCACCGTACCATTGGATAACATCCCGCCAAACTAGGGCTACCCTCCAATGACTTCTGTCGCGGCTGCATGGGTGAGCAGGAAAACGAATCGATTTACCACCTCCTCTGCTCATGTGAGGAATCGCAGGAGGATCTAGCTCGCCGCGCCCTTCTATGATAACTCATTTACTTACTTAGATGGCGCTACAGTTCGGGGTGAACCAAGGCCTCAACCAACAAGCCTCTCCAGCCGGAACGATCTTTGGCCAACCGCTTTCGGTGCCGCACGCCCAGCTGGCTGAGGTCTCTTTCCACCTGGGCGTGCCACCTTAGATGCGTCATCCCTTGGGGTTAGAGTCAAAGACTCTTCGGTCCGGAGCGGTGATGTCCATTCGCTCTACATGGCCCAGCCATCTTCGACGTTGGATCCAAAAACGTCTAACTAGGCCGATGTCGCTGTACAGCTCGTACAGTTCTTGGTTGAATTTTCGCCTTCACCATCCGTTTGCACAAACGGGACCAAAAATTGCACGCAACATATTCCTCTCGAAACACCCAAGAGCCTCTTCATCCGCTTTTCATAACGTCCAAGACTCAGAGGAGGACCGGGGTGATTAAGGTTTTGTAGAGGGATACCTTGGTTTTTCGAGGGAGAGCTCTACGGCTTAGTTGCCTCTTGAGCCCAAAGAAGCAGTGGTTGGCAAGGGTTATTCTGCGTTTTAGCTCAACGCTAGTGTCGGTGCTGCCTGTCACTATCGAGCCAAGATAGACGAAGTCCTTGACTACTTCAAAAATATAGCTGCCGAAGGTGACGTTCTGACCAAGCCGTCGTTGGTGCGCGTCTTTCTTTGACGGCAGCTTCAATGCTTGCGATCGCGTCACGCTTTGTTTGTCCAATTTCGTCAAAGTCATCTGAGTAGGCAAGCAATTGTGTAGGCTTGAAGTAGATTATACCTCTTGTATTGGCCGCAGAGTCCCGCACGATCTTTTCAAGTATGATGTTAAAGAAATCACATGACACATCGAAAGGGTTGGTTAGTTCACCTCCGACCTTAAACAAGCAGCAAGAATTCTTTATAGTCATCCTGCATAGTCCAATGAGTTTGACAGGAGTGTTAAAACATGACATAGCTCTGTATAGCTCGTCTCTATAAACACTGTCATATGCGGCCTTAAAGTCGGCAAAAAGATGGTGCGTGTCGTGTAAATATTTGGTCTATCGTGGATTTTCTTTTTCCTGAAACCACACTGGTAGGAACCTATTAGAATGTTCACGAACATGCGCTAATACAGTACGGCAGAGAGGATCTTGTACGCAATGTGCAGGAGACTTATTCTTCTGTAATTGGCGCAGTCATAGGGGTCTCCTTTCTTATGGACCGGGCAAACGATGCTGAGATTCCATTTATCGGGCATGCATTCTTCTGACCATATCTTGCAGATGAATTGGTGTATGTTCCTGACCAGCTCATCGCCAGTTGCGTTAAATGGTTCCGCGGGAAGTCTGTCTGCTCCAGCAGCTTTATAAGACTTAAGTTTTGATATCGCTATCTTAACATCGTCTTCGTCCATTGTGAATGGTTCGTTCTGCCTGAGGGCGGCATTATGACTATCGTCGCCGTAATACAGTCTGCAGAAATGGTCCTTCCACAGTCTCAGCATAGGCTATGACTCCACTATTAGTTGTCCGTGCCCCTCCCTGCAGGCTTCTGGTCTGGCTTTATAGCCTTCGCATGTTCGTTTTACTTTTCGGTAAAACTTTCGAACGTCGTTCCTGCAATGAGACTCTCCATCTCCTCTATCTCGCGCTTCTCGTGTCCCTCTTTTTTCTTCTCAGAAGCGCATGCTTCTCATTTTCTGTTCATAGAGCTCGCGAGCAGCTCTCGTCCGTCCGTATGCATTCTGTTTCTCTACATGGGCCTGTCTGCACTCGTCATCAAACCAGAGGTTTTTCGAGGAAGGTGGCTTGAAACCATGTACATCTGAGGCGGCTTCTCTGATGGCGTTCTGACAACGTCTCCATTGCTATGGATGGTTTACTCAGATTGCACAGGGACTTGGGAGAGCCTGAGGGAGGCTAGTTCGGCGAAGGTCATGGCGGTCCTGCAGATTCTGAATTCGTTTCCGTTTAGAGGACGTTGCTTGTCTCTGAACAAATATTTGTTATAAGCGCACCTCTCAATCTGGAAGACCAGGTTCTTATTTACCCAAAGAACAAAGGGCCGGCTGTGCTGTTCCTTATCGGCCTGAGCTCCAAATATGTTGTAGCAGCCCGAAATAAGGTGTTCATCAGGTAGTTCTTTTAGCTCGAACCGTGGGCGCCGCCGTCTTGAAGAAGGAGCTGAGCCCTGGCGGTGGCTCATCAGAGGCAATGATTGGTTTAAGGTAGCGAATCTAGGTAATATGATCCATGTGGTATCACAATGGGCCGACTCCGGCCTACGTGTAACGTATGCCAACCTCAATGACCCCACCTAACCTAACCTACCTTTCTATTTATTTACTGCACATGCCTAGCTCAGCAAAAAACGCCTGGATTCATCAAAAAAGACAAAAATACTTCACGACCTCCTGAACTCGTTACAATCACGTTCCATTGCAGTTGCAGCATACTGACAATGCACATTTCGTCATAATTCATTTTCCGTTCCAATCCAGTGGAAAAAGGGAAATCGTTTATACTCATTCTCACTTTAAAGGACTTCCGGAGACGAGAATGAGGAGAGATGAGTATTTGGGTTACTTTTAGGAAAGAAATCCATCGCAATGGTAGCTACCGTCTGATATGTAGGTGTCCCATGCACATACCGTGCCAAGTTCTCAAGATACAATGAGTTGTCACGTACAGTTTATTGCCCAATAAGCATTGTCCTAAATTTTTCCGCTTCTTGTCTTACTCGTTTAGTTTGGCGGACAAGGCGACAGGATGTTTGCCAAAAAACGAAGAGCAAAAGATAGATCCACAATGCATACTCCTCCAAAAAAAAATTAAAAAAAAAGAAGAAAGAAGCCAAGCAAAGGATAATGGCTGAGAAATATGATTTTTTTTTTTTTTGTTTTCCCCACTGGTCGTCCTCAAATTTCGTCTGTGTCCTATGTCCTTTTGGTTTTTGTTGTTTTTATTTTTTATGATTTTTTCAGTCTTTAGGTAAGACATCTCTCGCAGTTCATATTTGCAGTCTGCTCGTGTCATAGATACGGATGGAGCAGAATAGTTTTTTTTTATTCTGGAAAATCCTGTTTGTATTGCACCAAAATATGGGGCAATTATGATCACAGGAGATGGAGAATGAATGGAGGTAAAGTACACCACCGGAAGCTGAGTTGTGCGTTTGACAATGGTACACAATCACATGTGGCGCAATCTGTTTGAAGATCATAAAATATCCGCAAAAGTTTTTCGGACATTTTGTCGTGCGATGAAGGATAGAGGAAATAGTTGGCGGAGTTCTTGGCAAGGATAATAATAGTTCTAAGAGTGAAGAAACCAGGGCAATAAGTTAACTGAGTTCACTTTAAAGTCTGGTCATAACTTTACAACTTGGAAAGGCGGCATTGTTGTTATGAACAAGCTTAAGGGGTACTCCGTATGCAGGTGAAAGAAGCTATTTTGGGGGTCAGGTTGAAGAACACGTATCCTTTCCTCAGTGGAGACTGTGATTCATTTAATTAAGAGTGTGTTTGGCTTCAATTAACATTGACAAAACACTGACATACCTCAAGTTCAATTCAGATTTAGTCATGAAAGTACAATGAATAAGTTTAGTTACTTCGTAAGCACACAATTCACTACTGTTTTCCTTATAAAAGTCTAAACCTCGACAGAGGCATCGCGTTGGATGCGTTTGATGCACTGTCCGACTCCATCCAAAGAATTGTTTCCCTGTTACCTCGCGGGTGATTTCAATGTTCACAATTCTCAGTGGCTTCGACATTCTGGACAGACAACACCCGAAGGAAGGTATGTCGAAATTTTCGCTGAGTTGAACCAATTAACTCAGCTTGTGAATGAGCCAACCCGTATTCCGGATGATGCCAGTCATACCGCCAATACCCTGGACTTGTTTCTTACCTCTCAACCTGATAAATACGTTTTGGATGTATTATCTCCTCTAGGCTCGTCTGGTCACTGTGTCATATCAGCTAAATTCCCATGTTTATTCCACACTTCTTCTTCTTTGTGGGCGTTACAGCCATGAAAGACCAGAGCCAAGCTTCTCTTAATCACCCATGTTGTGTGTGATTTATTTTTGACACCGGTGAAAGGGACCTAAAGTTTATTGCCGATTCCGAACGGTGTGAGTCGAGAAGCTTTTTCAAGGCAAGTATACTACGGAGGGTCTTGCCAGTACCCCGAACAGGAGGGACGTCGCGAAATAAACATTCGATGGCGTTGGCGTTATCGGGATCCGAACTCGCTCATCGCGCCTCAGAGTCCAACACACTAACCACGGCGCCCTCATTCTCCCAATAGAATAATATGGCTAATTGGTGCGGCCTTAACAACTTCTTTCGGTTAACTGGTTGTTGTGCTTCTTCGACAACGACGTGGACGCTGCGGCTAATATGATTAAGACATTATCAATACTCGCATATTATCCCTAATAGGGTAAAAGGTCTAAAGCCGGAGGATAATGCGTGGTTCGACTGGAGCTGCAAGGATGTTATCAGGCTGAGAGAGATAAGCTTTCGGAATTATAAGGCAGACACCATTGAGGAAAACCGAAAAAAATATATACGAACCAGGAATGATTGAATGATTGATTGACCATTCGACGAGCCAAATTTTTAAACGAGCAAAAACTGAGACGTAAGATCCTACAATGTCTCAAAGGTAGCAGAAGTTTTTGGTCTTTTGTTGAAAACATTAAGAACTCCGTCTCGTCGTCTATACCCACGCTCATTCACAATGACATTCCAGCTGTCAAACCCTTCGACAAAGCTAATCTGCTTGCTGCCCAATTCGCAGCAATGTAGAAGAACATACAACACTGGACCCGCCAAACTCAACCGCGCGGAAACTGTGTGGATTTCTACACTGACGGGTCTAAAACCAAAGACGGGGCGGGCAGTGGAGTTTTCTGCAAACAACTCAAGCCACATAAAGCTCTAAAATAACCAGATCACTGCAGCGTTTTCCAGGCGGAACTGTTGGCAATAAAAGAGGCTTTGTCTTGGCTGAAGTGGAACGTAATATCCACCACGCATATTCGAATTCTCACAGACAGTCAAGCAGCCTTAAAGTCGCTGGGGTCCTATGTGTACACATCAAAATCTAGTCTCGACTGTCGCAGATCTCTTAATGAGATGGCAGAACAGTTCAACATACAGCTTATCTGGGTACCAGGACACAGCGACATTACAGGTAATGAAAAAGCCGACAAACTCGCTAAACTAGGAACGACGCTACAATCAATCGTGGCTTGTGAGGGAGTACCCCTTACAACCATTAAACATAATCTGACCAATCTCGCCAGGGCCGAGACGAACCTGAGATGGACACATGAACATACCTGCGTCATCACCAGGCAAATCTGGCCTCGGCTGGACAGTCAACGCACAAGGAGTATGATCTCCCTAAAAAGAACTGACATCCACAAAGTCATCGGTGTCATCACAGGACACTGCCTCATTGGCAGTCACGCACAAAAACCAGGAATAGTTCCAAATGATTTCTGCAGATACTGTCAGAACGAGGAGGAGGTTGAATCCATCCACCACCTTCTCTGCGCCTGTCCAGCTCTCTACAAGTTCAGGAAACATTACCTAGGCTCTTACTTCCTTAACGATCTGACAGATGTTCAGAAAGTAGGGATACTTGATCTTCTAAGAAGCACAAAATGGTTCCACGAATAGCGGGGTAAAACCCCCTCGTAGCTGCACAACGGGCCTCCCTGGCCTACGTGCATTCTTCTCAACTCTGGGAAGGCTACGACCCTACCTACCTACCTACCTACCTAGCAGAACATAGAGATTCTTTCTTCAACCGAACCACACGAATGTGGAATGTGTTCGGTCTTCCCCCCTCAATACAATATGCGGATATTTAAGATCAATGTCCCGCTGACGTTATAAAGCCTTAGCCTAAGTGCGCGTGTGACCATAAGAAAAACGGTGACGCTACAGTTCGGGTGAACCTGGCCCACAACCAGCAAAGCCTTTCCAATGAGTACGATCCTTTGCTAGCTGTTTACAGTGTCCCACGTACGGTTAGTTAATGTCCCTTTCCACCTGTGTACGCCAGCTTAGATGCCGGCGTCCTTTGCAACGTCGTCCCACGGGCTAGACTAAGGTGTATTGTACTACGCAATAGCCTCTTGAGCCCGAAGAAACAGCGGTTGGCAAGAGTTACTCTGCGTCTAATCTCCGCGCTGGTGTCATTGCCGCTCATTACCAGTGAGCCAGAGTAGACGAAATCTTTGACCACATCAAAGTTATAGCTGCCAGTACTGATGTTCTGGTCAAGGCGTCGGTGTTGTGCGTCTTCCTTTGACGACAGCATATATGTGGCTTTGCTCTCGTTTGCCTTCAGAACCACTTCAGCCTCTTCTGGTTCAATGCCCATTAAAGCTCACCGATGCCTCGCTGCGTTCTCCTGATGGCGTCATTGTCATCCGATATGCGAGCAATTGTGCAGTCTTGAAGTTGATCGTGCCTTTTGTATTGGCCAGTGAATCCCACATGATTCTTTCAGCATTATGTTGAAAAATCACAGGACAGTGCGTCGCCCTGTCTGAATCCTTTATTGACATCGAAGGTCTCGGTTAACTTCTTATTGACCTTAATGGAGCGGCGGGAATCCTCCATTATCACGCTGCACAACCTGACCAGTTTGGCAGGGATTTCGAAACATATGTAACATGGCTTTATATAGCTCGTCCCTATAGACATTGTCATATGCAGCTTTAAAATAGACGAAAAGATGGTGTGTATCGACCTGCGATCTTCTTCAAGATCCCCTCTTCGTGTGAATATTTGGTTTACTCTTAATTTGCCTGGCCTGAAGCCACATTGGTATCAAGTTGTTCACGAATGGTTTCAGGCGTTCACACACTAGAAGCGATCTTATATGCGATTTCAAGCAGGCTTATTCCCCTTTCCGATGTACTGGGCAATTGATACTGAGATTCCATTAATCGGGCATGCTTTCTTCCGACCGTATCCTACAGAAGAGCTGGTATATGTCTATAGCCAACTCATCTCTAGCTGCTTGAGGTAGCACCACAGGCAGGCCGTATGCGCTAGCAGCTAGCACAGCTGAAGTTGCGGAGTACGGACTCTAAGAGATCGTAGAAATCCTCTTTGATGGGTTCTTCAGCCTCGACGATAGAGGCGTTTGCAAAGATGAGGCTGCCGCTGTAGAACTTTCGCTTAATGGCGTAAAATGGATAACTTTCGACTTTAACCCTATACTGCTTGAGAGTGAGCATACTCATAAATTGTGGTCCTTTTTCTTTCTGTGTCGTCGTTTGGTATCCGTCCTTGCATCCGAGGCCATATTCTCCTTCATAACAAGTTTTACATGGGCGGGATGTTAGCCCTCGGTATAACCGCTTTCCTGGTCGGTTTGCCTAGGACGGTGGCTGTATACATCAGCCCATCCCTCAACGGGTGTTGAGGAGACTTTCCAGATGGTGCCGCGAGGAGGCTGTATGTCAACTTGACTCGAGCATAAGCAGGGATCGTTGCTGGCTTCTCGCGATGTTGAATGCAATCAGCAACTTTGTCCTACAAACCCAGGCCCAACCCTCCACTTGTATTTTGTAGTATACTCAAAAACTTCCGAAGTATAGTCCGAATGGACATTACAACAATTGATAGCTGATGGTTTTGATAATTTTCTCCGACCTCACATCATTCAGACACCTTCCAATTCCTCTCAAAACTTTCCTTATCTTACATCTAAGAGCCAACAACTTGACACATTAAACAGTCAAACATATTTGTTGACTTAACCGAAACTGAGATAAATTTCTGACCTCAATTACCAGTCAACTCCCAACCCAGTTTATCAAAATAGATACACATGCTTTGATTGATGCCCTAGCCGAGATCTGTCTTAAATGATTATCACCACATTTCTCATCCTTAAGGACGAATATGTGTACATATATTTGCCAGCATACTCAAAAGCATTCATCCATGACATCCATTAGATCCACTCTTCTCGTATTGTCCAAGCAAACAAGCCCTCATACATTGGTACGCCCACCAACCATCTACGCCATACAACACCGCCTCGAGCCCAATTCGAAACGCACACTAAGCAAACACAAAATAAATTGAAAGCACATAAAGGATATTTCCAAGAAATATGTTCAAAGCTGGAGAATATAGGAGAAAAAAGGATATTCCAGAATAGAGAAATTACAACCGCCCCCACACCGATGAAGTATACCCTAGAGTGGCAGTCGGAGACCACGAAAACCACGAAGCATCGCAAACCCACCCGAAAGCGTTAACAGAAACCGACAGACCATAAGTGGGCCATTGTACGGCTTTAAAATTGCTTTCTTGCGTCCTCGTCATCATCGTCGTCGTCGTCTTCATAGTCGCCTCTTGTGTGTGCATGTTTGTTTAATTAGAACTTTTGGAATGTATCCGTAGACTTGAACTCCGCACATGCACATGCTACAAGTACTACGAGTGGAAGTTTCGTTCCAATTTCCGAAATCCCAAAATCGAGCGATGTGAGACTACCAATGATGACGACGTTTTCCTGCTACTAATGCCAAGATAGCATAACACCCATATTTATCCTGTAAGCATACAGAGAATGCCCTCCATACAACCACACAACAACAACTGCTCCTCAAGAGCGAAACGAACGCAAAGGTTTGGTCCTTATATTCCTTCATCTATCCAAACCAACCATCATCTGCCTGAGCTATGACTGCTACCAGGTTTGGGTTGGTGTCGGTGGCTAGGTTTTGGTTTTTGCCGGCTCGAGTGGTTAAATGATTATCCGAGTTAAGGCAATCCACCACATAGAGAACGAAATACGCAGGCAGAGGCAGAGACAGAGAGTTCAATTCTATTTGCACGCCGCAAATTAAATTTTCATTATTAATGTTGGGCTCCGAGGATGTTGTTATTAATAATTTTTTGTTTTTTTTTTTTACTTTTTCCCTTACTATATACATAAGTACATTTCCATCTCACAATGAAACGTTCAGGTGCAGATACAGATTTAAATTGCATAGAAAGGATTGATCTTTGAACAGAGTTGTATTCGAGGCATTAGATTGAATTGCTTGAGATAGTTTTGGTTAATTGGTTTTCATTGTTTTCTTTACTTCCTTCTATTTCTAGGTAAGTGGACCGAAGCTTGGTGATGTTGGGTTTTGAAGTACGAGGTAATTGAGGGATTACCTAGGCTCATAATACCTTAAGGCATTCGTGTTACCAGGTAATTTGATGAGCTTTGATTTCATTACTTAACTACGACTAGAAACTAATTACCAAATGAAGTTCTTGAGGACTATTGGAAGGAATTAAAGCAGCTGCCACATATCTCGGATTATCTGCCACTCATAGCGCCTTTGTATCTCCTGGGAGTCGACACTCAGCAGAAGCAATGGAGACGTATTGCCACAATATTCTCAAAGTCTAAGAGGTGTCCTCTTTTCTGGAACGAACATTGCACTGTGCACTGAGGTTGTGCACATCAAAGGCGACACTTCTGATGACTTGGTGCTAACATGCCCGATGCTTCTTGTTCTTCTTCGTCGCTACAGTTCATGGTGGACCTGGGCCGCCTTTAAAAAACCTGTCCAACTGGCACGGTCTTTCGCCAGCAGTCTCTATTGCCGCATGCCTAGTCTGTTAACATCCTCTTCCACTTGCGTGCGCCTCCTTAAATTTGGCCGTCTTAGACCGTGTCGCCCCCTTGTTTTTTTTTATATGGGCGCTGTCAATTAGCATTGGGCGCTGCGACCTTTGCAGATCCATTGTGCCTGCTAGCCGAGGCAGACCGCAGTGTCCTATCAGACAGCTGACCAGCCTTCTGATACTAGCCCTAATAAATTTGAGTATATGAATAGAGTGTTTGTTCGGGGGCCGTATAAGTCGTTTCGATTGACGGTGTCCCCGAAAGCTGTTCCAAAAGGACAGGTGTTGTGATTTTTCCAACTTGCCTAAAAGAAATTGATCTTAGACTTGGGAGTACCGCAGAATGGTTCTGGACCTACGTATGTATTTTTCGCTGGAACCTTTCCTGGCGAGTTGGTCGGCAATTTCATCGCCCATGATACCTTTGTGCCCTGGCACCTACCAGAGTTTGACCTTGTTTCTTTGGCGAGGTCTTGTAGGGCTTCATGGCACTCCTTAATGATTTTTGATTTCGTGCTGTACGATCTCAATGCTATAAACGCTACTGGGTTATCAGACAGCATATGGTGATGGTTACTCCTCTTATGTCGGTCTTTAAGAGCAATGGATCCCTGGTTTCCCATGCTGAGCGATTTGGGATCAACATCTCATGTGATATGTGGTAAAGCGAGACCGTGTTAACCATATCCTCAGGAAGATGTTGCAGGATGGACATTTGACTCACTGGTCTACATGGTAGGCCTGTTCCTTCAGAGACTAGCGTGTCTCGGCGCTATGCCGACCTGCCCCACAGCAGCCCAAGAAGCACTCATTGGACTCACCCCACTGCACTTTTTTATTAAAAAGGTGCGGTCGGAATTCTTCGCTCGGGAACAAGCCCGCAATGTAGACCCGAGGGTCACATGTCCATCTTACAACATTTTGCCAAGCTGGATATGATTACCACGGTCTCGGACGCATTACCACACACCTTCACCTTATACTTCCGGACTTTCAATTTTCTGATATGTGCTTCCGGAATTTTTTTTTCATAGTTCGCGCAGGTTCAAGAGTCATACATACCCTTATTATGTTTATGTTATGTTCATTACCCTCCAGGGATGGTTGGCCTAGATAGGATTCGAGAGGATCTCCACTGAATTTTTATATTAGTTGCAGTTCCCAGCAAATTTTCCATACCATAACGGTGGTAAATTAGAACTGCACATACAGGGTATAAATTTGCTTCCATCAGTATTTTTGATCACTTGCCATTCACAATAGCTGTGTTGCCCAATTTTCTATATAAGAGTTGGAGTTGTTGACAAAGGACATACTTTGAACTGCGGACCTTCCGCTCGACGGTCAGTGCTGTTAATCATTGCACCACGGCAATCCCGGTTAGGCCTTATCCAAGAAGGACGCTAATGCCAATATCTGATAGAATCCCGTTAGCCTTCTTAACTAAAACAAATGAGACTAGACATCCTTTGAAGATGACGGTATTATCCACTCCATAGTCCAGCTCCGGCAATTTAAGGGGCTTAAAGCTTTTTTTAGCCCATCTGATTTTATCTTTAGAAATTAGGTAGCCGCACTTTCCCTCTGTTCCTGGGAATGTCTAAGCTCTCCGTGTTTGCTCTAATTTTCATATTTCAGAGCAATCTGGGAAGTGCATATTCAAGAGAAGATTAACTGTTTTTCTTTCGACGTTATCCATACTCCATTGGAAAGTAGGCAGCTAGGATTTGAAGGATCTCTTGGGAGGATTTTTCTTAGTCTGGAGGCATCTAAGATGTCTTACAGACTGCTGCAGAAAAGCCTCCATGATTTTCCTTGCTCTTTCCTTAGGGATTTCTTATTATTGAATATAATTTGTGACTCTTACTTACACGTAGAAAAGTACATTTTCAATTTAGTATATGTATTAGTCAAAAAGGGCCCTTCTATTTTCTCCATCCTACCTCTACGGTGTTTTAGAATTTCGCATATGATTGCAATAACCTATACTTTACTTACTTAGATGGCCAGTGCCGCACGCCCAGTTGGTTGAGGTCCCTTTCCACCTGTACGCGGCACCTTAGATGCGGTCGTCCTCTGCTGCGTCGTCCCTCGGGGTAGTCAAAGACACTTCGGGCAGTCAAAGACACTTCGAGCCGGAGCGGTGATGTCCATTCGCTCTATATGGCCTAGCCATCTTATACGTTAGACCCGTAGACGTCTAACTAGGCCGAAATCGCTGTACAGCCCGTTCAGTTTACACAAATGGGACCAAAGATTGCACTCAAAATTTTTCTCTCGAAACGCCCAAGAGCCTCTTCATCCGCTTTTGATAATGTCCAAGCCTCCGCGCAATAAAGGAGGACCGGGATGATTAAGGTTTTGTAGAGGGATACTTTAGTTTTTGTGAGAAGGCTCTGCTACTCAGTTGCATCTTGAGCAACTGAAGCAGCGGTTGGTAAGACTTATTCTGCGTTTTATCTCAGCGCTGATGTCGTTACTGCTTGTCACTATCGAGCCAAGGTAGACGAAGTCCTTGACTACTTCAAAAATATAGCTGCCGAAGGTGACATCCTGAACAAGACGTCGATGTTGGGCGTCTTTCTTTGATGACACCATATACATATTTAGTCTTGTCCCCATTTACCCTCAGACCCACTTTAGCCGCTTCAGCTTCAATGCGTGCGAAAGCCTCATTGACGTCTCGCTTTGTCCGTCCAATAACGTCAATGTCATCTGCGTAAGCAAGCTATTGTGTAGACTTGAAGTAGATCGTATCTCTTTTATTGGCCGCAGAGTCCCGCACGATCTTTTCAAATATGATGATAAAGGAATCACGTGACAGTGCATCACCCTACTTAAACCCTTTTTTAACCTCGAACTTGTTGGTTAGTTCACCTCCGACCTTACACACAGTCTGACGAGCTTTGCAGGAATCTTAAAACTAGACATGGCTCTGTATAGCCCGTCTCTACAAACCCTGTCATATGCATGCGGCTTTAAAGTCGACAAGGAGATGGTGCGTGTCGACCCGGAACTCAACAAATAAAGAAGCTTCAGCTTCAGAAGCTTTCAGCTTCAGTCTCCATTGGACAAACGGAAAAAATAGATATAAGGCACTGCATGGGTTTATCTTCACTTTAACTTTTTCAAAAGTCAGCATGTACGAGTACTTTATTTTCTAAATTGTTGTTACAACCTGCTTGCATTAATCACATTTAGTCCTTGTGTACATAATTTTAATTTGATGTTACATTATTTTCATATACCCTCCAACAACACTTAATCACATTAATCCTTAAAATGTTTGATTTCCCCCTTATGCTAGACAGAACTCCAACCCCATTACACCCAAAATACTCAAAAAAAGAAGAAATATGTATTAGCAAGTGAATACCCTATCCAAATAAAAATAATATCCATCGACATAAAACAGGTTACGTGTTATTAAAAAGAAAAAGGAAATATCAACAAGAGTTTAAAAAAATAAAAATTAAATTAGTGAAAAACCGTAAGATACAAAAAAATAGAAAAGATGTAATGAAAAACGGAAAAAGCTGTATAAAATAATATCTGCTTCCAACAGGCGTTAGTTTTGAACGGGTTTTGGTGTATTTTGGATAAAATCCGATTGAAACCGTCCAAAACTGAGGCCAGTTTGTTGCGCACCCGTCTCTAAATGTTGTTTATTTTTAAATATTCTGTTACTTAATTGTAAATTAAATGGAAGATGTTGTTTATTTTATTTTAATTTATATATTAAAAATGATTCGTTTTACGATTTTGAATTTTCGTTTGTTTTTCTTGTACATACATTCCCTCAGAGACATTACAAATTAACGGAAAAGAATTTGTATTTTTATCCATATCTAAAACTAAACAGAAAAATACAAGTAAACAAATGAAACATAAAAATCTGATTTATTTTATATAAAATCAATTTACATATGCTAAAATCGAATTTATTATTTTTTATTTTTATTTTTAATTGTAAAATAAAAAATAAAATACAACGAATATAAGTATGAGTTTCAAACACTGCAAACATTTTTTCATTCACTATTTTATGTATTTGATTTGATTATTTGTTGAGTGATAACAGTGTGAAAAGTGATAATATCATAAAATAAAAAATATATTACGACTACCTGTTACAAAAGTGAATTTAAATTCCATTCACCTCAAGCTCTCTTAGCCTACAAACAGCTTTTTGCATAACGAAATGATTTATTTTTATTTGTATTTAATTTAGAACTTCGTTGAGCAGGACTAACGATACTATGATACTTAGAATCGCATGTGTTTGCAGTGTTACTTTTTCGACAATACAGATTTCAATTAATTTTCTTTTATCTCTCTTTTCTCTTTTTATTTTGATTATTCGAGTGTTGCTTTTGTGTCATTGTCTATATACGAAAATGTGTGTTATAAGAAATCTTTCTCAAAAATAGATATTTTTAATATTTAATCAAGAATTACTATTCTTTCTCGCTGCCGCTCTGTTAATGTCTCCGAATGGCAAAATATATAGTAAAAATTCTTATTTAATTCTGTATATTCTTTTCAAATTTATAATAATAAATACTGCTCACTTTGAATTGACAATATTTAAATAATTTAGAAAAGCTAACTATTTCAAAAACGAAATCAATTGAATTCTCACGCTGATTGAAGGGAATCTTATAAAAGATAAAAAACTGTATCTTGAGAATTCAATGATTTATATAATTAATTAAGTGCTTTCATTTGTTTACTTGTTCATAACGTGCCCTGTTTTGCGTATATCTATTTTTTTTTTTCTACTATTTTGTATGATGTCGCATGTCCTGTGGCCTTGTCAACCTTTTTTTATACTGTCGCATGTCCTGTGATTTTTCGTTTTTCTTTTTGCATGTTTTGATTTTATTTTCCTCTTACAAATGATAGATGGAATATTGACTATACATCGAAGCACGTTTATTGAATCACAGTGTCCCCGACAGACTGTGACATACAATTACATGACTTACACGTTCGGCCCATAAAAGCCTCCCCGAAACACGTGACTCTTATTCACTTTAATCATCAGCCAACCGCCTTTTTCGACCTGGAGTCGAACATACTCCCCCAGATATATAGGAAAATTCCCAAACTAGGACCGAGCTTACCATAAACAACATCCTAACATATGTGATAAGTGCTTACGCATATAAGGTTTACATTACCATCGGTAGAAATCCCAGATTAGGCAGCCTACTCAGAAGTGTCCTGTTTATTTATTCTATTTTTTCTTCCTGGGAGGATAAATAAAGAAATATCTCAATAACCAATTTTAATGCACATTTTACGATAATTTATTACATCAATAAATTACCATAAAAAAAATCACATAACCGTGCAAGGATATCCGGTTGATGCTCCCCTTTTTCTTTGCCGTCCATGCCGAAGTGCTAAAGTGAATCATATTCTTTGAGAACATGGGAGTGGGCAACTACACCACATACTCGTATGTAGGTGACCAGAGAGGAACGACAACAACAAAAAAAAAAAAAGTAAAAGTGACGCACAATCAGGATATCATCTGCTTCCTGGCTATTTGTCGGTGGGATGAAGAGTGCCATCCATTAACCCCATATGCGATTATTGCTCCCACCAAACCACGCCACATACGTATGTATGTATACAACTTGGTCTCGTTTGGGGACCGACTCCCAATGACATTCGATTGAGGAATTGCCTGTTTAGGCGAAAGGTTACCGGGCGCGACAGAAATGGTAGAAGAAAGGAACAAAAAAAAAATCACAATAAATTAAAATTGAGTCGGATTCCTGTGTGCGGTAAAACATACGCGCAGGATACCGCAAGTATAAAGGGTTAAATGCCGCCACAGGATATAGTTAGTTGGGATTTATTGGAATGGATTTAAAGGTACTAAGGCCAGACGAAAGGCCGGAAAAGAGATGTGGAAAAATGCGGGGCTTCGTATCAAAAGGACATTCGCGTATGAATTTAATATATTAAAATGGATCTCTCATCCTTCCTCTAGCTCACGGTGCGTTACATTAAAATGCACATAGGTATAAGCGTAGGTATATTCATATGTACGCCGTTCGTCCTTCATCCTTCGGTTAAATGGATATTCATGACTTTAATACATTTTCATCATCATATTCATGTGAAAGGATATGATCTGTACAGAATGTCTCAAAGGATAATCGATTACGATAATGGGCTGACTTTTCTCTCCCCAAACAGTTTTAATGCGATTTTGAATCATTATCCTGCTGAATGACAAAACTGAGTCAAACTAGTCTTGCGTAGAATGCGGTTTGGTTTTCATTATTTTCTTTCGTCTCTATCGTTGCTTTTGACATTTGTACGAAGTATAGTCCATTCTGATCACTAATGGAATGCAATTAAATCCTGATATATTACATATCTATCGTAGACAAAAGACGGCAGGAGATGAGAGCGAAAACAGGACTCTATGGATGAGTTTCTTTGAGGTTGCGAAACAGGGTGTAAAGGTGATTTGTATTGAAGGAAAAAATTACGACGAAAATGAGAGCAGGAAATGACAGAACAAAGAAATTCTAGTGACATGATACATTCGTTCCAGGACACTAATTATTTGCACAGGTGTGGATTCGCTTTATAGCGGTGAAGGAATATCTAAGGCCCGCAGGTTCGGGCGCATTATTTTACCTCCGATAATCGCTTTAAAAATCAGAGCTTTTAGTGAATCTACAACAGAAACTTTCAGAATATTCTATACTTTAAAATCTATCGTAAGAATGATTTATCTGTGAGTATATCCTGGCGCCCCAAATCAGGATATCCAGCGTTTCTTAACGGTCCTGATGGCCTTAGTGCATTCTCTGAGTGATTACTCAATCTCAGACGACAGAATAGTACTATATGTGTCAAGATAAAAAATTGAATAGCAATATTCCGAAGAATACAATAGTAGATAGGTATTACAGAGTACGATCTATTGTTTCTCAGAATATCTGGAAAGAAATTCCTACCATTAGATGGGAATATTTAAAGGAATTCACTGATACTTAACGGGTGGGCTGTTCCCGTAGCTGATGGTTGATAACAATAAGTGTGATGGCAAATAAGGAAGTGAACGGTAAGTGTTATGAAGTGACTTGATGCCAGAGGAATGGAATGAAGTAGACATAGTCTTAAAATGGCTTAAAGAAGAAAATCTGCCTCTCGACAGTCATCGATGAGAGTTGAATACTCACCATATGCCCGATCAACTTTTTAAATTAAAGCAAATTGAACAACATCAAAAACGATATGAAAATGTGATATTTTAATATCACCGCATCGTTTTATGGTCCACACAAATGTTTGCTGCCATCAATTGCGACGACCACATAAAATTCGCCGTCCACCAGCAGTCAACCATCCATCCATCTATCGAGCCCGTAGTAGTAGCAGCACATTTGTCCTATCCTTCTCCCCTGATTTGCCTCGAAACCTGACCATATTTAATTTTTAATACTCGCCATTTTATCACTCAAAACCCGAATGTAATTATGGAATATTGTACATATTTTCGATTTTATACTTTCCCTAGTTCCTGTCATTATTCCTGTGGTCCTGCCCGATTCACGCAGAACGCACCCGGCATCCTGGCTATTAAAACGAATTGAGAGATCGATTTTTCAACGTCTATACCAACTCTCGGCTACACATGGCAGTCGTAAATTTGAAAGCAAATTTTAATAATTGAATTATAATATAGAAAAAAAAAAAAAAAAAATAGAAAGAAGAACGAGGTCCTTTAAGGACATTGATATTCATTAAAGCGATTGGATGGGCATCGCAAAAACGATAGATCGATGAACTCGCTTGATTTTATGAATTATCCTCACGAATTTGATTCATTTGCCTTTGTCTTTGCCAGAGAGGAAGTAAACGAGAAGAAGAAAGTAATAAAAAAACGCGGAAAGGATAACAGGCATTAAGTATGCTACTATACGAGTAGACTTGGAATGGATGATACAATCAATCGATTACTTTGGTGCTTTTGCATTTTAAACGAAGCCGCTCTCGATGCGAGAAAGGATATTGTAGGGAGTGTGCTCTTACCGCAAGCACAAACGGAAATTCTCGTGAAATTAATTCAAAATGGCAGCAGGAAAGCAAGAATAAAGGATGGGTGGAGGGTGAGGGAAATAAAAGAAAAAAAAGCGTACAGATATGCCTTGAAACAACCGAATGCAGGAGCGCAAGTTGTTCGTTCGCCTCTTTTATCAACTCAATTTGTTTCATGAGCCGCATAAAATGAGGGTAGCAGTATCTGGATACTATGTATCTGGATCTACTCCTTAACCCTTCTCCTTTATCCTTCATTCCCCTCCTCACATTTTAGTCGCTTCTTATTATTTGCTGACGAGCTCTGAAAAATCGTCTGCAAGGACGGAAAAAATAAAATAAAATGAACAAACTACGAACCGAACCTAGCAAGCAAGTAGACTCATAGACTAGACGTCTCGATTGCAACTCGATGTAGAGTGATTCAAACGAAAGCCAAAAAACAAAATCGTATGTAGGAAAAGGAGCGAAAACTGCGAACAAAAATGTATCAGAGAATCTACGAAATGGGGAAAGATTGAACCCGCAAGGATACATTTTAAATACCAGTCTTCAAAAGTCTCCGAAATAAATAAAACGACGGGTAGGGATTGGGAGGAATGATGATGGTATTTATATCTATCTAGTGTGCAGCTACAGCGTTCCACACTATTTGCAGTTTCGCTTCACTGATTTAATTTCTTCTTATTGAACTGGAATACGGGCGCCATCTGACAATGTCTGCAAATATTTATCATCATCTTCCGAGGGCCTGCCTTATACCCCCTATCAATCATCCTCTTACTTTCCCACTCAATCGGGTGAACCTAAAAATTGATGTTCCCATCAGGTTTTATGCTTCATCTTTAATACCGCATTTATTAAGTAGTGGAACAGAACAAAAAAAAATAAATAGGGCCACCACTGCACACATGCCGCTCTCCACAACGTCATGTCGCGTCAATGTCTTGCAGCAGGACGCAAAAGTTTTTAATTTTGTGATAATCAAAAGCAATGGCATAAAACTTTTTATTCCTTTCGGTCCTTTTTTTCCAATTTCTTGCTACAAATTTTATATTTTTTGTCGTCTTCCTTCGAAAAAAATGAGAGACAACAAAGTTGAAACTGAAACTGAAACTGATCTAGGGGTTGGTTGGCAGGACATTTGCACGGTGAAAGAAAAGTCTCATCCTGAGAAATACAACGCTCGGGCAGCGAAAGAAGGAGATTACAGGAAAAGGAACGCAAAGAAAAAGTTCTTTTCTCCTTCACCATCATCGACTTCTTCTACAATACATCCTTGTTGTATCGTATCCTTTTCCGTTGAACTTGCAACTGAACATTTCTTTAATTTTTTTTTTGTTTTTTGTCCTTTTCTATGTGTCTCGATTCCACCTAAGGATATTTATTTGTGATTGAGTTGGACGACAAGTAAAGAAACTTCAATAGCTGCGGCAAAAACATCTGATCATCTTACACGCGCTCACAAAAAACTGACGGTATGAAGAATCTCCACCAACCCCCATCCCTCAAAGGACCCTGGGAGGATTGGGAGGATTAGTGAAATTCACTTGCATGACGAAGTTCCTTTCTGGACCTTTTTGAGACACACACATACACACACGAGACAAGGATATGTTCATATACTCGTACTCGAAAATGTTTGGATTTTTCAACTACTGGACATTCATATGGGCAAAGACGAAGTTTTCCATTTGAGTGAAATATTTTGTTCGAGATTCTTTTCTATCCTTTCTTACTGTTTGTGGACCCTGTTGTCCTTTTCCCCGTATCGGATGGTGTTGTGCGGATAAAGTTTATTTATTTTTTTTTTTTTCGGTCATCTTTTGCTACTATACACTTCGTTCGATGTTTTCGTTCATCTTACATAGACCGGCCGGTGTGTGGTGGAAATAGAAGGATACTGCATTGCTGGCGTGGAGTGTATCCAAGATTAGTTGTAAAACGGGATGAGATGAAGTCGGTAGGTGAATTGATTGAAATGGAGAGGAAAATTATGATGACGATTGGTAGAAAAGTTTTCATTCAGCGTATTGAGTAGAATGCAATGTTGTAACAGAAATTCTTTGGGACAAAGTTGATTTACGGTCGTGATTGCTTAAGCGGAAGATTGCACATCCTTTTTGCGGATTTTGTTGAGAAGACAACTTTTGTCGAGTTTGTTAGTAATATGAAATGGAATTTTCGATAGATTGTCGAATATTTTATTAATCGGCAGATTAGTATGGGCCGGGGGCAGGGGAAATGAAATGGATTTTAGTCCTTTATTCACCACTATGCACACATACATACATATCTACATAATATTACGAAAATGAACAGTCCTCGAATAGGGCTAGGCCACTGGATTGCGATAAACTACAACTGTGTACTTGTTTACCCAACACAAACTTTATTATTCCTCCTCATCTGAACGCTGATTACTGAATACTGAACGGTTACTGAATACTGAATGAATACTAGATACTGAATGCCCGCGAGGGCAAGTGTACTTACTTATTTACTTACTTAGGTGCCGCTACAGTCCGGTGTGAACCTGGGCCTCCACCAAACGAACTTCTCCAGCTGGCACGGTCTTTTGCCAGCTATTTCCAGCGACGCATTCCCAATTGGTTAAGGTCCCTTTATACCTGTGTGCGCCACCTTTGATTCGGTCGTCCTCTGCTGCGTCGTCCCTCGGGTATGGACTCGAAGACTCTATGGGCAGGAGCTGTATTTTCCATTCACTTTACATGGCCTAGCCATCTTAGACGTTGGACCCGCAGAAGTCGTACCAGGCCGATGTCGCCGTATAGCTCGTCGTTGTATCTTCTTCTCCACTCCCCGTTTATATAAACGGGACCATAGACTGAACACAGAATTTTCCTCTCGAAACGACCAAAGGCCTCTTTATCCATTTTCGTTTAACTCTAGGCCTCTGCGCCATAGAGGAGAACCAGCAAGATTTTGTAAAGTGCAGCCTTGGCCTTTCGAGAGAGGGCTGTACCTCTCCATTGCCTCTTGAGCCCCAAGAAGCAGCGGTTGCCAAGAATAACTCTGCTGTTGATCTCAGCGCTTGCTTTGCTGTCGCTGGTCACTAGTGATCCAAGGTAGACGAAGTCCTGGAGCATCCCGAATTCGAGGCTGCCAATTGAGACGTCTGACCGAGACGTCGGTGTTGCGCGTCTTTTTTGGTTGACAGCATACACATATTTTGTTTTACCCTCGTTAACCGAAAGACGTCCTGTTGTGTCTGCCATTTACGTCAATGCCATCTGCGTAGGCAAGCAATTGTGTAGTATATCGTACCACTTGTATTGGCCGCAGAGTCCCGCATGATCTTTTCAAGAATAATGTTAAAGAATTCACATGACATATGACATGACTTTTATAACATCGAAGGGGTCGGTTAGTTCACCTTCTACCTTAATGGAGCAGCGAGAGTTTGGCTGGAATGCTAAAACATGACATGGCTCTGTATAGCTCGTCTCTATAAACGCTGTCATATGCGGCTTTGAAGTCGACAAAAAGATGGTGCGTGTCGACCTGAAATTCGTGGGTCTTCTCCAAGATCTGCCGCAGTGTGAATGGTCTATTGTGAACTTACCTGACCTGAAACCACAATGATGAGAACCTATCAGATTATCCACAAAGGGTTTCAGGCGTTCACACAGTACGGCAAAGAGCATCTTGTATGCGATGTTAAGGAGACTTATTCCCCTGTTGGCGTAGTTATAGGGGTCCCCTTTTTTGTGGACTGGGCAAACGATGCAGAGATTCCATTCGTCGGGCATGCTTTCCTCCGACCATATTTTACAGATGAGCTGCTGCATGCGCCCTAACATATCATCTCCAGCCGCTTTATATAGCTCGGCAGACAGCCCGTCTGCGTCCGCGGCTTTATTTTACTTGAGCTTTGAAATTACTAGCTTCATTTCATCTATGTCGGGTGGACGACCTTGATCTTGCGTCTTCGTCCGCTGCGAATGGATCATTCTGTCAGCGGTATTAGATCTTTCCTCGTCGTTAAATAGTCTACAGAAGTGCTCTTACCATATTCTCAGCATCGACTGTGACTCTACTACTACATAGCTGTCCGTCTTTATCCCTACAGGCTTTTGCTCTGGATTTATAGCCCTGGCATGTTCGTTTTACTTTTTCATAAAACTTGCGAGCATTATACCTCACGTTTTCATGCTCTCTGTTTTTCTTCCTTAAAAGCTTCTCCCCGTTCCTGCTCGTAATGTTAACGAGTGGCTCTCGTCTGTCTACGTAGCATGGCTTTGTAGGCGTTTTGCTTTGCTACATGGGCTTCATCAAACCGGGGGTTTCTAGCTGACGGTGGCTTGAAACCCAACACATCAGAGGCAATGTCTCCGTCTCCGTTTTCGCACGGGGTGTCGTGTAGGCTATATTTCCCCGTGATCGAGTCAAATGTGTCCTCTTTGCCCAATTTCGCATTAAAATCTCCTAAAACTATTTTTGTGTCGTAGCTGGGACATTGTGCATAGGTTCTATCTAGGAGACCATAGAATTCTTCTTTGAGTCGATAGCCCCTTTTCTTAGATTGGGGCGTATCAAGCTCATGTTTCCAAATTTAGCTTTGATGCGGATTGTTATGAGGCGTTCCCTTACATCCCGAAAGCTTAAGACTTTTTGTCGGCGTCTCCCTCGAATAACGAATTCGCGCCCGAATAACCGCTGTTGGTTCAAGGGCGAGTGTTCCCGCTTATAAAGCCCTCGGTCCAATCTATCGAATGTTCGCCGACAGACGTTTCCTTCAGAAGTCTCTAGAATGTCCTGGTATTGACAATCAGCAGTATGCCGCTGAAAGTTACTACATTTCCTGTTCAGCCGCATCAGGGCACTCCAAGCTTTGATAGCGAAATTCGAACACAACCGTCGGTTTGTTTCCGCACCACTACCCTCCTCCTAAACTTGTTCGTTCTCGAACAAGAGATGTGACCCCTCCCCGTTGTGTGGCGCCAACCTCTCCAAGTGGACAATTCTACACTTCGGCCGTCTATTTCCTGTCTGCTGTATTTGGTATAGCACGTCATTAAGTTTCTTGTTGGCCTGTCCCAGGCTGACTGCGAGTTGGGGCACAAGCCTTTTTTCACACCTTACACTTTATTGCTTACACGCACCTTAATTACACAACAGTTGCATACATAATTGTCCACTAATTCAGTAGATGGCTTGATTACTTTCACACGGGATTATCGGCTGATCACTGCTTACTGAGTTAATGAATACTGAACGAATACCGAATACTGCATGAGTATTGGAAACTGAATGATCCCGAGGGAGAGTGTTCCTGATAATAAAGCTCTCGGTCCAATATCTCGAATGTTCGCCGCCAGACGTCTCTAGATGGACCAGGCAAAAGACGCATGAAAAACTTATAAGCAAGTGCACTGCGCCGTGGCAGTTAGTATGTTGAACTCTGTACGCACGATGAGCGAGTTCGGATCCCGATAACACCAAAGTGTTTCCGCGGCGTCCCTCTTCGGCGGGATACTGGCCAAACCCCCGGTAATATACTTGTCTTGAAAAAGCTTCTCGACTCACGCCGTTCGGAATCGGCATCAAACTGTGGTTTGTGGCTTATTCGCGTAGACCTACAACTACAGAAAACCCCACCAGAACAGTCAAAAGGGGTAAAATCGCACGATCTCGGTGGCCAATTCACATGGCTACGAGATGGCCATGCCCTCGAATCGCTCGAGCAAAATTTATTTCCAATATGGCGTGACCTGTTTGGCACGTAGCGCCGTTCTGTTGAAAACTCATGTTGTTGGTGTCCATATCATCCAATTTAGCCCAAAAGGCCGAGTGAGCCTTGTGAGCGATGCCAAGTCGACTGCCTCGGATTCTCATGCACACTCTCATGGAGATTTTGGCAGATCTTGCTCTTTGACGTGTGCGGTTGCTTCTGTTTACTGAACCAGTTAACTCAAATTTATCCACCACACTGCGAATAGTTCTCTCGGTAGGACGAAAATAGCGACCGTAAAATGGGCAAAACGCGCGGAACCTTGCCCGAACAGAACAAAAAAAGCTTTAAACTCTTCAAATCGCCAGGGCTGAATGGAATCTAGCCCATCGAATTTGCACAGACCACACCCGAGGATCTTAGGCCTATCTATCTAACTTCCCTTGTACTAAAAACCCTGGAAAGGCTGACAGACGTACACATACGACACAAGCTTGATCAAGTGTCAATCGCCAAGGCACAGCAAGCCTATTACAACGTTTGATCGGTCGAAATGGCCTTGCACACCCTGGTGGGGAAAATTAAACGATCCACCCATCTCAAAGAATACATTTTAGTAGCCTTTTTAGACATAGAGGGCGCTTTCAATAACGTCACACTGAAAATAATTACGGAAGGGCTAGAAAACTTAAAAGTTGGGAGGACTCTAGTAGAGTTGATTGGCAAGTTGCTTTCAACACGCAAGATCTTCTCTAAATGGGGAAGCCAAGTAACCACTAGAGGGTGGGTGGTCCTCTTTCCTCTTCTCTAGAACGTAATCGCAAGTGAACTACTAACTGAACTAGAGAAAGAAGGCTCCGATGTTATTGCTTACGCTGATGATGTTGCTATTGCCATCTCAGACTACACATTGTGCAGATGGGCACGCAATAATGGACACGGGATACATTCCCACAAAATGGAACTTGTGCTCTTCTCTAGAAAGCACTTGTCCAGCCACTCTACTCGGTACCAAGCTAACCTATTCTTCTAGTGCCAAACCTCTTGGCATTTTAAAGGACAGGAAATTAACCTGGAAAGAAAATACTATCGAACGGGCAAGGAAGGCAACCATAGCTATCTGTGCTTGCAAGAGAGCCTTAAGGAAAAAATGGGACTTCAGCCCCAAAATAACCTTACGGTTGTACATCACAGTTGTTAGACCTATCGTATTGTGCGGTGCTTTACCCTTTTGGACTCCACTAGACAAAACAACATACCACAAACAAATCGAAAAAGTACAGAAGTTAGAAGACATGTGCATCACCGGGGATCTAAGGTCTACTCCAACGGCGGCGATCAATATGCTACTCCATCTAAACCCACTAGAGATCAAAGGCCAGCTCAAAATGGACGAGCTATATTACCGCACACGCTTCTACCCTGAACGACAGGACAATTTTGGCAGAGAACTCCGAGACTCCGACTACATTGAGCCCACCACGGTCTTTGACAAAAAGTTCAAAATAACTTACCTAGAAAGGTAAAAATTGTCCCGGGAAGCGCGACCTGCTGCGTAGACTTCTACACACCGCATTCCAGGCGGATATACAGATATTCGAGTTTTCACTGACAGCAAAGCTGTCCTGAAACCGCTGGAGTCTTAGGCCTACACAGCCAAGCTGCCCTAAAATCGCTGGAGTATAAGACTACACATCAAAGGAAAGTCTTGACTGCCGCCGACCTTTTAACGAGATGACTGAACAATTTAACATTCACCTCTTAGGGGTACCAGGACACAGCAACACTTCCGGAAATGAGAGAGCTGAAATGCTCGCCAAATAAGGAACGACGACGCAACGAGCTAACATGGCATATGCTGGTGCAAATAAGCAGCCCTTAAATTAGAGCTAATAAATCAAGCCATGGCTAAGATGTACCTGAGATAGACCCAAGGGCATACCTGCCTTAGCCACGACGTGGCTTACAGCGAAACACGGGACTAATCTCTCCAAAACGAACCGACATCAGCGTAATCGTTGGTGTCATCACTGGTTACCGTCTTATTGGCAGTCATGCACAAAGACTAGGACAAGTTTCGAATGACTTCTGCAGGAGCTGTGAAGACGAAGAGGCATCTGAGTCCATTCAACAACTGCTCTGCGCCTGTCCGGCCCTCTATCATAGTAGGAAACTATACCTAAGATCCTACTTCCCTAACGACCTGAGTGACTTTCGGCGATAAGGATAACTAATCTTCCTAATTTTGTAAGAAGTACAAAATGGTTCCATGGCCTATCTGGCCTAGGTGTGTACCCCAACCCCCTCGCCCGGCCAATTTATCACTGGTTGCACGCTATGTCGGTCCATGTTGGTTTGGCAAAAGTTTGGAATGCTCTGGTGCAGCTCAAATGGAAATGATGATAACTTTCAGCGGCATACTGCTGAATGTCAGAGCATCCTAGATACTTCGAACTCTCACGGAGAGTCAAGCAGCCTTGAAGTCGTTATAGTCCTATGTGTGCACCTCAAAAACAAATCTTGACTGTCGCCTGTCTCTTAACGATATGCCCTCGAACAGTTTAACATACAACTTTTATGGGTACCAGGACACCAGGAAAGGGCCGATACACTCGCCAGACAAGGAACGACGCAACAATCAATCATGCAGCCATTAAACATAAACTCACAAAAATCGCCAGGGCTGAGACGAACCTCAGATGGACTTCCTTAACGACCTGACAGATGTTCAGCAAGTAAGGATAAATTGCCTTCTTAATTTTTTAAGAAGCACTAAGTGGTTCCATGAATAGGGGTATAAACTGCGCTCGTAGCAACACAACGGGTCTCTCTGGCCTGAGTGTACTTTTCCCATTTTGGGCAGGTTACGAACCTACCTGCCTACCTACCTTGGGCCTCAACCAATAAGCGACTTCAGCCAGCACGATCTCTTAGCAGCCGTCTCCAGGAACGCGCACCAACTTGGTGCGAAGGACCTAGACACAAGTCTAGGTCCTTCTAGACTTGTGTGCGCCACTTGAGTCGATGGCGTCCTCCGTTACATTGTCCCAATGGCTCGGATTTGAAGACTTTTCGGGCCGGATGTTCATACGCTCTACATGGTCTAGTCATCTTAAGCGTGGTATCCGTAGACACTTAACCAGACACATGCCCCTACAGTTCGTGGTTGCATCCTCTCCTCCAGACGCCATTAACGCAAACAGGACCAAAGATCACACGCATATCATTTTTCTTGAAAAGACCAAGAGCTTCCTTATCCGCTTGTAATAGTGTCCATGCCTCTACACCAAAAGCAGGGCTGGGATCATTTAGGTATCGTAGCGAACAGGAATCGATGGTTGTGTTCGAATTTCGCTGTCAAAGTTTGATATGCTCTGTTGCAGCAAAAAAAAAAAACGAAATGATGTTAACCTTCAGCGGCATACTGCTGAATGTAAATGCCAAAGCATTCTAGAGACTTCCAAAGGGGAACGCCTGACGGTGAACATTCGAGAAAATGGACCGAGAGCTATATAAGCGGGAACACTCGCCCTCGAATGTTCGAGGGAGCATTCAGTTTTCGGGACTCAGTAACGAGTGATCAGTCGATATACAGTGTGAAGTAATCAAGCCATGTAGAGACAAGGGCCGTAATAAACCTGACGCGCCCAGAAAATTGAGGTTGTAATAATAAATAGAGCGTCTATATTGCGTAAACAAGTAAACAGTTGTAGCTTATCGCAATCTAGTGACCGAACCGTATTCTGAGAGAATACAATTCGCAAAAGGACAATTAAGGACATACATATACCCATCTCCTTGGAAAAAAAATCTTTGGCTTATGCAGAAAATTAACACTCAACCGCCTGTCTTCAACTTTTTCCTTGTAATTTTCATGCAAATTAGCATCAAGTTGCACTTTAATTATATAAGTGTCCTCGGCACTTCGTCTAGTTATCCTTCATCTTTAAAATTCACGTCCGTCGAATTTAATTAACGAAATACTGGTATGTATCTCAGATGTCAAAGAAAAACCGTCTCACCGCTCACCCAGCATGATGAAGTTAATAGCCGAAACCCGTACACCATCCTAAACTCCAACTGGGCGATATCACGCGGTTTTCCATTTCCTCAGCCAGCATCGAAACCAGGAGCAGACAAATCTGTCTGCATCAAAATCAAAATCGAAATCACACCGAACGTTTTCCAGCATGCTGCAAATAGAGTCATTCTTTTGAAGACGAAACAACCGTCAATCGCATGACATTCTTCAGGTATGAGTTTGTTGATGATGTCGGTTGACGCCTTAAATCAACATCCTGTTTATCACACACATGGCCCGAACAAGCCAGACCAGACAGTCATCTAGATATGAATGTGACGACAGTTCCTTCCTTTCTTTTCAAGCTCTATGCTAGACACACCCTTGACTGTATGCAGTACGTTATGTGACACTAGCCAGCATCCTCAGCGAATCTTTTTTTCCTCATCTTCACTCTACTAATAGAGAGTCCTTAATGGGAGGGGTAAGTTTTTTGAATATGTGACAAAATAAAAATCACACTTTAAGTGGTCCGATGGTAAAAAACAGTCACCATTTTGAGTACAAAGGATAATAGCGAGAGGGAAAAAGGATATATTTATCTGTAAATAAAAAAGGGGAGTCTCGCCGTAAAATTTGATTACTCCGGTCTAGGACTTTGACTTGCACTCGTAGTTCAGTCTAATGACGGTGGTAGTTTTTCAGACTTTCATTCGTCCTTCGTCAAATGTCATCGTCCTTTTGGGTTCTTTCGGTATTATATGGCGAGTTGCATGTCAACGGCAGAAAGGTGGTTTTCTAAAAATAACGTACATATGTATGTGGATGTCCTTTGATACTACTATTTTCCTTTAATTATCCCAACCGACGAGGAGTTACGTTTCTGTTTTTTTCTTTCTCGTCTTAATTAATTAACCGTCAAATGAAATCCAAAATGACAATGTCATCTCATTCCGCCGGACGCGAACTGCCTGAACTGGACTGCCATTAGCTAATATCAGGTCATCTATCTGTCCACCTTGGTTCTCAAAGAAAGGCATGGCAGTGCTCTATTAATGACTGCCTCTCGAAGACCGTCACCTTTCGCCCCATAAAAGCTGGATACAATCAAAGGGGAAATCTAGGATTTTCGTCAACCACGGGGGGATATTATACTTGGGAAGGAGAACACACTGCAGCACAGTATACTGCTTGACAGCCGATGGTATCATCATCAAGATGGCTATTGGCAAGATGTCACCTAATCACGCTATCGTTGTTGTCATTAATGCTTCATCACTTTCCGATGGGGCCAAGCACCAATTTGCCCTCGCCAAGTCCGTTTTCCCCGTATATCAATATGGGAGTGCCAAAATATTATTCGCCGGCGATTGGTAGTACGGATAAGATGATGGACGGCTGCGGCAGAACCGACACTTGAAATATCGACTATTCGACCTACTAGTGTGGTGGTGGTTACGTTTTGGCTTGGCCATTGGGTTCCAAGCAATTTAGTCGGTTGAAAACTGGGTCATTGCGTGCGTTTTATTCTACCTTTCCGTTTCGTTTTTCGTTTCTGGTTTCGTGCTGGCAGAGTCCTCCTCTTATCTGCCCATATTAGCCGCGGGTGGGGTGAAACCTTTAATGTCGGATTTGAAAACAGGTGAAGGCATGTGTGGGCTTAATACCTAGATATTGGATTCATTAAGGTGCTTAGCAGCATTAGAGTTTCCGCATAGATGGGGGGTTTCTTTTCGAGAATACAGCTTATACGATAAGCTTTCGATAAACATGATATACGACTTTTGGATACGGCAGCTTTCTTGTACAGCATTTAGCGTCAGTTTCCGGTGAAAAGCGGAAATTGTAGTGAAATATTTCCTAAAAACTCTTCCTTTGAAGCCATCAGCTCACTCTCATCAATGATTTTCGAATCACGTTCCATGGAAGTTCTAAGACTTATTGGTTTTGTAAATAACTTCAAGGCCTCCTATCACCCACTAACTCTCACATCATCCTTGAAACCAAAAATAGACGCGATGAAACTTTGTAAATTGTTTCCTCACTTCCTGGGAATGTTAGACAATAAAAATTGATTTCCCTGTCACCGTTTCTGAACGCTTATTATATTCCAACGAACGTTTTGCAAGTTTCTCCTCGTCCTTAAACTAATAAAGACACCAACCAACCGCGTTACCAACAGCACACGACGAACAAACAACATTATTTCGTTAAAAGACACACCGAAAGGATTAAGGATTACATTACATCCTTGGTAAACCCATTGCTCCACGTGAACGGTTTGCTTTACTTATACCTAACCAAGCTCAAGGTGAAACCAGAATGGGTGAAACGACATGGACGAACAACCACAACGCGTGTGATATTAATTTAATTATTTTCCTTGACTTCCATTTTATTCGTCCTTGCGCTGATGGCACTGCCTGTACTATCGTGCTTCGATGATAAATCCTCATTGGTAGGGAAGGACTAAATTTTAACCGCTTTACTTCGCTCAAATGCCACCTCGGCATAATAACGACAAACACGCGTGCGACTTCAATTTAAACACCTATCAACGAGCAACAGCAACAGCAGGAGCTAGGACAGGAGTAAAAGTATAGTACAAGGGAGCCATACCGAACAGTGAAAACATCTCGAGGATTATCGCGCGAAAGCAGAGCAAGCATTCCACTACGACGAGAACGAATGCTAACGAACAGCATATCCTCGTTCACTCGATATCCTTTTGGTTCGGCATTACGTATTCATGGCACATGTGAAAATATCTCAAACTGATTCTAGAATCTCATAAATTAATGCTGACAATGAGGTAAACGCCGACGACGCCGGCAACATGAAAAGCAAAACACGAAAAACAGAAACAAAAAAAAAAAAAAAATTGCCAGAAAGGATGTGGTGGTAGAAAAGTGGAAAGTTTTAGAGCTACTACCACTAGAAATCCATAGTCCCTATCGGGGAAGCAGTTCATCCGCCACAATGGGAGAAAAGGAATCGAAAAAGGAGATTCGTGACGAGCTCGTTAGCGCCACTGTGAGTGAATGAGAGTGTGTCAGGGACCCCAATGGTCGTTAGCCTTGTTCACTATGACCGCTGCACCCAATTAAGTTTATCCAAAACAAAATTAGACAGGAAAACGGGAAACGACGAAGCTAACTCGAGGGAAACTCTCTCTTCTACTACAGATAGTAAGTTTTTTAAGTCTTTAATCGAAGCCCTCAGTATTGAGGGGTTTTCTTTCGCTTCTTTTCTTTACTTAAGGACACAAGGACACTCTGCGTTTTGGAAATAATAACATACCAACCCAACTGACGCTTCGTTCGTAAGTCCTTTTTCTTGTGCAAACAGGTCAAATCAGTGTCATCCTAGTTGGACACGGCAAGAATACCGACTTGCGTGTGTTTATCCAACTAATGGTGTTATCCTTAGGTTTTTTCTTTCTCTGATTTGAAGACAACCACCATAGAGCGTTAGGTACATACTTGTATGTTTCTATTCCTTTCTCCTAGCCAGGTATGATGGGGAGGTACGTCAATTGCAGGACCCTGATTAATTAATAAATAACGTTCTAGTAGACGGAGCTTTCTTTGAAGTCGGCTAAGATAGAAAACTTGACAGGATTCTGGATTCGATGTTACTCATGATGTTAATGGTGGTCTTTTGTGGCTAAATAGTGTGCACTTAGGCTAATATCCACTTGAAATCAATAAGAGAAGGAGGAAAGTGGTTTTATTCTATCAACAATTGCGTTTTAATGGTGTACCCCACGATTACCCATGCGGACCGGTTTTGTTTCTGATATCTTTGTTCTTAATAAATTGAATGCGCCTCGGTATCACCTATACTCCAATTCCTATTTCTTGAAACATCGCAATATTTTCTTAAGCTCAGATCTTTTTGCGTCTCACTAGGTATTTTAAAATTTGAGGACTTACAGGGCGGATTCGGCAGCGTTAGAATGCTTTGTTTTCGCCAAAAACTCTTGCGCAATCAACGAGGAATGGACTGCCGTATTGGTGTTGTGCAAGATCCAGCCGTTCTTGGTTAGCACTAGTCACACATGGAAAACACGTGCTTGCATTCTCTTCAGGACGCCAACATAGAACTGCCCAGTCACTGTCTGGTAGGAAGGACGATATTCACGATGAACGATGCCTTTCTTCCTTCCTTTGATGGCGCTACAGTTCAGGGTTAACCAAAGCCTCAGCCAACAAACCTCTCCAGCCGACACGATCTTTGGCCAGCTGCTTTCAATGCCGCACACTCAGTTGGTTGAGGTCTCCTTCCACCTATGCCCGCCACCTTGGATGCGGTCGTTTTCTGCTGCATCGTCGCTAAGGGCTGGAGTCGAAGACTCTTCGTGTCAGAGAGGTGATGTCCATTCGCTCTAGATGGCTCAGTCATCTTAGATGTTTGATCCGAAGACGACGTCGAACAGCCCGTACAGTACTTGATTGAATCTACGCATTCACTCTCCGTTTACACAAACGGGACCAAAGATTGCACGCAGAATTTTCCTCTCAAAACGCCCAAGGGCCTCTTCATCCGCTTTTGATAACGTCCAAGCCTCAGCGCCATATAGGACGATCGGGATAATTAAGGTTTTGTAGAGGAATACGTTGGTTTTTCGAGAGAGGGCTGAGTAGTAGCCTTTTGGGCCCAAAGAAGCAGCGGTTGGCAAAAGTTATTCTGCGTTTTATCTCAGCGCTGGTGTCATTGCTGCTTGTCACTGTCGAGCCAAGGTAGACGAGTTCCTTGACTACTTCAAAAATAAAGCTGCCGAAGGTGACGTTCTGACCAAGACGTCGGTGTTGCGCATCTTTCTTTGATGACAGCATTTGGTCTTGTCCCCATTTACCCTTAGACCCACTTTAGCCGCTTCTGCTTCAATGCTTGTGAACGCCTCATTGAGGTCTCGCTTTGTCCGTCCAATAACGTCAATGTCATCTGCGTAGGCAAGCGATTGTGTAGACTTGAAGTAGATCATGCCACTTGTATTGGTCGCAGAGTCCCGCACGATCTTTTAAAGTTTGATGTTAAAGAAATCACATGACAGTACGTCACCCTGTCTAAAACCATTTTAACATCGTAGGTCTCGGTTAGTTCATCTTCTACCTTAATGGAGCAGCTAGAATTCTTCATAGTCATCCTGCACGGTCTGACTAGTTTGGTAGGAATGTTAAAACGTGACATGACTCTGTATAGCTCGTCTCTATAAACACTATCATATGCGGCTTTAAAGTCGACAAAAAGTTGGTGCGTGTCGACCTGGAATTCATGGGTCTTCTCCAAGATCTGCCAGAGTGTAAATATTTGGTCTATCGTGGATTTTCCTGGCCTGGAACCACACTTGTAGGAACCCATCAGATTGTCCACGAACGGTTTCAGGCGCTTGCTCAGTACGGCAGAGAGGGTCTTAATCGCAATATTCAAGAGACATCCCTATGTAATAAGAAAGGAGACCCCTATGACAGTGCGTCTCCTTTCTTATGGACCGGGCAAACGGTGCTGAGATTCCAGTCATCGGGCATGCATTCTTCCGACCTTATCTTGTAGATGAGTTGGTGCATGTTCCTGATCAGTTCATCGCCAGCAGCTTTAAATGTATATATGTTGGCGTTACAGTCCATGAAGGACCTGAGCCGATCTTCCCTCAATCACCCACGTTGTGTGTGATTTCATTTTCCTATAGGTGAAAGGGACCTACAGTTTATTGCCGGTTCTGAACGGCGAATTTCGAGAAGCTTTTTATGACAATTTTACTACAGGGGGTTTTGTCGGAACCCCGCTGAGGAGAAACACCCTGAAAACACATTCGATGACATGGCTGTATCGCGATTCGATCCCGTGTCATCGGCGTCAGAGGCCAACACACTACCCACTGCGCCACGGTGCTCTGCTGCTTTAAATAGTTGAGCTTTATAAGACTTAAGTTTCGATATCGCTATCTTAACAACATCTAGGTCGGGTGGACGGAATTCTCTTTCATCCTAGTCCATTGTGAGTGGATCATTCTGCCTCATGGCGGCATTTTGACTACCATCGCCGTTATCCAGTCTGCAGACAATCAACAATCTGAGCATCGACTGTGACTCCACTATAAGTTGTCCGTGCTGATCGTTGTAGGCCTCTGCTCTGGCTTTATAGCCTTGGTATGTTAGTCTTACTCTTTGGTAGAACTTTCGAACGTCGTTCCAGCAATAGCATCTCTCTATTTCATCGGTCTCGCGCTTCTAGTGCTCCTTCTTTTTTCTTCTCAGAAGCGCATGCTCCACCCACCTTTTCTGTTCGTAGAGCTCGCGGGCAGCTCTCGTCCGTCGATACAGTGTAGCCATGTATGCATTCTGTTTCTCTACATGGGCCTGTCTGCATTCGTCATCAAACCAGGGGTTTCTCAAAGGTGGTGGCTTGAAACCGAGTACATCTGAGGTGGCCTCTCTGATGGCGTTCTGACAACGACTCCATTGCTGTTCTATGGTTTGTGCCGATTGCATCAGGACTCGAGAGAGCCTGAGGGAGACTTGATGGGCGAAGATCCTGGTGGTCTCTTGCGATGGCAGCTTTCCGACGTTAAATTTTGGTGTTCTTTGGTGTTCCGAGAAACTCGCATCCGTACCTTGACTGCAACAAGGTAATGATCGAAAGGTTCGGGCATCTAGAATGCTGGAGGAGTGTCTGCCGTCAACCGCAATGTGATCAATTTGATAGGTTATCGATCGATCGGGGAACCGCCAGCTCCACTTATGGATGTTGAGGTGCGGGAATCGTGTACCTTCTACTATGAGATTATGTCCCGCCATAAAGTCCACCAGCCCTAGTCCGTTTTCTGACGTCGATGGACGATGCCGCGGATATGAAAGAAAAAAAAAAAAAAAAACAATCAACATTTCCTTCAGTCGCTCCCCACCTTTTTCAACCTGCTACTGACTTTACCCATGGGTCTTAGGATCATACTCAAATGTCCAGGTCTCATCTTTCGTGTACTCTTCTCCATGCTGGGAAAGCTACGAGCCTACCGACCTACCTATCTTCCATCATGCGTGATTATCCGACTCATCCAGTCTTCGCCGTCGCTCTGAATAGGCTGTTTGTATTGTGAGTCACTCATTTTTACGAAACTACTCAAAAAGTTTTTTTTGTTTTTGTTTTTTTTTTTTCAAATGATACGCACAACACACAAACAAACTGACTGACTTTGGAGAAAACCTGACAGAAAGCGCCTCCTTTCTAGATAGATTTTGGCAAACGACGCAGTTTTGCCAGTTCGCGATTTATGACTAAATTCCCGAAACTTAATTGCCTCACCTCGTCAATGGCGTTAATGAGCCTTTAAAACATTCTACACATCCTAAATCAGGAAGAAATGTTCGTAGTCTTAAGTCTCGTTTACTATACTCTACCCTCTTGGTCAACTCTGTACTTGGGCTACCACAATAACCTTATATAATCCTCGTAGCAGGCTGACAAGCCTTACTAAAGTGAAAGGCCTTCTTTTGGTTATAATTTTCAGATCTTCTACGTTAGAAGCCGTCTGAAAACGGGCAGTTGTCATTCAACCGAATGAGGGTTCTAAAGTGAGGACCAGTCCCTCCTGTTCATGCATACTTACTAACTTAGGTGACACTAGAGCACGGGTGAGACTGGGTCTTAACCAATATGACTCTCTGACCAGATTTTTCCAGGGCCGCATGCTCAGTTGATTGAGGTCCCTTTCCACTTACTTGCGTCGTCCCTCGGGGTTGGATTCGAAGACTTATCGATCTGGAGCTGTCACCTTAGATTTTGTATCCGTAGATGTCTGACCAGGCCGATGTCGCTGTACATTCCATCGATTTTGTGTTGTATATTCTCCTCCACTCTCCGTTGACATGTGTATGTAAATGGGACCGAAGATTACATGCAAAAATTTCCTCACGAGGCGTCTGAGTACCTCCTCATCCATTCTTTATAGTGCTCAAGCTTCTGCGCCATGTAGGTTGACCGGGATGGTTAAGATTTTGTAGAGGGTCACCTTGGTCTTTCGAGAGAGGAGTTTACTTCTCAATTGCCTCTTGAGCCTATAGAAACAGCGGTTGGCAAGGGTTATTCTGTTGTTGACCGAAAAGCCTAGGACACAAAATCCACATGGTAATTAGCTCTGAACAGGGGCCTCGAGTACATAGTCTTCTTAGACCACATAGCTTACACGGACTTATTACGACCTTAGCCTTTAGCCTTTCCTAGGAATTGTATGATGTTCCAGGATACGTAGAATGTTTATTGGAAAATTATTGTTTTACGGAAATAAAGGTAGGTTTCCAACTGGTCTCCTCATTTTCTTTCAACTTGATGATTAGTCGGATTGTATACGGTTCAAGCTTATAGGCTCAAGGCCTGACGCAAAATTTACCAAATTAGTGTCTGTGAAAGAGCAAGTTTATGTCCATCGCGTCGGTTTCCCTAATTAACTCTGATAGAGAACGGCGATGGTTTTGGCAAATCTTGCCTTTTATGGTCTACAGCTGTTGGTTGATTCTTAACTAAACTAGTCGGTTTGCATCAGACCACTTAACATTGTATTTATTGGTGAAATTGGCACAATATGCGTTTTTCAATTGCGACTTTCCCAATTTCGATCATACTGAAGACGTCGACATACGCAAAGATTTCTGCGCTAACACCTACAGGAAAGGTGCTTCCAATATTGTAGTTCTTAATTATATTTAAATTGGTTGAATATTATAAAGTTCCTGGTTCAATAGCCGTAGGTACTCTTATTATGTTTGTCACACAACCAGGGCGGAGAGCAGATGGTTTGGGTCGTAAATATTGATGCACTACTCACCAGGGGTTGTTGTCCTAGATAAGATTCGAGAAGAACTCGACTGAATTTTCACGTTGGCTATGGTACTCAGCAAATGTTCCATGCCATTATGACTTGAATTTGACTTTAACATGTGATTACCTCCTATTCAAAAGAGCTGCTGTGTTGCACAGTTTTTCCGTGTAGGAATCGTTGTGCTAGCTTATGTGGATCCTATTAACGTCCCTCCTAAGATCCCCTTTCCTTACCTGATACTATAGGCCATGAATCGATCGACTGATTCCACCGATTTCAAAAAAATCTCTTTAATCCAACCGCGAACTTTAAGACGATCCCATGGGCAATAAGTTTTCGACCAGATCTACAGGACAAGACACTTCCCCTATCATAAACACGAAAACCGAATAACAACAGCCGTTTGTCGAAGTGATCAAATTTGACCCTTATCCCAAATTGGACAACGCATCGAGGACATAAAGCACCAAACCGTAAAACACCAGGGAGCAAAACTCTCCACCCAATCGAAATAAGAATTCCGCTCACGTTCACCTCTGCACTCCTCCAATCACTCCCACTCTTACAAGCTTCTAGCCCACTCCACTTACAAGCTACTATTGCAATTTCATGATTGCTCTTATCTCAAGCAAACAATAATAACTTCTTTTCGTTGGCATTGGATATGCTGTGCTGCATTGCAACGTGAATATGTTGTCCAACTCGGACGAGCGAACATCATCAATGGTCAATGGTTCCCCAAGGATTGTCAACGTTCTTGACTTTCTTCCCTAAATAAAAAGGAAACCAACAAGCAACTCTTACGCCTGATGATCTAACAGAATAGATATCAGAAAATATGTTATGACAACTAAATTCAATTCGAGCTAACACATCCACAGACCCAAACGTATAGGAAAAAAAAAAAAAAAAAAATAGAACGGAACACGAGATGGCAAGGAAAAGTCCCTCTGGTGATGACAGGACACAAAAGAATTAAAATCCAATGATTTCATCTCGTTCGATTCGGAATTGGAAAGGATATCCTTCGACTATTGCACTTCATTGACAACAATACCCCTAAGTACGGAGAAAGGAGAAATGTTTCCGTTTTTCTTCTTTTCAATACTCATCCTTGGTCGATATCTTTTCCTTGATAACCACTATCCATCCCCGACCAACTACATCCTTACGTACATACAATAAATTTCTATCTTAGTCTTAATCCTCTGGGATTGATGTAGTACTCTTCGTGGTAATGATGATAAAACAGGACGAACGCTAGCTAAATTGGCAGAGAAGCAGAGAGAGAAAATGGATTTCATTTGCTGATTTGCGAGAGTTTAATAAGTCGCCGGGGAATTAGCCAAGGATAACTGGTTATTGTTGTTTCATCATTATAGCTCTCGTCGAAACCACTCCGCATAAGAATCGCCGATCATTGCAGAAGGATGCAATTCCCAATTAACCCGCAGTCCTCATCGTGCATTTGTAGGCATGGGGTAAGGAAAAAATTAGACCGAACCAAATCGCTACATCTATCGTCCTGGATTATGACATCTGTTCGAGTTATTAAAAAGGTCTGCTATGCAAGCACACCCCACATAAGTCACTTTCAGATGCAGTTCGACTGCGAACCCTTAACCTGCCTCAATTCAGGGGTAAAAAAAGGGAAAAATCCTTCCAACTACAATTGCAACACGCAGTTATGGTTATGTATCTACATATGTAGTGGTCGGTGGGTGGGTGTAATGGAGAGAAAAAATGTTTATTAATTTCCAACTCAGCACTAACTTTTCGACCCCCTTCCACGAGCCCGACCGCCACCCCCTTCATAGGAAAATAATTATTTGCAAGCCATTGAAGGTGGATTAAACGAGCGCACTAGGAACATAATAAAAAGTTATTATCTCCTCGCATATTTGTACAGATGTCGCTCCTTGCAGTTTCTAGGACCTTCAGAGCACAGATACATATGTGAGCATTGACGCTCGGATTGAAGTTATTAACTGTTAGTTGGTTCTCCGTTTTTTTTTTCCCCTCTTTTTTGTTTGGCTCTGTTGCTAGTGCAGTTCGGTATTGTTTGTGTTGGCTTGGATTAAAGCCAAGTAGTTATGCCCCCGAACCACCAGCTGACACTCGTTTTAACACAGCCATTGAGCAATACACGACAAAAGGAAAAAAATCAGAAACAGGACCTACCTAGAGCGAGGAAGAGAGGAAGGAATACATCCTCGGTGTCCTTTCACGTGTTTTCATCTACGTCCGTTTTCGCTGGACATTGCAAAGTGCTGTCCGGGTATATGGTCGACAGTTGGTGGCTGGTAAAGTCTGACGTTAACTCGCCGTTGGCTGTTTTTTCTTGTCACTGCAAATGAGCAGTTTGGACGAGTACATAGGAGATGTTCGACTATTCGAAACCACCCTCAGGGACATGACTCCATTCATAGACTCACAGGCCGGCGTCCTCAGGTGATGGACGTCGACGCATAGCATGTCCCCATAATCAAACCCTCCTACGTGATGCTGTGGTCGAATTTCTGGTTCGTGTGAAAGCCGAATCCTTTTGTGGCAATAAAACCGTGGTAAGAAAATCGCCTGTAGCGTACACATGTTGTCTGCGTGGTGTTTAATATGACCATGATTATTATTGTATGAATTTACGTGTGACCTTAACCATACCCTATTCCTCTATCATGAGTTAATCCGAAGGACTTGCCCTCCTAAGCCTCTTATGCCAAGTCCACCTGTCGAATTCCCTTACCGGATGAACGACAGCGAAAAAAACAAAAACCGAAAATGGCAACAGGGACGAAAAAGAACTGTAAAATCTCTTCTTAAAATTTCAATCTTTTTGCATCTATTATCCTTTTTCAGAATTGTCTTGTCGCTAATCAAATTCTACATTCGTGATCCACTGGAGTTTTCTCATCTATCCCCCTGTTTGTCATACCCGTTTTGGGTTTAGCTTTCCAAATAGTGTGGTGGTGGAATTCAGGTGATGTATAATCCTTTGCGATTAAGGATATTTGAATCCTTCAATAAGTTCCTGTCCTTACATTTTATAGAATTTGATTCACCATGGAGCTGTGTTGTAATTTGGGTTGCCTTATGGAGCTTGCGCGGGGTTATATAAAATAAGTAAAGATAAAAAAGAAATGTAAAAGGAGTTGTTCCTAAAATAGAACCTTGTGGTATCCTTGGTAACTTTAATTGTACGATCTTGGCCTTGGTCTTTTGTTCTTGTATGGCGCTACAGTCCGGGGTGAACCAATACCTCATCGAATATGCCTCTCTGGTAGCGTTACCAACGAACGGGTTAGTAGTAATCTCACCGTTGCCACTTTCATAAACTCAATTAGAGAATAGGTACTTGACCTCACTATCTATAGCCCCTTTATTACAAATATAATTGGTAACTGCACGTCTCCAATGCAGCCTCACTATCTGATCAGCAATATATCAGATTTAACATCTTTAGTGAGGTTAAGGAAGCTGAGCCTGGATATCAGCCCAAACGAACATATTGGGCTCCTTTCCCAGCTGAACTTGCCGCTTAAGTCGATTGCGTCGATGGATGCTATTGAAAAAAGCGGCTTATCAACTCAACGTAGCATTTATCTCATCCTTCAGAAACAGCTGTACACCCAGGACAAGTACGCATAAGCGGTGTGTACCTTGGCGGAATGCCTTGCAGCCACATGTTATTGGCATTTGTGTTCGACGTAGGCATACCGTAGAGTCTTTCGCTCAGCTGCTCCCTGGAGACTCTGGCAACCTCCGGTGTGCTCAGGCGCCCAATGTCGAACCTCGTCCTGATGGGCTGGTGCAGCTTTCTGACATTGCACAGTCGAGCTCTGAATCTTTCTGCTACGAGGAAGTGGTTAGAGTCGACATTTGCCCCTCTGAATGTTCGCACATCCAGGATACTTGACGAGTGCCTTGCGTCAATGAGCACATGGTCGATTTGGTTGGCGGTTCGACCGTCCGGAGATCGCCAGGTTGCTGTGTGGATTCGGTTACGAGGGAATCTTGTGTAACTTATCACCGCATAACGCAAAGTCCATGAGTCGGAAGCCGTTATCTGTTTTTGTATCGTGGAGGCTGTGCCTTCCGATCACTCTGCCAAGGGTGTTCTCCTTACCGATTTTGGCGTTGAAGTCCCCGAGTACGATTTTAACACCGTACTCCGGACAAGCTCCGTAGTTGTTGTCCAGGAGGTCATAGAAGTCCTCCTTGATAAGGTCTTCTGCCTCTTCGGTAGGGGCGTGTGCACATATAAGGCTGATGTTATAAAATCTGCCTCTGATGCGGATCACAGCCAGGCGATCACTTATGGGCTTAAAGTCGATGACCTTTGAACTTAACCGCTTTCTTACTACAAATCCGCATCCTAGTAAGTGCAATCTTTTGTGAAAGCTGTAATTAATGCCGCATTGTTTCTTCCTTAATATGCCGTTTCCTATCCATCGCATTTCCTGGACCGCAGTAATATACGCCTTGTACTGCGTGAGGATTCTTTCTAGTTTATGAGCAGCTCCGGGAGTGTACGGGGTTCTGACATTCCAGGAGCATAATCGCAAATCGTCTTCCTCTTTCGTGCGTTGTCGTCGTCGAGTATCCGTCCATGTATCCGAGGCATCTTGCTCATTCATAACTTTTGTGTTTTTTACGTGGGCGGATTGTTATCCCGACGCACAACCGCCATGGTCGGGGTTTTGTCGCTGCATACGTTTGTTCACCTCCCAACGGTTGTTGAAGAGGTTATCCAGAGGGCGCCGCGAGGAGGCCGTATGACAACTTGACCCGGGCATTTAAACAGGAATCGTTGCTGGCATCTCCCCAGGTTGAGAGCGATCAACAACTTTACCCTGTATGTCCGAGCCCATGCCCTCTTACTTTAGAACCAGTAACTACGTCAAGCTATCCTCAGTACGACTGTGTACTTAAAGTACTTTAAATGTCTTATATCGTCCAATTACTAGCAAGAAACTTGCTATTCCACAGATATTGCCACACAAATCGGCAAAACCACTAGACAACCTAACTGACATCTTAATATCAGAAAACCATTTTCAAAACATACCATTGTATCTGACACTTCAATTTGACATTTATTTAATTATGTCGATTAGAATCTTGATATAACCCGACACCACCTAAGGAGCTATGTACATCGATACCCTATCCAGAAGTAAAAACGGCACCCCTACTCCCTGGGTGCCTTGTACACGTCTCGAACGTCTGCACCTACATTGATCTAATGTGTGAATAATTTTGAAAGATTTTCAAACCACTAAAGGTACACAATTCATCTTTATGTAGATCCCAGTGAGGCGTTATCCCTTTTTTCGTACTGGCCTTTTCCACCCAAGGCTCATCGGTCTCGATCCGACAGAGAGGAGCAGAAAAAAGTTGCTAATAAGTTATATCGGCACGAAACGCATTCAAACTGTTTTCTAATTAATTTTGTGAAACATGAGTAAAATTCTTCATTGCTCCTTGTACTCCTTGTGCACAGGAGCACCAACATGTCTGGTTCTCTTTGTTCGTAAAAGTTTTAAATTCAAATGGTGATGGTGCGGCATTGAACAGGAAACGTATGTCCGTGCAAGGATATGCAACTAGCAAGCTACGATTCCGGAACATGTGTTTCTGCACTCCTATG
The DNA here is from genome assembly GCA_951905685.1 of Eumerus sabulonum. Classification (NCBI taxonomy): domain Eukaryota; kingdom Metazoa; phylum Arthropoda; class Insecta; order Diptera; family Syrphidae; genus Eumerus; species Eumerus sabulonum. Next base: position 112,040,491 of record OX645061.1, read on the forward strand.
GAATTGGTGTTGTATCCAGTTGTCTGCATTTAAGTTTAACCGAGAATTGGGGATATGGATTTCTCCATTGCTACTAATGGGACGGGATGGGCCGGTATAGTTTTGAAATTATCGTATTGGTGAAACTTGTATTCTGAAACTAACCAAGCAACTAGCTAGCTACCGATATACTATCTACCGGATGGAATGAAAATTAAATTTTGCAGGAAAATGTAAAAAGGATTAGGAAATTTGTCTCCGTCTCAGTCTCAGTCTCTCTAGGTGGGTTTGTTTGGTATGAAACTTCTGTTTTTGGCATTTTTGGAAGTGTATACAAGTCAGAGACTTACCTTCAAATGTTATAAGAACAATTCGGCACGAGCTTGTAGATAGAAAGCAATTTAATTCATTTTCTTTCTTTTTACTCATATGGCGTACGAGGACGTACAATGCTGGCGCAAAAATGACCGAGCAAGGAGCAAATCTTTATGACAAGTCCTCGTATGAAAACATATTTTATATCCTTGCGAGAATGCCACGTTTCACATGTCAATAAATACATGCCATAGATGTGTACGCAGCGCATACACGAGAGTATAAATAAATTTGAGAAAATATTTTTAAAAGCAAAATTTGTTGACATACCTACCCTCATTCCTTTCCATATACATTGTACGTATCCTGTATGTTCGATGGTATGCGGCAGGAAATCGGAAATCCAAATAAGACTCTGGCAAACGCCAGGACACAACGATTTAGTTCCAATCCTTATATGCTCTCTCCCATCCTACCATCGGAAGCTGATGTTTTATCTGTCATTCGAGATGAGCTTAGGTTCTCCTAACGCGCGTTGTTATGCGCGTATCCTTGAAAATCGATACAACCATAGTAAACAAGATTTAGCGATGCGAAGGATATCCGTTTTGGATTACGCTAGAATGACAAAACAACATTTTTGGTATTGATGGCATATGTTTTCTATCTGGGCCAACATCAGTCACTATGACTACAGAACATCAAGCACAGATAGGTGTCGAATAGCAACGATTTGTCATATTTCCGATTTCATGGCCAATTTGGCCACAAAAGCTTTTCTCGCAGTGTAATCGTCCGTCTATCTATTACTCTTACATGCAAATATGAAGTCCGAAACCAAATATCAACACAACGACATTTATCCTTCGCTTATGATATCGTAAAAATATGTATTTAACGGTGTAGACAAGTCGAAGTTAGTTTTTACGATGACAGGACAATGATAAGGAGCAAGACGGAATTATCCTTTTTCGAATAGCTCAAACGAGGGCAGACATAAAAGCATGAAATGATGGCAAAACATCGTTCCATTTATATATCGTAAATATGTATAGCTGCCAGCACTCAATTGTCTCGTTTGGGCCGCCCTCCAATAGCTGTCACCCTTACGAATTGGTCACTCATCGCGAGACGTCATACGATTCGATGTCTGGATGGAAACAATTCTAGATGTTAAATTTCGAAGCTGAAAGATGAAATTTAATGTGATTCCTTTGAAGTCGTAAAGATAAGCTTCGGTACGTTGGATCGAATCAGGGTGTGTGATACCTTCATTTGTCGAAAGGAATACATGACTACACCTGATGAAGGTAGGAGGATTTTGTGGAGCTTGAAATCAATCGAATTGCCACCAGATTGGATTTCTTGTTTGGATGTAACCTTGAGAGTGTCGGTTACTTTTTTTTTCTTTTATGTGGCGAGGTAAACATTGCTCCATGAGGTGTACCAACATTTAAGTATTAAGCAAAATTGACAGAAAGTTCAGGTTTTTAACCAAAATTTGTAATTTTTGTGGCGGCTATCGGAAGCTTACTCGTTCAGAACCATGGTTACAGCCTTTTGGGCCGTTTCTACACCGCTATGAAGAGTTCCCTTGGGGGGTGACTTTAACGTTTTAACTCTTAACTTTTATTTTTAACTCTTACACTATCAGCGAGAAGTGAGACCTCACTATCTCTAGCCCATTTATTTTAAACGTGACTGGCACGTCTCCAATGAAGTCTGACTATCTGATCACCAACATGTCAGATTCTCCGGTGAGGTTACAGAGGCTGAGCCTAGATATCAGCCCAAACGAACAAATTGGGCTCTTTTCCAAGCTTAACTCGCCGCTAAATAAGATATGCTTATCAAGTCGACAGATAATATCGATGAAGCGGCTTGCCAGCTCAACGCGGCACTTATCTCATTCTTTAGAGACAGCTATACACCCAGGACAAGTATACACAAGCGGTGTGTACCCTGGTGGAATACACAGCTCGAATCCCTAAGGAAACAGGTGAGATCTCTGTTTAACAGAGCTAAACTCGAACTGAGGATTTCCAAGAGAATGTCTTGAAGAAGACACTACGAGAACATAGACTCGCTTCCAACTGCGGCCCGACTCCATAAAGTGCTATCTCAAGAGCACCAAAATGGAGTCGGGCTGCTTCGCAAATCAGACAGCACCTTTACCGTCAATCGCGGAAAACCCTGGAGACCTTGCTCGAGGTGAACTTCCCTGGTCCTACTCCCTAGTCGATGTCCTCTGACGACCAGACGAAAGTCACAAATAACATCGATAGTAGAACGAATAGCCTCTCTGGAAGGCCTTTTAGCCCTGGTAAGGTTAAATGGGCAATTAGTTCCATTAAGCCCTATCAGGCCTCAGGCAAAGACGGTGTTTTTTCTGCTATCTTACAGAAAGGCCTAAACACCATTCTATCACCACTGATAGTTCTTTTTAAGTCTTGTTTCAACCTGGGATATATACCCTAAATCTCGAGGGAGGTCAATCTTGTCTTCATCCCCAAGATTAGAAACCCACTTGAGCGATGCTAACTTCGTTCCTTCTAAACACAATGGACAAACTGATAGAGCGCCACATTAGAGGTATCTTGGAGAATCAGACACCACTGCATATCGCAAAGAACGATCTACTGAGAATGCACTACACCACCTGGTGACGCATGTGACGCATGAAAACAAAAATATAGCAATTTGCGCCTTCCTCGATATAGAGGGGGCGATGCTAAATAGCCGTATTATATCACCCACATGCGGAGAGGTCTCAGTGACAGTATCGGCGGCTAGAGGACGTCCACAAGGAGGAGTCCTTTCACCACTACTCTGGTCGATAGTCATCGATGACCAACTACGCAAGCTAACTATCGGGGCTACGAACTTATCCGATATGACGATGACCTAGTAGTCATTGTTACGAATAAGTGTGAAACTGCTGCCTGTGAGCGCATGCAGTTTGTACTTCAGTTTATCTCTGACTGGAGTGGCAGAGGGGGTTTATCGATTAACCCAAATAATACAATCTTAGTCCCATCTTTCCAAATGGCACAAACATAGGATTTTCAGAAGAAGTTAAGTATATAGGTACTGACCTAGACCGCAGACTTAACTGAAAATCCAATATTAAAACTAAACTTACAAAAGCGACTAAGGCCATATGGGCCTGTCGACGCACATGCCGTAAAACCTGGGGCCTAAGGTAGTACACTAGTTATACACCGCGATAGTAAGACCTATCGTCACCTACGCATCCACCGTATGGCGGACAAAAGTTGAGCAAAAAACTACAATTGTTAAGCTTCAAAGCCATCAGAGACTTTCTCGGCATTACAGGCACTACGCTATCCTGCACCAAGGCAGCCCAAGAAGCACTCATTGGACTCAGTCCGCTGCAACTTTTTATCAAAAAGGTGGCATTATGCAGTAATCAAAATTCTTTGTTCGTGAACAAATATGCCATGTAGATCCCAGGGTCACATGTCCTTATTACAACACCTTCCCGAACTGGACAAGAGATTTGAGATATTGACACCAAATCGCTCAGCATGGGAAACCAGTGATCCCTTGCTCATTGTCAAAGGCCTTAGGTGGTAAACGGATGGTTCCAAGATGGCTTCTGGCATTGGCGCCTGTATCTTTGGATCAAATCGCAAGATCTCGAAGGCCCTGGGAACGAGTCCCAGCATCTTTCAAGCAGAGTTGCATGCCATCCTATCTTGAGACTGGTATAAGAGGAGTAACCATCAACATACTCTCTGGTAGCCAAGCAGCGCTTAAAGCGTTGGATTCGTACAGCACGAACTCAAAAACCGTCAAGGAATGCCATGATGCCCTACTAGACCTCGCCAAAAGAAATATGGTATAACTCTGGTAGGTGCCAGGGCACAAAGGTAATAAAGGCAATGAAATTGTCGATTTACTCGCCAGGAAAGGTTTCAGCGAAAGGTATATAGTTTCTGGACCGTCCTGCGGCACTCCCAAGTCTAAGATCAATTTCTTCTTAGACAAGTGGGAAAAATCGGAACACCTGCTTTTTTGGAATAGCGTTCGGGGACTCCGTCAATCGAAACGACTTATACAACCCCTGAACAAACACCCTATTGACATAATCAAACTTTATAGGGGTGGTACTAGATGACTCCTGAGGAGATCACCCCAGCTCCTACGACAAGCATTCTCAACTTCATTATGGAAGTGGAGAAGCTCGTCGGCTAGCAGGCACAATAGATCTGCAAAGGTCGCAGTGCCAAATGGTAATAGATAGCACTAGCCACATTAAAAAAAAAAAAACAAAATCAACTATAAATGGTCCGCCGCGTTGTCGTGAACCAGCCCTTTTTGGCGAGTTTTGGTCACACACTCTCTGAAAGCTCGACGCCACCTGCACTAAGGGTAGAAGATGAATGGAAGCGCTGTCAAAAAGCTATTAAAATAGCTGCCGCTGACGTGTGTGTATTATGACGCCACCGCAGAGGAAAAACTGTGGCTTAACGACGAGTGTAGCCAGGCCCACGCAGCTAATCAAGACGCCTACAAGGTAATGCTGCGTCGAAGGACGAGAGCTGTTCGTGAGCTCTACGAACAGAAAGGGAGACAAGAGAACCGGCTTCACGGAAAGTAAAAGAAGGAGTATGAGATGTGAACGTTCGAGGAGATGGATAGGTGATACAGCAGGAATTAAGTCCAGAAGTTTTACCAGAAAGTAAAACATACATCCCACTTACTTAATTAGGTGGCGCTACAGTTCGGTGTGAACTTCTCCAGCTGGCACGGTATTTTTCCAGCTGTATCCATTGACGCACTCGCAGTTGGTTAAGGTCCCCTTCCAACTGTATGCGCCACCTTAGATTCGATCGTCCTTTGAGGTTGGACTCGAAGATTATGCCTTTGTCATCGGAATTTGCGAAATGTTGAGACAAACTGGATCGGCAAAGGTCCTAGCGGTCTCCTGCGATTGTAGCTTTCCGACATCAAACTTTCGTTGTCCAGCTCGGCTCCGTAGCATGCTTTCATATCTTGGCTAGAACAAAGTAGTGATCCGAGTGTATATGGGCTCCTCGGATGGTTCGTACACATCGGATGCTGGAGGAGGAGTGTCTGGTGTCGATCGCAACGTGATCAATCCGGTTAGGGATCGACTGACCAGGTGAACGCCAGATTGCTTTGTGGATGTTGAGATGCGGGAATCGTGTGCTAGATTAAGCCCCGCCTTGAGGTCAAGTAGCCAATGTCCGATGTTTGTTTTGTGTACTAAAGACTCAGATCCTGGGAAACTCTTCTCTGAATTCATTCGGGCGAGTTCGTCAGCGATCTCATTTCCTTGAATTTTAGAGTAGCCTGAAACCCATAAAGGCTTTAGTGAATTTGGTCCGCCGATTCTGTTCAAGAAGGTCTTGCACTAATTTCGAGCTAGTTAAAGAGTTGGACAACGCTTTGAGTGCAACTTGCAACTACAGATGCACATAGTTTTTTCATTCCACTTGTGCTTCACGACATAGTGCATGTCCATCAAGATTGCGTATATCTCTGATTGGAAGATAGACGCATATTTTCCTAACGAAAAGTGCAGTCGGATGTTTTCCCGCTCAAAGAACACCCCAGCACCGGACCCCCGCCCAGACCTGGAGCTATCCGCGGAAATGCGAAACTATTCCTTCTAGGTTCAGTATCCAGCCGGAGCCAGTCCCGACGCCACAGGAACTCGACTGTTAAATTACAGCGCAGCAGGATGACGGGTGTCAGTGCGTCAGCAGGCATGTCCATAAGACAGGGGTTATTCCTGTGCGAGTTGTACCAAAAGCCATTTCTCTTGAGAGCAGACATGGCTTTCAATGCACACCCGCTGATAGCTTCTAGAGCAGCGCCTGACATGATGGAGTAAGCCCCCGTACAGGTGAGATCTAGACGTTCTTTGGCGTTTGATGAAAAAAGTTTTGGTTTGTTTGCGTGTTAGCCTATTTCACCAGACAACCGATGAAAATGAGAATATAGGTCTTATCTTTTGACTCAACATGCTTTAACCAAAGAAGCTTGCTGTCTGAGATAGCTCCCAGGTACCTAGCTTCCTTGTCATGTCAGTATTTTTTCTCCATCTCGTGAAGAGAACGACATCGGTCTTAAGAGGATTGACCGACAGCCCATTTTTGGTACAACAATCATCGATCACATTTAGCGCCGCGTGTGCTTTGAGACTGACAGTCGCTAAGAATAAGCAGACAGCATGAACCTCGACATCGTCTGCATAGGTATGGGCATAGATTCCGGAAGAATTGAGAGCATCGAGCAGAGAGTCGACTACGATGCACCATAATAGCGGATACAGGACGCCGCCTTGCGGGCAGCCCTTATTTCCGCCGAATTTGACACACTGGTCGGGACTTGCATCAGTGGTCAATATTATGTGCACAAGCATTGCCTTCATCCAAAAGACCAGTATTTCAACTACGCCATGCTGTCGGGCAGCGTTGCACATGCTGTCGAAAGTCGCGTTATCAAAAGCTCCCTCAATGACGACGAAACTGCCCAGCGCGTACCTACTATTTCCTTACGAGGGCGCATTCAGTTTTCAGCGCAGTCTCGCAGGATTTTCCGCGCTGATAAGCATGTTGCTTCTCCGAAAAAGGATTCGTTCGAAGGGCAACTTTGCCCACGTGCAACTCCACCAGTCTCTCCATGCTTTTCAGCAGCAAGGATGTTAGACTAATTGGTCTAAAACTCTTGGCAAGTGAGTACTCCTCTTTTCCGATTTTGGAAAAATACCACTTTCTCCGTGCGCCACGGAATAGGTATGTAGGCAAGTGCCAGACTAGCAATGAAATAGGAAGCAGCTTTTGCAGTATACCAAAGGGTAGTCCAAATATGGATTTAGCTACATTGTTTTTGTTCTTACTTTACTTTCTCAATCTAGAATTACTCATTGCGCTACTGATCAAGGATTACCCAATAGTTGCAGCCCAGACTATAGTGTAGAATTGTAATAAACATAAGAAGTTTTTAGATACCTGATGCCAGCGTAGATGCACTCAAGCAACTCCCCCATAGGATTACCATTAAAACCTAATTGAATGCAAACCCAACTGAAAATGATGATGTGACGACAAACCCTTCACCCAGCACTCAGCCTCAAGTACACCTAAGTATATTAGAATAAAATCTCCCGCGTAATCCATCCAACACGGCTTGTCATATCGCATCTCGCACACATGGATCCGAATCATTCACAAGAAAAAAAATAAAATGAAAATAAATAAAAGAACATTTCTCTTCGTCATCACAATCCATTGTCTGCACCATTCGCTTGAATGAAAAATCGTCGCTTTACAATTTCCACCTCCCACAGGATCAAAAAAAAAAAAAGCGGGAAGAAATGAATTCAATTTAAAACCACAAAACACGCAGATGGGTTCACCCGAATAAAAGGAATAAAAAATCCAAACACTCAAACGCCATCAGCCAAAGCAGACTTCATGTCATTTTTATTGAGACACACACGGCGGAGAAGAAAGGATATGTGAAGGCAGCTCAAAGGAATTATAATAAAAATAAGAAAAAAAAAAATCTCATTCCACACGTACGCATGCTGTCTGGTTGGTTGTCCTGGCACAAAAAAAAAAAAGGGAATGGAAAACGCGAAAAAATCGCAATAATAAAGGATTCAACTGTATACCTTAGTTATCCTGAAAACGTAAAAGAGAGGGAATGAAAATCGGTTAAGGACGCGCTAACCCGCAAAAGGCGAATTCACTCTTCTGTCCTTTTTCGCCTTTTTCACTGTGTTCGACAGACAAATGACAGACTGATTTAATTTTATTCGTCATATCCTTTTTATATACACAGTATGTGTATGTCCTTTGGTTTCATTTTTTTCTTATCTGAACGCCCTCACTGGCACACAAGCAAATGGTACTGGCGAATTGAATTCCGTTTGATATTCAGAGCCAAAGGACGAATGACAAAAAGGGTTTCAATTAACCTGAATTATGGCTTCTCCGATGCAGGTCGTTGGTTTAACCAGGAAGACGTAGGTTAGGCAGTCCATAGCCTCCCCAGGATGGGGAATATACACTTAGGCCAGAGAGCCCGGTTATATTGCTACGAGGGGGTTGTCCCCCTATTCATGAAACCACTTAGTGCTTCTTAAACAATTAAGAAGGTCAGTTATCCTTACCCTCTAAACATCGGTCAAGTCGTTAGAGAAGTAAGATCCTAGGTAGCTTTTCCTGATAGAACAGAGATGAATGGATTCGACCTCCTCTTCGTCTAAGCAGCTTCTACAGAAGTCATTCAAAACTGAACCTAGTTTTTGTGCATGACTGCCAATAAGATAGTGACCAGTGATGAGGCCAACAGTTTTGTTGTTGTCAGTTGGTTTTAGGGAGATTACCTATTCCCTTGGTCCGTTGGCTGTCAAGACGAGGGCAGATTTGCCTGGTGATGAGTCAGGTGTACCCTGGGCCGATCTCAGGTTTGTCTCAGCCATGGCTTGGCTAGTTAGCTCTAGTTTAATGGCTGCTAGTGGTGTACCGGCGTATGCCATGCTTAGTCGTTGCGTTGTTCCTTGTCTGGCGAGCATGTCAGCTCTTACTTACTTACTTACTCAGGTGACGCAACAGTCTGTGGTGAACCTGGGCCTCAACCACCAAGCGTCCCAGCTGGCATGGTCTTTGGCCATCTGTTACTAGCGCCGCACGCCCAGCTGGTCAAGTCCTCTTCCACCGGTGTGTGCCACCGTAGATGCAGCCCTCCTCTACCGCGCTTTCTTTCCGGAGTAGATTCGAAGACACTTCGGGTCGGAGCGGTATCTTCCATGCGCTCAACATTGCCTCGCTACCTCAGACGCTGTATCCGCAGACGTCGTACCAGGCCGATGTACAGCCCGTACAGTTCTTCATTAAATCTTCTCCTCCATACACCGTTTGAACAAACGGGACCGTAGGTAGAGAGCAGAACTTTCCCCTCGAAACGACTAAGGGCATCTTCATCCGCTTTTGTTAAGGTTTAAGCCTCTGCGCTGTAAAGGAGGACTGATCAAGGTCTTATATAGAGTCACCTTGGTTTTCCGAGAGAGGGCTCTACTTCTCAGTTGCCTCTTGAGCCCAAAGAAACAGCGATTGGTAAGAGTGATTCTGCGTTTTACCTCAACGCTGGTGTGGTTGTCGCCGGTCGTCAGTGAGCCAAGGTAAACGAATTCCTTGACCACTTGAAAGTTATATCTGCCCATGGTGACGTTCTGGCCAAAACGTCGGTGTTGCCCGTTTCTTTTTGATGAAAGTAGATATTTGGTTTTACCTTAATTAACCCTAAGACCCATCTTAGCCGCTTATACCTCTATGCTTACAAAGGCCTCATTGATGTCTCGCTGTATCCGTCCAATCACGTCAATGTCGTCGGCGGCGTAGACTTGAAATAGATCGTACCTCTTGTGTTGGCCAGCGACTCTTGCACGACCTTTTCAAGCACGATGTTGAAAAAGTTGCATGACTGCGCGTCACCTTGCCTAAATCCTGTTTTAACATCAAAGGTCTCGGTTTGCTCATTGCCGACCTTAATGGAGCAGCGAGAATTGTCCATTGCCATCCTGCACAGTCGGACGAGTTTGGCAGGGATGTTAAAAGTAGACATGGCTTTGCATAGCTCATCTCTATACATGCTGTCATACGCGGCCTGTAAGTCGACGAAATGGTGGTAAGTGTCGAATGATTTGGTATTCCTGGGTCTTCTCCAAGATCTGCCGTTGCGTAAATATTTGGTCTATTGTGGATTTACCTGGCCTGAAATCACACTGGTAAGAGCCGATTAGGTTATCCACAGACGGCAGAGAAGATCTTATATGCGATGTCATGTAGACTTATACCCCTGTAGTTGGCTCAGTTATGCTGGGCAAACGATGCTGAGATTCCATTCGTCGGGCATGCTATTATCCGACCATACCTTGCAAATGAGATGGTGCATGCACCTGACCAGCTCATATCCTTCTTCTTCTTTGGTGGCGTTACAGCCCATGAAGGACCAGAGCCAAGCTCATATCCAGCCGCCTTAAAAAACTCAGCAGAGAGGCCGTCTGCGCTCGCAGCTTTCTAAGACTTAAGTCCTGGTATCGCTATTTTGACTTTGTCTAGGTCGAGTGGACGGAATTCTTGTACATCGTCGTCCATTACGAATGGGTCGTTCTGCCTGACAGCGGTAACTTGTCTGTCATCGGCGTGATTCCACTACCAATTCTCCATTTTCATCCCTGCAGGCCTCCGCTCTGGCTTTGTAGCCATGGCGTGTTCGTTTTACCTTACCTACAATTCCTGCGAGAGCATATCTCGATCTCCTCGGTCTCACGCTTTCCATATTCCCTTTTCTTTCTTCTGAGAAGCCTGTGCCCCTCTCTTCTCTTCTGCTCATAGGTTTCGCGAGCAGCTCTCGTCTGTCATTGCAGCTTGCCTTTATATACCTCTTGATTTACTGTATGGGCTTGATCGCATTGTTCATCGAACCAAAGGTTTCTAGGCGGAGGCGGTTTGAACACCCAGCACCTCTGAGGCAGGCAGCGTCTCTGACGGCGCTCTTACATTTCCTGAAATATCGCTATGTCCTGGTACTCAGGAGAGGTGTATGTTAAACTTTCCGGCCATCTCGTTAAGAATTAAGCGGCAGCTAAGGCTCACCTTTGAAGTGTACACATAGGACTCCAGCGATTTCAAGGCTGCTTGACTGTCTGTGAGGATTCGAATATCCGTAGTAGATACTAAGTTCCACTTCAGCCGAGACAAGGCCTCCTTTATCGCCAACAGCTCCGCCTGAATACTCCACTGCCCACCCCGTCTTTAGTTTTTGACCCGTCGGTTTAGGTCCACGCTGCTCTTGCGAGGTTGCGCAAGTGGTGGGCTAAATGCGGTCAGAGTTTTCCCCCAAGGTTATCATATGTTGTTCAGGATGAAGGAGTGGCCAGTGATGTATCTTGTCTATTTGGAGCGGGCTTTTAATCTGGTAGCCCTGCATGTGGCTATTTGCTTGACAAGTTACCGAATGTTGTAAAGTGGAGTATCGTGTTGAGCGCTGCCGTTGGGGTAGACCTTAGGGCCCCGGTGATCCACATCCATGCCAGCCTTTGTACCTTCTCGAATTTGCTTATGGTATGTTACTTTGTGCAGTGCAGTCCACCAGACTACCACTCCATACATTAGAATAGGTCTGGCAAATGTAATATATAGCCATAGGGTGAGCTTTGAGAGCGACGTGGTGCATTGGTTAGCGTATTGGAACCTGACGCACGATGAGCGAGTTCGGATCCCAATAACATCACGGTGGCCCTCCTCGGCGGGGTACTAGCAAAAACCCCCCGTAGTAACCTTACCATGAAATAGTTTCTCGACTAACGCCGTTGGGAATCGGCACACAACATGGGTGATTGAGAGAAGCTTGGCTTTGGCCCTTCATGGGCTGTAACGCCACCAAAGAAGAGGAAGGCTGAGTTTAGGGTTGAATCCCTATTTTTTCCCGCTTCCCTACAGGTGTAGAAAGCTATAGTTGGCTCTTTTGCACGCTCGATTGTGTTGCCCTTCCAAGTTAGTTTCCTATCTAGTACTATACCAAGATATTTGGCACTTGAAGAGTAAGTTAACCTGGTGCCAAGTAGAGTAAGTGGACCTTCTGGTAAACAGGACAAGCTCCGTCTTCTGGGGGCTTACTCCGAGCCCCTTGAATTGTGCCCATTTGCGCAGTATGGAGAATGCCGTACACAAGCGATCATTCAGTGTGGATATAATATCGGGGCCTTCTTTCTCCAGTTTGGTCAGTAGTCCATTTGCAACTACATTCGAAAGAAGAGGGTAGAGGCCCTCAGGTAACTGATTTGAATGTTACTTGGCTGCCCTATTTAGAGCCGATTTTGCGTTGCCCTCTATATCTAGGAAGGCTGCTAAAGTGTATTCTTCAAGATGGATTGATCTCACAATTTTCCTCACCAGTGTATGCAAGGCTGTTTCGACAGATCTACCCTTGCAGTAGGCGTGCTGTGCCTTGGAGATTAGGGTTGAAACGAAGTTTCTAGGGTTTTTTAATACAAAGAATGATAGACAGATAGGCCTTAGGTCCCTGGGGGAGGTGTGAGAGCTTTGGCGGCATTGGGGATGAAGAGTACCCTTGCGAACTTCCATTTTCCTGGAACGTGTCCCCACACTAGTCAGCCTTTAAAGATAGAGTCTATCCGTGGTATTATCCACTCCATAGTTTGCGCAAGTTCGATGGGGTAGATGTCCTCCGGCCCTGGTGATTTGAAGGGCGTATTGAGGAGAAAATCAAGTGTTTCCTCTTCTGACTTTGTCCACACTCAATTTGATAAGAGGCAGCTCGGAGTTAATGGATTTTGCGAAAGGATTTTTCTCAATCTGCAGCCTTCTGAGATTCTCTCCACATTGCTGCAGAAAGACATAACAAATACCTCAACGATAGATAGCAGGACGTTTAGCGTCCTTCTGATTGAAGGCCATTCGGATGCTTTAAACTCTTAATCATCCTTACACAGGCTAGACTAATAGAACACAGACTGCAGACGACTCAGGACCTCAATTCCTGTTCATAAAATTTTAAAAAAATCGGAAGATAGAAGAGAAAGTGCAATAGCATCCACGAAGGCACGAAACAAGATATCAGGACTCAACATGGTAATTTGCATTCCACTGAACTGACTGGTGAAGGACATTTTTCATTGACGGACAACACAGTCAGTTAGGACAGTTATCCTGGGCTCTATGACTACTTTGTTTGCTTAGTACTGAAGGATATCATTGCTCAATGGATTCCACAAATTCCTTTTTTCACTTTCTTTCTACCGTTCTCACCAGAGACATTCCTGCAAATAGTTCACAGTACAACTGTGTTGAAGGTAAGGGATAGCACAGGATAGTAGTACGATGGCAACTCAAATGTGTAGGATCCTTTTGCAGGCGTCTGAGATAGTTACCATTCCCATTTGCATATTGAATTTCAACGTTTTTTCGTTTTTTTTTTTTTTGTTTTTGTTTCTTTTATTTTTCTCTTCATGCCGACCACATTCCCGAGATGATTAGCACATCCAAGTATGTACGTGTGCTGAAAAAAAGGATAGCCGACTACAAGGCAGGTTTGAGATTCCTGATTGAATTCATCGTCGTCATCAGCATCGTCATCGTTGTCCTCCTCTTGCTCCTTCTATCTCACATTGCTCCAACAACACTTTCTGTAAGTAACTGTTAATGGTTCTTGTGGTCGGAATAGTTGAAAGGATTTCGAGGTTATTGAATGGCGCTATATGGTAAACTGAAGTACTCAACAAGAAGTGGTGGCTTGGAACGTAATATGTATAAACACTTCATAACGCTCTCGAAGATGAAATTGGAAATCCTATTAAAGATTAAAAGGCCAACAAGGAATGGCTAGAAAGAAGGAAACGGATGCTAGGACGTGAAGCCAGTTGTGAATAATTGAAACTGAGAAAACCTTGAACGAGTAGTTCGAAGTAGCAATCAGGAAATGTGTGGTGTGGAACTTGTTCGATTCCTTCTCCATCCTTGCCCTATTGCACTGTAAAAGGGTCATCCAGAGGGAAGTAATACAGCACCTGCCAGAGTTCTCAGCCATCACTCGATGAACTTGTATAATGTCACTTCTTTAATATTATGTTTTTCCGTCTCGAAAACAAAAAGCCGTCAGCCGTGGAAAAGGGTGCACAACATACGCATTATCTCACAACCAGCAAGGATAAAGCCATGTGTTTATGGTCTCATGCAGATAGGTTAGGTTAGGTTAGTTGGGTGCCCTATGGACATGAGATCAAGGCTCACTTAGACTACGAGGAGTCCAATGTGCCCAATTGAAATGTCTAATCCGAGGAGAACCTGAGCTGAGCTGAACCACCTTGATGCAGTTAGGAATCCTAGCAATTTGTTCAGCTTAATGTCTCTTGCCTCCTCTAAACCCGAAAAGAAGTAGCTCCCGAGGAACGTATGTATATCTTTTTAGGGGCAGTGCCGGGCATTCGCCCAGTAGGTGATTAATTTCCTGTTCGTGGCATGATGGCCTAGTCTGTATGTATGGCGTTACAGTCCATAAAGGACCAGAGCCGAGCATCTCTCAATCACCCATGTTGTGTGCGATTTCATTTTCCCATAGGTGAAAGGGACCTACAGTTTATTGTCGGTTCCGAACGGCGAATTTCGAGAAGCCCTTCATGACAATTTTACTACGGGGGGTTTTGAAAACACCTTGGATGACTTGGCTGTGTCGGGATTCGATCCCGTGCCATCGGCGTCAGAGGCCAATACACTACCCACTGTGCCACGGTGCTTTCAAATGGCCTAGTCCAGCTGATATTATTTCATGCAGTACCCAGTGAGGGCACAGAATACCAGTCGTATATTCCCTCTACTAAGATTTAGCAGACTTTCCGTCCTTTTCCTGTCATAGACGGGCAATATTAACCTTGTCGTGGGGCATGGGTCTAATTGACACCATCGCTTATTGGCTTATTCTACTAGTTCCGCCCCTATTTCTCTGAATAGTGTGCTGAGTGGCGTTCTAGCCTCAGTTATGATTTGCGAAGTATCTGCGCCTGATCCCAATCTGGTTAGTTCGTCCGCCTTCTTATTTCCGGGGATATTCACATGCCCTGGTACCCAGCAGATGGTCACCCCGTTGACATCCAATATTTCTTCTAAAGTCTCTTTATAGAGCTTTACGAGTTTGGATTTTATCCATGTTGCTTGTAGAGCCTTAATGGCTGCCTGACTGTCAACATAGATTTTGATTCTCCTACCTGAGAGATTCTCCCTACGAATCAGATTCGCAGCTTGTTTAATTGCGAAGATCTCAGCCTGGAAGACACTACAGCCATCATCAGGTCTGTAGGAGTGATATGCTTCCCGAGATTCGAGAAGTAGACTCCGGCTCCAGTAACGGTATTCGCTTTGAATCCATCGGTATAGATTGCCAGTTCCTCTCCCGTATTTACCATACCACTGACCCATTCGTCCCTAGAGGGAATCCTGATAGGGAATTCCCTCTCGCAGCAAGAAAATGGGATGGTATAACCGTTTCGGTTGCAGACCTAAGGATAGCCAATCGATCCAGGATTGATGCGTGGCCATGAGGACATTGTTTCCAAAGACTGGATTCCTGCATCCTTAGCGCAGCCCTGGCTGCAATGTTTTCACAATATATGTCTAGTGGTGGAAGGTTCAGCATCGCTTCAAGGGCTGTCGTTGGTGTGGATTTCATAGATCCGGTCACCGCCAGACAGCCAGCCCTCTGAATCCTTGTGAGACTTTGAAGGTTGCATTTCTTCTCAAGTGCTTTCCACCAGACAATTGATTCCTAGACTAAAATAGCTCTTACCACCGAAGTGGGTAGCCAGTGTACTACCTTTGGCTTTTAGCCTTTCTAAAAGCTACCCTGCACGAATATAGTGCCACGTAAACTTTTCTGGTTCTTGCATTTATGTTGTCTTTCCAGCTAAGCTTGGAATCCACGATTATGCCAACATACATACCTAGCGGACTTATTGGTATTGATCTTCTTCTTGTGAAGAATCTCAGTTTTCATTGGATTTAACCCTAGGCCTCGTTTTTTGACCCAGTTATTCACCATAGCAACGCATAACTTAGTCTTTCACTGAAGACCTGGGGAAATTTCCCAGGTACCAGGATGGTAATGCCGTCGGCATAGGCCGTGACATTGAAACCCTGGGTCTCTAAGAGCTTTAGCATTTTGTCGACTACGAGGAGCCATAAGAGAGCCGATAGAACACCTCCCTGTGGTGTGCCTCCATTTGCTTCTCCTGTCGACGAGTTTATTATGCGAGTACTTAGCATTTGTTCAACCCGTCTACAGATTCCCGAGTTTGTGTGGGCCATCCATAGGCTGGACATTATTGCCTCGGTACTGATGTTATTGACGGCACCCTCAACGACTTGAATAGCCATTCTATCGTATAGATCATCCTGTGAAGAGCGGTATCTACCGATTTACCCTTTATGTATGTATTATGTGATTGTGATAAATAGCTATCTCCAATGTCAATTAGTCGTTCCAATGATTTCATAAGGAAGGAGGATAGGCGATAGGCTGATAGGTCCATAATCCTTTGCCGTGGCATGTTTGACATTCCCCGACTTAGGTATAAACACCATTCTGACCTCTCGCCATGCCTGTGGGACATGACCCATCCTGAGGCCCCAGCAATATATGTGCTCTAGCCAGGGGTTGATTGGTTCCCCTGGTTCATGTAGCATTTTCGGGTATACACCGTCTATTCCTGGCGCCTCATGCAGATAAGAAGACGTATAGCTTTAGCGGGTGTATTCAGATTACAGTTTTTAATTTTTAATGTAAAATGATCATCCCGAAATACAAGATTACATTCGGAACGATGCAATAGGCGGCACTAGATTCGCGTTTTCCTCTATTCTTGAATTTGTCATACCAAAACACGTAATGAAATCCAATCACTTTCACTTCCTTCGTCACCTTTGGACCAGAACAGCTCTCCAGTAATTCATCTAATAAGCCAAAACGGAAGTTCACGCAATATAATTTGGCGCGCCTTTCCATGAACGCAATTTCCTTTACGTCACCACCATTTGTTTGGCATTTGACTCGGTAGGCTGTCATCACCGTGAGATACTTACAACCTAAAACGTCAAAGCTCCCGTGCATTATTAAGTAGTAGCTGGAACCTTCTTTATATTCAAAAATAGCGTATGGATCTTGGCTACGTGCGAGCATATCGATATATTTCTGGCTCAGCTTGTCGGGATATTTTCCGCTACATAGTAGGCTAAAGGTTTTCGTTTCGACTTTACTGCAGGACTTGACTGTTGATACTACATAGAGTAGTACGATGACAAGGACTTGATAAAAATTGATATGAACCGTCATGGAAACAATGGAATTTTGATCGATCACACGAGGATATAGAGATCATAGCAATCCTGATAAGGTGGCTATTTCTACTAAACTGAATAGACACAGCACTTGAAGCTTGAGTCCACGTTTTGCATACGTTGTACCGATACTCCTATCAGAACTGAACGAATAATGGAAACCATTCAGCGACGTTTTCACCCCAGCTGCCTTCCCGGTGCACCCGACATACAAATCGTCCACCAAACCAAAGTGAAAGCGGACACAGTACAATGCCGCGCGTTTTTTCCTTAGTTGAACCGTTGTTTCCGCCTTTTCTCCTTTCTTTTGGCAGCTAGCATAATAAGGCGAATACAAAGTCACAGTTTCACATGACAGAATTGGCGAAGATCCATGGAAGATAATGTATCTCAATACGTCGTCTTTGTTCTGGTATATGCCATACCGAGAATTGACACTCACTAGTTCATCTTTGAACTTATATTTCGCACTCCGGGGATAGGAGCCCGTACAGATTAAGGTAAATTTTTTGTTTAGGACATCTTGACACGAAGTGACTTTTGGAATCAAAATTAGTAGCAAAATGTAAGAAAAATTTATAGTAAAAGTCATGAAAATGAGAAATTTTCTATCAAAAATATAAATATGTCTGAATTGAGTATATTGTCGTGGCATCTTGGTTGTATCTAGGACCAAGGCTTCGTTCTATCTTTCGTTTAGTGTATATATTCCAGTGGCCGTATTCCATTGGCAAACTGAACACGTAGGACACGATATTACTTTTACGATGTACTTAACGCTCCTCTTCAACCTACCATCGTACGTTACGTATGTATGTACATACGTACATGGAGTCGTTGAGATACTTTGCTTAGATAGTTTGCTACTGTTTTGAAGTTAAACAACCCCCCGACCACTACCACGAAACTATCTCTCAACTATTAGATTTACTAATGTAATTAAAGTTTGTTGAAGGAGGCAGTGGTAGCGGTTCCTTGAAATAGAGACGAACCATAGGAATGGGATGGGTAAGGGTGCGTGTACTACCGCCTTGAACATATGTACATATGTATGTGTGGTATGCAAGTGAATGTGTAAAAGGCAGTCGATGAAATTACTTTTCTTGATGGGCAGAAGGAATGAAGGGAATGATGACGTCTGCCTTGGTGCAACAAATATACCTTTAACGCTGCTTTAGACCATGTACTCAGCCACGTAAGTGACCAAGTACTCGTAAAGTACTGTGGAAAGGGGGAAAGGAGGAAAGGTTGTACATATGTGAGATACCAACAATTTCTTTATTTTATTTAAATAGTCTGCCGATGGCATTTTGTGTGGGATATAACAGTGTTTCAATGGCCACCACGCTTTCACTGTGTGGCACGGAGCATTGAGGCCCTGAATTCGAGGAATTGCGGACTATTTTTATAGACCTGCATCTTATCCACCATCCCAATGGTTCGTTCACCTCGACTCTGCGTGTTATAGTCACCTTAAACCCTTAACCCTGAACCTGGGCCTTAACCACCAAGCCACCACCAGTCAGTAAGCACAATGAATTTTTTATATGGTCCAACCCCAAGGAGGACCGGATGATTATAGAGGGTCGCCTTCGTTTTCCGAGACAGGCCTCTACTACTCAATTGCCTCTTGAGCCCGAAGAAACAGCGGTTGGTAGGGTTTTTTTTTTTTTTTTGTAAGGCTTCTCCTATCTGTTGGAGCACTCAGATGCAAATACTGGTCCATTGTACTCCAGACAGTCACCTTACATTAATGTATTTTCCCCGTTTTCGAGAGAAAAATGAGAAGAAGCTTCAGTGATGTAGAGCTAAGAGATTCGGCACACACCATGTCGAGCAAAGGCAGGACATCACACAGAAAATCCTCTGCAGTGTCATCCTCCTCGGAACATGCAGCACAGATAGGCGTCTCACTTATGCCAAGCACGCTAAGATGCTTAGCAAAAGTGTAATGGCCTGTAACGACTCCCACAAGTCTTCTGCAGTTGATTCTCCTTAAAGACGGAAGAAATACTGCGGATTTCTTGCAGACATCAGGGAGCGTTGCAGCCAGAACTGCACTAAGACTACAAGAATCCGTTCTCTGGACAAGGAGTCTTTACGACCACGCATCACTTTTGGATCTATGGGTCATCTCGAGATTCAGAACCGGAACGGATTATGTCACCCTACTTCCTTCCTGTGAGAGAGGAAACTCTATTAGAATTCCCTCCAGGAAGGAATGGACCGGTGATATAGGACGCATGGAAAATGAACTGGCAACCTACACCGATGGATCAAAAATTAATGTCGGCACAGGTGCCGGTGTCTATTTTGAATCTCGGGATATATGTACATCGCTCCTAAAGACTTGATGATGGCTGTGTGTCTTCCAAGCTGAGGTCTTCGCAATCAAGCAGGCGGCAGACCTGATTAGCAAAGAGAATCTCTAAGGAAAAAGGATCAACATCTACTATGTTGACAGCCAGGCAGCCATGGATTAGTTCCCAACTCATCAAACTCTGCAAAGAGAGGCTAAAAGAGATATTGAATGTAAACGGGGTGACCCTCTGCTAGGTACCGGATCATGTGAATATCTCTGGAAACGAGAGGGCAGACGAGCTAGCTAGGCTAGGATCAGGTGCAAACTTCGCACAAACCGCAACCGATGACAAAACGCCACTCAGTGCGCTCAATAGAGAGATAGAGACGGAGCTATTAATGAAAGCCAATAGGCGATGGTGTCATTTAGATACGTGCGCAACGGCGAGATCGACTCGGCCCGTCTATATTAATAAAAATACGGAAAATCCGCTGAAGTCGAATCGAGCGAATATTCCACTCGCAGTAGGTGCCCTCACTGGGTACTGCATGATATCTTACCATTCAGCCAGACTAGGCCTGCCCCAGAAGCTGCAGGGGCGAAGAGGAAATTGAATCCATTCGTCGCCTGCTGTGCGAATGCCCGCCGCTAGACCAAAAAGGAACTCATTCCTAGGAAGACACTTCCTTTCGGGACTAGAGCAGGTAAGTAACATTCTGAACAGAACACTAAGATTCTTATCCTCGTCTAGATGGTTCAGCTCAACGGAAAATGTCTAGGTTTCTACGGGTTATAAATTATTTGGCAACAATGGACTCCAAGTAGTTTAAGCGAGCCTTGACTTTGACTTGAGTAAAGACTACTTTCTCCGTGCGTCATGGAAGAGGTTCTAGGCAAGTGCCAGGCAAGCAGTGAAAATTCTTTTCAAAGTAGGAAGCAGCTGCCTTATACTATTTGCAGTATAACAGGGTATATCCCGAAGGCGCCTGGCGAAAGTTACCTTAACTGACTACTATAGAGACTTATCGCCTACTTATCGACCACCCAAATAACCGCTAATTCCATTCTTTATAGAGAGAACCTTTCATCGACAGGAAATCCACAATCTTGTCCAGAGGCTCTCTGTACTCTACTTGTCGCCTTACAATCAATCAGATCAGTATGTTACACGCCCATCTGACCAACATATATAAACCTGCCAAATCTTCATCTAAAGTAAAGCCTTAATGCCTTATACTTACCACGAAAAGTTTCGCTGCGGAGACAACATCTCTACAATCCGCACAAGGCGACTTCGTTCGTTTGATTTAAGGACTTGTCACAAAAAAGTCAACCGAGCAACCAAACAACTTCCACACTTAAATCCACTCTTTAAAACTCCACTTCATTCCGTCCGTAGTCCCACCCCCTTCGTCCTACGACCCCCGCCTAACTTCATCTACTTGCTCGAAAATAGTGGCAGTGAAGCACACTGCACTTTTGAACTTGAAGAGCATTTTATGTCCTTTTCTCAGTACTCAAAAGATTGTTAGCCCCCCTTTCCCATTGTGCTTGTGAAACAAAACAAAGCACACACACACACATATATACATACATATGTATATACATACGTAAACTTACAATTTTACAAAAGTCCTGGCAATTGAGTTGACAGTGCACACACACTTCAGTTGTGGCCCAATGTTTTGTGTGCTCTTACAGGGATAGTTCTGTGTTTTCAAGTGGCCTTTGGCCAGTTTTTTTGAGCAAAGAACAGAGAGAAGATAGCAGTATTGTGGGAGGGAGTAGTGAGTAAGTGGTTTATCCTGGAGCAAGTGAATAATGATTATTTTCCTCATTCAGTGATAATGACCCACATTCGATTTTCTTTCATTTCTTTCGTAACCCAGTCCTTGATACAATATGTACATACGAGTCCATGATGAGGATGTTTCATCTCCTTCACCGTCAACTTGATCAGGGGGAGGGGGAGGTGTGAAGAACTGTACATAATGGTTTAAAGGAAAACTCTTGTCTTTCCTCAAAAGATCCATCTCAACTCCTGAAAAGTTTCCTTTTTATATGAGAAACGTCGAATCGTCCTTGTTCGTCTTGTTCTCCTTCTTTTTTGTCCGCATATTCGCATCTAGATATAAACTGTATGGCAGGAGTGTAAGTGTAATGAATGATGAGGTTCAATTGGGAGAAACTACGAATGCAATTACAGCAAACTCTTGTCTAACTGACTGCAGATACTCTGACACAGAGGGAAGTAAGCATTTATATAATTGCCGGCTGAAGAGATACTTCTAGTGTCTTAAATAGTGTTCAAAAACCAAAAGATGGATTGCTTATTTCACTTCTGGGGTTTTACGTGCAAGAGAACAGAGAGAAAGAGAGCAGGCAAAGAGGAAGTTTCTACGTAAGGACGAGAGATAGTATGTGCGTGGCATATTGACTATGTACGTTTAGGGCTCGATAGAGTTGGATTAAATTGTTTTAGAGAGAGAGACCACTGATCGCCTCTTTCAGAGATTCGATATAATTCAATTCTCGAAAAAACCAAAGGAAGATTTCGATAACAATTCATAAGTTTAAAACAAGAACTTAAGTGCAGAGGATTATTCAGACTATTTTCGGCAGTTTTAAGGTCCGAAAATCACACGCAAAATCTTTCTCTCGAAATGGCCAAGGACCTCCTTCCTTCTGCCGTACAGTCGAACTGGGATGATAAGGGTCTTGTATAGAGTCAACTTGTCGTTCGGGATAGGTCTCTATTACTCAATTGCTCCTGAGCCCAAAAAAACAGCGATTGATAACAGTGATTCTGCGTCACTAAGGAGCTAAATAGACGAAGTCCGTAACTACCTCAAACTTATAACAGCCAATACAAATGTTCTGGCTAAGACGTCGGTGGTGAATGTCCTTTTTTGGTGACAGCATATGTATATGTATTCAGTTTTGCCCCCTTTTACTGCAAAACCAATTTTCTCCTCCGTGTTGGCCAGTGATTTTTACACCATCATTTCTAGTACGAGGTTGAAAAAATCACATGACAGCGCATCGCCCTGCCTTAATCCTCTTTTAACATCAAAACAATCGGTCAGGTGTTCACCGATTCGGATGGAGCAGCGAGCATTCTCCAAAGTCATCCTGCATAGTCTGACCAGTTTAGCAGGGTTGTCAAAGGTTGACAAGGCGTTGCATAGCTCGTCTTTCATTAGGCAGTGGTATGCGGCTTTGAAGTCAACAAATAGTTGGTGAGTGTCGATTTTGAAATAGTGCGAAGATTTGGTCGATGGTGGACTACCCCTGACCTGAAGCTACACTGATAAGGACCTATAAGCTTATTTACAAAAGACTTCAAGCGTTCAAACAAAACCGCAGAGGAGATTTTGTAGGCGATGTCTTGTGGACCTAAAGGTCGCAGTGCCTCGTGCTATTCGTTAGCACTAGAACCTTCTTTCTTGTAGATCGAGCAAACAATGCCGAGACCCCGTTCCTCGGACATGGTGCATGGTCCTAACCAGGTCATATCTAGCTGCCTTGAAGAGCTCAACAGACAGTCAGGGAGATTGGATCGGTAATAGCACGAGCTATTGCATTTTCACTACTAGAAGATTTGGCTACCAGAAGATAGTGGTCCGAGTCGATGTTAGCTCCTCGGAAAGTTCGAACATCAAGAATAGAAGAGGAGTGTCTGACGTCGATGAGCGAACTCGGATCCCCACAACACCGACGCCATCGAATGTTTATTTCGCGGCGTACCTCCTCGGCGGGGTACTGGCAAAACCCCCTGTAGTAAGCTTGCCATGAACAAGCTTCTCGACTCACGCCGTTCGGAATCGGCATTAAACTGTAGGACCCTTTCAACTGTGTGAAAAATAAATCACACACAACATGGGTGATTGAGAGAAGCTTGGCTCTGGTTCTTCGTGGCCTGTAACGCCACCAAAGAAAGATGAAGAGTCTGACCTCTGACGTCGATCGCGAGGTGATCAATCTGCTTAGTGATTGATTGATCTGGTGACCGCCAGGTGCCTTTGTTTATATCGAGGTGCGGGAAGAGTGTACTGGCTAAAAGGAGATTTCGCCCCGTAGCAAGATCAATCAGCCTGTGTCCGTTACCGGATGTGGTGGCGTGTGGGCTGTGTTTGCCGACGACTCGTCCAAAGATGCTTTCCTTACCCAGCTTAGCATTGAAGTCTTCTAGTAAAATTTTGATGTCATAGCTGGGACTTTGGGCATATGTACGTTCTGTCTAGGGGATCGTATAACTCATATTTGGCGGAGTCATCCTTGTCTTCCGTGGGGGCGTGGACGCAGATCAAGTTGATGTTAGAAAATTTTACCTTGATACGAATCGTTAAGAGGTGTTCGCTCCCATGCCGAAAGTTTAGTACCTTTAGCCTTAGTCCACCTCGAACAACAAATCCGCATCCAAACGATCGTTTTCCTCTCTCCATATAGCAGTTGCCCCAGTTTTTCGTCCGCTTTATACCCGGTCCATTCCGTCGCATTTCTTGAATGGCGGTTAAGTCCGCATTATAGCGGTCTACGGCGTCCGCAAGTTGTTCGGCTGCCCATGATCTGTTTAGGGACCTTATATTCCACGTACAGAGTCGAAGATCATGCCCTTTTTTCCGTTTTCTTGCAAGGGTCGTCAACATTAACCCGATCCGTTGTATCCAGGCCTTGTGGTTGCTTCTGAGCAATTGTGTGGTTTTCGGTTTGCTAGACCATGGCCCAACCGACATTAATCCTGTCTTGTGGCGCAGGATACTCGCCGTTCGTTCCAGATGGCACCAAAATGAGGTGGAAGTAGGAACTGGCTTAAAGAGGTGCAAGGTGTTCGGCTGCAGAGGCTCTTACTCGCTGTTTTTAGCGGGCTAGCACCCGTCAGCAGATGCTACTGTTACGAAGGATTTGTTTGTCTTTTATCATCCACTACCTACATCTACCTTAACAAAAATGTATATGTACTAAATATATACTTAATAAGTATCACATGTGTACATATTTAGATTTATTTTTTGTTTTTGTGAAATTCCTTACTCTACCTTAACCCTAGCCTACCCTAACCTATATAAGTCTGCCACTGGTCTTCGGCGGGTTCTACCTTCAAGAGTCTGTCTGACAACGTCTTCGCGATCTCGGCGTGAAACCATTCTACTGAATTTCAGGCGCTCGGACTCACAAAACACGACGTCAAGTTTGTAAAGGAGTCGCCGTTCCATGGAGATTAGCGATACCACCAATCTATCCTGGATTAGTCCACATTGGTCTCAATAAATGAATGCTTCTGGGAACCCAGCCGTTCAGCCGCTATCAAATAGCATTTTGGCACTGAGACCTTTGCAGATCCTTGTGCCGCACTTTCTCGAAATACATATTGTTGGGAAAGTAGGCCCCAGAAATCAAGTTACTGACCAAAGTCATTGCAACGTGACCTCGAATCAGCTTTATCAGATTATGGCCTATCCATACAATCCTCGCTCTATTGTATAGGACCTCATTGGGATAGAACTTTCTGTACAAGGACTCTGGTTTCTATGTAATCCAAGACAAGTCCTTAGACATTGTTTCTCAAACATCCGAGTCTTTTCCATTAAGCGTGCGCTCATATGATTTACTTATGCCCAACTGTTTGAACCTGTAGTAGAGTTCTTCTAACCGTACAGTGTTGAAGGTTTTTTTTCAAGTCAACCAGGCCCGTAACTTGAGTTTGTTCCATTGTATATACGAGACGAGTTTTGAGGCGGCATGTGTGTATGTATAGTACCATGCCTCGCCCTGCAACCGAATTGGTTATCCAGAATGATCTTTTATTCCTAAGCCCATTTAGGCAGGGCTCTCTGTACTCGGAAGTAGACTTATCGGCCGGAAATTTGCCAAGTTAGAGGAGTCTTTGCCCCTCTTAGAGATTGGTTGCATATGCATTATTTAGATCATGATACAGGATGGTGTACCTTTCTATAGCCACTGGTGGAAGGTGCCTGAGCACAACATTGGATATACAATCGATACCCGCTGATTTTTTCTTTTTCAGTGACATGAACATCAGCTAGAAATGATCCTTCGTCGACATGAACAGGGTATTAGCACCTTCATTGGCAATGTTCGACATCATTTCGGAGGTAGAAGTGGTGAACAAGGGCTCTATTTTCCGGGCCCTGGTTCGTGCAAATGCTTTCATTCAGCTTGTACACATATTGAAAGATAGATCTCACTCTCGCCACTTTCTTCTGAGGATCCTCGATCACAAAGAAGTCGTCGTCTAGGACGGCGCTCCCTGGATCGATGCGTAATAAACATTCGTTGCCTGACGTTCTCGGAAGTTTAAGATTTTAAATCAGTGACTTCAGTGTACTGACTTCCGAGTTTTGTCTGTCGGTAAACTGCCTGTACAAGAACTTGATTCTTGACAGGAGTCTACTTTTCTGTCTGTGAAATGCGTCTACGGTCGCGTTACGTCCGTGGTATCGTTGGCATGGTATCGTTTTATCCATCGTTTGTTTGAGTTACCCATCAATCTTGTCAATTGACAGGTCCATCTTAGTCGAAGGAGGCGCTCGTAGCGAGTGCTCTCGTCAGGCAGTTGGCAAAGCATGGCCAGCATGCTCTACTATAATCGTAGGGGTGCGTTTGGATATACTCTGCCATTTCTGTAACTTCGTCCGGTATTTTGAATACCTAGTCCGCAGCAGTCACTGTCATACTCAACGGTAGGTAAATAGTTCGTAGACCATTCGTTCGTGTCGGTCAGTTTTAGTCGTGAGTCAAGAAAGATTTTTTTTTATTTTTGGTTGCGCCAAACGGGTGTGGAATCTTCAAAAGATACTATTAGCCCCGGCTACTGGCAAGTACGATTCGCAAGCCTGAATAATCGATGCCAGGAATACGCCTAAGTACTAAACCACACCCTGCACCCGTCAACCACCCTTCAACCACTATCCCCTTAGGTATTACTTTCTCTGATCGGCGTTTCCTGTTCCAAGGGAGCTGCCATTTGGTTTTAGTTGCTCTTCCTGTTTCTCTCCAGACGCCGGAGTTCCTTCATGATTCTCGCTGCGGTTTCTTTCACAGCGTCCCATATTTCGCTCGACGTCAGCCGCCATGCCGTGATGCCGGTTTATCCAACCTTGTATGCCCGGTATAAGTCGATGGGTCCATCTGCCATTTGTTGACTGATTCCATCTCTCCTGCCATATTCCAATGCTACGCCGTCTTTCTTCCAGTTTAATATCTCTGACTGAGGCAAGGGGTTCCTGAATTTTGGCGTCGTAGGACCTTTGCAACTCGATGGCCAAGATATCGGCTGGTAGCATTCCAGCAATTAAGAATATAGTATCATCCGATACCGTCCGAAAAGCGCTGCACATTCTTAGTGCGGATAGTCGGCTGGTGGAATTTACTCTTGAGTGGGACTTAGTTTTCATCGCCTTTGCCATGTGCCGCGTACATAATTATTTACTGCGCCACTCTTGACAAAACTAGTCTTATTTGCTACCTGGGTCCTCCTGCCATTATTCTAGATATGGCAGCACACACCTGAGTTGCTTTTTTCGCACTTTATTTCAAGGTATTCCTTGTAGCTGAGCCTAGCGTCAATCATCACACCTAAGTAACTGATAGACGGTTTCGACGTTATATTTTGATCGCCTACCTTGATGGTGATTGTTGCCCTTTTCTTGCGGCTGCTTACTAGTACTGCTTCTGTTTTGTGATCGGCGAACTCTAACCCGACTGTTGACATCCAGCGTCTCACTTTTCTGATACATTCGTTGCCTATGTCCTCTATTTCTTCCAGGTGTTTCGCTGCTACTACGATTGCAATATCATCAGTGAAGCCTATGATTTTTTCCTCGTTGGGAATTTCTAGCCTCAGGAATCCATCAAACATAAGGTTGCATAGAATAGGACCTACCACCGATCCTTGTGGTACTCCGCCAGATAAGTGGTACTGCACTACCCCGTCGTCGGTATCGTAGAAAAGATATCGTTTCTCGAAATAGGAGGAATCCTGGCACCATCTTTTCTCTAAGTGAGTGTACAATTTGTCCCCAGTTGAACGCATTTTTGACGTCCAGTGTTATTACGGCACCGTATTTCTTTGCGCCTCCTGCCCATCTCTTGCCCTGAATATCTTCTTCCAGAACTGTGGTTACCCTCCGTATATCATCGATTGCAGAACGGGATTGCCTGAATCCGTACTGTTCGTCTGAAAGCTCCCCGACTTCATTTATTGCCACCTCGAGCCTGTTGGCTATCATTTTCTCCAGTATCTTACCCATTGTACCTAATAGGCAAATCGGACTGTATGACGATGACTCCTCTGGTTGTTTTTTCCCTTTAGGCAGCAGCACCAAGCGTTGTTTCTTCCATTGGTCTGGAAAGTCGCCTTCGATTAGGCACTTATTGTACATTTCTAGGAATGGTCCCGTGTTTGTTTTAATAGCTAGTTTAAGGGCCTTATTTGGAATGCCATCCAGCCCAGGTGACTCATCGTCCTCGAAATGTTTGCACACCCTTAGGAGTTCAGTTTCCGTGATAGTTGTGACTTCCTGTTCATCCTGGGGTTCTTCTATACGCTCTATCGTTCTTTGCAGTGGAAATAGTCCCGACACAATTTTTTTCATTAGGAAAGGGCATGGGGGCAGGATTAGATCCAGATAGACGCCGCTTCTAGGAAACGACGGACCCTCCGTTGGGAGCAACTGGAGTTTATACTCAATGTTGTACAGGGCCCACCAATGACTTAATACTCGTAGACTCCCTGTAGTACACACACATTATTGACCCAATCACTATATTTGGCATTTGGATCTCCGACCAAAGCATGAAAGTTTTTTTCCGACTCTATGGCGCAGAAATGGAAAGAGTATTGATTGGGTTGCTTCAGATGCACAGGCCGATACTATGTATATCCTCCTTCCGTTCCGAAGGGGGATAGACACAACACATGCCTCTAGCATCTGGAACCTCCGCACTTCACCGCTGTATATGATATTCTGCTTTTATTATTAAAGCGGCAAGGAGTCCTAAGGATTGATTGTCATAATTGGCAGGTTATCACACGCAGTGCATAGGTCTACCAGGGAAATCAGGATATGTAAAGTGGCAATTGGTGTTCTTTTCAAAGGCAAATGACGTCGAACAAAAAGGGTTTACGAAAGTAAAAAAGAATCGTCAGTTGAAGGTGAAAGTGACTGACGGCGACACCCCTCTGCAATTGTTGTTATTCGCATGTCCTTAAATCCTATATGTGTACACATAAGGAAGTCGAAATGAGGGTTATTGTGAAAATTCAAGTAAATCTTGGTAAAAAGGACCAACGAAAAATGGGAAAGGATTTCCGAGGGAGCCTCTTTTCATATTAAAATCAAGCACTCTCTTCCTTTTCAGTTTGATTTTTTTTTTTTTTTTGTCCTTGTTAGGAGGAAGGATATTTTTTTCCCTCTGTTGTTATTGCTGAGTGGTGAGTGGATGCGTTCTTTCGTGCGCAGCAAATTGTAAATCATCGACTTGTTTCTACCCTAAACCCATCTCCACCAGTCGCATTCGTATTCTCCTCCGGAGCCAAAGGATCACAGACGTTTTGTCAAGATACACAATAGCATTGGAGTCACATGAACAAACATGGAGACATTGCAGATACATATGTATGTATGTAGACGGATGGCAAGAAAAAAAAGGCGCAAAGAGGGAGAGGGAGGCGGGGTACTGTGAGAGAGATTAGGATGTGAAAAGAAAGGGAATCCTTCCGATTTGTTAAATCAAAATTTTATTCAATTTTTGCTGATTTTCTTTCAATCCTCCTTTTGCTTTTTTATTTTCATCTTCTTCCTTGTCAATACGTATACATATGACTTGTGTTCATCAGCAGGATACACAAATTGAATGACAAGCGATAGTGGATAGATAGATGGATGTGGCAAATCAAATTTTCGAATCTAAATATGTAATTCGTTGTCTGTTATCCTTGTTTTGTTGTCCACAAAACGCACGATTCATCGCTCCGTCGTCATCGCGTATAATGGAGAAGACTCTTCCTTCTAATACACGCGTTTACATATCATAAGCAAAGGGGGGAAAGGATTGAAAAAAGGAGGTTCATATGGGTTGTGATGAAAATTTCATTGTCACATGGGAAACAGGCTGAGCCTGGAGCAGAAAGGGAGGCATTAGGGTGGGAATGATGTATGTTTTGTCGCTCGAGACGAAAAATTATGTTTACGTTAAGGATTTCATTGGTTATTATTCTCCCTTCCCCCCAATTCTGGTGTTCTGAAGGAGTGAGGATGTATTCTTTTTTGCTTGCCACATCAGCAATTACTCACTTATGGGTAATTCAAGTGGAATTTGGGGAAAAATTGTTTTTCTTCACCCCAAAATCTCTGTGGAAGCACTTAAATCACTGAAAGAGACTCTTACGAGAACATCAAGACGACCTCTGAAGCTTCAAGAGTAAGAAAGGTTTTGACTTCGGTCGATTCCTGGACGACCTCCTGCACGGTAGCCCTGGAACTTCTCCTGAACGCACACTTTCCGGGCACTAGCGACTCGGCTATGACACCTCCTCAAGCCATCCAGCCGAGAACATCCTCCTTGGAGCGTACTCGCGATATCGTCCTCTGGGCTCTAAAAACCTTTGCGTCATACAAGTCTCCAGGACCGGAGAGGGTCATAACAGCGGAGCTCCAGCAGGTAGCAGATCTCATCCTTCCCTGGCTTGTAGTAATCTACAAAAGCTGCCTCTCCTTATCCTACATCCCCAGCAAGTGGAAGGTAACCAAAGTGATTTTCATACCCAAGGCAGGCGAAAGCTCCCACACGTATGCAAATGACTTGACGCCTATTAGTCTTTCTACTAAAAACTCTAGAGAAGATTTTAGACGCACACATTCGCACATACAGAGCACCGTGGCGCAGTGGGTAGTGTGTTGGCCTCTGACGCCGATGACACGGGATCGAATCCCGACACAGCCATGTCATCGAACGTGTTTTCACGGTGTTTCCTTCAGCGGGGCTCTGATAAAACCCCTGTAGTAAAATTGTCATGAAAAGCTTCTCGAAATTCGCCGTTCGGAACCGGCACCCTTTCACCTATGGGAAAATGAAATCACACACAACATGGGTGATTGAGAGAAGCTCGGCTCTGGTCCTTCATGGGCTGTAACGCCAACATACATATGTACATACAATCGAGACCGCTATAGCCCAAGAAAGCTGTCGGAAAACCAACATGCCTACAATAAAGGCAAACCAATGGAAACAGCACTCCACTCACTCGTTAGTACCAATGGTCACTGGAACACAGGAAATACACACTACTGTTGAATCATCGGCCATCCTCAAAGCGCTGACTGATCTGGGTGTGATGGGATCAGTGATAGAACTGGTACGACAACTGCTTACACAAAGAGTCGTCAAAGCCAACTTCGCTGGCGCTTCTTTAACTCGAATGGTCAGCAGAGGTACACCACAAGGTGGAGTACTTTCGCCTCTCTTCTGGAACGTCAATTAACTACTACTCTTGCTAGAGCAGGAAGGGTGCACTGTCACCGCTGGGTGGAACCCAACTAATAATCAAAGATCAGGCTAAATACCTCTGCCTAGTCCGCGACAGGAGGCTGAACTGGAAGCCCGAAATTCCTGATCGGGTCAAGAAAGCAACCACTGCCCTCTACAACTGCAAGAAAGTTGTGGGCAAAAAGTAGCATATTCAACCAAGCATTATGCACTGGTTCTATACAGCAGTCATAAGGCCCAACTTCTTGTACGGCGTCGTAGACTGGTAGACTTCTGTGGACAAGGCCTTGTGTGATCTTCAGACAAGCATTATGCGCTGGCTCTATACAGCACACACAAGGCCCATCCTCCTGTACGGCATCATTGTTTGGTGGACTGCTCTGGACAAAGCAGTCTATCGAAACCTTCTGGGGAAAGTGCAAAGATCGGCGCGATCAGATCGATCCCCACGGAGGCCCTAAATATTCTGCTACATTTCCTACCATCGGACCTGTTCAGCAAGCAAGTTGCTGCCTGCACAGCCCTACGGATTTCTTACTTACTTACTTAGGTGGCGCTACAGTCCGTGGTGAACCTGGGCATCAACCAATAAGCGTCTCCAGGTTGAGGCCCTAGCCACCTTAGACGCTGTATCCGTAGACGTCGTACCAGGCCGATATCGATGTACAACCCGTACAGTTCTTCGTTATATCTTCTCCTCCATACACCGTTTGAACAAACGGGACCGTAGATAGTACACAGAATTTTCCTCTCGAAACGACCAAGGGCATATTCATCCGCTTTTGTTAAGGTCCAAGCCTCTGCGCCGTAAAGGAGGACTGGGATGATTAAGGTCTTATATAGTGTCACCTTGGTTTTCCGAGAGAGGGCTCTATTTCTCAATTGCCTCTTGAGCCCAAAGAAACAGCGGTTGGCAAGAGTGATTCTGCGTTTTATCTCAGCGCTGGTGTTGTTGTCGCCGGTCGTCAGTGAGCCAAGGTAAACGAATTCCTTGACCACTTCAAAGTTATATCTGCCCATGGTGACGTTCTGGCCAATACGTCGGTGTTGTCCGTCTCTTTTAGATGAAAGCAGATATGTATTTGGCTTTACCCTCATTAACCTTGAGACCCATCATTGCGGCTTCTACCTCAATGCTTACAAAGGCCTCAATGACGTCTCGCTGTGTCCGTCCAATCACGTCAATATAGTCGGCGTACGCAAGCAATTGCGTAGACTTGAAATAAATCGTACCTCTTGTGTTGGCCAGTGACTCTTACACGATCTTTTCAAGCACGAAGTTGAAAGAGTTGCATGAAACCTTGCCTAAATCCTTTATTAACATCAAAGGTCTCGGTTTGCTCATTACCGACTTTAATGCAGCAGCGAGAATTCTCCATTGTCATCCTGCGCAGTCGGACGAGTTTGGCAGGGATGTTAAAACTAGACATGGCCGATCAGGTTACCCACAAACAGTTCCAGGTGTTCACGCAATATGGCAGAAAAGATCTTATATACGATGTTAACGAGACTTATTCCCCTATAGTTGGCGCAGTTATAGGGGTCTCCTTTCTTATGTACCGGGTAAACGATGCTGAGATTCCATTCGTCGGACATGCTTTCCTCCGACCATACCTTGCAAATGAGATGGTGCATGCACCTTATCAGCTCATCTCCAGCCGCCTTAAAAAGCTCAGCAGACAGGCCGTCTGCGCCCGCGGCTTTATTAGACTTAAGTCTTAGTATCGCTATTTTGACTTCGTCTACGTCGGGTGGACGGAATTCTCTTACATCGTCGTCCATTACGAACGGGTCATTCTGCCTGACAGCGGTATCTTGTCTGTCATCGTCGTTATACAGTCTGCAGAAGAGGTCTTTCCAAATCCTCAGCATCGACTGTGACTCTACTACCAGTTCTCCATTTTCATCCCCGCAGGCCTCCCCTCTGGCTTTGTAGCCATGGCATGTTCGTTTTACCTTATTGCAAAACTTCCGGGCGTCATTCCAGCGGAAACATCTCGCCATTTCCTCGATCTCACGCTTTCCGTGCTCTTTCTTCCTTCTTCTGAGAAGCGGGTGTTCCTCTCTTTTCCTCTGCTCATAGATTTCGCGAGCAGCTCTCGTCCGTGAGCTAGCAGATACAAAAATAGCTCAACTGCATCGCTTCATCAGAAGCACTGATTGGTTTTCAGGTATCGGATCTAGGTAATATGGTATCACAATGGGCCGATTCCAGCCTACGTGTGGCGTTTGCCAACCACTTCAACACCTAACCTAACCTAACCTAACCCACCCCCAAAATGGTATGATTTCGGTACTGCTTATATGTATATTGATCCAGATCAGCTTAGTTACCTCCAAAAACTGTAAGCCCTGGAAAAAAACGTATTTTATAAACCTCACTGACATCTGAAAGGATTCCTTTCAATCCATCATTGCCCTATCCAATTGTCATGTACCAAAAAAGATCGAACGATACTTCGAGCATAAGTTGAAAAGTTCAAGTGCATTGAAATCAAGGCAAGTTCTTCCTCATATAACTATCATCCTGATTCACTGCCACCTGATTGCACTCAAATCAAAGCAATCGAACCGAATTTCTATGCGAAAACTTGGACCAATTCCCTTTGGATCTGCTTCCTCTTCCATTGTACTGCATAGCACTTGTCTGGGACGTCTCTACCGTAGGCCATTCAACAACTTAATTGTGCCAAACTTCTGAAGCAATTACTCGTAATCTCTTCGATACACATACTACCATCCGCTCATTTATCTATTGACTTGTACCATCCTCATACCCATCTATGTACATTGTACATACATTCTATTGATTGGTATCCTGCTTTTCAGATTCAGTTTCGGTGAAATTTGGAAATTTTCGAAAAATGGTTGAAATCATGCAGAAGATCAGGACAGGATGCGGCTGCCATGCAGTATGATAGCAAATATCATACAATAGTTTGAGGGCAAACTGCCAATTTAGTCTTTTCCATCATCACATCGCATCAGTCACTAAAGTAAAGGAAAGTAAGAACAGAAAAATAAAAGACAATAATTAACTCAATCGTAGATTGAATCGTCCTACGTAGTCGTATCTACTATCTGCTTCCTGCTTTGGTATAGTTACCACCACCCTGATGCCACCTCATTTGCTGCTGTCAAAAAGTCAAAAAGCCTTTTTTCCAGTTCAATGCGCTCTGTTGGGTTTAATTAGCATTTCGAAACGTCTCACTCACCCTTCTGCTGCCATGCCACTCGAGACGACAGTCCTGATTCCGAGTCAGATTCCCATTCCGGTTCCATGGCCCATGGTCGTCGTGGCTGTGCTTCGTGATCTTCATCCTTGTCTTCCTTGTCTTCGTATACGAGTATTCATTATTTACTTCACGTTATTAAAGTGAAGAGGACCGGCTGACGGCGACGAGAGTTTAAAAAAAATTATAAAAACAAAGTTCGCCCGGGATATTCCCCAAAGATATATGGGGTTTTTTGGTTTCGGATTTTTGCAGATTTTTCTAGGTCGTCCCATAACCATCGATGTAACTTTGTCCTCATCGCCATCACTATCGTCGTCGTCGTCATCATCATTACTGTGTCACTAGAAAGTGGGCTAGCTCTAAGGCAACGGAGAATTATTGTTCGGAATTCATCCCTAGAGTGCGCACAAAACCATCTCATGGGGCTACCTCATCGCCAATGTAAGTAGTGCTCGTCCCACGGTCGCTATAGCCACCATTCGAAGGTAAGACAGAATGGTAGTGTTTCTACGTTGCTGTCGGTTTGCTTGGTTGCCTCTCTGTGTAATTTGAAATTAAATGGTCCGAAAATATTCAACTTATCCCCACGAAGAAACGATGTGATATTCTTGCATTCATCCCACTCAATGGAGTTCAAGGGAATGGAAAAGTTAAAATTTATTGCCGATAATAATTTTTCGATTAAATTATGGAGTACTCGATGCCCGATCGTTTCTTTGCTACAAGGACCTCATCAATAACCAACCCACTCCATCGGATTCAATTTTAATTTCTCCAGGACGATGTAGAATACGTACATGTTCTATCCCACCTGCCGTCTCGTGTTCATCCTTCCATATTCTTCACCGACTAAAGACAATAGTAAGAGGTCCTTTTCACTTGTCCTTTCGCCAATTCATTTCTTATCCAAGCTCTCTCCTGACGTTGGATTTATTTGTTTTCACTACGCAAACACAGCGATAAAGTCGACGGGAAAAACCGGAACATTTTTTTTTTTTTGTAGTCCTTTTGTGTCCTTTCCCTCGTTTGAGCGTTTGAGCTGAACATCCTTTATTATCCTACGCTTCTAATATCCTTCGAGTGGCTATTAATAAATAATTTCTCATTTTGTTGTGAGAAACGCTTCTATAGTCGCGCGAGTAAAACTCTTGTTTGCTGTCTGCTGTACGTTTTAAGGAGAATCATTTGAGTACCTTAGGGTTTTTAGCGGCTCTTCGTCCTTTCGGTTTGGTTTTAAGGAGCTTTTTACGAAGATGTTGTGAGTCGGGGTGAAATAAGATTTGATGACGTTTATTCTTTGGTCAAATTCTGATGTTAAGCTTTCACTTCATTTCAGATTAGTAGACGGATAGAGTATTTACTGGCCTGAAGGGAACTGGCATGGATTTCTAATGGAAAGGATTCGTTTGTATAGTCGCTAAACGAGAATGAACTAGCTGTAGCGATAGGGTAGTTAATACGTTCACATACATATATTTTTTTTTTAGAAATGGGCACCCTGTAATCGCCATATAAGGGTTTCTCTTGGGTAAGCTATAAATAGGTACGTTAAAGGTTAGGTTTATGACCCTTTTTTAAGTTCCAAATATTTTTTGAGATTTTTCGTGGCACCCTGTTCGATCAAAAAATTGGCCGTATACATACAGAAAACTCTCAAAATTATTCCCACGCCCCCAAAAACGACATACCGACATACCGACAATCTGGAAGCAGTGCAATTAAAAAAAAAAACATTTTTAAATCACCCTGTACAAAACAAAATATTACCAAAATAACTTTGCTTTAGTACCATTCTGGTAAACTTTGCAGGCAATTTTGAAAACACTACAAAAGATCATAAAACCGCATATCTTTTACCCAGCACAGGGTGCTCCGCAAGCAGAGGATCATCAAAAAATCTAGTAAGAAGGAGGAAAGTTAAACAAAAAAATAAAACTTTTCACATTTAAAATCCATTAGGAAAACCTCTCTAAAATAATCACAATTTACCCATGTCCTATCCGCTGCACAACTGTCACGCGCCATCCAACAGCGAACCAGCGAAATGTGCAGCAACACCGACTTAACGTTCAGCACAATGCAAAGTTCAAACTACAATACCCGTGCAAAGGCATCTATGTATGTGTGTACGAGTTTATTTGCACATTATATGCATTATAATGAAATAAAAAGAGAAATAAAGTGTCCTTAATGACTTTTGCCTCATTTTTTCCCGTCGATTGTTTGTTTGTTTGCTGTTTTCTTTGTTTTGTTTTTTTTTTTCTTGGTGTATGCCAACAAGGATAACGTTAGCACTACACAATGGCAAGAGAAAGGTTGAAGATTGCGATGAACGAAAGCACTCCCGTATCGTGAAGTGTCTCTTGGCATTCTTAAACGATTGTGTGCCATTTGAATGCAGCAAATCGGTCGATATGGATTGGAAGGAGGAAAACTCATTTTTTGGGAACACGATCCACATCCGGAGATCGGTCTTCCTCCGCCAAGCAATTGCATTCACCGGCGACAGTAATTAAAAAATATTTTTCCACCAACAGACAAGTAAGTTGTCTTTCGTAATTCAAAGTCTCAGCTCCATGGGAGGCATCCTTCTACACACATCCTCCCTTACCGTGAGGCAAATTCTAAGCATATTCCAGCCCTTCAGTCATGTGGTTACCTAGATGTCCCTTTATTCCCTAATTGAGATAACAACCCAGCAATTCTCATCTCCTTACACATGTAGGTACTATATGTATATAGACTCATTTCTGCCATTCATTGAATTCAAAAGCTACAACTACCGAGGTCCTTTTTTCTCTCTTGTACACAAAAAAGTCTATGGAACGGACGGCACCTCATATTAGAGTAGAACGCATTCAGTTGCTTCGGCACGGAGCAGTAGGGAGCAGGAAATCTACATCATTTAGGATTTTGTTAATCTACCACCACGTACTTCCGCTTTGTCCAAGAATGTGCTAGTGTGAGTGCCAGGAGTGCCACGCCAGAAGTGGAAGCCTTCTGAAAGGCTTGGTGTAAAAGTTTTGCCTCATTACCTAACACCAGTTTCTTCGTCCTTTTTGCTTTGTTGCATTTTTTCTGTTTTATTTCTTAAGCTTGTGCAGTGCGCATTCTATGTGTGAATGCAGCTAAGGGCAGGTTAAATGATGAATAATCCAAACACACACACACTTATATATACTTATACTAAAATTCACCAGGAACAACATGCTTGGTTGCGTTCTAACGCTGCTGAAAACCGGATTACGACGGATATAGAAAGGACCAACGACTACGAACAGCGAACGGGTGAAAAAGGCTGCAAGGTTGATAGCGAGTGCAAAAGAATTATATAAAAAAAAACAGAACACACACACACAAAAACAACGACCAACAAGCTGCATTTTAAAAGCCTTTTTGTTTGTAAGCCCTATGTGTAGCTCCTTGGTGTGCATTCTTTCATCTTTGAAACGAAACCTCCATCTCAACATACCAGCTGGGGTCTGTTCCATTCACTAGTGCCCATACATAGAAAATGTGTTCTGCGATTCGAATTGAAGTTGAATCCTTTCTTCATTCTCTCTCTCTCTCTCTCTCTGCATGCTCACAAATAGGATCCATAATCTCGTTTCATAATGTAAAAGCCATCGTCATCATCATAATTTTGCATCTCACACTCATTCTATTCATCTCTGAGGCTGGTCCTGGTTCGGTTTAACGGCTTTCATTCATGTCGTCCTTTCGCCCGTTTTGCCGACTTCTATTCAATTCTCACTCGAATGACTAAGGATGATGCTGATGATGATAACATATCGGCATCACCATCATCATCACACGGACGCGCAACGGGGCCGGTTGACAAGTAAACTTTCAGGTAAACCAAAAAAAAAAAATTGGATTCTATGCCCAGCCCCCCGGTGGGTATATGTATGTATAGGGCAAAAAGGTCCTATTTTTCAAAGGATATCTCTCCTCATTCACCATTTGGTCATTCATTTGAATTTAAGTTCTTTTTTTCCTCACCCGCCCTGTACTCCACTGTGAACCTTAAAAGTCCATAGTGAAAGGAAAGAAAAAGGATCAACAGGAGAGAATGCATACATACATATATGTACATATACATAAGTGTGTTGGCCTCTGACGCCGATGACACGGGATCGAATCCCGACACAGTCATGTCATCGAACGTGTTTTTCAGGGTGTTTCTCCTCAGCGGTGCTCTGACAAAACCCCCTGTAGTAAAATTTTCATGAAAAGCTTCTCGAAATTCGCCGTTCGGAACCGGCAATAAACAGAAGGTCCCTTTCACCTATGGGGAACATGGGTGATTGAGAGAGAAGCTCGGCTCAGGTTCTTCATGGACCGTAACGCCAACATACATACATAAGCGTATACAAAGGACATAGCTACTCTTTATTGTGGTGGATTAAAACTCCCGAGTAGACTACCCGTTATCAGTTAATAGAATCATTATCGGACCATTTCGCATTCGAGTGGTGGCAAACTTCATGCACGCGTCCTGCATTACAACAGCCATCCTGTTGCTGATGCAGGAATCCAGCTACTTGTCGGGTCAACTTACTCCAAATTAATTTCACCCAGTCCACATGTGAACGAACGGCTTGATAGCATCCCCGAGAAAGGAAAATGGATTAACGCGTCTTATCTGTTGCGCTTGTTCTTCTTCTCCCAGACAAATCCTTTCTCATTAGATGAAGGAATTAAAATCGAATCCTTTTTTGGCAAGACCAGATATTGCCTTTTCATTTTCCTTGTGCTTCCCCCACCTCTTCTATATTCGATCACTACCTTTCTATCTGTGTATGAATGTGGCGTGTGAAACGATGCAACCCGAAGCTTTATCCTCTAATGAATAATCGATTTGCCAAAGGATTTATATCCCAACTCCTGCATGCAGCAGTTGGAGGACACAGAAAAACCAAAACAGTAAAACGAGAGGAAAGGAAGAACAAGGCGCATAGGAAAACAACATACAGAACTCAAAGGATAAAAGCGATTCGTTATGGATTTAAATTTTTCCACCGAGATCCACGGCGACTGCGGGCTGTGTGGCAGGGATGTGTACTACCCATGTACCAGGAGTGGCAATAATCCATAAAGGGTGTTAATGGAATTATAGATCTCCTATCCGTTTTTTTTTTCGTCCTCCTCCTCCTCTACTCTCACTCCTTGGTAGCTCTGCCTTTGGGTTAACCGAAAAGTTTGAAACGGAAAAAGGCAAAACAAAATAGTTGACCGAGGAAAACAGAATTATGAGGATGCCGTGTTTGAGAGTGATGGTTTCATGAGTCGTTGAAAATTTAGTGGTAGAGGGAAATCCTGGATTGATGACATGACAGATTTTTAGTCGGATTATTATCGTGATGGTGGAAAGGATTATGGCATACGCTAAGTGAGAGCGGGATTGAGGGTGGACGGGTTTTGGAGTGGTGTTCATTAGTGGCGTTGATTGATTTGACTTGAACTCCTGGTGCGCTACTGGAAATCGGGGTGTATTTTGGGAAAAGGCATATGCATTTCAGATCGGGCAACCACATTGTTGCTTCTTGTGTGCTTTGACCTATGATCTAGAATTGATGGTACCCACATAGTTCAGATTAGAAAGCTTAGTAAAGATATTATCTCGTTCAGGATTTTTGACGTACATAGTTGAACGCAAAGAAGTTGCTCAATTAAGCTTACGCACTGATTGGTCCTCACATGTATATACATATGTGATTATACACCAGCAATTTGTGTGCCAATTTTGTAACTGCAATATCTGAACTCCAGTGAACTGTTTCAAGATAAGAACATGACCTTAAAGTTAGTAAGGTAAGCCGGAAAACTGAAGCGTCTGGTACGATTACGTACTGTAGGACTCGCTTGCTTACTTGATCAACAAACGAGCCTTATCTGCCCATTCGTTCTTTAACCGGATTTCGTCTGTCGATATTCCCTTTTATTTGTGCACCTTTCAAAGACAGATGGCTTTGAAACATACAAGTCTCCAGAACCGTATGGGATCATATCAGCGGAGCTCCAGCAGGTAGCAGATCTCATCCTTCCCTGGCTTAATCGAATAGTAGGAGTAGGCATGCAAAAGCTCCCACACGTATGCAAATGACTTGAGCCCTATTAGTCTTTCTACTAAAACTTCTAGATTTCTAAGATTTTAGACGCACACATTCGACACCGCTATAGCTTAAAAAGGCTGCCGGTGAACCAACATGCCTACAATAAAGGCAAATCGGTGGAAACAGCACTCCACTCACTAGATAGAAAGGTCACTGGAACACAAGGAATACATCCTAGTGGCCTTTCTCGATATTGATGGCGCCTTTAACAATGTTGAACCATGGGCCATCTCCAAAGCGCAGACTAATCTGGGTGTAATGGGATCAGTGATAGAACTGGTACGACAACTGCTTACACAAAGAGTCGTCAAAGCCAACTTCGCTGTGCTGCTTCAACTAGAATGGTCAACAGAGGCACATCACAAGGTGGAGTACTCTCCCCACTCCGCGGGAACGTGGTAGTTAAAATGAACTGCTACCGTTGATAGAGCAGGAAGGGTTCGCTGTGACCGCCTATGCGAAAGACATTGCTATAGCCAACTCAGGAAAATTTCCCCCTAAGTGATCTAATGCAGGATGCATTACGTACAGTAGTAACCTGGACGCAGTACTGTGGAATGGGGTCTCAACCCCAAGAAGACTGCTCCAGTACTGCTTACAAATAAATATAAAATTCCGCCCTTCCAGACACCGAGGCTGGGTGGAACCCAATTAATAATAAAAAATCAGGCTAAATACCTTGGCCTTGACAACCCAACTTTGTTGATCGTGTCAAGAAAGTAACCACTGCCCTCTACAGCTGCAAGAAAGTGGTGGGCAAAAAGTGGGGTCTCCAACCAAGCATTATGCACTCGCTCTGTACAGCAGTCATAAGGCCCATCCTCCTGTACGGCATCGTAGTTTGGTGGACTGCTCTGAACAAGGTCAAATACCGTGGCCTAGTCCTTGACCAGAGGCTGAACTGGAAACCCAACATTCTTGATGGGGTCAAGAAAGCAACCACTGCCCTCTACAGCTGTAAGAAAGTAGTTGGCAAAAAATGGGGTCTCCAACCAAGCATTATGCAGTGGCTCCATACAGCAGCCATAAGGCTGTCCTCCTGTACGGCATCATATTTTGGTCGACTGCTCTGGACAAGGCAGTCTACCGAAACCTTCGGGGGAAAGTGCAATGATCGGCCAGTATGTACATAAGTGGTGCGATCAGATGGACCCCCACGGAGGCCGTAAAAGATATTCTATTACAATTCCCACCATTGAACCTCTTCAGCAAAGAAGTTGCTGCCTACACGGCCCACGGATTAGGGGCATAGCAAAATGGCCCACATCTTAACCACTTCGAAGTACCCATGTTTACTAAGAACTTCGAAATTATCTTTTTATCCCAGATGGAGTGAGCTGAAGGGAAAGTCCTACCGAATGACTCGACTTTCCTTTATACCGGAGCTTAACCTCAACCTATCGTTTAGACTCCCAATTCAGTGCAGTGTACCAAGCAGAAATAACAGCGACAACGGAGGCCCAGGATTAATGTAATATCCGCTAAGGGTATTGTCATTTGCCCAGACAGCCAATCTGCGATAAAATCTCTGGTCACGATAACCCACAAATCTCAGGCATTCCTTAACTGCCGCCTATCTCTAGACGAGATGGCTGGACGGACAGTTCAACATAAAAATACTGTGTATTCCCCAGCATTGGGATATTCTAGGAAACTGCGAGGCCGATGAACTCGCAAAGTTAGGGTCAAGCACATTCAGTCTTACCACCCTCGGTTATCTGAAAACCCCAATAGGTACGGTAAGGCACATGATAAAACTTCGAACCATAGAGACTACCAATCTCCAATGGATCGAAAGTAACATCGGCTTTATCGCAAAACAAATCTGGCCTAAGTTAACTTAGGACGAACCAAGGACGAAAGGAGAAACCTTATGCACTCTAGTGGGTGTCATTACAGGCCACTGTACCATTGGAAAACATGCCACCAAACTAGGTCCAGCTTCCAATGACTTTTGCCGCGACTGCATGGATATGGAGGAAGACGAATTGATTCACCACCTTCTCTGCTTATGCCCTTCTTTTGCGAATCGCAGGAGGATCTACCTCGGCGTGCTCTTCTATGATAACTTAAGTGAGCTAGCAGACGTAAAAATAGTTCAACTCCATCGCTTCATCGGAAGCACTGACTAGTTTTCAGGTAACGGATTTGGAGAGTTTCCCATCGTCTTCCTACACATTCTGACGAGTTTGGAAGGGATGCCAAAACTGGACATGGCTCCGTATAGCTCGTCTCTATGCGCACTGTCATATGCGGCCCTGAAATCTAAAAATACTAGGTGGTGAGTGTCGATCTACATTTCTTGGGTTTTTTTCAGGAACGGCCGGATTGTGAAGGATTGGTATATTGTGGACTTCACTGGCCTGAAACCACACTGATAAGGACCTATCAGCGTGATGACGAAAGGCTTCAGGTGTTCACACAAAACAGCAAAGAGGATTTTGTGTGCGATGTTAGGGAGCCTGATCGCTCTTTAAATGGCGCAGTCTTGCGCCCTGCCAGGTCATTCTCAGCTGCTTTAAGTAGTAACGCAAACAGCCCGTCCGCTCCAGCAGCTTTAGTTGACTTGATATTGCTATCTTGACCTCGTTAAAGTCGGGGGGAACGGAAATCTTGTCTGTCGTCATCCAAGTTGAGTGGAACTTTCTGCCTGACACCGGTATTTGGGTCTTCCTCACCGTTTAATAGTCTCAGTATCCACTGCGACTCTACTAAAAGTTGTTCATTCTCATCCCGGCAGGCTGGTAAAACTTCCGGATCTCATTCCTACTCCAACACCTCTCCATCTTCTTAACCGCGCCCTTCTCATGCTCCTCCTCTATTTTCCTTTTCTGATCGTAGAGCTCACGAACAGCTCTCGTCTCTTAATGCAGCATTACCTTATAGGCGTCTTGCTTGGCTGCGTGGGCCTGCCTGCAGTTGTCGTCAAACCACGGGTTTTTCCTGGACAGTGGAACAGCTTTTTGACAACGTTTCCATTCTTCTTCTACCGTTAGTGCGGGCGGCGTTGAAATCTCAGAGAGTTTTTGGCAGACTCGGTTGCCAAAGTCTTTAACGGTCGGTTGCGACAAATCGTAGTGTTCTTTCTCGCATCCGTTGTTTCTTTTTATATCCGTGCTCTTACCTTGGCCGCGACAAGGTAGTGATCCGAGTTAGATGTTAGCGACAAGATGTTAGCTCCTCGGAAGGTTCATCACACATCGAGTATACTGGAGGAGTGTCTGACGTCGATCGCAATGTGATTAATCTGGTTGACCGCCAGGTCTCTTTATGGATGTTTAGGTGTGGGAACTGCGAAACTACTACAGAGAGGTTCCACCCCGAGGCAAATTCCACCAGTCGCAGTCGGTTCCCAGATGTGATGTCGTGCAGGCTGTAAGAATTCACGCCTTCCAAAGCACTTTTCCAAACTGTCTTTCGCAAGAGGGAGTACTGTCAACTAAATCACATGACGTAGACACGTACATAGACGCAAAAGAACTGCTTCAGGTCAAATTTGACGTCAAAGTCGCAGAAAAATGCCTGGCATCAAATGACAAGCATTTGAAAGAAGCTAATCAATGGAATACTTAAGTTTCTCAGCCAAAAACGCCTCTGGGGAACGGCGTTTTCCCAGATGAAAAGCAACAATGTTCAAGGCATCAGTGCACACATCATTTGTATAACAAAGGTTGTTGAGCTCAAAATTATTTTATCCTCCCCATGGTGGACTTGTCACCTTAACGTCTGTAAAACACCAAGTTTTATTAATCCCAACGCTAGATCTCCTCACAATTTACGAACTTGTGGAAAAGCTCCCATCTTCAACGAGAAATTCCACATTCTCCTCTAATCCCTCGCCAGTTT
This sequence comes from Eumerus sabulonum, assembly GCA_951905685.1. Lineage (NCBI taxonomy): Eukaryota > Metazoa > Arthropoda > Insecta > Diptera > Syrphidae > Eumerus > Eumerus sabulonum. The sequence goes on from OX645061.1 coordinate 112,084,706, forward strand.
CGTCTAGCTAATAACTTTGTCGAGACATATCACCTCAACGCCCAACATCTGACCCATTTACCCGTAGATATATCGCTACCAAGAGACACTCAACCGAATATTAAACAAACAGTCTGAAACCAGCTAATGACATCTGTCCAAATTTATTGTCCTGTTCGCTTTAGACAGCCGGCCGGAAAGCTTGATGTTAAACATGATGACGAAAAAGACAACACACATTCCAACAGGTAATGTGACGGGCCAATTCACCGACTTGAAGATCAGAAAAACAGGGCACTTTCGACATGAACCCCCAAAAGTGAGATATTTCAATCTTTCACTCAGTTGCCGTTCAGTAGGGAGTGAAATACCAGCCAAAAATAGCCCCACATACCAGTACGCCCGTCGCTGGTAGTGGCGTGGCGTTAATTAATTTTTATTGCCCCGTCTCTTGAAAGGGTTGTATGTACTTATGTACGAGTGGAGCAGTGATGACACCCGCTCCTAATGGATTTACATATAAGTTTTGGAGTATGGAGCAAGGATGGTGAAACCAATCAGGTGACACCTCATCGACGAGATTGAAACTGAGACCCTAAAGAAGGCCAAGTTGAGTGGAATTTCCCGTGTCCAAAGTATCATCTCCAAAATAGACCGAAGCGATGATTGTTTTTTGAAATTTTTAATGGAAAATCTGCTTCTAAGTCGACCCGTGATAATGACGGGTGGTGGTTGATAATAATGACTACGCCTCGCCCCTCGGGCCTGGAGCATATAAGTATTGCGTTTTCGATCGGGCCAACAGAAGCGAACGAGATGCGGTATCTATTGGAATGTGTTGAGAGTTTTATGGGCGGGTGGATGAGAAAACAAAGCGAGAAGATTTGTTTTTGAAATAGGTTTACGACTCGCCGCCGCGGAATGTCTGGAGGAGTCGTACTGGTACATGTGTCATGTGTCCTTTTATGGGAGTGTGGTTTTAATGGATTCGGTGATTGCTTTAATTGGCATAGGGTGGGTGCGCGTTGTAATTAAACGTGGTGACAGCGGTCTTGATGCTAATCCAGGCACGTTCGATGTGATGAAAATAGCTGCAGATGGCAACTGATTCAAGTGCATATGTACATATGTACATACATACATATGTATCTTATGATGAATCAATGAAATTCAGAGAAAAGCTCCTTGCACATTGTAAGATGCTCACTCATCATCGTTTGTCAGAATCAGTCAGCCCGTGAACTAGGATTCGTTTGCATATTCCACAAGAGAATTCAATTAGTCAGCGACCAAGCAGATTAGTGATACACGCAAGTACAGCTGCTGGATGCAATAAATTCGCTTTCGCCACTGTGCACACGGCACTTGCATCCGCACCCGCACTCGCACCGGGTGTGTAAAGATTTAATTTCCATGTCATCTTTATGAAGTAAGTTCTAGGACGAACAACAACAACAAAAGACAATGTACAGGATAAGAACAATTGTTCAACTGCATGCAGCAAACGGCATGAGCACACATGTGATATGTGTGTTGTCCTCGAGGATACGATGACGACGCAGGGCACCAGCCAACCCAAGTACTCCATACTTCGCAGGTACCCAAGACACACAGTATGCGACTAGAGTAGGATGTAGATGATAGGAGCAGAAACCGAAACAGAAGCCGCACCAGAAACACTGTCACTCGACAATAAATCATAGCGCACGTTTGTGTGTGAGACGTTGCAAGCAAAATATGATTTATGATTGTGATGCACATTCCGGGAGATGTTGTTCCACTTTAAATTGTCATCAGTGCGGTGTCGTGTCGTCATCGGCGTAGTCCGACTCTTCATGGGCGCAACAACTGCAAATGAAGCTGAGAGCAATACCAGCAATACGTACGATGGCATTGTGGCGTCATATACATACACTTGTCTGCAGGCCCTCTCTTTAGTGTTACAGTGTCCTGGTTTGGTTTTTTGTTTTCGCTTGTCCCGAAACAGTTTCTTCGGTGTTGTTTATGCCACCCGCTGGATGAGGTCCTTGCTGCTGTTTGCTAACAAACACCATACATTTCTGTCGTTTTTGATAGTTTTGTATCCTTTTTAAGGACATCCTAAATAGTGTGGTATGTAGTACAACGACTGCCTGACTAACTGACTGACGAGTCGACCTCTGAAGATTTTTTGAAGGGTTCGCATGCCACGTATGTATGTACATATGCGAAATGAGGACACTATCCTGGCCACACATAAACATCCATGCATCTATGTATGCATATGCATATTCATATAGCCCTGTGTGTTTCGGCTACCAGGATACAAATAACAACGCATTAGAATACCTCGTGTACCACCATCACACCCGCCCATCAACCTCTACATACCCGTACCTTCCACCGCAGCAATTTAAGATATGAATCTCCCCCTTTTCTACTCTCGAACTCTGGCAAACACACATAAATCAATCACAATCACGAGATATCAATCGATTGCATTCCCAAATTCGAATAAAAACTTTCGACTTTCGACGACGACTGACGACGAGCGACGCACGTCCTGTCGCGTACACATTTTCATTTTCGCATAAAATCGTATGCCGCCACCGTACTCTTGGTTGGCATTAAAGATACATCAGTGCCACGCGTATAAATTACCAAGTCCTTACAACAGCCTTATGCTAAACAAGAGCTTCCTTGAAAAATGATAAACTTAAGCCGCGTTATCTAGGAAACCTCCTTCCGATCTCTCTCTCTCTCTCTTTCTCACGCAGACAAGTGCCTGTGTTCGTCCTGCCGAAAGCGGGAGCCGTAGAAGTATTACTTCGACTTCTAATCTAAATATCAGACTTCAGTGGAGGCAAGTGTGCGCTCGAATAATGTTCGAGGACATCGTATACAATAGCGAAGAATAGCGATAACGACAACGACGCCAACCAGGACGACTATTATGATTAAGAACATACGTACGTGGGTGAAAGAATACAAGCAAGACGGCGAGTCGTAGGAGTTTGCGAAACAAGGATATATGCAAACTGCCCATTATGTGAAATATGATCCGATTGATATAGATACAATGACTACAAGGATCATTGTCTTCGCATTTATGCACGTTCGCCTTCGTCTCTTCATTGCTTCATCGCCCATCCCATCGCTTGCCACTTGCCATGGTAGGCGGACTGAATTGCAGTCTCTCTTTTCATCTTTCGCAACTGGATCTACTCCTCCAATAAAGACATTATCATAAGTGAGTAAGTAAAGTGGGTGCGCTCAAGTGACGGCACCAGCATCAGATCAGACGACGAGTAGCAGTAGCGTTGCAATTGGATTTACAGGGACGAATCAACGAATAAAGTTCTTCCTCCTTACCATGCATCCATGCATCGTTCCTGTATCATATGGTATGATATTATCCTCTCTGACCAAAGAATATCATATGTACCAAAAAAGAATAAAAGGACGAACGGGTGGAATTTTAAGAAAATAATATAATCACAGCGTCTCCAGTCTCCGAGAGGGATGATTTGGGCACCCGCTCGAGCGCCATTGTAGTTTGTTAAAAGCAAAATTGAGTGTTGGGGTCACATAAAGCGCATTAAATGCCAGGCAATTTTCTGCGTCGTGCTGCAGACGACTTACTGTAGTCATCGGGACTCGGGTCGGATGAAGAAGAGCCTTGAGTGTTGAAAAGGATTTCAGTCGGGCGACTTGAACGACGGGTTGGTTATGAATAAAACCAATTGTGGTTAGTCGAATCGTATTATCCTGTTGGGGGAGTAAAAAAGTGCTTAATCGAAAAGTAAAGTGGAACAGAGTTGAGTTCGAAATTGGATGCTTGGAGTCAATAGCCTTTGAGTGGCATGGAAGTAAAATGATCGGCTTAAAGAAGCTACGTGAGGCGATGAAGACAAAAATGTGTTATTGGCGTCCCTATATTAGGCGGCTAAATCGACCTCATGTTCGTAGGGGATGCTTAGTCGGTACTTGGTCATCTGCTCGTTGCACATTTTGCCCGATCATCTGGATTACCTCTGTAGCCTTTCTGTTCGCTTTTATCAAAGGGTCTCTGCTTCATTGAATGAGGATTACTGAATTAATGGGTATGGCTGGTTTTTCGAGGAGGAGTTTTGATCCAAGTTGTCTGGACAAACCGAAGTTGAAGCGGTTGCCAAGTGCGATTCTATGCTGAATCTGCACTGTGGTGTCGTTTGTGGAGTTTACGTTTGCCCCGAGGTAGACAAACTCCTTAACCATCTTGAAATTATAGCTGTCAATGGTTATATTTTGTCCAATGCGGGGAAGCGACGACAGACCGGTTTTTGCTTGACAGCATGTACTTCGTCTTATCCTCGTTGACTTTAAGACCACTTCGTTTCGCCTGTTCCTCAATCGCCGTGAAAGCTTCTACAACGTCACGCTGAGACCGTGCGATGATGTCAGTATCATCCGCGTATCCTAGCAGCTGAACAGACTTGTAGAAGATAGTGCCTTCCCTGTTGACACCTGCCCGTCGCACTATCTGCTCCAGCACTAAAGTCGTACGAGAGCGCATATCCTTGCCGAGATTCGGTGCATGTTTCAAACGGTTCAGATGTCCAAGAACCGAACTGCCATGTGCATTGCGTATTCTTTTGCGTGGTGCGCCACACTCGGTTCAGTTTTTCCTGGGATCCCGAATTCGGCCATCGCATCAATCATCGTTTTAAAATCGACAAAGGGACGGAACCTGCCGATTAGTGTGATGCAAAAGGGCTTTAGACGTTCACACAGTACGCTGAACAGGATCTTGTATGCGACATTGAGCAGGGATATACCTCTATAGTTTTTGCCTTTTTCGTGGATGGGGCAAATAGAGCTGATATTCCAGTCGTCGGGCATGCTTTCATCTACCCCAATTCTACAGATGATCTGGGGCATGCTCCCTACCAGAAGGTCACCGCCAGCCTTGAAGATCTCTGATGGCAAGTCATCTGAGCCTGCGGCCTTGTTGTTCTTCAGCTTTTGAATAGCTATGTCCACTTCATCGATGCTGTGTGGGAGGACGACTTCAGCGGCTGGAGTTGGGATTTCCTTAGTCCCTACCACTCTCTTTTGGTCTTGCTCTTTAAGCAGCTGCTGGAAATGCTGCTTAAATACATCCACTATTCCCTGCGAGTCGGTGTCTATCTTCGGCCTTTCTTAAAGCCTCCTGCAAGGCTTTTAGCTTTCTTATAAAAGGCCCGTATTTTATGTTTGTCCCTAGACTGGGAGGTTGGAAGATTCTTTTCTTTAGTCGCAGCAGTTTTTTCCACACTTTTTCTGGCTCGGAACTCCTCTCGCGCTACCCTGGTTTTTCGCTGCAGCGCGTTTGGTACGCCTCGTCGTTGCTGCCTTTTTCGGCTCACATTCGACATATTACCACGGGTTTCTTGTCGGGGATGGTAGGTTGGATGGTAGGGATTGGTTTATCAAGCCGAATAAACATTTTGTTCGTCTTCTTCGGCGCTACAGTTCATGGGGAACGAGGGCCTGCTTTAAAAAACGTCTCTAACTGGCACAGTCTTTCGTCAGCAATCTTCAGTGCCGGACACCTAGTTGGTCTTCTTCCACTTGCGTGCGCCACCTTACATTTGGGCGTCCCCGACCGCGTCGCCCCTCAAGGTTGGATTCAAAGACCTTCCGGGCCGAAGCTGTGATTTCCATGCGCTCTACATGACCTAGCCATCTTAGGCGTTAGATCCGCAGACGCCGTTCTACGTTCATGTCGCCGTACAGCCCGTAATTATACCTGCCAATATGTGGGCCCGGGCCAAGACGCCGCTGGTTCGTGCGCTTTTTCGATGACAGCATATATTTCGTTTTGCCCTCATTTACCGCCAGTCCAATTTTAGCCGCTTCGGTCTCAATGCTCTTAAAGGCCTCAATGACATCTCGCTGACTTTGTCCAATTACGTCAATGTCATCGGCAAATGCGAGCATTTGTACGGTATTGAAAAAGATGGTGCCCCTCGTATTGACCAGTGAGTTTTGCACGATCCTTTTAAGGACGATGTTGATCGCTTCCGACCCTGATGGAGCAGCGAGAGTTCTCCAATGTCATCCTGCACAATCTGACAAGTTTGGCGGGGATGTCAAAACAACATAGACATGGCGCTGTATAGCTCGCCTCTATTTATACTATAGTATGCAGCCTTAAAGTGGACAAACAGATAGTGGATGTCGATGTGGAACTCGTTGGTTTTTTCCAGGTTCTCCCGCAGTGTAAATACTTGATCGATAGTGGACTTCCCGGGCCTGAAACCACACCGATATGGACCAATCTAGCAAACTGATTGGTGAACGTTTTCAGGTGTTCACACTGTGCAGCAGAGGAGATCTTATAAGCGTTGTCTTACACCTCGGTAAAGAGGTCACCTTTCTTGTGGATCGGGCAAAAAATATCAAGATTCCATTCACCGGGCATGCATTCCTCTGACCATACCTTACAGATGAGGTGGTGATTACTCCCAGCCAGGTCAACTCCAGCTGCTTTTAAGAGCTCGGCAGGTAGTCGGTCTGCTTCAGCAGTTTTGTGATCAGGTCATTCTGTCTGATAGTGGAATCTGTCTCGCCATCGCGGTTATACAGTCTGCGGAACTGGTATCTCCAGACTAAACCGACTAAGGCTTCCATATTCTTCCTGCAGGCTTCCAATCTGGCTTTAGGTCCCTGGCATGTTTGTTTTATTTGTTGATAAGACCTCCGAACGTCATTCCTGCGATAGCATCTCTCCATCTCTTCTATCGCGAGCTTCTCGTGCTCTCTTCTTTTGGTTTTGAGAAGATTATGCTCCTCCCTCCTCTTCTTCTCATAATGCTCACGAGCAGCTCTCGTTCTTCTATGCAGCGCCGCTTGATAGGTTTTCTGCTTGGTTGCGTGTGCCCTCCTACACTCGCCGTTAAACAATGGGTTTCCTATTGGTGGCGCTTTGAGACCCAGTGTCTCAGAATCACTACTCTCTAAGGCTTGTTGACAACGGATCCATTGGTGTTGTGCGGTCTTAGCAGCTGTTGGAGGTTTTTCCGAGAGCTTGAGGGTGGCACGATTGGCATAGGCTCTGGCGGTCTCTTGCGATTGTAGCATTGCGACGTTGTATGCCGCTAGCCTTACTCAATTTTTCACAAGATAGTGGTCCGGGTCGATGTTGGCTCCTCGGAAAGTTCGTAAATCCAGAACATCGGATGCGTGCCTGTCATCAATCGGAATGTGGGCAATCTGGTTGACAGTTGATTGATTGGGGGACCGCCAAGTCCCCATGTGGATGTTGAGATATGGGAAACGCATGCTGGCAACTAGACGATTTCTTCCCGTTGCGAAGTCTATCAGCCTAAATCCACTTTCGGATATGGGGTTGTTTAGGCTGTGCTTGCCAATGGCACTATCAAATGCGACTTCCTTGCCCAGTTTCACGCCTCCCAGTACTCGTACGTTTTTAACATCGTAATTGGGACATGGGCATATGTCCTATCTAGGAGATCGTAGAAGTCTTCTTTTGTAGCGTTAGCCTTGTCCTCGGTAGGGGCGTGAGCGCAAATTAGGCTGACGTTGGCGAATTTAGCATTGATGCGGATTGTTATGAGGTGTTGGCTTACATGCCGGAAACTGAAAACTTTTTGCCTAAGTCCACCTCTTATCAGGAATCCGCATCCGAATAAACGTTGCCTTCTCTCCTTGTAACAGTCCCGTAATAGATGTCACAGTTTCTCATCCACGATGGTCCACCCCACTGCGATAAGATCCGTCTTATAGCAGTCTAGGGCCTCCGCAAGTTCTTCGGCTGCACGAGGTCTGTTGAGAGTCCTAACGTTCAAAGTACAAGCCGAATATCATTTCTCCTTTTCCTTTCGTTTTGTTCCCTAGGGTGTCATTGGTTAATCCGTCTATTTTATTTGATCTATTAAGTAACGCGTAAAAAATCACAGCTCAAGACGACAGTATTCAATGAATAAAATACCGCAAAAATACCGGGTAATGAAACTGAACAACTCCTGTAGTCCAGACGCTCGATAACGTTCAAGCGATCACTTTTGACTACTAATCCATTACACTCAATTCACTTATTCATTAACTCTAATCCAGTTTGAAATATTCATGAGATCCGTGTTCTGGTTGAGAATCCCTTCACCATAGCCGCTAACCCTTGTATTGATTTCGTGCTAATTCCTGATTAATTAACTAATTAGTGGCCGAAAAAAAAAACATTATGAACGGGTGTCAGAACCATTCACTAATACCGTTAAATGCCGAAACAAACTTCATTTCTCTCACCAAAAAAAAATATTTTTTTAAGTTACATTGATCCGAATTTTATTTATTTTGCTCGTTCGATAGTTAAATATGCACATCTTATTACAATGGCAATTTAGAATAGTTCGCACACAATCAAATTATTACATCAAATCAACAGGGAGTAAGTGGACCCTCACCGGGCGCCATGCAAACTCGAGGTACAAATAACCAGCTACAGGTGCTGTTTCCCAAAATATTCACAATAACCAGGTCAACAAGAGGAGTAGAAAGACCCTTCCCAGTGATGGACATGTATTTCAATATGCATCCATCGTGGCAGAAAAATGCAAAATCGTAACAGATAAATCGAAAAAAAAAAATATACGGCAATTGCGAAGTTGACACCCCGCAGATGCGAATAAATGAATATTACAACGACAATTAACCATTTTTTTTCATTTCCCCATTTTTTTTTTCCTTCATTAATCTGTTGGCCATGTCCTGTGTCCATTTAATGTCAGTTCATTGCAATTTGTTGCATACAAAATTTAATTTAAATTAAATACAAAAGGGTGTGCTGCCGCATGTAGCCTAGCAATCAACTGGGCAATGAATAAAAAATGTATTCTCCAGGTGCATCTACAAAATCAAAAAAAAGAAGATAAAGTAAAAAACTGCTCGTCATGTAATGCAATAAAATATTGAATTGCATTTAATTTGTTAATAGTACTCAAAACCATATTTTTTTTAATAGATACATGTACATTCCCATAGATACGAAAGCGTCTGCGTTTGTATTCACATCTATCCATCGATCCATGCATTTTGTTTTAGTTATTAGATACTTCATTTTTGCATGCCATTTTTCGATGTTTGTATGTAGATTTAATTAAATTTAATTGTTACGTGGATAATGAGAGTCGAATTGTATCTAGGTTATTTAGGATAGACACAAAAGTCAAATAAAGTCCGTCAGTTGGTAAGGTAAATTGAAGCGGCCATTAGATGGCTGATAGTAATGTTCATGGGGTTTGACGGGAAGTTGTAAATATTGACCGCGCATCCCGAAATTCGTTGAATTTCGTAAATTATTTGGTTTCAGAGAATATGGTTGTAATTGGGCAGGATGCGTGAAGTACTCTTGTATATGAGTTTCCATCAAAACGAAGTACAATGTTTTGTAATGGGTCTTCCATTAGGCGCTTCCGAACTTTAACAGTTGATAGCGGCCACGTTGTTTAGGCTATATCCATCAAATTGGCCGTTGCTTATGCAGTCTTACTTGCCAAATCACCGTTGATGGGTACAGCATTCAACTACACGTGCAAATGATAAAATTGTTTTATCACAATGGATGTTCTGTTAGGGCAACGTTCCGCACGTTTCGCCCACCTTACGGTCGCTCAACATCCTACCGAGAGGACTATTCGCAGTGTGGTGAAAAAATTTGAGTCCGCTGGTCCAGTATGTCGACGAAATGCAGGATCTCCCGAATGTCTCCGCTTTCCGTGAGAGTGTGTAGGAGAATCCGGGGCAGTCGATTTCGCATCGCTCACAAGAACTCGACCTTTCGCCAATTCAATTGACCTAGGAGCTGAAAATTCAACTGATCGAGGAACTAAAGGTAAACGATCATAGGCAATGAAGTGTGTTCGCTGGAAACTGACCCTAAGAATTAAGAACAAGACCAATACACATGAGATCCTAGAGTGTCCAATGCATCCCGAAAAATCACTTTTTGTTGTGAATTTTAGACTGGAGGCGTCATCGGTCCATATTTCCTTGAGAATGACGTTGGCCCTGAATTGGATGATATGGACACCAATGGCATGTGGCTTCAACAGGACGGCGTTAGGTGCCACACAGCTCACGCCACATTGGAAACATTGCACGGGCTATTCGAGAGCATGGTCATCTCACTTGGAAGTGCTGTGAAGTGCAACCTAGTTCGTGCGATTTGACCCCGTCGTAGGTCTATGCCAATAAGCCACAAACCACACCGGCGCTCAGAGGCAACATAACTCAGGCCTTTAAACGCGTGAAAAATCTCAATGATATCTCATCTTGTCATACACATCATGCACAGATGACAATATGAGAAAAGCCAGGTTAACTGGCCAGGCCAATATGTGGCCAGGCAGCCATATAGTTGGCCGGGCGACTATAAGTGGCCAGGCAGCTATAGCTGGCAAGGCGACTATAAGTGGCCAGGCAGCTATAGCTGCCAGGCAACTATAAATGGCCAGGCAGCAATAGCTAGCCAGGCGACAATATGTGGCTTGGCAGCTATAGCTGCCCTGGTGACAATATGGTGCCAAGCAACTATAGCTGGCTAGGCGACATTGTGTAGTCAGGCAGCTATAGCTGGCCCCGTGATAATATGGAGCCAGGCAGCTATGGCTGGCTAGGCGACATTGTGTGGTCAGGCGGCTATAGTTGGCCAGGCGACAATATGTGGCCAGTCAGCCATATCTAGCCTGGCAATAAAATGTGGTCAGGCAGCTATAGTTGGCCAGACGACAATATGTGGCCAGCCAGCTATACAGACCGGGCAACAATTTGTGGCTAGGTAGGTATAGCTGGCCAGGCGACAATATATGGCGAGGCAACTGTAGCTGGCCAGGCGACAAGACCTGGGACTGTATCATATTACTCTTCATCCCCAAGGCCGGCAGGAACTTTCCCGATGGACCTAAGGCATATTTGCCGATCATCCTTTGCACTAAAAACCTTGAGAAGGCTGATAGACTTAAATATACGCCGTCACGCCTCGACTGTCGCCTATCTCTTAACGAGAGTACCAGTACAGAGCGAGTACCAGTCCCAACTCTTCACCGATCTTTCTGTTACATTTTATCAATCAGAAGCAACCCACTCCATTCCCTACATCAAGCCACAGTCACAGGCCAACTTCCATGTCGTAACTTCAGAAACTCGTTGACTTAAAAAGGTCGAGGTTTTGTAAAATAACCAAACCAGCTTGTAACAAATGTTTCGAAGTAATTCAAAATAATTACTCCATTCATGCCATCCTCAAGAGCAAACTACAGACACGTGCATACTTCATCTACTCCCGTGCATGCACTCGAATCAAAGAGAACATTGCCCGCAACAATGTAAGTGGTCCTTCCTCACCCCAAACCACCGAACAAATGTCGTTTAAGGTCTTCAAATTTAATGAAAACTCCAATCGTAACAGGGTCAGCTAAACAAACGTTCTCCCACAGCCATAAGGGGTGCTGCGGAACAATAAAACACGACCGACAAAGAGGAACGAGCAAACACTAACGACGTCATGACATTTGCTCAACCCGACCGCCCAAGGGCGCAAACCGTACACTCAGGTGCCCATTGTAGGAACTATAACACAAGAGTACAGACCCAGAGATACTGGAAATCCTCGTTACACTCAGGTGATTCCAGCACTGCTTAAGATCTTAAAACTTCTCAATTATGGCGAGCAGAGGAGCTTCACTCTGTTGCAACGTGAGCGCACCTCCGGCACCACTACCGGCAACCACCTATTGAACCTGAGTTTGTCTCTTGCACACATGCCGCCCGAAGGACATCGCTGGAAACATGTATCGTTCAGCAACCATATCGTAATTACAATAACAATAATTATAGATATTATTCGGGCTCATACTTGTGTGTAGTTGTGGAAGGTATGCAAAGATAAGGAAGGACTTTTCGCATATTTTATCCTGACGACGCGTCGTTGGTCGTGGAGTTAGGAGTTAGTACACCGTCGACATGTGAGCAAGTGGTACGGCCTGCAGGCGAAGGAGAAGGATGGTCGCCTCCTGCAACACGGTCCCTTATCTCATGCATTGACTAGCAAACGACATTTAAGCATAGAACAAGGACGACGTCGAAAGACTGAATTTATTATGTTTTCCTTTTTTTGACTGTTGTTCTTGCCTTCCTCGTCCTGGCAACACTAAATTGTTGCATTTCCACGTACCATTGAATGACTGTAGAAAGCCATGTAGTTGTGTGTGCAGAGCAGATTGAGTTTTTGAATTATTATGCCACACAGTCACAGCCATAAAATCACAAAGACTGCTTTGCATGCACCAGTCGAAGTTATGTCCTGGAACAATGTGACTAGTGTTCTTCTGTATGGTTTTTTGTCTTGGAATTTGCTCCACGGTTTGTTACCTAGAAGACGTATGTGAAACGTTTCTGTTTGTGGTGATGTGATAAGAAGTATTTAAATGAAGAGATCCACGTGACTGGGAGGTGGATTTATGGCTGTGTTATGAGTTTTTGACACTTGAATCGCCGAGTGAGGAATATCTTTGGATTTGAGAAAGTCATGGGGTCTAAGACGTGACTCCTGGGGTACTTCTTTGATTTTTATATATATTTAGATTCTTATTCTACGAAAACAAGTTTGGACAATTGTGAAAGTAGAATACCTTCAACACTAGTTTAAGAAGATAGAGGTACTAGGCTAGTCCTGTGACCGGCATGCAGAAGATAGTACATTTAAGTCCTGTGAAAGACACGGACTTGAAGGGAACAATTGCTTTTATACATCAGCGGACTTAGTTGGCTACCTATTTCTCAGCCAAGGAGCAAGCAGCCACCGCGGGCAAATATTCGAATTCCATGTCATTAATTCACGCAGCATACTACTGTGTCCAAAAAGTAAGGTGACATGCCATTAATTTCGAAAAAAAAAAAAAATATCTTATTCTTCCACATCAATTTCGTCGCCTTCAAAGAGATCTTCTCCTGATACAATGCAATTCTGTCAACCATTTTTTCGATCCCCGAAACAGTATTAACGTAGATTTCCAGAGTGGCCCTCAAGCTTCTCTTCAATCCGGTTTGTGTCTTTTCTATCGACTCAAAACGGTGTACCTGGAGCGGCTTCTTCAGTTTGTTGAATAGCTAGTCGCACTGTACCAATCAGAGGAATATGATGGTTATGGAAGAATGTGGTCACAAAGAACCAATTCAGTTTAAGACGGTGCATCATCGTGGTGCGAAACCCAAGAGTTGTTTCGCTACGATTTCGTCCTCTTTAAGAGAATAGACTAACGCAAATGACGCGTAGCGCTCAAATAATATTCTTCGTTTACAGGTTGGCCCAGTGGACCCAACTCTAATGGGTCTTACAATAGGGACTTCTAAACTTTGACAGTTGACAGCCGACTGGTTCAGTAAACCATAAACCAATACCCGTGCGTCGACGAAACGTAAAAATTGCGATAAACATCGCTGTTGTCCGTGAGAGAGTGCAAGAGAATCCGAGGCAGTCGATTTCGCGTCGCTCACAAGAACTCGGCCCCTTTCGCAGATCATAACTTGGCGTCTTGACTTGGGTCTGCACCCGTTCACAATTCAACTGACCCAGGAGCTGAAGGTAAACGACCCCAATCAATGACTTGTGTTCGCTGAATGGACTCTGGAGCAGTTGGAAACTGACCCTCATTTTCATTGAGAAATAATCTTCATCTATGAAGACCATTTCTGGATGAATGGGTACGTCAATAAACAAAGTTGTCGAATTTGGGACGGTACCAATTCATACGAGATCCAAGAGCGTCCAATGTATTCCGAAAACGTCACTGTGTAGTGCGGACTTTGGGCTATCGGCATCGTCGGTCTATATTTCTTTGAGAACGACGTTGACCAGGCCATCACCGTCAACGGCGAATACCAACCATTTTCTGAAGTCGTAGGTCTACGGGAATAAGCCACAAACCACAGCGGCCCTCAAAGGCAACATAACTCATGCTATCGGTCAAATTCAGCTTTTGATGTTTGTACCAGGTTCAAGGAACATGGGACATTTTGGATGCCCGCCACCTAGAGAAGCCGCGGCAGACCTTGGAACCATGTATTACTTCATACAAAATGGCATTAATAGGCCTTTCAAACGAATAAAAACTGTCGCTGCTGCTGCACAGGTACTTTGCTTTATTTAAGTTTAAAATTAAGATGCCCTTGATGAGAGACCCCGTGTTATTTTTACATTTTTGAGATTTCAGGTTTCCTTGTGGACTGGTTCATCTAATTAGTTGGTTAATTGGCTTTTGAGGTCTTATTACTAAACACACTGGCCATAGCTAGCCAGGCGACAATATGTGGCCTTCTACTTTCCTTGGTGGCCTTACAGCGCATGAAAGGCCAGAGCGAAGCTTCTCTCATTCACCCATGTTGTAACGTTCATTTTTCACAGGTGAAAGGGACCTACAGTTTAATGCCGATTCCGAACGGCGCGACGTTAGCCGAGCAACTTTCTCAAGGCAAGTATACTACGGGGGTTTTGTCAGTATTCCCGCCGAGGAGGAAGGCGGCAAAATAAACATTCGACAGCGTTGGTTTTATCGGGATCCGAAATCGCTCATCATGCGTCAGAGTACAACACACTAACCACTACGCCACGGCGCCCTAAGCGGTCAGGAGGCTATAGCTGACCAGGCGACTATAAGTTGCCAGGCAGCTATAGCTGGCCAGGCGACTATAAGTTGCCAGGCAGCTATAGCTGGCCAGACGACTATAAGTTGCCAGGCAGCTATAGCTGGCCAAGCGACTATAAGTTGCTAGGTAGTTATAGCTGGCCAAGTGACTATAAGTTGCCAGGCAGCTATAGCTGGCCAGGCGACTATAAGTTGCCAGGCAGCTATAGCTGGCCAGGCGACTATAAGTTGCCAGGCAGCTATAGCTGGCCAGGCGACTATAAGTTGCCAGGCAGCTATAGCTGGCCAGACGACTATAAGTTGCCAGGCAGCTATAGCTGGCCAAGCGACTATAAGTAGCCAGGCAGCTATAGCTGGCCAAGCGACTATAAGTTGCGAGGCAGCTATAGCTGGCCAGGCGACTATAAGTTGCCAGGCAGCTATAGCTGGCCAGGCAACTATTAGTTGCCAGGCAGCTAGGCAGCTATAGCTGGCCAGGCGACTATTAGTTGCCAGGCAGCTATAGCTGGCCAGGCGACTATAAGTTGCCAGGCAGCTATAGCTGGCCAGACGACTATTAGTTGCCAGGCAGCTATAGCTGGCCAGACGACTATTAGTTGCCAGGCAGCTATAGCTGGCCAGACGACTATTAGTTGCCAGGCAGCTATAGCTGACCAGGCGAATATAAGTTGCCAGGAACGACTATCCCTGGAACAATCCTTTGCTCATACCGCCCTATCAAGACCGTCTTAAACTAATCAACATGAGCACGTTGGAGGAAGAACGAACTTTAGCTTGAATTAAGCTCAATAAATAACTAGGGGTGTTGCCCCCACGATAATTATATTAAGAATTAAAATGTTATTGACTGACCTTTTTACAGCAAACAAAGTTTAAAGCCCACAAAATGAAGCCTCTGGCACGGGTATCGAAGACAGTCCCACCAGCCCAAAAATAAAAGCACTTCCCCTATCCATTTGAACGGGCAGTTAAAATTCAAATGTCACCTTACTTTTGTTGCTGAATTTGCTGAGTTACTCCATTAGCTGTTTCATATTCCACCGTGACCTGTCTGACCGATGTGACCACTGTTTCGACTATTCCTTTGTCTCTGGTTTATAGCGGTTGATGGGAGTCTTCCCCACTGAGCATATTGGTGGTGGCTTAAAAAGGTCCTACCGATTTTTGGAAGTTGTGAACTGCATCCACTCATTACCCGTTGTAAGTAAATATAACCACCTTTGGGCCGATAACTTTTTCATTCCTGATTCCGCAAGTAAAACAGGAATTGTCTGCAGTGCATACCGGCCATTTTAAATCATTTCCTCGCACGAATCACGTCGAATCACGTGCAGATTGCTTAGGCCAATACCTGACTAACAACAACGAACCTTTATACAAAACACAAATATTTCAATTTCTCTGTTCGCATATTTTCCCCGTTGAAAAATAAAAGGCTATTCACCGAACAATATTGCTCTTTTTCGATTTCTGCAAAAACTCAAAACCTGTTTATCGTAATTCCTGCTGAGAACTAAAACCAACGTGAAAATTCGGTCGGTTCCTCTCCTCCTATCTAGGACAACCACCCCTGTAGAGTAGTGGACGAACATCTACGACCCAAACCATCCACACTCTGTCCAGGATGTGTGATAAACATTATAGGAGTATAGAAATCTTGAACCTGCACGATGTAAACTGATACAAATTTATGTGAAGTGTACCATTTCGTTGTCTACGAAACCAGTTTATACGAGGGTAACACTAGTCTTTCCACAAAAATATAAAAATAAAGAGTTACAAACGCGAACCCTTATTGACTTGACTTCGTAGAGGAAATGATTGTATCGAAAGTTGTGCCGTCAAATGTCTTACAAGATATTTGTCCGATAGTATACTTCAATGAAAAAAAAAAAAAACGAGGTCAAAGCTACGTCGCCTGTGGCACTCCATCGATTTTTCATCTCCATTATGCCGATTTAAAAATGTACATCCACCTGTTGCTGGCCGCTATTGTTACCACCACCACTGAAACACTGGCACTGGCACTGACACCGTTCCTTTCAACAACCTTCCAACAACGACGTATAATTATCAAGACAAAAATTACAAATTAAAAGTATGTTCCTCTGCAGCGTTAAGTAGAGAATAAAGACGGTGTCATTAAAATGCCTTTACAGGAATAATTGCTCTTCCAAGGTAATTTCTTTCTCTCTTTTACATCTCCACACCTCCAGTACGGGCTCTGTGTCTTCTCTCGATTCCTTTCAACGTTTACATTCTCGCAGTGGAAACAATTTTAATTTAAATCTCGCCTCCCACCTTTTGCGCCAACTTGTAATTACATTCCACCAGACCATATGACATCATCCAATCCTATCCCCTTGAGAGTGAACGCGCCAAAATGAGAAAATAAAGGATACGAATGAATATACCCTACGTACGTATGTATATAGTATATTTACATATGTATGTAAGTGTTGCCCCCCGTCGTGAGCAATTGCATTGTAAATTTTAATTTATTTTCCAAGGAGACAGAGATGCGTGCATATAGGACGAATTTTTATTTATGCTCCTTAATTTGTACCTTGTTTTAACTGCGTTTGCATATAGACTACCACTCGTCCCGTATTAAGGACATCATTTACTGCCATTGTCGCATTAACCGCCACCAATGTCCTTACAATTGTGCTCGTGCCATTCATCTTAGACTATTTTGCCATTTACGACTATACAATTCAAATATCCTACCCTCAACGTAATAGTAAGGACGACGACATATTAAAACACATTATGCTAGTCCCCTCAGCAAGTGAGCCATTGCACAGTACAGGCTGAAATCAAAACAATAAATTATCAAAATTGAAACACACCAGGACAAAGGAGTTGATCATCCATACCGAGGACGACAGAAAAAATTATAAAAAAGGTTGCCCTCACCCGACTACTAATTGCTCCGCTAAGACGTCGTCGCTAAGAGATCCTCGCCTGAATTACCTGAGAAAATTCAGACGAAAAGACGATAAATTTTCAACAGCTTTTTCGCTGCAGTTAACAGCTAACAGCTAACCGTTAAGTCCAATCTGTCTCCGTGTAAGACCATAAAAAATGTAGCGAAAGCGAAAAAGTTAAAAAGGATACACGCAGCGAGATGAGGAATTGAAATTGCTTAAACGCGTGATAACCTTCAGTTACCTATACGACCATTGCCCCGTCACCCACACTGCGGGATACAAAAAAAGGACATTGCCAGGATTCAACTTCAAACAAAACGCATTTGCACGAAATAGCTGAGACTAGCGATTTGTAATCAGGACCGTATTCAAGCACCTTGACGAATACCCCAGTCATTTGATACCACCATGCACAGATGCGCCACGTAACTAATGCAAGGACAAAGGATAGATGATACAACGAAAGAAGGTTTCGTGATTCGCGTGAAATTAAAGACAAATTAAAACAATTCGGCGAATTGAAATTTCTTTTTCTCCCTTGCCGAATAGTCCTTTGGAAATATTTTCACGTCACTTTGCCAGGATAACAACAGCGAGCGCGGAAGGAAAATAAATCATTAGCAGATGACGCCAATGTGAATATATCCCAGTATGAACAGATGAACAGGCGAAGGAGTAAGCGGACAGCAGGCTTTTTCCATCACTTGAACCCGGTCTTTTGGTCCTCAGCATACCACTACCTTGCGAAATATGAACATACAACTGACATAATAGAGTGTCACTGACAAGTTTCTTGCATTTAAACTCTCGTGGCATTTATACATTATAATTCATTTGATAACTTCCGCCTGACAGGACTCTATTCCATCTTCTCGTCCCGTTGTCTGGGCGTCGAGACTGCCTGTCGACTGCTACTCTTATGTACCGATGTGGCGTCTATCCCGTTTGGGCTTTTTTTGTGTCTTTTTCCGTTTTTTGATGTTTTAAGGACAATTGTACAGGATGCTCTGTTGTTATTATCACGCGACACTTAAGTTCCGTGTTGTTTCCCGCTTTAATCCTTGTTATTCGTTCATCTTTTTCTTCTCACCCCGTCGAAGAACCACGGAAAGGACAATGACATAAAACACATTTTTTTAATATGAATGATCATAAATCTTTCGTCTTCATAACACGGCACAGTGGATGACGTTTCGTCCTTACTTGCCATGGAAATTATATCACATATACTCGTACTCATGTGTCATCTAGTCTGTACTTTCGACGCGTTTTCATCGTCCTTTCGTCGTACCCAGGACCCATCCATATGTACATGGGTAGGTTGGTATGCAAATTATGCACACGAGTCATATGTGATATCCTTTATTTCTTGTGTGTAGATTAAGTATGAAAAAAAGGATATGTGAGTACTTGTACGAGTATGTGTTTACGTCTATCTTGGGGGCACGTGATTTCTTACCTTTCTGAATGGGGATGGGTTTTTTTATTTTTTTCACTTCTCGAGTGCATAGTGAAAACTGGGTTAAGACGACAGATATAGTAAGAGTGTTTTATAATTGAGGCCGGTGTCGAGATCTGCCTGGCGCCCGGTGGGAAGCCAATGAAGTAATAAAATGAACAAAATTTATTTTTTTTCATATATTATGGCTTCGCTAGTAAGAACGAACATTCCCATTAATTACAAAATACAACATGGTTTAAGTGGCTGCCTTGGCTGGCTTCGCAGTAGCGCATGCTGTCACCCCAATTTTCCAAGGCCTTGTTGATGGTTTCGGGCTGTAGCTCACGGATTGCTTGGATGACAATAGCCTTAGGTGCTTAAGTGAGGGCGCCGTGACTCAGTAGCTAGTGTGTTGGACTCTGACGCACGATCAGCATGTTCGGATCCCGATAACACCAACGCCATCGAATGTTTATTTCGCGGCGTCCCTCTTCGGCGCGGGAAATGACAAAACCTCCCGTAGTATACTTGCCAAGAAAAAGCTTCTCGACTCAAGCCGTTCGGAATCGGCACTAAACTGTAGGTCCCTTTCACCTGTACAAAAAATAAAAATCACACACAACATGGGTGGATGAGAGAAGCTTGGCTCTGGCCCTTCATGGGCTGTAACGCCACCAAAGCAAGCAAGTAAGCTTAAGTGACCACGTTAGTCCCGTTTACATAGGGGAAAGGGTTACAGCCTTACTCCGTCTTTCTAGATGGTACAAGCATAGGATTTTCAAAAGAAGTTAAGCAACTATCTAAGATTTGACCTCGATCGCAGACTCAACTGGAACTCCAATATTTAAAGCGAACTTACAAAAGTGACTAAGGCCATGTGGGCCCTGGGAGCCGAAACCTAGGGTACTCCACTGGGTTTATACCGCGATAGTAAGACCTATCATCATCTATGCGTCCACGGTATGGTGGACAAAAGTTGACCAAAAAACGATAATCGTTAAGCTTCAACGCCTTCATACGGCAGCCCAAGAAGCACTGATTGGCTTACTCCACTGCATCTTTTTATTGAAAAGGTTGCATTACGTAGTGAAATCAGAATTCTTCGCTCAGGAACAA